>CM035836.1:60884584-61484584 GCA_020510985.1 Pholidichthys leucotaenia
ATGAATGAAAATCTAAGTTACAGAATAAGGAATGATGATTGTTTTACCTGGGATTATGGTAGGGGCTAATCACCTCTAATTATCCTGTCCATTATATAACAGGTGTGAGATATCGAGTATTAAGTTATATTGATGAATTGGTTATTGATGAATTGGGTATTGCTTGATATGCTTCTTGTTTGAGGAAGTACATTTATTGAAAGACTGTGTCAGATGATTTTCTGAGAGACTGGAGATTACCTTGTAAGTAAAATAAACTGGACTAATTGACAAATCGAATTCTGGCCTCGCTTCGCTGCCAACCATTACGTTCACACAACCCACCAGGTTATTGCTCAAATCAAATTGTTGCAGGAACCTTTCAACTAAAATATGAGGTTGGATTGTATTAAAGGCAGAGGAAAAGTCCACACATAAAAGCCTAGCATGTGTCCCATTAAATCCAGATGTTTAAAAAGCATGTTAAAACAGAGTGACAGTGGTGTCCTCCACTCCTTTGTGAGGCCTATATGCAAACTGCAAAGGATCCAATGCATGTTCAGTCTGCTTTAGGACCTCACATCTGACCAGTTTTTCAAAAATTTTCATTAAAATTGAAGTCAAAGCAACTGGTCTAAAGTCGTTTACTGTTTTAGGACAGCTGGATTTTGGAACGGGAACAACCACGGCATCTTTCCAGATCTTAGGCACATGTTGTGTCTGTAAGGACTTATTGAAAATGTAATGAAATATAGGACTCAGTTCATGTGCACAGGACTTTACCAAGCGCCCACATATATTATCAGGGCCCTGACTTTTGTTCACTTTTACAGCGCAGAACTCCCTTTTAACATCCTGCACCTCAATATTAAAGTGCTGATTGTCTTTGAGTTTCTGTTTCAAATCTTTCAAAAATGCAAGGTAATATATGAAATATCATGCAGATCATGCAACAAAACCTACATTGGAGAAACCGGAAGATCATTTACCACAAGGAAAAAAGAATACCAGAAGGAATGTGAGAAGGAAACAAAAGGACGACTCACAAGATCACAAAAAGAAAAGGCAGAACAACCAACATTAAAATCAGCTATATCAGATCACTGCAAAAGAAATAATCACATCATGGACTGGGACAGCGCAAAAATTATTGGATCGGAGAGTAACAGACACAAACGTTGGATTAAGGAGGCCATAGAAATCAGGAAGCGGGGAAAAGATGGCACGAATCGGGATGAGGGGGCATTTATGCTTTCCCACACCTGGGACTACATTCTCCAGAGACCATCGGACGGCGGAAGACGGGGCTGGCTTGGTGGATCTGACAGTTCTGCTGTGCTGGCCCCGCCTACAAAAGTCAGCTGATATATGACACCTCGCAGCAATCAGCTGACACTTCTGATGAAGACTGCAGTGAACAATTGTAAAGAAGCAAATGTAAAGAAAAGAAGGTAAAAAAAATCTCCTTTGTCTTTAATAAGAACAAAAGGCTAATAACTAAAATCATTGGCTTGTTCCAAACACCTCAGGTGTGACGTTCTTGGGCTGCCTAAGCAGAACAAAAGAACTTCCTGTTTCCTGTCAGGTATGTGTAGTTCCCCCCTCCCCTCAGCTGCTGCCTACTAAAACAAGGAAAGAGTCTCAGAAAATGCCATTGCCCACTAGTGAAGAGGAGAAACATCCCCCCCTCCCCCATTCTTCCACCTGGTTATACTCTCCTCTGCTACAATGTCAACGTCCCCGGTGACTCAATTTAAATTTTTAACTTCACTGATGGCTTCCTTGAAGAAAACAGTACCCATACTGTTTAACAACTGGGACAGTACATCAGGGCTAAGTGAAACTGAACTACAAACAGACCTAGGGAGATGATGAAGATTGGGATGAACTCCTACATTTGACCTTTGACCCCAACATGGTGCTGGAGTAGGTACTGTCACCTCAACATCATTCGGACTGTCACGTGTGAGAGGAACTGCATCAGGCTCAGGTGAAACAGCTATTGTCTCAACACCATCTTCAATCTCAGACACTGCAAATTCAACAGCCAGCTCCTCCTCTCCAGTAACAATCTCTATCTCTCTCCATCTCTGGGATCCAGAGTGGGATATGAAGTCTCTTCAACAACAACATACTCTGGGTCTGAGTCTAGATGTTCAGTAGACACGGTGGAATGGGAATGGTGTGTTGGTGATGGAGAAAAGCTACCCCTTAATCTCCTAGGTACAGGAACAAGATGCACACAGGGCCTAAAATTAGTTCTATGGATCCTTTTAAGATAAGATAAGATAAGATAAGATAAGCCTTTATTAGTCCCACAACGGGAAATTCCAGGATTGCAACAGCACAGGGATAGCAACACTCAGAGCAACAATCAGAAGGCAAGAAAAAAACAAGCAAGCAAGAGCGGCTAATATACATATGTACATATTACTATAAAATAAATATATACACACACACACACAGACACACAGTGCAGAGCATTGTAGCTGGATGGAATAAATATATGAGTATATGAACACACAGTGCAGGGAAAAGCCAGTGTGAACACACAGTGCAGAGCATTGTAGCTAGATGGAATAAATATGTAAATATATAAACACCCACAGTACGGAGCATTGCAGCTAGGTGGAATAAATATGCAAGTATATAAACACACACAGTGCGGAGCAATGTAGCTAGATGGAATAATATGTAGATACATAAAAAACACAGTGCGGAGCATTGTAGCTAGATGGAATAAATATGTAAATATATAAACACACACAGTGCAGAGCATTGTTGCTAGATGGGATGAAACAGCATAACCGTCTACTTAGTTATCCTACATGGTATGATTATGTGCCCATACATATTCTCACCCTCCATAGCGACCGGTATGTTCCTAGTTGTATGCCGGAAGGGACCATTGTGTAAGTCTATTGCATCTTTTGCATTCAAAAAACTATTAGTTTGTTACGTCTTTTTGCTATCTCTGCGAGCAGCCCTGCTTAGGTTGTACAGTCTGACAGCCGTTGGTAGGAAGGACCTACGAAACCTCTCGGTTGTGCACCTGGGATGATGTAGTCTGCTGCTAAATGAGCTCCTCAGTGCATCCAGTATGTCCTGCATAGGGTGGAACTCGGACTCCAGCAGAGATGACAGTTTAGCCACTGTCCTTCTCTCTCCTATCTCCTCCATCGGATCAAGGCGCTGCCCCAGGACAGAGCTAGCTTTCTTAATCAGTTTGTTCAGTCTCTTCCTATCGGCTGCAGTAATGCCACTGCCCCAGCAGACGACTCCAAAAGTGATGGCTGATGCCACCACCGTGTCATAGAATGACTTCAGCAGCGCCCCTTGTACACCAAAAGACCTGAGTCTCCTCAGCAGGAACAGCCTGCGCTGTCCCTTCTTGTAGAGTGCGTCAGTATTGTGTGACCAGTCTAGTTTATTGTTCAGATGAATACCCAGGTACTTATAGGATGTCACCATCTCGATGTCTGTTCCCTGTATATTTACTGGTGCTGTGAGGGGCTGCCCATGCCTGCGGCAGTCCACCACCAGCTCCTTAGTTTTCCTCGCGTTGATCTGGAGGCAGTTCCGATGGCACCAGTCCACGAAGTCCTGGATAAGCCCTCTGTACTCAGCTTCATCTCCATTGGAGATGAGGCCAACGATCGCAGAGTCATCAGAGAACTTCTGTAGATGGCAGTGTGTTGTGTTGTGTGAGAAGTCTGCAGTATAAAGAGTGAACAGGAAGGGAGCCAGCACCGTTCCCTGGGGGGCCCCCGTGCTACTGATGATCGTGTCGGACACACAGTCCCGGGTTCTTACAAACTGAGGCCGGTTCGTGAGGTAGTCCAGGATCCATGATGACAGGTGCTGGTCCACCCCTGCTCGCAGTAGCTTGTCCTTCAGGATCATCGGTTGGATGGTGTTGAAAGCACTGGAGAAGTCAAAGAACATGATCCTCACCATATTCCCGGGCTTCTCCAGGTGGGACAGAGAACGGTGAAGAACGGTGAAGAACGCCACCCTCTACTGGCTCCACTGCATATGTGCTACACTCGACCTCAACTACTCTGTACACAGTCGGTCTCCAAGAATCTTGAATTTTATTTCTGCCCTGAGGCCAATGGCACAGATAGACCAACTGACCCACTTCTACCGGAAGACAGTGTACTTTATCCCTGCATGCCTCCAGTCTCTCTGCAGCCTTCTGCTCTGCATATCGTTTTACTCTGGCATGAATATCATTAAGACATTGCTAGTGTATGGCTAACCAATCATGTTCCCTGTCAAATGTTTGTCCATGCCCCAACAAAGCATCCACAGGAAGATGTGGGTGCATGCCAAACATAAGGTAATAAGGTGAGTTGCCTGTAGTAGCATGAGGAGTTACATTATATGCATAGCCTAACTCTGGTAAATACTCAGGCCAACGCCGTTTCTTTTCTGGAGGGAGTGTGCGCAAGAGATCATGCAGGGTCCTATTAAAACACTCACATTGTGCATTACCCTGTGGATGATGAGGTGTAGTGCAAGTCTTCTTGACACCATACAGTTTGCACAACTCCTGGACAACTTCACTCTCAAAATTCCTACCCTGATCTGAATGTAGTCTCTCAGGCACTCCATATTTCATAAAACACTCCCTTAGAAGTATTTTAGCTGTGGTATCAGCTCTCTGGTCATGTGCAGGAAATGCCTGTGTAAATTTAGTGAAAACATCAGTAACAATCAACACATTCTCCTGACAATCTGATGCAGGCTGCAACAGAGTAAAATCCACTGCAACAACCTCAAGCGGTCGAGTAGCAAGGAATACATGCATAGGTGCTCGGAACTTTGGCTGTGGCATCTTAGTAAGTACACACCTCTGACGTCCCTTAATTCACTTCTCCACATCCTCATACATCCCAACCCCAAAACATCTTTGTGTCAAGAGGTTCTGTGTACGTTCTATACCTTGATGTCCCATATCATCATGAACACACTTGAAAACAACATCTTTCAAACACACAGGTAACAGAAGATGCTTGTATTCACCCTCCTGCACATTTCCAATGACACGGTACAAAAGTTTATCAATTTTCCTAATCCTTGGCCAGTGTCTTAGTAAAGACATCACTGACTTTGTAAATCCCTTTCTTTCATGATAAGTGAGCTTTTCTTGCTTGTCCCAAAACTGCTTAAAAGACTGAATTGTAGGATCGGCATTGTGAAGCTGACTAAGCTTCTCTTTTGAGTAACCTGGCAAAGTGGGTGTATTACCTTGCAAACCATTATCAGCACTAGGTGCAGCTACCAAAGCCTGAGCCTGCCTAACCTGGCAACATTTAAACCTACGCCAACCAAATCTGGATCCAAAACTGTCCCCCTCCAAATGACATTACAGATGGATATACAACTATCAAACTCCTAATCATCCCCATCTGACTGAGGCTCCCCTGCTAATGACTGCCTAGAGAGGGCATCAGCGGCATTATTTTTTACCAGGGCGGTACTACACATCAAAATCAAATACAGCTAACTGTGCAACCCACTGTTGCTCAATTGCACCTAACCTGGCAGTGTTCCGATGACATAAGGGGTTGTTGTCAGTCACAACAGTGAATTTGGATCCTAAAAAGTAACCTCTAAATTTTTCGGACACAGCCCACTTCAAAGACAAAAGCTCAAGTTTCATACTGCTATACAGTAATTCCTGTCATTTTTTTCTGCATTTCTCAACCTCCTACTAGCATGGGCTATTACCCGTTTCTTGCCTTCCTGAATCTGATAGAGAACAGCCCCCAGCCCCAAACAGCTAGCATCAGTCTCCACAACAAAACGAAGGGAGAAATCAGCATAACCAAGCAAAGGGGAACTAATGAGCTTCTCCTTCAATAAATCAAAGAACCTCTGACACTCTGATGTCCATAGGCTATCAAATAGTCCCTTTGACTGAACAGAATGATTTTCTTTAATACAGGCATTGACCAAGTCATACAAAGGCCCTGCTGAGAAAAACCTGAAAATAACCTCCTATAATAACTGCAGAAACCCAAAAATGTTCTAAGTGTGGGGAGCATGAAATAAAGAGACTGAATTATTTCTCAATTCAGGTTTAATGCAGATTTCACATCCCCAGCTCTCTCTCAAGACAAGAAGAGAGTGAGCTGCATACAAACCCCCACATTTATACATCTCACATCAGAGGCAGAATCACACAATGACAAGAAGAGAGTGAGCTGCATACAAACCCCCACATTTATACATCTCACATCAGAGGCAGAATCACACAATGTCGTCAAAACCCCCCATTGACAATAATTCTTCCCCCCCCCCCCCCCCGAGTCTTTTCATCGTTCGTCTGACCCCAGGAGGTCAGGAAGTCCTTTCAGAGTCTTATCACGGCACCTCCGTCCTCCTGCCATTATCCACAGGTGGTCCAGACGTATTGTTCCATCCCAGACGTGAGGTCAATCAACACATGCAGTTCTAAGCATCTCCCTTGTGCTTATACATATGTAGTCAAAAATATGTGAGCCACATAACCCCCCCCCCCCCAAACATCGAAGAATGGACAATACAGCATAGTTCACATAACATGATAAAATCAACAGCATAGTCTACACAACATGATAAAATCACACATCAGTCCATACGCCGTCTGGGCTTCAAACGTCTTCCAAACTTGCTGTAAGCAGGCTTCGCAGCCCTTGTGGCGCCGTCCTGCAGTGAATCTGCTAAGTGAGGAAGAGAATGGTTATTTGATCCCTGCGGGGGCTCCAGGACATGCTCCCTGGGGGGTCTGCCACATCGAGGGGCCCTCGCCACCCGTACAGACTCGTCGTTCATCACAAAAGCAGGCTTTAGTCTGTCAATACTAACTGTTTCCTTTCTGTCCCCCAAATCTAGAACAAAATGTTTATCACCTGTTTCCAGCACCCTAAATGGACCATCGTATGGCGGGCGCAGGCTTGGCCGCAGAGCCTCGTGCCCGACAAAAACAAACTCGGCATTTTTTAAAGCTTTGGGAACAAAAACACGTGGAAAAGTGTGATGAACGGGGCCTGGGAGCATGTCTGCTCCCGTGTCGATCAGTGGCTCCAGAGCCGGGGGGCGCCCCGGCGCTGGATGCTCCGGTAGGAACTCACCGGGCAGCCTGAGAGGCTGCGCAAAAACCAACTCCGCTGGGGAGGCATTCAAGTCCTCCTTGGGCGCAGACCGCAACCCCAATAAAACCCATGGTAGTTTGTTTACCCAATCTGCATCCGTAAGCGACGCTCTGAGTGCTGCCTTCAAAGACCTATGAAAACGCTCGCATAAACCATTAGCCTGGGGGTGGTAAGCGGTAGTGCGGTGAATTGTCGCCCCTAAGCTGCTGGCCATCGCTGACCAAAGCTCAGACACAAATTGCGGTCCTCTGTCGGACGTAATATCCGACGGAACCCCGAAACGCGCTACCCAGGCCATCAAAAATGCGCGGGCCACCTCTGCAGTCGTGGTTGATGCCAGTGGTTCGGTCCACCATTGTCAAAAGATGTGTGAACCCCTGCAACGACGGTAGGGGGCCCACGAGGTCGACATGCACATGGTCAAATCTCTTGGCCGGGATGTGGAACGGTTCTAAGGGGGCTTTTGTGTGCTTGTGAATTTTGGCCCGCTGGCAAGCCATGCAGGTTCTTGCCCACTCTTTCATGTGCTTGCGCAGGCTCGGCCAAACAAATTTCTCCGCTACCATTTTCACAGAAGCGCGCACCCCCGGGTGTGCCAGGGAGTGAACCGAGTCAAAAACGCGGCGGCGCCACGCGGCCGGTACCATCGGGGGCGGCCGCCCGGTAGATACATCGCAGATTAGGGGGGGGCATACCGGTTTGCAAACTCCTGCTCTCCAGCCTTAACCCTGTTGGTCCAGACTGGAGCATGCACACGTCCGCATCTCTGCTCCGCTGCCATGGCTGCATAATCTATCCCCACGTGAACTGGGGCCGCGTGCGCTTCCGCGCTGCTATTTTGTCCTGCGGCTGCGGTAGTATAATCTACCCCCAAGCGGACTGGTGCTGTTACCGCGCGGGAGAGGCAGTCTGCCACTACATTGAGTTTGCCCGCTACGTGCTCAATATCAGTAGTAAATTCCGAAATTGCGGCCAGCTGCCTCTGCTGCCGGCCCGACCAAGGTTCTGAAATTTTGGCCATCGCAAAAGTGAGCGGCTTGTGGTCGACAAACGCGGTGAAACGCCGACCTTCCAGCCAGAACTGGAAATGGCGAATGGCTAAGTGGAGCGCTAACAGCTCCCTGTCAAACGCGCTGCATTTCCGCTCGGCTTCACGCAAGGATCTGCTGAAAAAGGCCAGCAGCTGCCAAACCCCGGCAACATGCTGTTCCACAACCGCCCCTATGGCCAAATCTGACGCGTCAGTGATGAGCGCTATGCAGGCTGTTGGGTCTGGGTGAGCTAGCAGTGCAGCGTCTGCAAGGGCTTTTTTTACCTCCGCGAACGTGCGCTCCCGTTCCCGGGACCAATCGATCGTATTGGAGGGTTTTTGCTTTTTAAGCGCGGCATATAATGGTTGCATGAGCTGCGCTGTGTGGAGTAGGAAACGGTTCTAAAAATTTACCATTCCTAAAAACTCCTGTAATGCTTTGACCGTTTGTGGCCGGGGAAACTCTGCCACTGCGCGCACTTTGTCCGGTAGCGGAACCGCCCCTTCTGGGGAAACGCGGTGCCCCAAAAAATCGATCTGCGCCACGCCGAACTGGCACTTGGCTGGATTAATTATTAACCCGTGCTCTCCCAACCTCCGAAAAACTGCCGTGAGGTGTTTTTCGTGTTCCTCCTCGGAAGTGCTGGCGACTAAAATGTCGTCGAGGTAAACGAATACAAAAGGGAGATCGCGTGACACGGCATCCATCATGCGTTGGAAGGTTTTCGCAGTGCCTTTGAGGCCAAACGGCATGCGTAAAAA
The DNA here is from genome assembly GCA_020510985.1 of Pholidichthys leucotaenia. Lineage (NCBI taxonomy): Eukaryota > Metazoa > Chordata > Actinopteri > Cichliformes > Pholidichthyidae > Pholidichthys > Pholidichthys leucotaenia. The sequence continues at coordinate 60,893,498 of CM035836.1, forward strand.
CTCAAAAAGTCCGAACGGGGTTATTAACGCTGTTTTGGGAACGTCCTCGGCTCGGACTGGGACCTGATGATAGCCGCGGACCAGGTCTATTTTAGAAAAAATGCGCGCCCCCGCCAGATGCACCAAAAAATCCTGGATGTGTGGGATTGGGTAGCGGTCATGCGCTGTGGCATTGTTTAACCTGCGGTAATCGCCGCAAGGTCTCCACGAGCCGTCAGCTTTAGGGACCATATGCAGTGGTGAGGCCCATGGGCTGTTTGAACGGCGAATGATGCCCAGCCTTTCCAGGTTGGCGAACTCCTCGCGCGCTATGGAGAGTTTAGCTGCATCCAAGCGCCGAGCTTTTGCGAAGACGGGGGGGCCGGTTGTGGTGATAAAGTGCTCCACCCCGTGTTTCGCAACTGCTGCCGAAAATGTGGGAACTGTGAGCGCTGGAAATTGGGTGAGGAGTGTGTGAAACTTACCGCCTGCTGTGGCGACGTTGGTCTGTGCTGGTGGCGGGGACACTCGAGCTGCATAAGGAATGGAATAAAATGATGCATTAACCAAGCGTCTGTTGGCAAGATCAACTAACAAACCATGTGAGCACGGAAAATCAGCACCTAACATGTTGAAACTCACCGCCGCTATAATAAAAGTCCATTCATAAGTGCGGCCGTGCAAGGACAAAAGCAGAGTCCTTTCTCCGAAGGTCTTGATGCTCGAGCCATTCGCCGCCGTTGCCCCGTCACCACGGGGGCCTGCCAGCCGGTCAGCATAGGTCGGGGTGATGAAACTCACTTGGGCTCTGGTGTCCACGAGGAAGTGCCGCCCGGAGCTTGCATCCGTGAGGTAAAGCAGCTTGTTTCGTTCGCCGAGAGCCGAAGCTGCTAACGACTCCCGGTCCTGGCGTTTCCCGAGCTTTTGAAGTGGCACGGCGGCACACATCTGTGTGCCTTCTCTGTGAAACGCCGATGGTAAAAGCAGAGGCCATCTCCTCTGCTGCGTCGGGACCGCGCCGCTGCCATAGTTGGTGGGATTGATTCCGCTGTCTCCGGCCCTTCGCTGTTCCTGGTCGCCGCACCGAGGTCTGCTGCTGCCGCGGTGGCCGTCTGCTCACCGCAGGAGTTGAGGAGCCGCTGCGCCTCTCGGGCCAGCGCACGGAAGTCCCGCTGGGTCACACAACGCATGCTGGACAGGGTCCCCCTCATCTGCATCGGGAGGTTTCTCAGGAAGATGTGTTTGAACAGGAAATCGTCGTTGTCTGTGTCCCTCAGCTGCAGCATGTCTTCCATCAGGTCGACTGGCCTGCGTCCTCCTCAGTTGTGCAGAGCCAGGAGCCTCCTAGCCCTCTCCTCGGCTGAGGGCGTGAAACACTGGATGAGGGCAGCCTTCAGCTCGCTGTATTTGTCATCAGCGGGCGGCTGCTGTACCAGGCTCCGCACGCATCGAGCTGTGCGGTTGTCGAGCTTGGGGATGACGTGGTAGAACTTTGTGTCATCCGCCGTTATTCCCCCGAGTGCGAACTGTGCTTCGGCCTGAAGGAACCACAAGTCCGGGTTGTCCTGCCAGAACTCTGGTAGCTTGATCGAGACGGCGCTCGCTCGGGTGGTCTCCGACGAGTCTGGTTCGGGGGAATCGCTTCTAGGCATTTCACGTCTTTGGTCACCAATGTGGGGAGCATGAAATAAAGAGACTGAATTACTTCTCAATTCAGGTTTAATGCAGATTTCACATCCCCAGCTTTCTTTCAAGACAAGAAGAGAGTGAGCTGCATACAAACCCCCACATTTATACATCTCACATCAGAGGCAGAATCACACAATGTCGTCAAAACCCCCCATTGACAATAATTCTCTCCCCCCCCCCCCCCCCGAGTCTTTTCGTCGTCCGTCTGACCCCAGGAGGTCAGGAAGTCCTTTCAGAGTCTTATCACGGCACCTCCGTCCTCCTGCCATTATCCACAGGTGGTCCAGACGAATTGTTCCATCCCAGACGTGAGGTCAATCAACACATGCAGTTCTAAGCATCTCCCTTGTGCTTATACATATGTAGTCAAAAATATGTGAGCCACACTAAGGTCTTTCAAGGAAACGAATAGTGGACTGAAGAAACGGACACTTTTCCACTTTAATCTTTAAAGGTGACGGACAGTGACATATTTTTATTGAACCAATCAACTGATTGTATGAAAATATTCTATTATGTCTATTCCCGCGATTTAATATGTGTCACCATCCTCCATAAATGACCTTATTTGCTCATAGCCCAGCCTTCACTTAGTGAGGCTGCAGTACCGCCATCTCTCGATAGGTGCGGGCATTAGTGACGTCACAGCAGCAATAGAAAGAAAATTGCAGAACGAGAGCAAAGTGATTCGGACAGCGATTATTTTGTCGAGTTTGATGACCACAATATAAATGATGACATTGAAAATGAGGAATTGGATGATGAAGTTTTGGGTGGTGCTGAGGGGGTATTCAGCCTTATTTGTGGGAAAGGAGTGAGGGTTATTCAATTCAATTCAATTCAATTCAACTTTATTTATATAGCGCCATTTCACAACAACAGTCATCTCATAGCACTATCAACTGTAGGGGGGAACCCCCACAGTTGCAGAAAGACCCCAGCAATCAGGCGATCCCCTGTGAGCAAGCACTTGGCGACGGTGGAGAGGAAAAACTCCCTTTTAACAGGAAGAAACCTCCAGCAGAACCAGGCTCAGGGAGGGACAGTCATCTGCTGCGACTGGCTGGGGGGTGAGGGGATAGAGAAGATGAAAAGAACAGACATGTAGAGAGCAAACAGCATGATGGGGACTCAATCTATGGGAGAGAACAAACAAATGTTAATGACCAGCAAAAAAAAAATTTCATTGAGAGTGAGAAAAGGAGTGAGGCCCAGTGCATTACTGGAGGTCCCCCGGCTGACTAAACCTATTAGCAGCATAACTAAGGGAGGGTTCAGAAACACATGATCCCTCCCTAATTGTAGGCTATATCAAAAAGGTAGGTTTTAGCCCTATTCTTATAAACAGAGATCGAGTCTGACTCCCGAATCCAGATTGGCAGCTGATTCCACAGGAGAGGAGCTTGATAACTGAAGGCTCTGCCTCCCATTGTACTTTTGGAGATTCTAGGTATTACAAGTAATCCTGCATTTTGGGAGCGTAGTGCTCTGTTAGGATAATACGGTAGTATCAGCTCTTTTAAATAAAAAGAAGCCTGATTGTTTAGAGCTTTGTAAGTAAGAAGAAGGATTTTAAACTTAATTCTAAACTCTATGGGAAGCCAATGAAGGGAGGCCAGAACCGGAGAGATATGATCTCTCTTTCTAGTACCTGTTAAAACTCTTGCTGCAGCATTTTGGATCAGCTGAAGACTTTTTAAAGATGTTTTAGGACAGCCTGATAATAAAGAATTACAATAATCTAATCTCGAGCTAACAAAAGCGTGGATCAGTTTCTCAGCATCACTCTGAGACAAGATGCTCCTAATCTTGGCAATATTACGCAAATGATAGAAGGCAGTCTTAGAAACAAATTTAATATGTGAATTGAAGGACAAATCCTGATCAAAAATAACTCCAAGGTTCCTCACAGAGCTATTAAGAGAAAGAGTAACCGCATCCAAACTGAAAGTTTGATTTGGAAAGGAATTTCTAAGGTTTTTTGGACCAACAAGAATGACTTCAGTCTTATCTGAATTTAACAGCAGGAAATTACAAGTCATCCAAGCTTTGATTTTCTTAAGACAGGCTTCTAACTTGGCTAATTGATTACTATCATCTGGCTTCATTGACAGGTATAATTGTGTGTCATCAGCATAACAATGAAAATGTATACAGTGCTTTCTAATAATATTGCCTAACGGAAGCATATATAAACTAAAAAGAGTAGGGCCTAGCACAGATCCCTGTGGAACTCCATGACTGAGCTTTGAGTTGAAAGAAAACTCATTATTTACATGAACAAACTGGAACCTATCAGATAAATAAGATCTAAACCACTGCAACGAAGTTCCATTAAGTCCAACATAGTGTTCTAATCTATCAAGTAGAATATTATGATCGATAGTATCAAAAGCTGCACTAAGGTCTAAAAGGACAAGTACAGAAACTAGTCCATTATCAGATGCAATGAGGAGGTCGTTAGTGACCTTCGCTAAGGCTGTTTCAGTACTATGATGGATTCTAAACCCAGACTGAAAATCTTCAAGTAAACCATTTCCCTGCAGGTGGTCAAATAATTGCGTAGCAACAACTCTAAGATTTTTGAAATGAAAGGGAGATTAGAGATTGGTCTATAGTTAGCTAAAGCTCCTGGATCTAGCGTTGGCTTTTTGAGTAAGGGTTTAATTACAGCCATTTTAAAAGCCTGCGGTACATGGCCTAAAGTTAATGAAGAATTGATTATATGAAGAATAAGGCTACCAATAAGTGGGAAGACTTCTTTAAATAACCTGGTAGGAATAGGGTCTAAAAGACAAGTTGAAGGTTTAGATGAGGAAACTATTTTGTCTAACTCACAAAGGTCGATTGGAGTAAACTCATCAAGACAGACATCAATAGAAGGAGTTGTAGTAGTTACAGTATTTAAGTTAACTGTGGGAAGAATCTGATTGATTTTATCTCTGATGGATGAAATTTTATTATTGAAAAAGTTCATAAAGTCCTGACTAGTAAGCTCTAAGGGAATGCTAGGATTGACAGAGTCCTGACTCTTTGTCAACCTGGCTACAGTACTGAAAAGAAACCTGGGATTATTCTTGTTCTCTTCTATTAATGCAGAGTAATATCTCATTCTAGCTTTTCTAAGAGATTTTTTTATAAATTAAAAGATGATTTCTCCAAGCTAAATAGATTTCATCTAAATTAGTGGAGCGCCATTTTCTTTCTAATTGACGAGTCTTCTGTTTTAAGCTATGAGTTTCTGTGTTGAACCAAGGAGTTAGAAATCTCTGATTAGACTTTTTCTTTTTTAAGGGGGCCACCAAGTCTAGAGTCTGATGCAGAGAAGCTGAAACACTATCCACCATGTTATCAATTACAGAAGGAGCAAGCTGTCTATAGCTTATTTCCGTTGTGTTGACACATGGCATAGAGGAAACAATCTGCATAAATCTGGAAACAGCATCATCTGAGAGGCATCTACTGTAATAATATTTTTCTTTAGGAGCCAAATAGTCAGAAATAGTAAAATCAAAGGTTAACAGACAATGGTCTGACAGTACAGGGTTATGAGGAGACACTACAAGATTTTCTATTTCTATGCCATATGTCAGAACAAGGCCCAATGTATGGTGGAGGTAATGAGTAGAATTTCCTACTTTCTGAGAAAACCCAATTGAGTCTAATATTGAATTAAAAGCCACATTAAGGCAGTCACTATCTACATCCACATGTATATTAAAGTCCCCTACTATAATTATTCTATCAGATTTCAGCACTAAATCAGCTAAGAAATCAGCAAATTCGGATAAAAATTCTGAGTAGGTTGATGGGGGACGATAAACTATGGCAAATAAAATTGGGTTTAACCTAAAATTGCTAAAGTGCCCAATACTGAGGACCAGGCCCTCAAAGGAATTATAACATGTTTTTTGCTTTACATTAACTAGTAATTTGGAATGGTAAATTGTTGCTACTCCTCCTCCACGACCAGAACTTCTGGGATTTTGACAGTTTAAATAACCAGAGGGAGTTGATTCATTTAAACCAACATAATCCTCTTGCCCTAACCAAGTCTCTGTAAGGGAAATTAAATCAATCTGATGATCAATTAACAGATCATGGACTAACAGAGACTTGGGAGTTAGAGACCTAATATTTAATAAACCACATTTAATTTTTAAATTATGAGGAGGAACAGAGGCCAAATCATTCAATTTAGAGGCTTTATGTTTAATTTGAGTTTTACCAATATTTTGCTGTATCACTTTGGGATGCTTATGCATTATATTTTTATTTACTTTGGAGGGAGCAGACAATGATTCTCTGATGGGGAAGACAGGGGCTAAGTTGAGGGGTGGCGGATGAAGAGGAGCTGCAGAGAGGCGTGTAAGACTGCAACTCTGCTTCCTGGTCCCAACTCTGAGTAGTCAGGGTTTTGGAAATTTGGATAAAAAAGATGCCAGATTGTTAGATAAATGAGAAGCACCATCCAAAGTGGGATGAATGCTGTCTCGTCTCATAAGACCAGGTTTTCCCCAAAAAGAGCTCCAATTGTCAATGTAGCCCACGTCATTTTTAGGACACCACACAGACAGCCAGCGGTTGAAGGATGACGAGCGGCTAAACATGTCATCACTGGTCAGATTGGGGAGGGGCCCAGAGAATACTACAGTGGCAGACATCGTTTTTGCAAAGTCACACACCGATTCTATATTAAGTTTCGTGACTTCCGACTGCCGGAGACAGATGTCATTAATGCCGCCGTGAATAACAATTGTGGAATATTTACAGTTACTTTTAGCCAGCATTTTCAAATTTGACTCGATGTCGCCTGCTCTGGCCCCAGGAATGCATTTGACTATGGCCGCTGGAGTCTCTAGGTTCACGTTTCTGACTACAGAGTCGCCAATGATCAGAGTTTTTTCCTCAGCGGGTGTGTCGCTGAGCGGGGAAAAACGATTAGAAACGTGAAGGTTGGTGGTGTACTGGGGCTTTGCGACTAGGCTTCCTTCTCACCGTCACCCACCCAGTCTCCTCGCTGCTGAGGAGAGCCGGGGAACCGCTGACAGGGGGGCCTAAGCTAGCTAGCTCCGCTGCAGCTAAGGGGCGTCCGTCGAGATTAACTGGCGCAGACGGTGTTTCAATGCAGCGGAGCCGGGATTCCAAATCAGACAACCTCGCCTTGAGCGCCTCAAAAAGACAACATTTATTACATTTACCATTATCACTAAAAGAGGCAGAGGTGTAGCTAAACATCTGACAGAGAGAGCACACCAGAGGAGGAGAGGAAAGAGAGCTAGTAGCCATCGCTAGTGGCTAGCTAGTGGCTGGAGAGCAAACCACACAGGCAGACAGCAAAACAGGAAGTGACGATACGTTACCACAAGGAAATGACGATCTTCACACCCACAAAAAAAAGAGCCTGAGGTTATGTTCAAGAGGTTGGGTTCAAGAGGTTATGTAGCCTGCCTGTGTGGTGAGCCTCATCAGAGAAACATTCCCATCTGATCACTACAAGGGATTTTGCCTACCAAGATTAGATTTGTGAACAATGATATGTAAATAAAGTTTTGTAAAATCATATATTGAGTTTATTAATGTTCATGTCAATGTTATAATTCTCATAGTTCAGCATTCATCAAAGTCGCATGTCATATACAGTACATTTGAATAATTTGAACACACTAAATTCTTCTCAATTTGAAAAGAAATGTTACATACTATACCACCTTTGTATGAATGTTTGAAAACACAGCAGAAATATACAAAGAAATACAAAAATCAATGGAGTATCACTACAGATTAAGAAAATAACTAGTTTCCAGATATAGCAATTATTATATTCCCATAAATAACATTTCACAGTTATAATGGGCACCATTCTATGGTAGAAAATTGGGGTTCCATTTTTAAACGCACATTTCTCTTACAATCTTAGGCTTATATTTATTTTTCTTAGCAAATATGTTGCTTCCCTAAAAATTGAAAGCTGAACTGTCATTGGTAATTACCTCCACCAGGCCGAAAAGGCCAGGAGGAGGTTATGTTTTTGCCGGGGTTTGTTTGTCTGTTTGTCAACTCCGCGTTCTTCAACTTTTTAGGCACAAAAGCACACGCAAAACACTGGTGGCCTGGGCCCGCCAGCGCGCCTCTGTTTGCGCGCAGCTCCAAAACCTGACACGGGCACCTGTCCGCCGCCGCATTATTTCCCAGAAATAATTTGATTTTGAAAATCATCCATTGCTTGGAATTCATTTAAAATGTTTAGTAAACATTTGCAGTGAATATTAAAAATACAAAACTTACCCTGTTTACTTCTCGTTTTCTGACAGCTGATCGCATCGGTAGATCACCCTTGGTTTTCACGCCACTGTCACTGACACTTATCTCAGAGTCAGGGAATCGAGGGATATATAGTTGGAATAGCCGTTTTCTTTATCACCAATCTTTTTGCAAATTTCATTTCAAATTGCATCTTATTCTCGAAATCGCTGTCAACGAAATGTCTACTCCACATGTAGGGCGCTGACGAGGTGCAAGTGTGCGCGCAGCTGAGGCAGATGCCTGAGAGTGGTGAGCCGTGACACCTGCAAAATATATGTGGACAAGAAAGACTGACAATCCTGGGTACTATTTCACTGGAGTCTGCTTTAATACAGACGCTGAAGCAATAGGGAACACTGTATGTCTCTGTAATTGAGAGCTTTGCTTCTAAAAAACACAGGAGGATGGACTTCCAATATAAGTAACCGGTGAGTTAAACTGTCTTTCTTCAGCATGTTTTTTCCCCCTAACCGTTCTTATGATCATAAAAATATTTGGTAATTCCGAGAAATATCCGTAATCGCCGATTTTAAAACGTAAACATCAAGTGTTGCATGAAGCAAAACACAGCAGTGGCCACGACAGTGTGCGTGCGTATGCCGGTGGTGACGTCACACAGTCAGCGGCCATCTTAGGCGCTGATCGCTTGGCTCTCCAGGGCAGCATACTTTCAAGAGCACATTGGCACCATATGCAACATTTGTTGAGACCAAAACATGTGTAGTTCGCTTTAGCTCATCTCAGACAACAATTTGAGATATGAATTAGCGATATTGAATTTTCGTCTGTCCGTCTGCTTTAAACCCGTCTCTCTAAGCCTCTGCAAGTCTATCTGGAGTCGACTTAAATGTTCTTCAAAGGTGTGGGAATAGAATAAGATGTCATCCAAGTAGACAAGCATAATTTGAAACACCAGATCACTCATAGTGGCCTGCATGAGCCTTTGAAATGTTGCTGGACCATTACAAACCCCATATGGAAGCCTGGTGTACTCAAATAACCCAAAAGGGGTTGCAAAGGCCGTTTTGTGGCTGTCCTTTTCAATTCAATTCAATTCAATTCAACTTTATTTATATGGCGCCATTTCACAACAACAGTCATCTCATAGCACTATCAACTGTAGGGGGGAACCCCCACAGTTGCAGAAAGACCCCAGCAATCAGGCAATCCCCTGTGAGCAAGCACTTGGCGACGGTGGAGAGGAAAAACTCCCTTTTAACAGGAAGAAACCTCCAGCAGAACCAGGCTCAGGGAGGGACAGTCATCTGCTGCGACTGGCTGGGGGGTGAGGGGATAGAGAAGAAGAAAAGAACAGACATGTAGAGAGCAAACAGCACGATGGGGACTCAATCTATGGGAGAGAACAAACAAATGTTAATGACCAGCAAAAAAAAATATTTCATAGAGAGTGAGGAAAGGAGTGAGGCCCAGTGCCTTACTGGAGGTCCCCCGGCTGACTAAACCTATTAGCAGCATAACTAACGGAGGGTTCAGAAACACATGATCCCTCCCTAATTGTAGGCTATATCAAAAAGGTAGGTTTTAGCCCTATTCTTATAAACAGAGATCAAGTCTGACTCCCGAATCCAGATTGGCAGCTGATTCCACAGGAGAGGAGCTTGATAACTGAAGGCTCTGCCTCCCATTGTACTTTTGGAGATTCTAGGTATTACAAGTAATCCTGCATTTTGGGAGCGTAGTGCTCTGTTAGGATAATACGGTAGTATCAGATCTTTTAAATAAAAAGGAGCCTGATTGTTTAGAGCTTTGTAAGTAAGAAGAAGGATTTTAAACTTAATTCTAAACTCTATGGGAAGCCAATGAAGGGAGGCCAGAACCGGAGAGATATGATCTCTCTTTCTAGTACCTGTTAAAACTCTTGCTGCAGCATTTTGGATCAGCTGAAGACTTTTTAAAGATGTTTTAGGACAGCCTGATAATAAAGAATTACAATAATCTAATCTCGAGCTAACAAAAGCGTGGATCAGTTTCTCAGCATCACTCTGAGACAAGATGCTCCTAATCTTGGCAATATTACGCAAATGATAGAAGGCAGTCTTAGAAACAAATTTAATATGTGAATTGAAGGACAAATCCTGATCAAAAATAACTCCAAGGTTCCTCACAGAGCTATTAAGAGTAACTGCATCCAAACTGCAAGTTTGATTTGGAAAGGAATTTCTAAGGTTTTTTGGACCAACAAGAATGACTTCAGTCTTATCTGAATTTAACAGCAGGAAATTACAAGTCATCCAAGCTTTGATTTCCTTAAGACAGGCCTCTAACTTGGCTAATTGATTACTATCATCTGGCTTCATTGACAGGTATAATTGTGTGTCATCTGCATAACAATGAAAATGTATACAGTGCTTTCTAATAATGTTGCCTAACGGAAGCATATATAAACTAAAAAGAGTAGGGCCTAGCACAGATCCCCATGGAACTCCATGACTAAGCTTTGAATTGAAAGAAAACTCATTATTAACATGAACAAACTGGAACCTATCAGATAAATAAGATCTAAACCACTGCAACGAAGTTCCATTAAGTCCAACATAGTGTTCTAATCTATCAAGTAGAATATTATGATCGATAGTATCAAAAGCTGCACTAAGGTCTAAAAGGACAAGTACAGAAACTAGTCCATTATCAGATGCAATGAGGAGGTCGTTAGTGACCTTCGCTAAGGCTGTTTCAGTACTATGATGGATTCTAAACCCAGACTGAAAATCTTCAAGTAAACCATTTCCCTGCAGGTGGTCAAATAATTGCGTAGCAACAACTCTTTCTAAGATTTTTGAAATGAAAGGGAGATTAGAGATTGGTCTATAGTTAGCTAAAGCTCCTGGATCTAGCGTTGGCTTTTTGAGTAAGGGCTTAATTACAGCCGTTTTAAAAGCCTGCGGTACATGGCCTAAAGTTAATGAAGAATTGATTATATGAAGAATAAAGCTACCAATAAGTGGGAAGACTTCTTTAAATAACCTGGTAGGAACAGGGTCTAAAAGACAAGTTAAGGTTCGGATGAGGAAACTATTTTGTCTAACTCACAAAGGTCGATTGGAGTAAACTCATCAAGACAGACATCAATAGAAGGAGTTGTAGTAGTTACAGTATTTAAGTTAACTGTGGGAAGAATCTGATTGATTTTATCTCTGATGGATGAAATTTTATTATTGAAAAAGTTCATAAAGTCCTGACTAGTAAGCTCTAAGGGAATGCTAGGATTGACAGAGTCCTGACTCTTTGTCAACCTGGCTACAGTACTGAAAAGAAACCTGGGATTATTCTTGTTCTCTTCTATTAATGCAGAGTAATATTTTTTTTTTTTTTTTGCCTTCTGAATGTTGCTCTGAGTGTTGCTATCCCTGTGCTGTTGCAATCCTGGAATTTCCCTGTTGTGGGACTAATAAAGGCTTATCTTATGTTATCTTATTTTAATAACTCGTTCTAGCTTTTCTAAGAGATTTTTTATAAATTAAAAGATGATTTCTCCAAGCTAAATAGATTTCATCTAAATTAGTAGAGCGCCATTTTCTTTCTAATTGACAAGTCTTCTGTTTTAAGCTACGAGTTTCTGTGTTGAACCAAGGAGTTAGAAATCTCTGATTAGACTTTTTCTTTTTTAAGGGGCCACCAAGTCTAGAGCCTGATGCAGAGAAGCTGAAACACTATCCACCATGTTATCAATTACAGAAGGAGCAAGCTGTCTATAGCTTATTTCTGTTGTGTTGACACATGGCATAGAGGAAACAATCTGCATAAATTTGGTAACAGCATCATCTGAGAGGCATCTACTGTAATAATATTTTTCTTTAGGAGCCAAATAGTCAGAAATAGTAAAATCAAAGGTTAACAGACAATGGTCTGACAGTACAGGGTTATGAGGAGACACTACAAGATTTTCTATTTCTATGCCATATGTCAGAACAAGGTCCAATGTATGGTGGAGGTAATGAGTAGAATTTCCTACTTTCTGAGAAAACCCAATCGAGTCTAATATTGAATTAAAAGCCACATTAAGGCAGTCACTATCTACATCCACATGTATATTAAAGTCCCCTACTATAATTATTCTATCAGATTTCAGCACTAAATCAGCTAAGAAATCAGCAAATTCGGATAAAAATTCTGAGTAGGTTGATGGGGGACAATAAACTATGGCAAATAAAATTGGGTTTAACCTAAAATTGCTAAAGTGCCCAATACTGAGGACCAGGCCCTCAAAGGAATTATAACATGTTTTTTGCTTTACATTAACTAGTAATTTGGAATGGTAAATTGTTGCTACTCCTCCTCCACGACCAGAACTTCTGGGATTTTGACAGTTTAAATAACCAGAGGGAGTTGATTCATTTAAACCAACATAATCCTCTTGCCCTAACCAAGTCTCTGTAAGGGAAATTAAATCAATCTGATGGTCAATTAACAGATCATGGACTAACAGAGACTTGGGATTTCATGAATTGCTACTTGCAAGATCAATGGTGGAGAAAAACTTAGCACAATGCAAAGCATCAAAACATTCATCTATTCGAAGCAAGAGGAACGCATCACGCCTTGTCTTGGAGTTTAACTTCCTATACTCCACATACAACCTTACTGTAAGTTACCATCTGCCTTCCTCACAAGCACAATGGGTGAAGCATATGCACTAGTGCTCTCCTTGATGACTCCCTTTTTGAGAAGTTGGTCTATATGTTCCCTAACCTCCTGGTATTGGGTTGGAGGTATGCGCCTATAGGGCTGTGTAACTGGAACGTCATCTGTAAGGTTGATTTCATGCTTAACCTTATCTGTATAACTCAAATCCTCATCCTGGAATACAAAAACATCTGAAAACTGAGACAAGAGGGTGGTGAATTTAGCCCGTTCCTCAGGGTAGGCTCTCACATTTAGATGCTCCAACAATGAATGCATCCTAGTCTCTGATGAGTAAACCCTCTTTCCTTCAACTGACACCTCTTCATGATCTACAGAGATATGATTAAAACATACCTCAGTTGTCTGATCAACACATTCAACAACCTTCAGAATCCCCAGCCTTGTTCTTGGTTGTAACCACAAATCTTCTTGAGTAAAGTTTACCACTTGGACTGGAAACGCAGACTTCTCAGCTTCAACCAAGGTGGGAATTACAAGTAGGCCACTGGGCAGTGGTGTATTGGTGGGCTCCAAAAGCATCAAAACCTGATCACCTGAGGCCCACTTTAGGTCATTGGCATACAAGGTAGCAACAGAAGCTGCTGTTCCATGCACTGTTTCTACCTGCTATCCTAGCCACAGCAGTTTCTCCAACTATCTCACATACTTGCACTTTCTGGAAAGCATCTCTCCAGGCCAAATCCAATTCTGCCCCAAAAGTTGTATCAAAACTGGCTATTGCCAGTTCCCTACATCTCTTTATCACATTCATACCAAGGAGGAAAGGACAAGATTTACCTGACACAGACCCATTTGAAACTTGTTGCTGCTCTGACAATGTTGGAGCAGGATCCTGGACTACCAAAAACCCACATTCAGGTATAGTTAACCCCAAAGTCTGTACATCCATCTCGATGTATCCTATATAAGGAACTGGCAAAGAATTAGCTGCTGTTAACTTCAGCCATTTAGCAGTTGAGGTCATGTCCTGATTCTCCTTTTGTAAATGTCTTTTAAAGAACCACTCAGAGATGGTGCTAACCTGACTTCAGTATCCAACAGGGTCTTGGCCCTAACTCCACCTACCTCTAGTTCAACCTCTGGACATTTACCAACTGCGTTTTCAATAAATCTCTCACATGTAAGGGTCTTTGAGCCTCTACCCTCTCCTCTAATTGTCCGTCTCTTGACAACTGATGACATGCCATGGATTGTCTTTATATCAATACATGTCCCTTGTTGATCTGGGTAATAAATACAGTGCAAAGTCAAAGATGCCTTTTCTGGGTATTTATTTACAAATTGGTCAAGAAGGGAAAATGTCGTGTTCTGCACACAGGCGAGTGCCACGAGAAGATTCAAAATCTCAAAACAGAGCAGAATTTTAATACAATAGAGCAAACAGAAAAGCATTGTTTTAGAGAATACTGAGTTAGCAGTGTACAAGGCTGGATCTTCACTGTCTCATGGGAAAAGTACTGGGTGTAATGTCATTTATGATTACAGGAGACAGAATGAACGGACAATAATAATAATTAAAAAAAATCCATTACAAAGCCATTAAACTTTTATTCAGTTTCCAGTTATTACAAGTTCTTTTTTTTTTGGTGAAAGGGTGAAAACAAATTGTGTGCTGTATATAGTTTTGTGTATGGTTATGTAGGTAAGCAGATATTTTGTTAACTAAATTAGCAATAAAATAGAGAGCATTAAATAAGTTTTTCCTTTATTCTGCTCCCATTTGAGCATGTAAATTGAGTTCACACTGCACTTTTATTGCTTATTTCGCACTTTTATTGCTTATTTACCATTTCACTTTAAAAGAAATCATGTTCAAACTCATCATCATACTCTGTCGGGGGCGACGATACAATCAGTAACCTGGTAAAATATGCAAATACAGGAAATGGTATCTATTACATTTACATTTTTGGGTGAGGAGGACCCTCCAGCCCCTTCACAACAATGTGCCCTTGTGGGGGCATGGTGTGGGGGTTTATTCACCCAGAGAAGGCAGGGGGAAGAGGAGAACAATGGACTGAAGGAGAAGGTGTCACCGGGGGTTATCAGACGGGACTGTTGGGTCTATGCGCCCCCCCCCGGGAGAGCAACAGGTGTCGGAGCCGCGGAGAGAAGGAGGGTGTTGAAGTGGCACCCGCGTTATGCTATGTTAATGTGCCACACAGCTTTTTGTTCAAACAACAATGTATGATGGTTGGAAGTTCCGGGTCTTGATGCATGATAATAAAGTTATAAAAGAGGAATGCACAGAGACCCGGGATTCTTATTTGCTATACTGATGTTGGAGAAATCTTGTGTCATTTAGCTCGTTGCCTCGCTTGCATCCTTTCTCCACACCCTCCACATTAAAACTGCTTACGATGTCCATGCATCGGACACATCACTCTACTAAAGCAAGAAATCTGTGTGTGTGTGTCACATTTATAGGACATCATAGTATGGCCTATGATCTCTGCCTGAACATCATAGGACGTCCTATGAACTCGGGCATCATAGGACTCGCAGTGCCTATATGACGACACATAGACAAATGTATCTGTATGATGTCACGTAGGACTCTCATGTCTTTATGATGTCATATACAGTGAGTCCATGCCTGAAAGCCTCATTGTGCTCAGATCTACAGTATCCTGTCCATGAACTGGAATTACGATGCACTTATCCCTAAACCAGTGGTCATAACGGACAAGAAGACTCACCAGATGGACAGCAATAGGAGAACTGCTGCATGTCAGAAAAGATGCCATGAAGACGAAACACCTGAGGTTCTAGCAGTACATTGCACCCGTCTAAGACAGGAAGGAGACCCTTCACCAGCATAGGGTAAGACAGACAAGGGATGCACAAACAGACAGGAAACATGTGGCAGTGCACCATGCACATGCTGAGTCACTTGCATGTGATTTAGGGTCACATGCAGGGTCACTAACCCTAATGCCCGCAAAGCGAGTGATGCTGCACACCAGACAAGGCACAAACAAGCTGAGACAGAGGAGATGCAGAATAGTTGGCTGGCCACCAACGCTGCACACCAGGTGATGCACAGAGAAGCTGAGACCGAGGAGATGCAGAATAGTTGGCAGGCCGCCAACGCTGGAATTACGATGCACCTATCCCTAAACCAGTGGTCTGAACGAAGAAGACCCACCAGATGGACAGCAATAGAATGAGGAGAACTGCTGCACGTCAGAAAAGATGCTGTGAACATGAAACACCTCACGTTCAAGCAGTACACCGCAGGCATGACTGTCACCCACACAGCCGTCTGAGACAGGAAGAGACCCTTCAGCCACGGGCATGCACAAATACTTGGTTATAATAATAATACTTGGTTTCTATGAACATGGATGGGTATGCACGGTTATGTACTAGTTAATGATTAGAGGTCTGAGAGCCCAAAGCAGAGTGAATATGCAGATGATAGATGTTCTTACCAAACTGATTCATTTTTACAATCAGGGATGGCAACAGGAAATTCTGATTTCAGCTGAAATCTAATTTGGTCGATTGACTTATGGGGGGGCCGGGGGGCGCAGCCCCCCTGAAGCTGGGAGGTTTTCAGTAAAATACAAGTAATTTAGACTGAAAAAAATGATTAAAAAAAAGAAATACTAGACTTAGATAAATCATTAAATTTAATGAAAAGTTAACTTACTTTTTCTTCAATGTTGTCTCACTGTCTTTAGTCCAACATATTTAACAGTTCTATTAGAGTTTTTTACACTATTTACACTGGTCACCAAGTCACTTCTAATGTGAAACTTTCTTCCTTTTGGCAGCAAGCTGTGTCAGTCTCTGAACTTTGAACTTCATCTCCTTTTCTGGTTTCTTCAGAAACTGTCCAAGTGTTTCTGTTACCTCATTGAACTTTGAGCCAATTTTCACCTTTATTGTCACTTCGCTCCCCGAAGCTTCTGGGTTTTTATGATTTTTAAGTACCAGAACTGTGCTTACATGACATAAAACAAACAGCTGAATGCCACTTATTACTGTATAATATTGACTTATGTTCCAAGAAGATAGCATTCCTAAACTAGAAAAGCACTCAGAGCGCATCCCTCCGCCAAGTCTCCTTCCGTTTGTCATGGATCAACTCCAAAATGTAATGGTTTTGTGTGTAGGCCTATAGCCACTTGTGGTGAAAATTGCATCAAAGTCTGTCCATCAGTTTTGGAGTATTGTTGCTAACACACTGTGAGAAGATAAGCGCCTTGGCTGAGGTATGCATTCTCAGATCATCACCAAAATATAATGGGTTCCTCTCTAGCCCAAGAACCACCTCTGGTGAAAATTTTATCCAAATCCATCCAGTAGTTTTTGTGTAATCCTGCTGCACAAATACAAAAAAAGCCCTTGATGGAGGTATGCACTCTCAGATCATCACCAAAATCTAATCATCTGTTCCCCGTGCCATTGCACACCTTTCCTGAAAATTTCATGAAAATCCGTCCATAACTTTTCCTTGCTAACAAACAGACAGACAGACAGACCAACGCCGATGAAAACATAACCTCCTTGGCGGAGGTAAATATTCCAACAAGCATTATCCATCACATGCTTTAACACTTGATCAAATCAAAATCAGTTAATTTTATCTATTCCATAATAGAAATAAAATTCCAACATACCATTACTTTTTATAATTTCAGCATTCATTTCAGATCACCAGTTTCAATCTCCATTGAGTCTTGAGCAGCTCATTTTCCTCCCCCGCACAGCTCAGCTCAAACAGCCGCTGTACGCTGCACTCAAACGGAAACTGAGTCAACTGGACTCCTGAACGGGAGCAGGCGTTCTGAGGTTAAAACAGCGCTCATTACCCACGTCTCGGACATGGGCATAGCGGCCGTCGTGGAGCAATGCGTTGCCGGTTCTTGGCAGCCGCTCACCTTTTTTTTAAGCAGGTCTTTGCACGACAGTGAGCGTAAATACAGCGTGTTCGACAAAGAGTTAATGGCTCTCTACCTGGTGTACGCCACTTCCGGTTCTGGCGGAAAGGGCACACTTTCACTGCGTCGTGGACCATAAGCCGCTAACGTACTTAACGTACATATAATATACAAATAAAGCGGAATTCGGTGAATTACCGGAAAAATCACATCCCTGAGAACAAGCCGAAATGAATTTTTGACAAAGCATACGAGCCATTTGATTGGTCCAATCGTTTGCAACTATCCAATCGCAGGGCTGTTTACAATACAGCAGTAGCTTGAGTACATCCGGGTTATCGCGAGACTTCGGGGAAGCGCCAAGCGCGTATGTTTTTTTTTTCCAAACTTTATAGAGAACAAGGTAAAGGTACAAAATTATGACATAGATGATGATAAAATCGGCGGAAATCCGCGGATCGGCGGAAAATTGCCATCCCTGTACAATACAGCTTGAAAAATTGAAAGAACATTTCATTCACTCAAATGAGACTTAAAACTGAAAATAAAAATCAAAAAATGACAGTGTAGTACAGCACAACTGAGTTTTCCTTTTTGACAGACTTTACAAGACTACAGCTTCTCACCTGTGTGAATTCTCATGTGTTTTCAATTTATGTCGATTAAAACTTGGACCACGTTTCACAAGAAAAAGGCTTCTTGTGGCGATGTTAAAATAAGGCACGGCGATCTGGAGTTTTTAAGGAAGTTTATTCATCAATCATCGCCATCACGGAGCTCACCTCAGCTGCTGTATAAGCATGCTGGAGATCGCTCTCAGGCTCTCATGAGCAGTAGTCAGAAGCAGTCAGAAGAAGAACAGAAGAGGATGAGTTACAGAACATGTGTGGTATTTATACCCAGTTCAGACAATACATGAAAGGCATGTTATCATCAAAGAAACTGCATTCAGGCATGGGACATTTACAATTGAGTACAGAGCAGGAAGTCATACATAACAGCAGGATACTGGCACCTGAACTAGACACGGAGAGGCTGCCTATTGACCTCAACACCCACATCTCATTGCTCTGCTAATTGCCCCAGCTGGGCTCTCTGTCCGTGGCTGTTGTGGGGGTTACCCCATACTTCTCACCGTTTTATTTATTTGCATCACATTTCATTACAAGTGCAATGGTCCCCAACCAGGGGTCTATGGTTGCACTTTAAATCAAAAAGCTTTGTATCTGAAAGCTCTCAAGATGGAGACTGTTCCTCTGATTGCTGAGATCTGTATTTCACAGATTCTAGGGCAGCCGAGGACACCTGTAGATATTTTTTCAGGTTCTTCTTCACCATCCCAGTTGCTCCCACCACCACAGGTATAATATCTGCTTCCTGCAGTTTCCAGGTGCTCCTTAGGTTGTTATTGAGGTCTTGATATTTTATTTTTTTCTCTTTCTGCTCTATTGAGGCCATAGTCGTTTAGTATGGTTACATCTATTAATTTGGCAGTTTTGTACTTTAATTTAGATAATGTCTGGTTTTTATTGCTCCTCCTATGTGTCTTCCAGTTGGGATTTCCTTGTCATAAAAGAGAGTAATATCTCCGGTGGAGCTGAATGGCTTTGGATCGTGCTCCCATACTGGTCCTTTTACTTCTATTTTAAATTCTTTGCATATTTTCCAGTGTATATAACAGCAGATCTTATTGTGACGAGCAGTGTAGTGTCCATTGGCCATTAGGACCTGGCAGCCGGAGAGTAGGTGGCTTGCACTCTCCACCGCTGTATGACAGAATTGACATTTGTCACTCTGTGACAGTCCGGCCATTTTTTTTTTTTAAAAGCCATTAGTAAAAAGTCCCTGATCTTGTGCTCGAACCACTAGTTTCTCCTCGTCATACCCCAGATCTCCGTTCCTGATCCAGCGCAGTGTCTCTTCCCTGTCAATATAATCCCTATTGAGTTCCTCCTTTAAGAGCCCTGCTCGCTTATGGTTTTTCCATCGTTCTTGACTTTCCTCCTGTGTCCTTTTGCTGTATTTTTCCCCCCGTCTTTCTAGCTACTTTTGTTGCTGGGTTTTGTTGACTGGCTTTTATGCTGTCTTCTGCAAAGACCTAGGCTTGTTTAGTTATGGATGTGACATGACTTGGGGTTTCATGGTGTTGGGTGACAACCTGTGTGCATTCTCATGATATTTCAATTGACTATGTGTAATAAATTTCTGCCCACGTTTCACAAGAAAATGGCTTCTGAGCTGTGTGAATTCTCGTGTCTTTTCGAAGTACCACGTTCATTAAATCTGTCCACATTTCAAAAGAAAATGGCTTCTCACCTGTGTGAATTCTCATTTGAGCTTTCAAATGACTATGTGTAATATCTCTGCCCACGTTTCACAAGAAAATGGCTTCTCACCGTTTTATTTATTTGCATCACATTTCATTACAAGTGCAATGGGCCCCAGCCAGTGAGAATGGTGAGCGAATGGACTCTGGGGCTGTTTCTGTCATTCTCCTGGAAAGTGTGATCATTCAATCTACTCAAAACTGCTGATCCTGCTGCCTGTTTTGTTTACTGAGCTTTATCACAAGATTTTTCCAACATTTTGGTGCACTAACAGGGATCCAAGACCTAATTTCTGCTCCCGGCAGTTCTGGCCGAACCACAGCAGCGCACAGCTGAGAAGAAAAGATCTCCCACGCTGGGTCCAAAGACTGCCTCCACTGTATTAAAAAAAAAAAGACAAACGGTCCGGGGAGCTGGAACCTGAATGAGTGACGGGTTTTTAACCCTCCAGGCTGATCCTTGTGAATAAATTTAAAGTTGTTTTATGGACGCTGGGTTAGACTCCTAATGGTACACGTAAGAAGTGATAAACTAAGCGTTTGATATTGCAGAAGTTCAAACAAGGGTTTGGTTCGGACCAGATAGAGGCTTAGTGGCCCTGGTTTGAGGCCGGAAAGAACAATACGTATTGTAGATCGCACAAAGCGGACATGGTACGGTAAAAGGTGAGAAAAATCGATGTAAGATATCCCTAACAATGTAGTGAGCATCAACTAAAATACCGAGCAAGAATCTTATTTACAACAAAAGTGAGTGTTGGTATAACTAAGGGTTAACTGTAAAACAAAGGTAAAATAGCGCTGGTATCAAACTACCTTGAGACGTCATTTAAAATAGGCCTGAAGTAAAATGAGAATAATTTCCTAAAATATATACGTGGTAAAATAAGCCTGAATTTCTATTTCATGGTGCTGGGTGACTTTTTCCATTGTCTCGTCATTTCAGCTTTTTAGGTATTGACCAATGCTTATTGTTGTTGCCCTGTAGGCCTGGTTTATTTCAGTTAGGCCCAGCCCTCCCTCTTTATGGGGTATTTTTTTTTTTTGTTACTTATTTGTACCCGTAGGTAGATTTGGTTTGCAGTCTGGTGACAAGCCACCGGCTGCCGGTCGCTGCGTGCGCGAGCACCCTAAACCTACATGTTTTTGGTATGCGGGAGGAAACCGGAGAAATCCCAGAGTAAACCCACGCAACACGGGGAGAACATGCAAACTCCACACAGCTCACTGTTGGTCGGGGGCTGGGATCGAACCCACGATCTCATGATCCCCGCGATTCCCCCAGCCGTGGGTAAACTGTGCTGCCGCAGTGCTAAACCACTGCGCCACCGTGCAGCCCAGGGGTATATACAGTATATCCCATCTAAGCTTCTCACTGTTTATTTATTTGCATCACATATCATTACAAGTGCAATGGGCCCCAGCCAGGGGTCTATGGTTACACTTTAAATCAAAAAGCTTTATCTGAGATCTGTATTTCACAGATGCTCGGGCAGCGGAGGACACCTGTAGATATTTTTATCAGGTTCTTCTTCACCATCTCAGTTGCTCCCACCACCACAGGTGTAATATCTGCAGTTTCCAGGTGCTCCTTAGGTCACTCCTTCTCACCTGTGTGAATTCTCATGTGACTTTTCAAATGACCACATTGAGTAAACCTTTGCCCACATCTTTCACAAGAAAAAGGCTTCTCACCTGTGTGAATTCTCATGTGAGTTTTCAAAGAACCACGCTCAGTAAAACTTTGATTACATGTTTCACAAGAAAAAGGCTTCTTACCTGTGTGAATTGTTATGTGACTTTTCAAATAACCACGTCGAGTAAAACTTTGGCCACATGTTTCACAAGAAAAAGGCTTCTCACCTGTGTGAATTCTCATGTGAGTTTTCAAAGAATCACATCGAGTAAACCTTTGACTACATGTTTCACAAGAAAAAGGCTTTTCACCTGTGTGAATTCTCATGTGAGTTTTCAGTGTATCACGAGTAAAACTCTGACCACATGTTTCACAAGAAAAAGGCTTCTCACCTGTGTGAATTCTCATGTGAGTTTTCAAAGAACCACGTTCAGTAAAACTTTGACCACATGTTTCACAAGAAAAAGGCTTTTCACCTGTGTGAGTTCTCATGTGAGTTTTCAAAGAATCGTGTCGATTAAAACTTTGACCACATGTTTCACAAGAAAAAGGCTTCTCACTTGTGTGAATTCTCATGTGAGTTTTCAAAGAACTGCGTTGAGTAAAACTTTGACTACATGTTTCACAAGAAAAAGGCTTCTCACCTGTGTGAATTCTCACGTGAGTTTTCAAATTATCACGTTGAGTAAAACTTTGACCACATATTTCACAAGAAAAAGGCTTCTCACCTGTGTGAATTCTCATGTGAGTTTTCAATTTATCACGTTTAGTAAAACTTTGACCACATGTTTCACAAGAAAAAGGCTTCTCACCTGTGTGAATTCTCATGTGAGTTTTCAAAGAATCGCGTCGAGAAAAACTTTGACCACATGTTTCACAAGAAAAAGGCTTCTCACTTGTGTGAATTCTCACGTGAGTTTTCAAATGAAAACGTTTAGTGAAACTTTGACTACATGTTTCACAAGAAAAAGGCTTCTCACTTGTGTGAATTCTCATATGAGTTTTCAAAGAATCGCGTCGAGTAAAACTTTGACCACATGTTTCACAAGAAAAAGGCTTCTCACCTGTGTGAGTTCTCATGTGTTTTTTCAAATTACCTCGTTCAGTAAAACTTTGACCACATGTTTCACAAGAAAAAGGCTTCTCACCTGTGTGAATTCTCATGTGATTTTTCAAATGATCACATCGAGTAAAACTCTGACCACATGTTTCACAAGAAAAAGGCTTCTCACCTGTGTGAACTGTCATGTGAGTTTTCAAATTACCACAATGAATAAAATTTTGACTACATGGTTCACACCAATTCTCTAACACGGGCGAGTTTTCTACATCGTTACTGTCACTTCTCTTTCTGTGAAGTCTCTTCTTTGGTTCTTCATGTTTACTTAATCTTGAGTTTACATTCTTTCCTACTCCCTGGTCTTGGCTCACAGTGTAAGTAGAGGTGTGAGAGAGGAGCTGCTCACTGTTTGGTTCTGTTTCATTGTCCTCATCAGTAGGAGTCACCATGAAGGTATCAGCCTCGTGTTTCAGTCCAAAGTCGTCTTCCTCTTGACTGGTAGAGAGTTCTTCCTCTTCTTCTTTCATCTGTGCAGCATCTTGTTCCTCCTGGCCAAGACATGAGTTACTCTCCTGGTTCCAGAGCTGCTGGACAGTGAGAACCTCCTCCTCCTTACAGTCATGCAGCTGTGGAGCCTCTGGAGGGACAAAAAGACAAGAAAAATACTCGTATTAGAAAAGCCACAAAGAATAAATGCATCCCCTCGCCAAAGAAAAAAGGCAACAGCTAGTAAGAAATATTGAAGAACCTTCCATGTGATAATTACAGCAGTGAT
Organism: Pholidichthys leucotaenia; assembly: GCA_020510985.1. NCBI lineage: Eukaryota > Metazoa > Chordata > Actinopteri > Cichliformes > Pholidichthyidae > Pholidichthys > Pholidichthys leucotaenia. The sequence goes on from CM035836.1 coordinate 60,916,823, forward strand.
GAATCTGTTTCAGCTTCAACAAGTTATTTGAAGGAGACTAAATCACTTTTAAGATAAGCCTTTATTAGTCCCACAATGGGGAAATTCCAGGATTGCAACAGCACAGGGATAGCAACACTCAGAGCAACAATCAAGAAGACAAGAAAAAACAAGGGCAGCGAATATACATATGTACATATAAATATATAAACACACAGTGTGGAGCATTGTAGCTAGATGGAATGAACAGCATAACCGTCTACTTAGTTATCCTACATGGTATGATTATGTACCCATACATATTGTCACCCTCCGTAGCAACCGGTATTGTCCTAGTTGTATACCGGAGGGGACCAATGTGTAAGTCTATTGCGTCTTTTGCATTCAATACTATTAGGTTGTCATGTTTTTTTTTTTTGCCATCTCTGCGAGCAGCCCTGCTTAGGTTATACAGTCTGACAGCCGTAGGTAGGAAGGACCTGCGAAACCTCTCGGTTGCGCACCTAGGATGATGTAGTCTGCTGCTAAATGAGCTCCTCAGTGCGTTCAGTATGTCCTGCATAGGATGGGACTCAGACTCCAGCAGAGATGACAGTTTAGCCACCATCCTTCTCTCTCCTATCTCCTCCACTGGGTCAAGGTGTTGCCCCAAGACATAGCTAGCTTTCTTGATCAGTTTGTTCAGTCTCTTCCTATCGGCTGCTGTAACGCCACTGTCCCAGCAGACCACTCCAAAAGTGATGGCTGATGCCACCACCGTGTCATAGAATGTCTTCAGCAGCGCCCCTTGTACACCAAAAGACCTGAGTCTCCTCAGTAGGAACAGCCTGCACTGTCCCTTCTTGTAGAGTGCGTCAGTATTGTGTGACCAGTCTACTTTATTGTTCAGATGAACACCCAGGCACTTGTAGGATGTCACCATCTTGATGTCTGTTCCCTGTATGTTTACTGGTGCTGTGAAGGGTTGTCCTTGCCTGTGGCAGTCCACCACCAGCTCCTTAGTTTTCCTCGTGTTGATCTGAAGGCAGTTCCGATGGCACCAGTCCACAAAGTCCTGGATAAGTCCTCTGTACTCAGCTTCATCTCCATTGGAGATGAGGCCGACGATCGCAGAGTCGTCAGAGAACTTCTGTAGATGGCAGTGTGTTGTGTTGTGTGAGAAGTACGCAGTATAAAGGGTGAACAAGAAGGGAGCCAAAACCGTTCCCTGGGGGGCCCCCGTGCTACCCATGATCGTGTCGGACACACAATCGCAGGTTCTCACAAACTGTGGCCGGTTAGTGAGATAGTCAGGATCCATGATGACAGGTGCTGGTCCACCCCAGCGCACAGCAGCTTGTCCTTCAGGATCATCGGTTGGATGGTGTTGAAAGCACTGGAGAAGTCAAAGAACATGATCCTCACCGCATTCCTGGGCTTCTCCAGGTGGGACAGAGAACGGTGAAGGAGGAAGATCACCGCATCCTCCACCCCAATGCCATGCTGGTAGGCGAACTGGAGTGGATCCATCGCTGGTCCCACCAGGGGGCGGACGTGAGCAAGGAGCAGTCTCTCCAGGGCCTTCATCATGTGGGACGTCAGGGCCACTGGTCTGTAGCTGTTCAGATCTTTGGGGTGGGAAGTCTTTGGTACAGGTACCACACAAGATGTTTTCCACAGCTGTGGTACCCTCCCCAGCTTCAGGCTCAGGTTGAAGATGACCTCCACAATCCCACACAGCTGGTCTGCACAGGACTTGAGGAGCTTTGCGCTGATGCCGTCCGGTCCCAACGCCTTCCTCGCCTTGATCTTCCTCAGCTCCATCCTCACCTGGGTCTTAGTGAGGGTCATGTTGGGGGGCTGTGTGCTGAGAGTGGGGGGTGTTGGTGGAGTGGGGTGTGGGCAGCAGGACTCGATGTCTTCAGAGGCAGCAGTGGTTGTTGTGCAGTCGGGGGGGAGGGCGGTTGGTCAAACCTATTAATAAACAGGTTCAGATTGTTCGCCCACTCCCTGCCCCCAGTGGCCTGGGGGGAGGTATTCTGGAGCCCAGAGATGGTTTTAAGGTTTCTCCAGACCCCACCAATGTCGCTCTGTTGCAGCTTGTCCTCCATCTTCTATCAGCATTTTCCATACTGACATGGGTCTCAAGGTTTAAAAAGGAGACACAGGATGAAGATTTGACTTTTATTTAAAACGCTTTTACTTACGCATGAATTGCAGGGATGAGAATGGGGTTTGGGAAAAAAAGAGTAAACTAAGCCGGGGGTCTTGGGGGACGCAGGCCCCCAAGCCGGATTCATTGCGGAGCCATGGTGGGGGGGTCTGTGGGGCGACGCCCCCCAGAAGCTAACGAAATCTGGTGTTTTAGAATGCTCAAATGTGGTCTTATATTTAAAGTTAGAAGTAAGTACAAATGCATTTATAGTTTACCTTTTTAATCTGCTGCTGCATCACATGTGTAAATTTATATCTGATTGGTATATTGATGTAATAATACTAAATTATATTTTACTACTATTTAATATGTTTAGAACTGACAAAGAATTACATTTACATTGTTCTAGAACAGACAAAATAATTTAACCAAGTAAAATAAATTATAAATATTAACAAAATTCCATCACCAAGTCCATCACCCATTTATTAAAATATACTGACATTATGCAAACATTTTGATTTATTAATGTGTACATTTGTTAGTGTTACTAGGAATAAAAAAAGTTGCATATTAGTATATTTTAATATTTCAAAGATAATCTAAGAAAGTAAGTAAAACCTAAAAGATGTTTAATATTTTTATGCAATGACCATAAAGAAATTATGTTTACTAATAAAAGCAAAGATATCTTAGGAAAGGCAACCCATTACCACCCATGACAAAAAAAAAACAACAACTTGCACATGCATTATGTAACTCCTCCTAGTGAAACAAAAAATGATAAATTATATTCAAAATTCTTAGACTGCATTTCAAATTGTGAGAAAATATGTAATAACATTTATCTATTAACAATCGATAATCAGCATTCAAATGCAATTAGTGTTTCAAAACAGGCATGACATCACAACTTACACATGCTATTTCATAACAAATTCATTACGCGAAAATTCTCAAGTACATTACTTATGAGAAAAAAATCTTACCTCGGAATGCATCTTCCGATCACTAATTGCTGTAATCGGGGCCGATTGTGATGAACTTTGATTGACTGGCATCTGAATTTGACCGTGTCCATCGATCGTTCTGAATGCAGCACCGAGCGAGTAGTTCGATCTTCTTGTAGCCACAATTTTGAGATGTTTCTGTTTTGAACAGTATTCAACTAAGGCAACACAACCACGAGATCCATAATTCAAGAAATCATCGCAATAAACACACTGGGCTTTCCCTGGTACTTCGCATTTCGCTATGAAGTCGGCCATTTTTTCAACCACAACTTCGGTATTTTTACCGATCTTTACAGTCATTGACACAGTTTTTTCGAGCCATTCCCAACGAAACTCGTTCCTTATCCCGTTATCGATTTCTAAAATTCTTGCTTTGTTGTCTTTCGTGAGTTTTAGGTTCACCATTTTCACGAAATCGGGAAAACTCGGTTGATTGAACTGATTGAACTGTCCGCCATTTGCATTTCACTCCATGCGTTGGATATGACAAAGGAAATCTAACAAAATCACCGATTGGTTGCTTCAATAAGTATCAGCCAATCAGTGGCCTTGTTCCATTACATTACTGCTCTCGCTGGGTAGCACGTTCTGCGTGGTGGATTTTAGCAGCCAATCGAAAATACGACTCGCCGCTCATAACATACCTCACCCCCCCCCCTAAAATTTTCTCCTCGAATTTAGACAATTCACGAGAATGACCCTAACATGATCAAATCCGCGGAATTCCGTGGATCCGCGGAGGATTCTCATCCCTGGAATTGGGCGCCGGAGTGGTGGCCTAGTCATAGAGCGTCTTCCCCAAAACTGGGAGGTTGTGGGTTTAAGTCCAGGCCAGTCATACCAAAGACCACATAAAAATGGTACCTTCTACCTTCTAGTGTGGGGTTAAGCATAAAAGAATGAGGAAAGTAAAGTTGATCTGGGCTATGTCAGGAAAGTAGGGCTGCAACTAATGATTATTTTGGTAGTTGACTAATATAACGACTATTTTTTCGATTAGTTGACTAATCATGATTATTTATCTCATGTCCACCATCTCTGCTTCCGGTTGGGGCTCGAGTGCATATTTTATCTCACCTGCTGTTTAAGCCTGCACACCTGTCAAAATCACCTTGTGGTCAGTCCCTGCTTTAATATAACATTTTATAAGCAGTTTCCAGAGCTAAATAAAATCACCCATGAAACACACATTTGAAACTGAAGCAAACAGAAACCACTGCTGCACACCCAGTCTGTCTTAACATAAAAAAGGTTAATCGTGGCACTGAATTACTGATTTGCTCCAACCCATATACTAACATTAGGTGGAAGTTTTCCAAAAGTGCATTTTTTTTACAATACAATTCAGAAAGGTAAACCCTCATATTCAGTATTCACTGCACTTAAGAGTGATGTTTCAAGCAGTTTGATTTAATTTTGATGACTATAGTTGTAGATTTTTCTTTATTAAATAACAAGTTGGGATATTCTAATTAACCCAGATGCAGTAATATTCAGAATGAGGGCTAATATTAACGAAGATCAAAAAGAGATAGCAACTCCTGTAATTCAGTCATTTACTGCATTCAACACGTTCGCCATGACAGCTCAGCCCCTCAGCAACCAGAGAGCTGATTGTCAAACAGGTAAGCTAACATCAACAGCACATACTAACAGGATTGTAATTTTTCTAAAGTTTCAAACAGTTGGCCATTGAAAATAAGCGGTGCTAACTTTCTTTACTCGGTAAAACTTACCAAGCAGAAACAGCTGTTAATGTCGCGGTTCCCGGGTGTCGTCGTGTCAGATGCTCATGCATCACTGTAGTGCTGCCATGATAGCAAAGGTCTGCCTTGCAAAGTTTGCATTTTACTTCTTTTGTTTCTGTTTTCTGTGAAATGTTCCCATACTTTAAAAAGTTGGGGTCTGCCTTTTTTTTTAGCTCCACTTCAACTTGTTTATTTTTTCGCTTCGCCATGCTGTGCTCCGCCTCTTCTTCACTGGAAATTGTTCACACATGCCGTACAACAGAGGCACTACTGCTCGCAGCAGTTCCGGTTGTGCATTGCAGTTAGAACTGAACATTTCCACAGCATGCATATAAACTTTAAAATTAAATGATTTGTCGACAATAAAAATCCACATCAACAAATTTTTATTATGGACATTATTAACAATGTTGACTAATCGTTTCAGCCCTACAGGAAAGCCATCCGGTGTAAAATCCTTGCTGAATTAAGAACAAATTTGTGACTCATCAAAAAATGAGCAGATGATCTGCTGTGATGGAAAGAGAGCAGTCAGAAAAGGAAAACTGACAAAAACGCTTTAATTGGTCAATGTGGAGTGGCTATTAACAAGAACCTCTGACTGGATTATATACACACTACTCACAAAAAGTTAGGGATATTCGGCTTTCGGGTGAAATTTCAGGATGCACCTAAAATGCACTATAACCTTTCCGGGTGAACTTAATTTGACCTTCTCTCACCTTCTGAATGCTCATGTCCAACTGTTCAGTGTTTCAGTACTTGTTGCATAACTTGCCGTTCTCTAACAAGGTGCTTAATGGCAAAATTCACAACAGGTGTTTGATCCATGAATTGACCAATAAATTTTCTGGTTCAATTACAACTGGTATTTAAACAGTCCTCTTCATCATGCTCTTCCCATTTTGACATCATGAGACCAAAATTACACCTAACAGTTGATCAACACTATCTCGCCATTGTGAGGATTCAAACAGGATGTTCTCAGAGGGAAGTGGCCACTGAACTTAGAGTGTCACAGACTGTCATCAGCAGGTTGCAGCAGAGATACAGAGAGACTGGAAGAGACAGAAAGGCATAGAAGTGGACATCCTTTGGCCACATCCCACGCTGATGACCTCTTCATTGTGAACAGTGCCTTGTGGAACTGGATGATGAATGCCACTGAACTCCAGGCACATTTCAGGGAGGTTACAGGCACCCAAGTGTCACATCAGACCATTCAAAAGCATTTACATCAGTGTAGTGTGGGTGCTAGAGGACCTGAAAGGGTACCTGACCACACCATTAGGCACAGGTGTCATCGTCTTGCATAAGCCAGGGAGCATTTATGCTGGACAAGGGACCAGTGGGCCCCAGTGCTGTTCTGTGATGAAAGTAGATTCACGTTGAGCAGAAATGATGGCGGCCAGCGATGTTGGAGATGTCAAGGGGAGCGCTGTGCATCAGTCACTGTTGTCACCTGACAAGCCTTTGGTGGTGATTTTACAGTCTGGGCAGGTGTGTCTAGTCAATATCGAACTGCCCTACGCCTTATGAATGGTACAGTAACAAGCAGATACTACCTGAGTAACATCATTAATTCAGTCATTGTGCCCCTGCAAGAACAACACAGGCCTAATTTAATCCTAATAGACGACAATGTTCCAGCTCATTGAGGTCGCATCATTAAGGAATGGCTGCTGAAGGCTGGGGTACCTCCAAAGGAGTGGCCTACACTTTCTCAAGACCTGAATCCCATAGAAAACCTATGGGATCAGCTGAGTCACCGTGTAGAGGCCTGTCACCCTGCACCCCACAACCTCACTGACATGAGGGCTGCCCTTCAAGAAGAGTGGAATGTCATGCCTCAACAGACAATAAGTCGACTTGTGAACAGCATGAGATGCTGTCAAGCTGTAATTGATGCTCAAGGGTACCTGACCAGTTATTGAGACATTTAACAGTTTTTGTTGTGGTATACCCACCACTGTTGTTGGCTTTTGTTTCAACAAATTGTTTGAGATGAGGAAATCACCATTGCATGCTTCTACTTAAGTGCCCTGCTTTCATGATATTGTATCACTGTTGTGTGATCTTTTCATATTTTCCATAAATTTCAACTGAAAAAAAAAAAAATACCCCTAACTTTTTAGTAACACACACACACACACACACCATCCCCCTTCGGTCATTGCCCAAAGGGCTCGATACTTGGTGTGTGCATACAATGGTGCAAAAAAGTGTTTGCCCCCTACCTGATTTTTTTGGTCTTTGACACACTTAAAAGATTCCAAGCCTTTACTATCATGTGCACAGTTAAGAAATGCAACATTTCCTGAACAATGCTGCTGAACATTTCAACATGAATGCTGAACATTTCCTGAACATTTCCTGAACATGCTGCCTCCTAACCGGAGGCAGCATGTGCGGCTGGGGAAGTCTGTCTCGGACCCTGTTAGCATCAGCATAGGATCACCGCAGGGCTGTGTACTTTCCCCCCTACTCTTCTCCCTTTATACCAACTCCTGCACCTCCTCCCACCAGTCTGTTAAGCTGATTAAGTTTGCGGACGACACCACCCTCATCGGGCTCATCTCCAACGGTGACAAGTCCGTCTACAGGAAAGAGGTGGCCCAGCTGGTGTCCTGGTGCAGCCATAACAACCTGCAGCTGAACGCTCTGAAGACAGCGGAGATGATTGTGGACTTCAGGAAAGTCACAACCCCCCTGCCCCCCCTCACCATCACAGGCTCTCCCATCACCATTGCAGATTCCTTCCGCTTCTTGGGCACCACCATCACCCGGGACCTCAAATGGGAGCCAACCATCAGCTCCCTCATCAAAAAGGCCCAGCAGAGGATGTTCTTCCTGCGGCAGCTGAGGAAGCTCAAGCTACCCACCAAGATGTTAGTGCAGTTCTACACGGCCATCATCGAGTCCATCCTCACCTCCTCCATAACTGTGTGGTATGCAGGAGCCACTGCCAGGGACAGTCTAAGGCTGCAGCGCGTCGTGCGTACTGCTGAGAAGGTGATCGGCTGCAAGCTCCCATCTCTCCAGGACCTGTACATCTCCAGGACCCGGAGGCGTGCTGGCCGGATCATAGCCGATCCTTCACACCCTGGTCACGTACTGTTTGCCCCCCTCCCCTCAGGTAGAAGACTTCGGTCCATTCGGACTAAAACCTCCCGGCACATGAACAGCTTTTTCCCCTCTGCCATCAGACTGCTGAACATTAAGTGACTTATTGACTCTCGTGCGCTATGTACAGCAGCTCAACCAGACTCATGTCATTCATCACTGTTTTTTCTGTTGCATTATCAACTGCACTGTGGTACCCCATATTATCTTACTTGCTAATTTTTTTTAAAAACTGCCTTGACTAGTACTACTCATTGTTACTTTTAAGATAAGCCTTTATTAGTCCCACAACGGGGAAATTCCAGGATTGCAACAGCACAGGGATAGCAACACTCAGAGCAACAATCAGAAGGCAAGAAAAAACAAGCAAGCAAGAGCAGCTAATATACATATGTACATATTACTATAAAATATACACTCACCGGCCACTTTATTAGGTACACCTGTCCAACTGCTCGTTAACACTTAATTTCTAATCAGCCAATCACATGGCGGCAACTCAGTGCATTTAGGCATGTAGACATGGTCAAGACAATCTCCTGCAGTTCAAACCGAGCATCAGTATGGGGAAGAAAGGTGATTTGAGTGACTTTGAACGTGGCATGGTTGTTGGTGCCAGAAGGGCTGGTCTGAGTATTTCAGAAACTGCTGATCTACTGGGATTTTCACGCACAACCATCTCTAGGGTTTACAGAGAATGGTCCGAAAAAGAAAAAATATCCAGTGAGCGGCAGTTCTGTGGGCGAAAATGCCTTGTTGATGCCAGAGGTCAGAGGAGAATGGCCAGACTGGTTCGAGCTGATAGAAAGGCAACAGTGACTCAAATAACCACCCGTTACAACCAAGGTAGGCAGAAGAGCATCTCTGAACGCACAGTACGTCGAACTTTGAGGCAGATGGGCTACAGCAGCAGAAGACCACGCCGGGTGCCACTCCTTTCAGCTAAGAACAAGAAACTGAGGCTACAATTTGCACAAGCTCATCGAAATTGGACAATAGAAGATTGGAAAAACGTTGCCTGGTCTGATGAGTCTCGATTTCTGCTGCGACATTCGGATGGTAGGGTCAGAATTTGGCGTCAACAACATGAAAGCATGGATCCATCCTGCCTTGTATCAATGGTTCAGGCTGGTGGTGGTGGTGTAATGGTGTGGGGAATATTTTCTTGGCACTCTTTGGGCCCCTTGGTACCAATTGAGCATCGTTGCAACGCTACAGCCTACCTGAGTATTGTTGCTGACCATGTCCATCCCTTTATGACCACAATGTCCCCAACTTCTGATGGCTACTTTCAGCAGGATAATGCGCCATGTCATAAAGCTGGAATCATCTCAGACTGGTTTCTTGAACATGACAATGAGTTCACTGTACTCAAATGGCCTCCACAGTCACCAGATCTCAATCCAATAGAGCATCTTTGGGATGTGGTGGAACGGGAGATTCGCATCATGGATGTGCAGCCGACAAATCTGCGCCAACTGTGTGATGCCATCATGTCAATATGGACCAAACTCTCTGAGGAATGCTTCCAGCACCTTGTTGAATGTATGCCACGAAGAATTGAGGCAGTTCTGAAGGCAAAAGGGGGTCCAACCCGTTACTAGCATGGTGTACCTAATAAAGTGGCCGGTGAGTGTATATATACACACACACACACAGTGCAGAGCATTGTAGCTGGATGGAATAAATATATGAATATATGAACACACAGTGCAGAGCATTGTAGCTAGATGGAATAAATATGTAAATATATAAACACCCACAGTATGGAGCATTGCAGCTAGGTGGAATAAATATGCAAGTATATAAACACACACAGTGCGGAGCAATGTAGCTAGATGGAATAATATGTAGATATATAAAAACACAGTGCGGAGCATTGTAGCTAGATGGAATAAATATATAGATATATAAATATAAACACACCCAGTGCAGAGCATTGTAGCTAGATGGAATAAATATGTAAATATATAAACACACACAGTGCAGAGCATTGTTGCTAGGTGGGATGAAACAGCATAACCGTCTATTTAGTTATCCTACATGGTATGATTATGTGCCCATACATATTCTCACCCTCCATAGCGACCGGTATGTTCCTAGTTGTATGCCGGAGAGGACCATTGTGTAAGTCTATTGCATCTTTTGCATTCAAAAAAAAAAAAAACTATTAGTTTGTTACGTCTTTTTGCTATCTCTGCGAGCAGCCCTGCTTAGGTTGTACAGTCTGACAGCCGTTGGTAGGAAGGACCTACGAAACCTCTCGGTTGTGCACCTGGGATGATGTAGTCTGCTGCTAAATGAGCTCCTCAGTGCATCCAGTATGTCCTGCATAGGGTGGAACTCGGACTCCAGCAGAGATGACAGTTTAGCCACCGTCCTTCTCTCTCCTATCTCCTCCATCGGATCAAGGCGTTGCCCCAGGACAGAGCTAGCTTTCTTAATCAGTTTGTTCAGTCTCTTCCTATCGGCTGCAGTAATGCCACTGCCCCAGCAGACCACTCCAAAAGTGATGGCTGATGCCACCACCGTGTCATAGAATGACTTCAGCAGCGCCCCTTGTACACCAAAAGACCTGAGTCTCCTCAGCAGGAACAGCCTGCGCTGTCCCTTCTTGTAGAGTGCGTCAGTATTGTGTGACCAGTCTAGTTTATTGTTCAGATGAATACCCAGGTACTTGTAGGATGTCACCATCTCGATGTCTGTTCCCTGTATATTTACTGGTGCTGTGAGGGGCTGCCCATGCCTGCGGCAGTCCACCACCAGCTCCTTAGTTTTCCTCGCGTTGATCTGGAGGCAGTTCCGATGGCACCAGTCCACAAAGTCCTGGATAAGCCCTCTGTACTCAGCTTCATCTCCGCTGGAGATGAGACCAACGATCGCAGAGTCATCAGAGAACTTCTGTAGATGGCAATGTGTTGTGTTGTGTGAGAAGTCCGCAGTATAAAGAGTGAACAAGAAGGGAGCCAGCACCGTTCCCTGGGGGGCCCCCGTGCTACTGATGATCGTGTCGGAAACACAGTCCCGGGTTCTCACAAACTGAGGCCGGTTCGTGAGGTAGTCCAGGATCCATGATGACAGGTGCTGGTCCACCCCTGCGCGCAGCAGCTTGTCCTTCAGGATCATCGGTTGGATGGTGTTGAAAGCACTGGAGAAGTCAAAGAACATGATCCTCACCATATTCCCGGGCTTCTCCAGGTGGGACAGAGAACGGTGAAGGAGGAAGATCACCGCATCCTCCACCCCAATGCCATGCTGGTAGGCGAACTGGAGTGGATCCATCGCTGGTTCCACCAGGGGGCGGAGATGAGCAAGGAGCAGTCTCTCCAGGGTCTTCATCAAGTGGGACGTCAAGGCCACCGGTCTGAAGCTGTTCAGGTCTTTGGGGTGGGAAGTTTTTGGTACAGGTACCACACAAGATGTTTTCCACAGCTGTGGTACCCTCCCCAGTTTCAGGCTCATGTTGAAGATATACGTCACAATCCCACACAGCTGGTCTGCACAGGACTTGAGGAGCTTTGCGCTGATGCCGTCCAGTCCCGACGCCTTCCTCGCCTTGATCTTCCTCAGCTCCGTCCTCACCTGGGTCTTGGTCAGGGTCAGGATGGGGGGCTGTGTGTTGGGAGTGGGGGGGGTGTCGGTGGAGTGGGTAGCAGGACTTGATTTCTTAGAGGCAGCAGTGGTTGTTGTGCAGACAGGGGGGAGGGCGGTTGGTCAAATCTATTGAAAAACAGATTCAGGTTGTTCGCCCACTCCCTGCCCCCCGTGGCCTGGGGGGAGGTATTCTGGAGCCCCGAGATGGTTTTGAGGTTTCTCCAGACCCCGCTGATGTCGCTCTGTTGCAGCTTGTCCTCCATCTTCTTCCTGAAGCTGTCCTTGCCTTCTCTGATCTTTCTCCTCAGCTCCCTCTGTACGGACTTCAGCATCTCCCTGTTCCCCGACCTGAAGATCCTCTTCTTCTCTCTCAGAAGTGTTTTTATCTCAGGGTTGATCCAGGGTTTGTTGTTTGAGTGACGCCGTATGGTCTTGGTGGGAACGGATTTGTCCACACAGAAGCTGAGGTAGCCCGTGAAGGTGTGAATGAGGCCATCGATGTCCTCACCATGTGGATCGCAGAGCTGCTTCCAGGCAGTGGCTTCAAAACAGTCCTTTAGAGTGTCCATTGTCTCCTCAGACCATAACTCCACAGTGTGCATGGCCGGAGGTTGTCTGTGCACTAGGGGTTTGTACACCGGTCGGAGATGAACCAAGTTGTGATCCGATCTCCCAAGTGGGGGGAGTTGTGATGAGGTGTACGCCTCCTTAGTGTTTGCGTAGAACACATTTATTTTTATTATTATTACTTATTTTTCTACACTTATTGCACGTTTTTAGTCCTTTAGTTTTTTAGTTTATCTCTTTATCTCATCATGTTTTTAATGTTGCAGCATGGCACCGAGACAAATTCCTAGTTTGTGTACTACATGAACAATGGCAATAAATCTGATTCTGATTCTGACAATGAAATTTTTCAGATTATCAAACAAATTTAAACATGAGACAAAGAAAACACAATTAAACACAAAATGCTGTTTTTAAATGAAGGTGTTTATTATAAAGGAGAACCCCCTAAACCTAATAACTGGCTGGACAACTCTTAGCAGCAACACCTGCAATCAAGCATTTGTGATAACTGGCAATGAGTCTTTAACAGTGCTGTGGAGGAATTTTGGCCCACTCATCTTTACAGAATTGTTGCAATTCAGCCACATTAGTTTAGTTTATTTGAAAAGGGACAATGCAATTTCATAAAACACATGATTACACGTGGTTAAAAAAAAAAGCCAGAATTAGCCAAAAGGCTAGTTTTCATCTGTAGTCCCCTGGCCAAGATGTAAAAAAGCAGTAAAATGCATCTACAAGAAAAAAAAAACATGGTTAGACATTTAAGAGGGCACTAATGTAACAAATAACATATACATAACAAACCGTACATTTAAACACAACATCAAACATCACATCGGACTTATCTTTTAGTGTTGGCAGCTGTAGGTGTTTATAAGCCACATTTTCAATTTTTTTGTGAAGGCCTTGAATGTTGTGAGCAGTTTAACCTCCTCAGGTACTGAGTTCCACTCACTAGCGCTCCTCACTGACCAGGCCGACTTACTGAAAGTGCTCCTGCGCAGAGGAATGAAACAGTCACCTCTGACAGAGCCTCGAGTGACACGCTCAGAGCTGTTTCTTTGGCTGATGAACTCTGCCAGAGGATCTGGAGCCAAATCATGCAGTACTTTATAAATCAAATTTAAATTTGCAAATGTATGAAGACTATCCCAATTTAAAAGACTATTTTTTTTTTAAATTGCACAATGATGATAATGCCTAGGTTTTTTATCCATAACTTTAACTGCTTGTTTGTACAAAACTTCCAATGGTTTTTTGCACTCAAAGCCGCCTGGGACCAGCGAGTTAGGCAATAGTTGAAGTGACTCAGAATCATTGAATGCAAGTATATTTTTGCGGCTTCAGTTGACATTTCATTTCGAATTGCACGAAAATTTGCAAGATTTAACTTGATTTTTTTACACAATTTAGCAATGTGGGCTTTAAAGGAAAGCTGTGAATCTATTATTAACCCAAGATATTTATATTGGCTAACAATTTGTATTTTTCCTCCATTAACATATATGTCAGGGTCAGGTGACACTTTTACTTTTTTTTTTTTTTTTTTTTTTTTTAAGAAACATTTAACTGTAGACAGCACTCCTGCAACCAAGTTGTGACACAGGACATTGTTTTACTAAGTTTAGCAGCAACAGTGTCTTTGGAGCGACCATGAACAAAAAAAAAAACGTGTCGTCTGCATACATTAAGCATTCAGCTTCAGAACAAACAGTGGGCAAATCATTAATATAAAGACTAAATAAAAGGGAGCCTAATATTTTAGGCTCCCTGAGGGACTCCAGAAGTTAGCCTAAGAGAATCAGATCTGCAGTTGTTAACTGATACAGATTGTGTTCGATCATGCAGATATGATTCAATCCAGCTCACAGCATTGTGAGGAAAGTTAAATTTAAAGAGCTTGGTAAGAAGAACAGAGTGAATTACTGTATCGAATGCTTTCCTGAGGTCCAAAAACACCGCCCCTACAACTCCACCCTTATCAAGAAAAGATTTTATTTTCTATGGAGGGTTTTCGAGCATGAACCACTTTTTTAAGGTTATGCCACAGCATCTCAATTGGATTCAGGTCAGGACTTTGACTAGGCCACTCCAAAATATTTGTTGTGTTTTTCTTTTGCCATTCAGAGGTGGATTTGCCGGTGTGTTTTGGATCAATGTCCTGCTCCAGAACCCAAGTGTGATTCAGCATGAGGTCACCAACAGATGGCTGGACATTCTCCAGGATTTTTTGGTAGAAAGCAGAATTTATGGTTCCATTTACCACAGCAAATTTTCCAGGTCCTGAAGAAGAAAAACAGCCCCAGACCATCACACTACCACCACCATATTTTACTGTTGGTATGATGTTCCTTTTCTGAAATGCTGTGTGACTTTTACACCAGATATAATGGGACACACACCTTCCAAAAAGTTCAACTTTTGTCTCGTCAGTCCACAGAGTATTTTCCCAAAAGTCTTGGGGATCATCAAGATGTTTTCTGGCAAATCTGAGAGAAGCCTTTCGGTTGTTTTTGCTCAGAAGTGGTTTTCGGCTTGGAACTTGGCTATGCAGGCAATTTTTGCCCAGTCTCTTTCTTATGGTGGAGTCATGAACACCGACCTTAACTGAGGCAAGTGAGGCCTGCAGTTCTTTGAATGTCGTTGCGGGGTCTTTTGTGTCCTCTTGGATGAGTCATTGCTGCATGCTTGGGGTAATTTTGGTAGGCCGGCCACTCTTCGGAAAGTTCACCACTGTCCCATGTTTTTGCCATTTGTGGATAATGGCTCTCACCGTGGTTCGCTGGAGTCCCAAAACTTTAGAAATGCCTTCATAACCTTTTCCACACTGATCGATCGCAGTAATCAGGCCTGGGTGTGGCGACAGAAATTGAACTCAGTTTTCCAAAGATGTGATAAACCAGTTTAATTTATGCTTTAATGGTGGTGGTGGTGGTGGTGGTGGTGGTGGGGGGTGTCACCTTTTCCACACAGGACCATGTAGGTTTGGATTTTATTTTTTTTTTACCCTTAATAATAAACACCTTTATTTAAAAACTGCATTTTGTGTTTACTTGTGTTATCTTTGTCTACTATTTAAATTTGTTTGATGATCTGAAACATGTAAGCGTGACATACAAAAAAAAAAAAAAAAAATCAGGAAGGGGGCAAACATTTTTTCACACCACTATATACAGCGGGGAAAAATAAGTATTTAACATGTCTACATTTTTTTTTTCATTAAACATATTTCTGATGGAGTCATTGACCTGAGATTTTCACCAGAAATCAGTAACAACCCAAGTAATCCATACATCAGGGGTCACCAACTGGTGGACTCTGGTCTGGATCTGGACCCTGAGAGTTCTCCGTCCGGACCCCGAAACCTTTTGATACAATTTGGGGAAAAAGGAGACCGTTTTATTTTGGTGGGAAAAAAAGCATAAAAGGCTGAAATGAACTGCTGCATCAGCGACCGCCCGACAGATTATGGCACAAGCCCTTGGGCGCTCTCCTCCTGCTGCAGACTCCCTCTTTGCTGTCCCACGAACGCCACTCTATGCAGCTCCAACCACTCCAGAGAGTCAGCGGGTGGCAAAATCAGACAGTTTTGCTGCGGGGAAGTCCAACATGTAAAAACTCTGTAAAAGCTCAACGTGTTACTGAACATAAAAAGTTCCACCACCTCTCTCCCTGTAACCATGGAGTTACAGCTCCATCCATGCTGTAACAAAATTTACTGTCGAGATGGAAAAAAAAAAAATGTCGAGGAATTCTGTTGTGTTGAGTTACAGTGGGGAAAAAAAGTATTTAGTCAGCCACCAATTGTGCAAGTTCTCCCACTTAAAAGATGAGAGGTCTCCAATTTTCATCATAGGTATACCTCAACTATGAGAGACAAAATGAGAAAAAAAAAATCCAGAAAATCACATTGAAGGATTTTTAATGAATTAATTGGTAAATTCCTCGGTAAAATAAGTATTTGGTCACCTACAAACAAGCAACATTTCTGCCTCTCACAGACCTGTAACTTCTTCTTTAAGAGGCTCCTCTGTCCTCCACTCGTTACCTGTATTAATGGCACCTGTTTGAACTCCTTATCAGTATAAAAGACACCTGTCCACAACCTCAAACAGTCAGACTCCAAACTCCACTATGGCCAAGACCAAAGAGCTATCAAAGGACACCAGAAACAAAACTGTAGACCTGCACCAGGCTGGGAAGACTGAATCTGCAATAGGTAAACAGCTTGGTGTGAAGAAATCAACTGTGGGAGCAATTATTAGAAAATGGAAGACATACAAGACCACTGATAATCTCCCTCGATCTGGGGCTCCATGCAAGATCTCACCCCGTGGGGTCAAAATGATCATGAGAACGGTGAGCAAAAATCCCAGAACCACACAGGGGGACCTAGTGAATGACCTGCAGACAGCTGGGACCAAAGTAACAAAGGCTACCATCAGTAACACACTACGCCGCCAGGGACTCAAATCCTGCAGTGCCAGACGTGTCCCCCTGCTTAAAGCGTACCTGTGGTGGTCGTCTAAACGCATTCAACTTGAAAACATTAGGCAAAGTATTCGTTATTTGGTTAAATAATTATTGCCAGCCATATACCACCAGAGAAATATGCAAATACGACCGCAGGCATGGCCAGCCAATGAAAACTCTGCGCGCAGCCATGACACATGCGGATGTGACGTCACTACGTTGCTACTGAAAAGTCAATACTCCGCCTGCATGAGCGACTAGGGTGCTTTTGTGAGTGTTTTTATTCTATTATGGCTGAATTGTCGGACTCTGAGGAAGAATTCGTCCAACATGGCTACAGGTTTGAGCCAGAAAGGTCTTCTGAGGGTGAAAGTGACGAAGTGGTCCTCACCCACAACGCAATTTCGTCTGAAAGGAAACGTCTGCCCTGTTCCGAGATTGCGCAATCACTTTTCCGCTACAATCTTCTGACAAGGTGAGCTGGGTTTGGGTACACAAACAAAGTGTTTCTTTGTTTTTTCACTTATTATTGAGACATCCAAAGGCTTTACATTCCGCCATGTTGCGATATCCATATCGCATTGTATGTTTTTGTCGTTACAAGAGCGCCGAGTGTCTGCTGCTCTGTATATAGTTTTAGCGGCGAGGGAAGAGCCCAGCGCCGAATCATCGGCCGTCTGGCGGCCGTTATGACCTCAGATCAGACGAGACGACCCGCTGAATTTAAGCATTTATTTATTTATTTTCTACTCGTTTTAGTTCTGCATTTAATATGAACCCTGAGTTTGAAATAAACGTTTGAATTTGAATTTGAATATCCTGAAAGCCACTGCTCATCCGGGCACTCCAGGCTCAGCCAATATTGATCCAGACAGTATCCACTACGTCACAGGAAGCATCCTGGCAGGCCATGTAGCTGCCAGTATGGCTGCTCGCATGTTTTGCTGACATAGCTGAACCAGCACATCAGCAATGGATTTATATCACATTGCTTTGAACTTGAACTTAAACTTGAACTAGAACGTGAGACAGGGGCTCAATATAATATCTTTTTTTTTCACGACTACCACAGGTACGCTTTAAGCCAGTACATGTCCAGGCCCGTCTGAAGTTTGCTAGACAGCATTTGGATGATCCAGAAGAGGATTGGGAGAATGTCATATGGTCAGATGAAACCAAAATAGAACTTTATTGTAAAAACTCAACTTGTCGTGTTTGGAGGAGAAAGAACACCATACCTACTGTGAAGCATGGGGGTGGAAACATCATGCTTTGGGCTGTTTTTCTGCAAAGGGACCAGGATGACGGATCCGTGTAAAGTAAAGAATGAATGGGGCCATGTATGGTGAGATTTTGAGTGAAAACCTCCTTCCATCAGCAAGGGCACTGAAGATGAAATGTGGCTGGGTTTTTCAGCATGACAATGATCCCAAACACACCGCCCGGGCAACAAAGGAGTGGCTTCGTAAGAAGCATTTCAAGGTCCTGGAGTGGCCTAGCCAGTCTCCACATCTCAACCCCATAGAAAATCTTTGGAGGGAGTTGCAAGTCCGTGTTGCCCAGCGACAGCCCCAAAACATCACTGCTCTAGAGGAGATCTGCATGGAGGAATGGGCCAAAATACCAGCAACAGTGTGTGAAAACCTTGTGAAGACTTACAAAAAACGTTTGACGTCTGTCATTGCCAACGAAGGGTCCATTAACAAAGTAGTGAGATGAACTTTTGTTGTTGACCAAATACTTATTTTACCGAGGAATTTACCAATTAATTCATTAAAAATCCTTCAATGTGATTTTCTGGATTTTTTTTTTTTTCCTCATTTTGTCTCTCATAGTTGAGGTATACCTATGATGAAAACTGGAGACCTCTCTCATCTTTTAAGTGGGAGAACTTGCACAATTGGTGGCTGACTAAATACTTTTTCCCTCACTGTATATCTTGTGTCCTGGAATTATATTTTGTACCCGTTTTTTCTTTTTGCTTCTTAGTTTGAAAACTCTTAGTTTTCATCTTAGTTTTTTCTGCACTGAAAATATTGTATAGAGGTGGACTTTTTGTGAAATTTAATTTTTTAGATCTTAATCTTTTCTTAAATGCAGTACAATTTAGTTTGTGTTCTCCTGTAAAATATTTTTAGGATTTTAGTTGTAGATTTTAGACCCATTTATTTGGAGTCAACAAAAACCCATTTAGTGTTTTCCTGTATTATAAAATTGTATATTACCTTTTGTTTGAAATTGAACAAAGAATTAATTTTAATATTTTTTTGTTTAAAAATTAATATAGAGCTAAAGCCAGCTAAAATATGAGCTTAATAAAATAAGCTGTGTCTATATATTTATGTTTATATGTACATATGTATACTCGCTGCTCTTGTTTTTTCTTGCCTTCTGATTGTTGCTCTGAGTGCTGCTATCCCTGTGCTGTTGCAATCCTGGAATTTCCCCATTGTGGGACTAATAAAGGCTTATCTTATCTTATCTTAATATGTGAAAGCAAGTTAAATGATCCTGGCCTGTCTGGAGACAGCTGTGGTCTTCTGAAATAATGTCCATGAAATGGTAACAGTTCTTAAAAACACATGTTGTGATAAATTCATCCATGTTTTTTTTTAATTTTATCTTTATTTATACAGAGTAGATCAATTGAAAGGCAACCTCTCTTTTCAAGGACAACCTGTTCACACTCACACATTCACATCAGGAAGCTGCCCAGTACAACCACAGACTGACCTGTGGCCACTGAGCAGCTCCACTGCAGCAGTTGGGGTTAAGGGCCTTGCTCAAAGGCACCACTGTGGGGGTAAGGAGGGTGGAGCAAATCTGCTATGTTGTCTGTCCCACCCAGATCTAATCCTGCTGGTCCAGGGATCAAACCCACGACCCTCCGCTCACAAGTCCAGATTCCTAACCATTTGGCCACCACTGCCCACCACGTGTCACATTTCTCTTCCATTTGTTTTAATAAAAGATGTTGGAAGGAAATTCATGGGCCATTGCAAATACTTTGCTTTAAAAGGGCCAAGTTGTCACACAGTGGGAGGGAAAAATCTTGAACAGAAAAAAAAAAAATGTGTCAAGATGCATTGAGAATGGTTTTGGAATCAAGTCGGAGTTCTGAATCATAATTGAATCATGATGTGCCTAAAGATTCCCACACCTAGTTTGGATCTTGGCTGGGAAGGAGGACCAACTTATTGGACCTGTTGCAGTTTTATTTGGTGACCCCTGCCATACAAACAAAGAAATCAAGGAAACTGTGTTCACAAAACACGTTATATTTAATAAAGTGGAACAACACAGGAACAAGCATTGAACACATGAAGAAAAAGAGGTGCAAAAAGGCATACAAAGCCGAGAAACCAGCTGAAATCCATCAGAATTTAGGAAGCCATCCCATCTTCTATCAGTGCAAATTAATTGCTGTTGGTTAAGTCCTACCTGATAGTCTTTAAAAAGGTCTGTGAACATCAGATTGTCACACCACAAAGAACTCATGATGGGTAGAAGCAAAGACCTCTCTTTAGACCGATTTGCAACCTTATTGTTGCATAACAAAATGATGGCATTGGTTACAAGTGCATGTCTAAATGGCTGAATGTTCCAGTGAGCACTGTTGGAGCCATCATTCGGAAGTGGAAAGAGCATCTTTTTATCATAAACTGGCTATGACCAGGAGCTCCTTGCAAGATTTCTGACAGAGGAGTTGGAAGAATTATCATAGAAGTTATCCAAGAACCATAGACCACTCATGGAGAACTCTAGAAAGATCTGGAGTTCGTAGGTACTGCTGTTTCAAAGAAAACAATAAGTAATGCACTCAACTGACATGGGCTCTATGCCCACTCACCTCACAAGACTCCATTGCTGAAGAAAAAGCATGATGAAGATGATTTAAAGTTTGCTGCACAGCATTTAGGCAAGCCAGTAAAAAACTGGGAGAATATAGTCTGTTAAGATGAGACCAAAATTGAACTTTCGGGATGCCACAACACACCGCATGTTTCGAGGAGAAATGGCTCTGCACATCCCATCATGGTGTGGGGGTGTTTTTCAGCAGATGGTACAGGCAGACTTCATATAATTGAAGGAAAGATGAATGGACAAATGTACAGACACATCACTGATAAAAACCTGTTGCCATCTGCCAAGATGCTGAAGATGAAACAAGGGTGGACATTTCAGCAAGACAATGATCCTAAACACACAGCCAAGGAAACTCTCAACTGGCTCAAGAGAAGGAGAATAAAACTGCTCGAATGGCCCAGTCAGTCACCTGACCTGAATCATATTGAAAATCCATGGAACAAACTCAAGATCAGAGTTCATAGAAGACACCCGCAGAGCCTTCAAGATTTGAAGACAGTTTGTGTGGAAGAATGGGCTAAAATCACTCCTGAGCAATGCCTGCACCTAGTTTCTCCATACAGGTGATGTCTGGAAGCTGATATTACCAATAAAGGCTTTTCTACTGAATCTATCTATAAATGCACGCTCTGTCATCGCTCTGTGTCTCTTCATAGCCTGGCTTCAAGAAGTGTGGGGAGCATTTTGGATTGACTCTGTGCTGACTGGATAATACACAGCATCATGACCATGCTGACTGGATAATGCGTGGCATCACGACCTGTCAGTCACCACAATGTTCCCTGGACAAAACAAGGAAGTGAAAAATGAAAAATTTGACAAGAAAAGCATAATACAAAAGATTTAATGCTTAAAAAAAATAATACCATAAAGATGCCATGATTGCATAGGTAGAAAGGATAATTCGGCATATGTGGCGAACATGAGGTGCATGAGCAGACTGGGTGGAGCATCAGCAGGGGCTGGGTCTGACAATCAACACAGAACATGCCGGGAGACGCAGCGGCCAGACACGACCTGGCTCAAAGGCACGCCAACTGATAGCGATAAAAAAAGTTATTTTCAATAAAGTGAAAAAAAAAAAAAAAGATAATGCATGGAGTGTACTTTTGCCCTGAAGCTGATTTATGATGGAAAATAGCTGAGCTCTGTGGTTTGAGCGATCAACTGATTGGATCCACCTCCTCCAGTGTTCTGACATTTTGGCATAAATATCACAACAGCATGGACAGCTGATGGTACAGACTGCAAAGGAAAAAAAAAACATGGAGGGAAGTCCCTACAACCTTTGCTCCACGAATGTGAGACGTATCAGAATCAGATTTATTGCCATTGTTCATGTAGTACACAAACTAGGAATTTGTCTCGGTGCAATGCTGCAACATTAAACATGATAAAATAAAAGAAATAAACTATACATGCAATAAAGTGTAGAATAAGAATGAGTAATACTAGTCAGCAGTTTTAAATATGTTAGCGAGCAGCAGATATTGTGGAGAACCATATAGTGCAGTCGGTAATGCAAAAAGAAAACCGTGATGATTGACATGAGTCTGGTTGAGCTGCTGTACATAGTGCACGAGAGTCAATAAGTCACTTAGTGTTCAGCAGTCTGATGGCAGAGGGGAAGAAGCTGTTCATGTGACGGGAGATTTTAGTCTGAATGGACCAAAGTCTTCTACCTGAGGGGAGGGGGGCAAACAGTACGTGACCAGGGTGTGAAGGATCGGCTATGATCCGGCCAGCACGCCTCCGGGTCCTGGAGATGTACAGATCCTGGAGAGATGGGAGCTTGCAGCCGATCACCTTCTCAGCAGTGCGCACGACACGCTGCAGCCTTAGTCTGTCCCTGGCAGTGGCTCCTGCGTACCACACGGTTATGGAGGTGGTGAGGATGGACTCAATGATGGCTGTGTAGAACTGCACTAACATCTTGGTAGGTAGCTTGAGCTTCCTCAGCTGCCGCAGGAAGAACATCCTCTGCTGGGCCTTTTTGATGAGGGAGCTGATGGTCGGCTCCCACTTGAGGTCCCTGGTGATGGTGGTGCCTAGGAAGCGGAAGGAATCTGCAGTGGTGATGGGAGAGCCTGTGAGGGTGAGGGGGGGCAGAGGGGTTGTGACTTTCCTGAAGTCCACAATCATCTCCACTGTCTTCAGAGCGTTCAGCTGCAGGTTGTTGTTGTTGCACCAGGACGCCAGCTGGGCCACCTCTCTCCTGTAGGCGGACTCGTCGCCGTTGGAGATGAGCCCGATGAGGGTGGTGTCGTCCGCAAACTTGATCAGCTTGACAGACTGGTGGCTGGAGGTGCAGGAGTTGGTATACAGGGAGAAGGGTAGGGGGGAAAGTACACAGCCCTGGGGTGATCCGGTGCTGATGCTAACAGAGTCTGAGACAGTCTTTCCCAGCCGCACATGCTGCCTCCGGTCCGTCAGGAAGTTGGTGATCCACCTGCAGAGGGAGTCAGGCACGTTGAGCAGGGACAGCTTGTCCCGGAGCAGAGCGGGGCAGATGGTGTTGAATGCAGAGCTGAAGTCCACAAACAGGATCCTGGCGTAGGTTCCCGGGGAGTCCAGGTGCTGCAGGATGGAGTGGAGGGCCAGGTTGACTGCGTCGTCTACAGACCTGTTGGCTCGGTAGGCAAACTGCAGCGGGTCCAGGAGGGGAGTGGTGATGGACTTGAGGTGGGGCAGGACCAGGCGCTCAAAGGACTTCATGACTACAGAGGTGAGCGCTACAGGTCTGTAGTCGTTAAGTCCAGTGATCCGTGGTTTCTTGGGGACAGGGATGATGGTGGAGGATTTGAGGCAGGTCGGCACATGGCATAGCTTAAGGGAGGTGTTAAAAATGTCTGAAGACAGGAGCCAGCTCTTTCGCACAGTGTCTCAGGGTGGAGGGAGACACGCCGTCCGGACCGGGGGCCTTGCGCGGGTTCAGTCTGGAAAACTGTCTGAGCACGTCCTGCTCACTGATGACAAGGGCAGGGGGGAGGAGGGGGGGCCGCCTTTGATGAAGTAAGAACCGTGGAGGCTGTGGAGCTGGAGGGAGGGGGGGGGGGGGAGTTGGACACAGCTGACGAGGTGTCAAAACGGGCATAGTGTTGGGACAGTCTTTGACAAAGGGCTTTGTCATCCTGACCTTTAGGAGCCTGAGGCCGATAGTTGGTGATTTGCCTCAGTCCTCTCCACACAGAAGCCGAGTCGTTAGCAGTGAACTGCTGCTGGAGTCTCTCAGAATACACAGATTTAGCTCTCCTCAGCTCTCTGTTAAACCGATATTTAACCTCCCTGTAGCAGTCCCTGTCTCCACTTTTCAACGCTGCTTCCTTCTCCTTCCTGATCTGTCTGAGCTTAGCATTGAACCAGGGCTTGTCATTTGAGTACCTCACCCTGGTGCGCGATGGAAGAATGCTCTCCTCACAAAAGTGAATATATGAGTTCACAGTGTCCGTGTACTCATCTAGATCATGGGTGGCTCCTTTAAACATGCCCCAGTCAGTTATTTCCATGCACGTTTCCAGCTTCTCCTCAGCTTCACTGGTCCATTTCTTCGTAGTGGTCACAACAGGTTTAGTGAGCTTCAGTCTCTGTCTGTATGTGGGAATGAGGTGGACCATCACGTGATCAGATAGTCCGAGCGCAGCACGGGGAACAGCGCGATATGCGTCCTTCACTGTAGTGTAACAGTGATCCAGCGTGTTTTTTCCTCTGGTGGGGCATTTAATAAACTGTTTGTAACGGGGGAGATCGTGGCTCAGATTGCTCTGATTAAAGTCGCCAACCACAATAACCAGAGAGTCCGGGAAAGTCCGCTCCGTA
Source organism: Pholidichthys leucotaenia (assembly GCA_020510985.1). Lineage (NCBI taxonomy): Eukaryota > Metazoa > Chordata > Actinopteri > Cichliformes > Pholidichthyidae > Pholidichthys > Pholidichthys leucotaenia. The sequence continues at coordinate 60,941,140 of CM035836.1, forward strand.
TGTTGAATGTGATCTGCGAGCGCGCGCTGAGCTTCGCGCGCGTCCGCGTCGGGAGGGACGTACACAGCGGCGAGGATGAATGAAGCGAACTCCCGCGGGGAATAAAATGGCTTGCAGTTAATAAAAAGAAATTCCAGGGTGGGAGAACAGTGTTTGGAAATTACCGTTACATCAGAGCACCAGCTGCTGTTAATGTAAAAGCAGACTCCTCCTCCAGAGGACTTACCGGAGAGCTCTGTGTCACGATCAGCACGAAACAGCTGAAAACCCTCGAGGAGCAGCGCGCTGTCCGGTGTATTTTCCCTGAGCCAGGTCTCAGTAAAACAGAGGGCAGCCGAGGAAGAGAGGTCCTTAAAACGCATCAGCAGTCTTCGTTCATCTACGTTGTTAGAGAGAGAATTGGCATTGGACAGAAATATGCCAGGCAAAGCAGTGCGCGTGCCTCTCCTGCGGAGCCGTGCGAGAGCCCCCGCACGCCTTCCTCTCTTTCGCCGTCTCACTTTTCGAGCCAAACAATGAACCAGATCTGCGGCAGGAGCTAAAAAAACTGGGAGTAGGTCCGTGGGAGTGAAAGTCCTGATATTTAGAAGCTCTTCACGGGTATAAGAGCAGGCAGACACACAATTGACAAACAAAAACAAACAAAGGGCGCAGCGAAGCACCATGGCGACCACTGTGGGCGCCATCTTGCGCAAAAAAAAAAAAAAAAAAAAAATTAAAAAAAAAAAATATATATAAATATATATATATATATCCAGCGTATCAACTATACGCTGGATATAGCGGAAAATGTTCAGCATGGGGCACATACAGTATTTTTCGAGTTTATAAAATTTTTCACCGGGTCTGAGGTGCGTGTGAAAAAATAATGTGTTTTGGTTAATGTTTCGAGGGAAGATTTTATTGTCAATACAACTATACGTACAGGACATACAGGAGAATTGAAATGGCGTTTCTCTTTCTTCACTGGTGTGCACAGTATAAAAAGAAAAGGAAAAAAAGAAACTCCTTCCTCATATAGTGTACTATATAGCCAACGGAGCAGTGAGAGAAGAGCTTCACATCACAACAAACTACCTTAAGGTATTTATATTAAAAAATTCAGCAAAAATGATTTGATTAAATACACATTTACTACAAATTACAGTACATGCAGTTATTTTTTTATCCACCGTTAGTCTGTTACATTTTACTGTCTCACGTGATGACGTCATTAACCATGCCGCGAAAACAAGCCCAGAGGTGTCCAAAAGCGATTAATTTTATTGTTATATTGAGTTTACTGCATAGTCCACTTTATCTAAATTCACTATATAGCCAGTACGAAGGGAGTGAGTGAGTGAACATTCTGAACACAGCCAGGGAAATCAGTCAGAGCGAGCAGGCCAGGACGGCAGCAGAGATGAGTCACGTGACCCAAATACCAAGCGCTGATTTGCCGTGTGGAGTTATCTGCTTTTTTAAAAAAAAAAAAAAAAAAAAAAAAAAAAAAAAAACACGCTCCAGGCATTTATCGGCTTTTGAAAAAAAAAACAAAAAAAAAAAACAAAAAAAAACAAACATGAATTTGTAGTGTCTGTAATATAGGACATATCGGCTTTTGAGACAAAATGATTTGAACTTCTATAAGTAGGTAATTTTAACAGTTGTTTGATGTAAAGAGTGAAATTTTCATGGAAATGGTGTTTATCAGTTTTTGCAAACAAACTTCATCTGTTTGTTCTCTCCCATAGACTGAGTCCCCGTTGTGCTGGTTGCTCTCTACATGTCTGTTCTTTTCTTCTCTCTCTCTCTTCCCCCCCCCCCCCCCCCGCCGCCAGTCGCAGCAGATGACTGCCCCTCCCTCAGCCTGGTTCTGCTGGAGGTTTCTTCCTGCTAAAAGGGAGTTTTTCTTCTCCACCGTCGCAAAATGCTTGTTCACAGAGGATCGCCTGATTGCTGGGGTCTTTCTGCAATTGTGAGGGTTTCCCCTACAGTTGAAAGTGCTATGAGATGACTGTTGTTGTGAAACGGCGCAATATAAATAAAGTTGAATTGATTCGAATTGAACATTTAATATAAACGACTGTTTTGGAACCCTTGTTTATTTTTTGTCAGACCACTTATTTGTGTGATGTTTTATCACTTATATTCATAATAGTGCATCTTGCACTTTAAAGAATGGGAGTTGTTCAGTCACCATTATAATTGAATCGGTGAATTCAAAAAGGGCCCAAGTCCCCATTGAAAAAGTGTGGACTTCGGCCCTTTTTGAATTCACCGATTCAATTGTTTATATGTGTAGTTGAAACTGTATCGTCAAAATCATGCAGTACTATAACAGGACACGTTTACAAACATTTTAGACTCATTCTAGTGCATCCTTTTATAGTTTAGCAATATTAAGTACAAAACACCAAACATTATCATACACAGCAGAATGATCCGTTTGGCTGCAACTGTTGCATCGGTGTTGCCCATTTGTCAGTAAATATTTAAATAAAAATTATTTAATTCATTATTTGGATGTTTTTGTTTCCCGTTTGGTCATGGTTGTCGTTTAGTCAAAACGTGCAGATGTGGCTGCATATGATATGCCATTGATCTGGGCATTCTGCTCCACAATCATGGTGGTATTATTATTAACTTTAATTTTTAGATAGTCGTACGAGCACAACGAGAGGATCACCATCGGAGACTCGCAGTCCTGCAAAGGGACTCCCGTCTACCACTGACCGGGCGGGCTGGGTTTGCTTCCCTGTGAAGGACCGTGGTCCACCTGCTGATTCTTTGTCAGACTCTGGGTCCCTGCTGGTGCTCCCTGAATTATCCTTTAGACATATGCAATCACGGCAACATCCATCCATCCATCCATCCATCTTCTACCGCTTTTCCGGAGGTCCGGGTCGCGGAGGCAGCAGTTCAAGCAGAGAAGCCCAGACTTCCCTCTCCCCAGCCACCTGCTCCAGCTCTTCAGAGGGGATACCAAGGCGTTCCCAGACCAGCTGGGAGACATAGTCTCTCCACCGAGTCCTGGGTCTGCCCCGGGGTCTCCTCCCAGTGGGACGTGCCTGAAACACCTCAAGTGGGAGGCGTCCAGGAGGCATCCTAATCAGATGCCCATACCACCTCAACTGACTCCTTTCAATGTGGAGGAGCAGCGGTTCTACTCTGAGCCTCTCCCGGATGACTGAGCTCCTCACCCTATCTCTGAGGGTGAGTCCAGCAATCCTACGGAGAAAGCTCATTTCAGCCGCTTGTATCCGCGATCTCGTTCTTTCGGTCATTACCCAAAGCTCGTGACCATAGGTGAGAGTAGGAACGTAGATTGACTGGTAAATCGACAGCTTTGCCTTAGAACTAAGCTCCCTCTTCACCACAACAGACCGGTACAACGTCCGCATCACTGCAGATGCTGCTCCAATCCGTCTGTCGATCTCTCGCTCCATTTTCCCCTCACTCGTGAACAAGACCCCAAGATACTTAAACTCCTCCACTTGGGGCAGGAGCCTGTCCCCAACCCGGAGAGGACAATCCACCTTTTTCCGGCTGAGGACCATGGACTCGGACTTGGAGGTGCTGATTCTCATCCCAGCCGCTTCACACTCAGCGGCAAACCGTCCCAGCAAGAGCTGTAGGTCATTGCTGGATGAAGCCAACAGGACAACATCATCTGCAAACAACAGAGATGAGATCCTGTGGTCACCAAGCATGACACCCTCCATTCCCTGGCTGCGCCTAGAAATCCTGTCCATAAAAATTATGAACAGGACCGGTGACAAAGGGCAGCCCTGGCGGAGTCCAACTCTCACTGGGAATGACTCCGACCGAGTGTTGGCAATGCGAACTAAACTCTCACAACGGTCGTACAGAGACCGAATAGCTCGTAACAACAAGCCCGATACCCCATACTCCCGAAGCACCCCCCACAAAAATCCACGAGGGACGCGGTCAAATGCCTTCTCCAAGTCCACAAAACACATGTAAACTGGTTGGGCAAACTCCCACGAACCCTCAAGAATTCTCGAGAGGGTAAAGAGCTGGTCCGATGTGCCACGGCCAGGACGAAAACCACATTGCTCCTCCTGAATCCGAGGTTCGACCAACGGCCGGACTCTCCTCTCCAGTACCTTGGCATAGACCTTCCCAGGGAGGCTGAGGAGTGTGATCCCTCTAAAGTTGGAGCACACCCTCCGGTCCCCTTTTTTGAAGAGAGGAACCACCACCCCGGTTTGCCATGCCAAAGGCACTGCCCCCGACCTCCACGCAATGTTGCAGAGGCGTGTCAACCATGACAACCCAACAACATCCAGGGCCTTGAGGTACTCGGGGCGAATCTCGTCCACCCCCGGGGCCCGGCCACCAAGGAGATTTTTAACCACCTTGGCGACCTCAGCCCCTGTGATAGGCGAGTCATCCCCCTCGTCCCCAAACCCTGCTTCCTCTGTGGAAGGCGTATCAGTGGGATTGAGGAGATCCTCGAAGTATTCCTTCCACCGCCCGACGATATCCCCAGTTGAAGTCAACAGTGTCCCATCCGCACCATACACAGTGTGGACGGGGAGCTGCTTTCCCCTCCTGAACCGCCGAACAGTTTGCCAGAATCTCTTTGAAGCCGACCGAAAGTCTTGTTCCATGGCCTCACCGAACTCCTCCCATACCCGGGTTTTTGCTTCAGCAACCACCCGAGCTGCACTCCGCTTGGCCTGCCGGTACACCTCAGCTGCTTCGGGAGTCCCACAAGCCAACCAAGCTTGATAGGACTCCTTCTTCAGCTTAATGGCCCCCCTCACCACTGGTGTCCACCACTTGGTTCGGGGGTTGCCACCACGAGATGCACCGACCACCTTGCGGCCGCAGCTCTGGGCTGCCGCTTCAACAACAGAGGTGGAGAACATGGCCCATTCAGACTCCATGTCTCCAGACTCCCTCGGAATGTGGTTGAAGTTCTTCCGGAGGTGGGAGTTGAAGACCTCCCGGACAGGGGCCTCAGCCAGACGCTCCCAGCACACCCTCACTATACGTTTGGGTCTACCAGGTCTGAATGGCTTCCTCCCCTGCCATCGGATCCAACTCACCACCAGGTGGTGATCAGTTGACAGCTCTGCACCTCTCTTTACTCGGGTGTCCAAGACATACGGTCGCAGGTCTGATGATACGATAACAAAATCGATCATCGACCTGCGGCCTAGGGTGTCCTGGTGCCAGGTGCACATATGGACACCCTTATGCTTGAACATGGTGTTCGTTATAGACAGACTGTGGTTAGCACAGAAGTCCAATAACTGAACACCACTCGGGTTCAGATCGGGCAGGCCGTTCCTCCCAATCACCCCCCTCCAGGTTTCACTGTCGTTGCCCACGTGCGCATTGAAGTCCCCCAGTAGGACAATGGAGTCTCCAGGAGGAGCACCCTCCAGCACCCCAGTCACAGACTCCAAAAAGGGTGGGTACTCTGAAACATCATTTGGTGCATAGGCACAAATGATGGTCAGGACCCGTTTCCCAACCCGAAGGCGGAGGGAAGCAACCCTTTCGTCCACCGGGGAAAACTCCAATATAGAGGCAGCAAGGTGGGGCGATACAAGAATACCTACCCCTGCTCGTCGCCTCTCGCCCGGGGCAACTCCAGAAAAGGCCAAGCTCCAGCCCCTCTCCAGGAGACTGGTTCCGGAACCGGAGCTGTGTGTTGAGGTGAGGCCGACTATATCTAGCCGGTATCGCTCAATCTCGTACACCAGCTCAGGCTCCTTCCCCACCAGAGAGGTGACATTCCACGTACCAAAAGCCAGTTTAGAAAGCTTGGGATCAGTCCGCCAAGGTCTCCGCCTTTGACTGCCACCTAATCCACATAGCACCGGACTTCCATGATCCCTCCTGCAGGTGGTGAACCTACTGGCTACTACTCACGGCAACATTATAGTGTAATTTTTTTTTAAGCATTACATCTTCAACATTGACTTTTTCTGGTCAAATCTGTCACTTTTCACTTCCTTTTGTTGTACAGAGTGCCGTGGTGAGTGACTGGTCGTGATGTTCTGTATCATCCAATCAGTACGGAGTCAATCCAAAACCCCATCCACACTTCCACAAGCCAGAGCATGAGAAAACAGAGCGCTGGCGAAACTTTTATTGATAAAGAATTACATATTTTGACCGAACAACTCCATACTAGGGGATGCACACCCTCATAACCTCAGCAAAGCAATTAGAAAACCTGAGGTCAGTCTGACCAACGGTTTGAGAGCTATGCGAGGAAATGGCGCGCGTGCACACGCGCGCGCGCACACACACACACACACACATGCACACACAGATTCCTTGCATTTATAGATAAATAACAGTCCATGTAATCTGTCAAAATGACGGACAGATTTCAGACTTTTCTGTCAGTGCTGAAAAAAAATCTGTCAATGAACAATTTTCACTTAGCAAACTTCAGCTCCCTACATGTAGGAGGGATCTTTGGGAAGACGGTGCCATGTGAATCGGGCGGCACCCTGGACTTCTCTGCTTAGAATGCTACTGAACCCCAGAAAAGGGGCAAACAATGGATGGAATTTTGACCAAAGCATGTCACAGACATTTCATTTTCACCTCATTGCATTTATTTGTGCAATAAGAGTATAACATGCCATCTTAAATAAAATGTCTGTGACCTGGTTTGTTGGTATGTGATCAAATCGTGGCACAGAAATGGTGGTCTTAGATCATCAGGGAGGTTCAAGGATGAGAAACGTAGCAGCCGTGAGGACAAAAAAATTCTCCAATGAAATTCTGACAGGATAAGAAACATCACTGCTGCTATGGCTGGATTCTACTTGTTAACTAGGGTGGAGCATGAAATGATGCTCTGATCAATGTGACACTGGACCATTAAAAAAATATTAACAAGCTCAAACACATCAAGACTGACAAAAAAACTTCCAAAACCAGTTTGGGATTCCAACAACAATAAAGTCTAAGAGTGATTTCAGACCTAAAGCCCAATTCATAGTTGCAAAAATGTGCTGGTACATGAGCAAGCGCAGTGGACACATTCGTGCCCAAACCGTACGCAGAGGGTTTGTGCTGACTGAGCGCATACAGCCCAAAAAAAGTGACCGCGCGTACAAGAACACAGTGGTAACAGTGAACAGTTGTAGTTCAAAACTGCACACGTGCCAGAAAACTCAGGGACGGCAGGACCTCGAAATAAACGTTGTGCATTCTTCTACTGTGAAGTGGCTCTATTGTCAGTTTTCACCCAGAACACCAAAACAGTAAATTATACTCCTACCTGTTTCGTTGCTTTGTATTTGTGCGTAGCTTATGACAGCAGCTGCTACAGGTATGGTTTGGAGCTGGGGAAAATTGTTTCAGTCACTTCATGGTAAATATATATGCAAGACATTTAATCCACAGTTTAAAAAAGAAAAAACCTCCGCCACCAAGCTCTTCTTTTGTATTTTGATCGCAGCTGTTAAAACATTTAAATTTATTTTCACTGCGCATGTGTCAAACACGGCTGCTGAACAGTAGCTGCGGTGACTCAAAAACAACTCTGAATATTGCCGTGTACGCAAACACAGTCGACAGAATGCAAACGTTATGCCCTTGGAGGGACTCTCAACAGCCCTTAACCCTTTTGGTCTGGACTTTCAGACTTTTCACTTTGATTTCAGACCAAAATTGGAGGTGAAAAAACTCCCCTGAACCATGGTCACAACAAAATAGACAGCCTAAGTCACACCCCCTCCACATCTTCATATAGGACCTTAAATTGGACAAAATCTCCACTGAAGTGAATGGCAAGAGAAAAATTACGTTTTCATCCCGATCAAATTTTGTCACGAGTCACACATATGATGTTTGTCAATTTAAAAGATAATTTTCCACATAATTAAAGTTATCGTTTGCCGTATAATAAAAGAGTAATATTTAGTTTTTGTGAAACCACTTGGTGGACTACATTTCCATGTCTAGGACTGTACACGTCACCAAACACCATTATGGCAGTTCCCCTCTCAAAGCTCACCTTCTGTTTCCTGACCTAGAAGCATCTCAAGAGGAGAAAAACAAAACAAATGTATTTTACGAGCTCTAACTGATCCAGAGGACTGTTAGTTACTTCCCCCTGGGCGCCCTTTGAAAACAATGATGTACGTTAATTAAGGCTGTGTTTGTAGTCTTTCAATTGTTGTATATTCACAACCTTGCACTTTGTAACAGTTAAACAATCGACACTGTTCTCAATTATCTTTTAAATTCACAAATATATGTGTAATTTGTGGCATAATTCAATTGGGATCAAAAGATAATTTCAATCTTCACTTCAATGGAAATTTTTTAATCCTAAAATCCTCACCAAATCATCACTGACTGTGGAAACTTCACACTGGATCTCAAACAACTTGGATTCTGTGACTCTCCACTCTCCCACCAGACTCTGGAACCTTGATTTCCAAATGACAAGACTTGCCACCTGATTTGGGGAGTAATGTCATCTGCTAGTGTTTGTCCACTGTGTTTTATCAAGTCCAAAGTCAGCACAGCCATCAACCAGGAAATTTTAGAGCACTTCATGCTTCCCTCTGCTGACAAGTTTATGGAGATGCTGATTTCATTTTTCCAGCAGGACTTGGCACCTGCTCACACTGGCAGAAGTACCAAAACCTGCTTTAATGACCATGGTATCATTGTGCTTGACTGGCCAGCAAACTCTCCTGACCTAAACCCCACAGAGAATCTAGGAGTATTGCCAAGAGGAAGATAAGAGACAACAGACCAAGCAACACAGATGAGCTGAAGGCCGCTAGACCTGGGCTCCCATAACACCTTAGCAGTACCACAGGCTGGTCACCTTCATGCCACGCAACACTGATGCAGTAATTCATGCAAAAGGAGCCCAGACCAAGTATTGAGTGCGTTCATGGACATAGTATGAATCAGAATGAACTTTATTGCCAAGCACGTTTACAAGTAAACATACAAGTAAACATGATAGCGATATGATATGATAGCGATACTCCAGTAAACTGATTTGTACACCCAGAATTCAGTAAAGTGAGGAGTAGTGGACCCTATTGTGTTTTACCTGTTTCATTCTCACAGAGAGTCTTTGAGGTCAGACAGTCGTCATCACTGGTACTGTGACTTCTTGTTTTCAGTCGTCTTTTCTTTGGTTTTGGTTCATCTTCTTCTTCTTTGATTGATTTTGAATCTACATGCCGGTTTCCTTCCTCATCTTGGATCTCAGTTGCAACAGAGTTGTGAGAGAGGACCTGCTCACTGTTTGGCTCTGCTTCACTCTGCTCGTATTCCTCAGAAATAGGAGTCACCACGAAGGTTTCAGCCTCCAACTTGACTACCGGCTGTTCTCCCTCCAGGCTGATGAAGAGCTCCTCCTCTTCCTCTTTAAACCGTCGAGGTTCTGGCTCCTGCTGCTCCTTCATTTGTGGAGGTTCTAGCTCCTGCTGTTCCAGAATGGAGATCCTCTCCTGGTTCCAGAGCTGCTGGTCAACCAGAACCTCCTCCTTACAGTCAGGTTGTTGTGGGAAGTCTGGAGGGATGAAGAGAAACAAAAGCAAGAGTTTCACAATGATACCAGGATATTTAAATCTTTTTTACCGTAATATATTTAAAATCATTTGTATTTGTTTATTTTAGTGTAATTTCAAACTTCTGTTCTGGTAATTCTTTTCTTGTAAAATTCTAATTTGCAGTTTTTTGTCAAACTCATGGGAAGTCACTTCTAGTAGTGAACATATTTTCAATCCAGAGACTTAAAAAAAATGATTCAGATATTTCTAGAGCCTCATTCAAACCATAACAGTGGGGCAAAAAAGTATTTAGTCAGCCACCAATTGTGCAAGCTCTCCCACTTAAAAGATGAGAGAGGTCTCCAATTTTCATCATAGGTATACCTCAACTATGAGAGACAAAATGAGAAAAAAAAAATCCAGAAAATCACACTGTCTGATTTTTAAAGGATTTATTTGCAAATTATGGTGGAAAATAAGTATTTGGTCAATAACAAAAGTTCATCTCAATACTCTGTTATATACCCTTTGTTGGCAATGACAGAGGTCAAACGTTTTCTGTAAGTCTTCACAAGGTTTTCACACACTGTTGCTGGTATTTTGGCCCATTCCTCTATGCAGATCTCCTCTCGAGCAGTGATGTTTTGGGGCTGTCGCTGGGCAACACGGACTTTCAACTCCCTCCAAAGATTTTCTATGGGGTTGAGATGTGGAGACTGGCTAGGCCACTCCAGGACCTTGAAATGCTTCTTACGAAGCCACTCCTTTGTTGCCCGGGTGGTGTCTTTGGGATCATTGTCATGCTGAAAGACCCAGCTACGTTTCATCTTCAATGCCCTTGTTAATGGAAGGAGGTTTTCACTCAAAATCACACGATACATGGCCCCATTCATTCTTTCCTTTACATGGATCAGTCGTCCTGGTCCCTTTGCAGAAAAAAAGGCCCCAAAGCATGATGTTTCCACACCCATGCTTCACAGTAGGTATGGTGTTCTTTGGATGCAACTCAGCATTCTTTCTCCTCCGAACACGACAAGTTGAGTTTTTACCAAAAAGTTTTATTTTGGTTTCATCTGACCATATGACATTCTCCCAAACCTCTTCTGGATCATCCAAATGCTCTCTAGCAAACTTCAGACGGGCCTGGACATGTACTGGCTTAAACAGGGGGACACGTCTGGCACTGCAGGATTTGAGTCCCTGACGGCATAGTGTGTTACTGATGGTAGCCTTTGTTACTTTGGTCCCAGCTCTCTGCAGGTCATTCACTAGGTCACCCCGCGTGGTTCTGGGATTTTTGCTCACCATTCTCGTGATCATTTTGACCCCACGGGGTGAGATCTTGCGTGGAGCCCCAGATCGAGGGAGATTGTCAGTGGTCTTGTATGTCTTCCATTTTCTAATAATTGCTCCCACAGTTGATTTCTTCACACCAAGCTGCTTACCTAATGCAGATTCAGTCTTCTACTAGAACTAGAAGTTGCAGCTACTTGACCAAACCATGAGTTTTGAGCTAGCGATCCATCGACAACTGTTACGCTGCATGCACTGCTGGGGTGAGGCGTGTCGCTGACAAGTAATGTGTGAGGATCTTTGCTGAAGAAATGGGAAGTGTATTTTAAATCCTCATATAAATGATTTAGTTTTACATAAAACAATACATTTTTATCTCATCTGATGTATATCGTCATATTGAAGAGCCCTATGAGAAAGTTTGAAATTTTTAATTGAATTCACAATACTGAAAATATTTAGGTGCATTAGTACAGAAACTCACAGTCAAAGCAAAAGGAAGCATAAAGGAGACAGTCTGTTATACTTGCCAGGTGAAGCATAATGAAGAATGTATCTCCTTGAATGTTGCAGGAGCTGGTTAATGAGAACTTTTCTCTGGTTGGTGTCAGTGGTTTGGTTCCTGTTCTGCTCCCCGTGAAGGAAAAGCTGATGTAACTTTATGCAGACCTGCCCTTGATGGTTTATGCTAAGTGCTGGAGGATCAAGCACTAACATGGAAGTTCTGAGTCTGAGAGGACTTTTATGGGGCCTTCATAGTAACTGAACTAGCCTCATTCTTCTAGGTCTGACGATCAGCAGCCACATCACTACATCTTGAGGAAGTAATCAAACTGTAAAAATGTTTTCAGTTTGGCATCTGAGAGAATCGGTCACAAAGCGACTCGCTGCTGCTGCTGAAGAAATAACAGAATTCAAAGAAACCATGGACCAGAACGAGGAGATTGACCATCAGAATAGAGTGTCACTAGCTCTTACCATCAGCAGCCACATCACAACATCCGAGGAAAGTAATCAATCCGTAAAAATGTTTTCAGTTCAGTGTCTGAGAAGATTGGCCAGAGAGCGACTGGCTGCTGCTGAAATAATAACAGAGTTTGAACAAATCCTTGACAAGTACGAGGAAGAGATTGACCGTCAGAGGACACTACAGAATATCCGCTGGTGCCCCCAGATAAAGACACACAGAATAGGTATGTGGAACTACAGTATACAGTGGGGCACAAAAGTATTTAGTCAGCCACCAATTGTGCAAGTTCTCCCACTTAAAAGATGAGAGAGGTCTCCAATTTTCACCATAGGTATACCTCAACTATGAAAGACAAAATGAGAAAAAAAAAATCCAGAAAATCACATTGTCTGATTTTTAAAGAATTTATTTGCAAATTATGGTGGAAAAAAGTATTTGGTCACCTACAAACAAGCAAGATTTCTGGCTCTCACAGACCTGTAACTTCTTCTTTAAGAGGCCCCTCTGTCCTCCACTCGTTACCTGTATTAATGGCACCTGTTTGAACTCGTTATCAGTATAAAAGACACCTGTCCACAACCTCAAACAGTCAGACTCCAAACTCCCCTATGGCCAAGACCAAAGAGCTGTCAAAGGACACCAGAAACAAAATTGTAGACCTGCACCAGGCTGGGAAGACTGAATCTGCAATAGGTAAGCAGCATGGTGTGAAGAAATCAACTGTGGGAGCAATTATTAGAAAATGGAAGACATACAAGACCACTGATAATCTCCCTCGATCTGAGGCTTCACGCAAGATCTCACCCCGTGGTGTCAAAATGATCACGAGAAAAGAACACAGACATTGGACAAAGGAAGACTGGAAAAAAGTGTTATGGACGGACGAATCGAAGTTTGAGGTGTTTGGATCACACAGAAGAACATTTGTGAGATGCAGAACAACTGAAAAGATGCTGGAAGAGTGCCTGACGTCATCTGTCAAGCAAGGTGGGGGTAACGCGATGGTCTGGGGTTGCTTTGGTGCTGGTAAAGTGGGAGATTTGTTCAGGGTAAAAGGGATTTTGAATAAGGATGGCTATCACTCCACTTTGCAATGCCATGCCATACCCTGTGGACAGTGCTTGATTGGAGCCAATTTCATCCTACAACAGGACAATGACCCAAAGCACACCTCCAAATTGTGCAAGAACTATTTAGAGAAGAAGCAGGCAGCTGGTATTCTACCTGTAATGGAGTGGCCAGCGCAGTCACCAGATCTAAACCCCTCTGAGCTGTTGTGGGAGCAGCTTGACCGTATGGTACGCAAGAAGTGCCCATCCAACAAATCCAACTTGTGGGAGGGGCTTCTAGAAGCGTGGGGTGAAATTTCTCCAGATTACCTCAACAAATTAACAGCTAGAATGCCAAAGGTCTGCAATGCTGTAATTGCTGCAAATGGAGGATTCCTTGACGAAAGCAAAGTTTGAAGGAAAAAATTATTATTTCAAATACAAACCATTATTTCTAACCTTGTCAATGTCTTGACTATATTTTCTATTCATTTTACAACTCATGGTGGTAAATAAAAGTGTGACTTTTCATGGAAAACACAAGATTGTCTGAGTGACCACAAACTTTTGAACGGTAGTGTATAAACTAAATTATATTGATGACTGAACAACTCCCATTCCACAAAAGATAGTTATGTAGTGCTTCCAGCAGCATTTAGACAGCCTCTCCAGGGCTTTTCAGATCAAGCCAAAGTAATAAATGCCTTTGGTGTTTTTATAGCAATGGATCTCAGGCCATATTCAGTTGTTGAGAACACCATTTCTGTTTTTTCCCCCTTGTCCTGTCAGGCAGCTAGGCAAGAAGAACAGGGATCTGTCACCATTTTTGTGCCAAAACAGATTTACTTTGGCAAGAGGAGCTTATACAGTACCTAACTGTGTACTGTATATTGTTTTAAACTCCTCCTGTAACAACTTTTAATACTTTACATTGAGATGGTGACATCCTACAAGTACCTTGGTGTTCATCTGAACAATAAACTAGACTGGTCACACAATACCGACACACTCTACAAGAAGGGACAGCGCAGGCTGTTCCTACTGAGGAGGCTCAGGTCTTTTGGTGTACAAGGGACGCTGCTGAAGACATTCTATGACACGGTGATGGCATCAGCCATCACTTTTGGAGTGGTCTGCTGGGGCAACGGCATTACAGCAGCCAGTAGGAAGAGACTGAACAAACTGATCAAGAAAGCTAGATCTGTCCTGGGTAGGGATGGGCATAATTAACCGATAATTGATCATTAAGAATTTCACTGAGGAAGTTCATTTTCGTCGACAAACCGTTTTTTTTTTTTTAAACAATCCGAATGTAGGTTATTAGGCCTAGTGCACGGCCGTCCTCAAACAATGCAATGCATTTAACTGTGCCACTGGCAAAATTTGGGCACCAGGGGGCAACATTACACCATCGCCGTACCCTGGCGTGCCTCAGTTGATACATGCGAGCTTCCGTGGGGCAATCGCCAAATCATGAAGAGGTTGCGGCGAAGTGTTGCGTGGGACCATTTTAATTTAAAAAATGACCAGGTGTACTGCAATCACTGCAATGCAGCATACAAAAGAAAAAAGTAAAAGAAAAATATATGTTCCGTTATGTGTCCTGTATGTGTCTCCCGTTATTGTCTGGCTCGCAACTTGAAGCCTCCCTTGTTTGCGCAATGCGCATGTGTTCACGTTTTACTGCAAACTTGTCTTGTTAATAAATTCATCCTCGAAGAAAAACACTCTGTATTTTTTTTATTATTATTCTCAATACATAAGAGTACAGTGATCCCTCACTTATCGCGTCACCCATAAATAATACGTACGTTCATTCTCTCACTCTCTCATATGATACGTGTGTGTGTGTGTGTCAGAAGCTGGGTAAAACGTCTCGGCCAATCAGCTTGCGGGGTGAAACATCTCGGCCAATCAGCTTGCGAGATTCCCAAGCCGAGCCAACACGAGAACAGCGAACAGAGAGGTGGATTTGAGTTGTGCGGGCTCTCCGTGTTGATACCTGATGTTCTAATGTAGTCTACCTGCCTTGTTACCTACCTAAATATGTTAATGATTAACCGATTATTAATCATTAATTCTCCCGACGATCGGCGAAGAAAATTTCACCGAATGCCCATCCCTAGTCCTGGGACAACGCCTTGACCCAGTGGAGGAGATGGGAGAGAGAAGGATGGTGGCTAAACTGTCATCTCTGCTGGAGTCCGAGTCCCACCCTATGCAGGACATACTGAACGCACTGAGGAGCTCATTTAGCAGTAGACTACATCATCCTAGGTGCGCAACCGAGAGGTTTCGCAGGCTCTTCCTACCTATGGCTGTCAGACTGTATAACCTAAGCAGGGCTGCTTGCAGAGATAGCAAAAAAACGTGACGACCTAATAGTATTGAATGCAAAAGACGCAACAGACTTACACAAATGGTCCCATCCAATATACAACTAGGACAATATCAGTCGCTACGGAGGGTGGCAATACGTATGGGTACATATTCATACTATGTGGGATAACTAAGTAGACGGTTATGCTGTTTATTCCATCTTGCTACAATGCTCCACACTTTGTATATATATTTGAATATTTATGTGTATGTATGCATGTATGTATATCCACTGCTCTTTTTTATATTTTCCGTATCTTCTTAATTATTGCTCTGAGTGTTGCTATCCCTGTGCTGTTGCAATCCTGGAATTTCCCCATTGTGGGACGAATAAAGGCTTATCTTATCTTTACTTTAATTATTTTACCCATGGAAGACCCGACAGGTTGGGGAAGAGGGAAAGGAAGTGTGTGGAGGGGGAAAGAAAAGGGAGTCAGGTTTCCACACCTGTTGAAGGAGAGACACTTTTGTGTGTACGTCTGTGTGCATATATATGAGAGCGCACGCAAAATAAGTGTGTGCATCTGAGTGGTTTATGAGGAAACATATGAAGTGGGGGGCCAGTTGCAGCAGCAAGTTCCCCCCGGGAACCCTGAGCAGGCAAGGCAGCGCCACCAACCCCCACAGGGCACAAATGTCCAAGGTCAGCAAGCCCCAGGAAAGCCAGGCAGCCACCCCCGGAGGAACGATCGAGGGAGGCCAGATTGCTCAGCAGCTGGCGCAGCAAGTCCACACCCCTGGACCCGCCTGCCTCCTACCCCCCCCCCCCCCAAAGCGAGGCCATCGCCTGCCCCTGGGCCCCAGGCACCAGGAGGCCAGTGACCCCACCCCCCGGCGCGAGCCCCCCCCATGCACCCCCACAGCACAACCCGGTGACCCCCATGCCCAAAGAAGTCCCCTGCCCAGGGGAGCCCACATTGCCGAGAGGCACTACCCCCCTTAATCCAGCACCTCCCGACTTGCAGACACACACCTTCCCCACATCTTCACACACACATGCTCCTATGCGCGCCCATTTGCACTAACTCACTCTCACTCACCCGGACCAACCCATTCTCTCTCACTCCTGTACCCATTCAAACTCACCCCTCATTCACCCTTGTTTCATAAGGCGGCTGCGAAGCAGATGCAGCGAGCCTGAATGCACACCACCATCTGGCAGTGGCTGGGGAGACCGCCAGCGCAGGCCACGGAAGCAGACCCCCACCCCTGGCGCCCACCTGAGTGACTGATCAGCAGACCACCAAAGGCGCCCCGAGATGCCACATGACATGAAAAGCGCCGCACAAAAGCGACACACCATCACCACCTCTTTTCATCACCCCCTCACTCTCACTTACTCTCATATTCAGTCCCGCTCTCACTTCCTTGATTGTATCTATACATTCAATAGCACCCAGGGATTTTGACAACATGATAGGTCCTAGGCTCCCCACCAGGCCCCCACGCCACCAGCAGGAGGAGGGCAACAAGGGTGGGGGAAGACCCCTCCCCCACACACAAAACATGGTGGGTGTATGTCAGTTAGATGATGTAATTGTGTGTAAATGTGTGGACTACCAAAGTGCAATTAAAATTAAGGGGACAGTGATTGGAGCACTGCTAGCCACTGCAATGGGCAACGGGGACCCCATCCTCCCAAGCCCTCAGTGTCTAAAATGCAATTAAAATTGAGGTGAGGGCAGATCAACTGCACAGCAAAGGTATTCCTTTCACCGACACAGTACGGGCACACCCCCATCCCAAAGCCTTAAATGTATCCAAGAAGATATATATTCCACCCAGAGTCAGGGGGAGGGTGGGAAGTAAGACTGGGAGGGAGGCGGTCTAAAAGTGAGGCCATCCCCCCCCCACACACACAGCCCCACTTCCCCACTCACAACACACACACCCACTTCTGCACCCGCTCATACACAAGCCCCCACTCACGCCCACACTCACACACATACACACACCCGCAGACCCCAATGGACGGGGAGGGCAACCCAGGACACAGGCACCTGCCCCAGGGTGCCGCCAGGGCCCCAGGGAGAACACGACCCCGCCACACAAGGACACACCGGGGACAACCCGTGCCAGCGGCGCACACCTGACCCCAGCCCAGGGGGGTAAATGCCCCCCCCTCCCCAGCACCAGGGGCCCAGGGCCAGACCAGACCCCCCTTCCCCCGGGTGGCAAGGCAAGCAGGCTGGGGGCCACAGCCCACCCCCCGGCCCACACCAATAAAGGTAGTGTCCTCCAGCGCATGAGGTCGTCTTGTATTGCTTTTAAAAAGGGAATGTGATTTAGTTGCAATAACTCTCTGAGCCTGGGGGAAATTTCTATGCCTAAATATTAAATATTACCTGAATACTGACTGCTGTGTGCTTGCGTTCACGGACACATGGCTCCACGACAACATCCCTGACGAGGCCATTCAACTAGAAGGTACGACGGCGTTCCAGGCAGACAGAGAAACGGTGAGCTCCGGTAAGAGCTGTGGGGGGGCTGGCCTATGCATCTATGTTAACAAGAACTGGTGCATTAACGCCACGTTAGTATCTAAACACTGCTCTCCGTTGGTGGAGTTCCTTATTGTAAATTGTCGGCCATATTATCTGCCGAGGGAATTCAGCAACGTGTTTATAGCTGCTGTTTACATAGCGCCAAGCGCTAACGCTAATGCTAAGAAGGCACTCGGGGAACTGCACGATGCTATCAGTGAAATCCAAACTTCACACCCGGACAGTTCTGTGGTGGTTGCGGGGGATTTTAACCACACCAGCTTAAAGACTGTGCTCCCAAAGTTTAAACAATGTGTAGACTTTAAGACCAGAGGAGAGAATATGTTGGACTTAGTGTACACAAACACAGATGCATATAAGGCAATACCCCGCCCCCACCTCAGCCTTTCTGACCACATATCCGTGATGCTGGTGCCTGCCTACAAATCTCAACTGAAGCGCAGCAGGCCAGTAGTGAAACAAATCAGGATTTGGCCAGACAGTGCAACCTCTGCACAGAAAGACTGTTTTCTGCACACAGACTGGGAGGTCTTCAAAATACCAGCCTCCCAGGAAAACGAGACAGATGTGGAGGAGTATGCTGAAACGGTCACCAGCTACATCGCGAAGTGCACAGAGGATATCACTACAGTGAAGACCATCACTGTATGGGGAAACCATAAGCCCTGGATAACCGCAGAGGTGCGCTCGCTGCTTACAGCCAGAGATGCAGCCTTCAGAGGGAAGGACAGGATTGCCCTCCGCTCAGCCAGGTCTGCGCTCTCAAAGGGAATTAAAACGGCGAAGCGCGCCTATGCGGAAAAAATCCAGGGACACCTCTGTGACACTAGGAACATCAAGCAGATGTGGCAGGGAGTTCGGACTCTAGACGGGCTATAAGTCTAGGCAGGGGGTCGATGATGACGACACTTCACTTCCAGACAGGCTCAACGACTTCTTTGCACGCTTTGAAGCATCAAACTCGACGATCAGAGGGAGGGCTGGCCCATCCCCACCATCGGTCGAACCAGCTTTCACTATCAACACAGCGGACACACGGAGGACTCTAACCAGGGTCAACTCCCATAAAGCTTCAGGTCCGGACAACATCCTGGGACGTGTGCTCCGAGACTGCGCGAGCGAGTTGGCGGACGTACTGACTGACATTTATAACATCTCCCCGAGTCAGGCCATCGTTCCCAGATGCTTCAAGACCTCTATCATAATACCGGTGGCAAAGAAACCAGTTGTGTCCTGTCTGAATGACTATCATCCTGTTGCACTGACACCAACTGTGATGAAGTGTTTTGAACGGCTTGTCAAACCACACATTACAGCCTGCCTCCCTGCATCACATGACCCGCTCCAGTTTGCATATCGTTCAAACCGCTCCACAGAGGATGCTATAGTCACCACCCTGCCCTCTGTCATCACCCACCTGGATCAGAAAGACACCTATGCCAGACTCCTGTACATTGATTTCAGTTCAGCATTCAACACCATTAATCCCCAGAGACTGATGAAGAAATTACTCCTTCTTGGTCTGAACACCGCCACATGTCTCTGGATCCTGGATTTCCTGACAGAGACCTCAGTCTGTCCGGGTTGGAAACAACATCTCCAACTCTGTCACGCTGAGCACCGAATCCCCTCAAGGCTGCGTACTCAGTCCACTGTTGTTTACACTTCTAACACATGACTGTGTATCCAGACATGAGGGGAACCAGATTATTAAGTTTGCAGACGACACCACGGTGGTGGGACTTATTCAGAGAGATGAGGAATCAATATACAGGGAAGAAGTAAGAGACCTGGAGGGATGGTGCAGGGAGAACAATCTGGTGCTCAACGTGGACAAAACGAAGGAGATGATTATTGATTTCCGGCGGTCACAGCCTGAACACGTCCCCCTCAGCATCGGAGGCCGTTTAGTGGAGAGAGTGGAGTACATCAAGTTCCTCGGAGTGCAGATCTCACAGGACCTGACCTGGAGCAAGAATTCCTTGGGGATCAGGAGGCGGGTCCAGCAGAGACTGCATTTCTTGAGGAAACTCAAACAGGCCTCTCTCCCCATATGCATCCTCAGGACCCTCTACAGAGGTGTGGAGAGTGTTCCGACATACTGAATCGCTACATGGTACTCCAGCTGCAGTATGTCAGACAAAAAAGCCCTGCGGAGGATAGTTAAGGGAGCTGAGAGGGTAATTGCAGTCTCCCTCCCCTCTGTCCAAGAACTTTTTCCTGAACCGTTGCAGGAGCAGGGCACTGAACATTGTCAAGGACCGTTCCTACCCTCTGCATAAACACTTTGAACTTCTGCCATCTGGCAAACAATTCCGGAGTATCAGAGGCAGAACCACCAGACTGATTAACAGCTTCCTTCCACAAGCTGTTAGGATGCTGAACAGTTGATCCGGAATCTCTCATACATACTACTGCACCTACGGACATTATGTATATGATCTGTATATTATAGTTCTGGTTAGTTTTTTTTTTTTTTTCCCCCAATTATGTCTCAGGAATGTGTGAATGGCTGCGGTGGGGTGGGGTGGGTGAGGACATGTGTGAGTGTGTCTTAAATCATGTTCTTTTACTTATATGGATGCTGAGAGGAACGCAATTTCATCTTGCCTGCACTACAGTTGTATGTACAGCAATATGACAATAAAGGTTGATTTGATTTGTATTGGAATAGATGTATTTGAGAAATCACAATTTATAGGTAGAACTATTGATTTACCTCAGTTAATAAGAGTATTCTGATAATGACGAAAATTTATCAATGAGCGCCACTGTCTGAAGAGATCTTTGTGAGTTTTCAAGGAAAATCAATACATCATCAGCATAAAGCCTCATCTTGTGTTCTTTTTCTCCAGTTTGGATACCTCTGATATCAACATTTTGTCATATGGCTGCTGCTAATGGTTCAATACAGATGGTAAAAAGTGAGGGAGAGAGTGGACACCCCTGCCTATTACCTCTCTGGAGATTAAAGCTTTGGGAAGTCTTATTTGTTCGTACAGATGCAGCTGGACAGCTATATAGTGTTTTAATCCAGTTTATGAAACATGAACCAAACCCGAACTTGAACACCATAAAAAGAAATTTCCAGTAAACACGATCAAAGGCTTTCTCTGCATCCAGGGACAAGATTGCAGTTTCTAAGTTATTGATCTTGCAGTAGTCTATTAAATTAAATAGGCTGTGTGTATTAGTAGCCGAGTGCCTACCCTTCATGAAACCTGTTTGATCTGGGTGTATAATAAATGGAATTATCGCTTCCAGTATTTTGGCAAGAGCTTTTTCAAGGGTGCCCTGGTATGTTCCTTCTTGTCAAAAAAATTGCAAATAATTTGCTGCTATTGTGCATGGGTGCCTTCAGAACCTATACAGAACAATGACAAATTTGCATTTTTTTCTGACCAAGTAACAAGTGAAATTAGATAATTTCTCATTGAAACCTGAACATACCAGAGGACCCTGGTTAAAATCACTGCTTCAGGCAAGAAGAAATAAAAGAATAATTCAGACTATTCAAACTTCTATTGTTGCACTTGTCTACATCGTTCATTTGCTAAGAAGAGAATTTATTTATTTTACTGTATACATTTAATTTATTGGGGAACTGCCTGCTGGCAGTTTGCAGTTTTTTTGTCAAAGCTGTTCCCACTTATACAAAAGATACACAGTTTTATGTTTTGCACTTTGTTTCCTTACTGTACTAAAAATGAACAGAACCCTGACCTTAAAACCAAGGTACATACTGAAACATGATTTTAGTTTACCCAGGGTTTCCTCTGGTAACATTTCTGGGTGGCAGACTGCTGCACCAGAAAAATTTCCACCACACGTACAAGAAGATATACAGTTAGGCCCAGAAATATTTGGACAGTGACACAAGTTTTGTTATTTTAGCCGTTTACGAAAACATATTCAGGATACAATTATATAATCAATATGGGCTTAAAGTGCAGACTCTCAGCTGTAATTTGAGAGTATTCACATCCAAATTGGAGCAAGAGTTTAGGAATTACAGCTCTTTAATACGTAGCCGCCTCTTTTTCAAGGGACCAAAAGTAATTGGACAATTGACTCAGAAGGCTGCAAAAAAAATAACAAGGCCGCATGGGCTCTTCCCTTGTTAACCTGTCATCAATTAAGCAGTTAAATGGTCTGGAGTTGATTCCAGGTGTGGTGTTTGCACTTGGAAGCTGTTGCTGTGAACACACAACATGCAGTCAAAGGAGCTCTCAATGGAGGTGAAACAGACCATCCTGAGGCTGAAAAAAAAGAAGAAATCCATCAGAGAGATAGCAGAAATTTTAGGAGTGGCCAAATCAACAGTTTGGTACATTCTGAAAAAAAAAAAAAAAAAAAGAGTGCACTGGTGAGCTTGGGAACTCAAAAAGGCCTGGACGTCCACGGAAGACAACAGTGGTGGATGATCGCAGAATCCTTTCCATGGTGAAGAACAACCCCTTCACAACATCCACTCAAGTGAAGAACACTCTCCAGGAAGTAGGTGTATCAGTATCTAAGTCTACCATAAAGAGCAGACTTCATGAGAATAAATACAAAGGATTCACCACAAGGTGCAAACCATTAATCAGCCTCAAAAATAGAAAGGCCAGAATTGACTTTGCCAAAAAAACACCTGAAGAAGCCAGCCCAGTTCTGGAACAGCATTCTTTGGACAGATGAGACTAAGATCAACCTGTACCAGAATGATGGGAAGAAGAAAGTTTGGAGAAGAATTGGAACAGCTCATGATCCAAAGCACACCACATCTTCTGTAAAACATGGTGGAGGCAGTGTGACGGCATGGGCATGCATGGCTTCCAGTGGCACTGGGTCACTTGTGTTTATTGATGATGTGACAAAAGACAGAAGCAGCCGGTTGAATTCTGAAGTGTATAGGGATATACTTTCTGCTCAGATTCAGCCAAATGCAGCAAAGTTGATTGGACGGCGCTTCACAGTACAGATGGACAATGATCCAAAACATACTGCAAAAGCAACCCAGGAGTTTTTTAAAGCAAAGAAGTGGAATATTCTGCAATGGCCGAGTCAATCACCAGATCTCAACCCAATCGAGCATGCATTTCACTTGCTCAAGACAAAACTTAAGGCAGAAAGACCCACAAACAAGCAACAACTGAAGACAGCTGCAGTAAAGGCCTGGCAAAGCATCACAAAGGAGGAAACCCAGCGTTTGGTGATGTCCATGCGTTCCAGATTGCCTGCAAAGGATTCTCAACAAAATATTGAAAAGTAACATTTTACTTAGGGTTATGTTTATTTGTCCAATTACTTTTGAGCCCCTGAAATGAGAAGCGTTTGTATAAAAATAGCTACAATTCCTACATGTTTAATCATATATTTTTGTTCAACCCCTTGAATTAAACCTTAAAGTCTGAACTTCAATTCTGTTGTAGTTGTTTCATTTCAAATCCAATGTGGTGACATGCAGAGCCCAAATCATGAAGATTGTGTCACTGTCCAAATATTTCTGGGCCTAACTGTAGTTTGCATCCTCATGTCTTCTCCTTTATACTGCTCTACGGTTTCCTAAATGCTCCCGTACTTTTCCAGAGTGTGTCGTATTGCCGGCTTTGCCTTCTGTTCTCCGTTTTTGCCTTTATTCTGGCAAAAACAGCCAGAGAACGCAGACACCTCGTATCCTGCCAACTTGTGTTCTGCGTAACGTTACGCTTGATTTACACCAGTTACGCTTGTTTTACGTAGCGGGAGGGAGAGGGTTACGCCGCCTCCCTGTAACTATTTCCCACCCACTTCAAATGGGACCTAGTGCAGTGGAAACACAAAGTGGGCCGAACTGTACCGTCCTGTCCCAAACCGTACCGTACTGACCCTAGTGGAAAAGTGCCTTTTGTGTTTCCACTGCACTAGGTCAAACTTGAAGTGGGTGGGAATAGTTACAGGGAGGCAGCGCAACCCTCTCCTTCCCATTACGTAAAACAAGCCTATCTGGTGTAAAACAAGTGTAACGTTACGCAAAACACAAGCTGGCAGGATACAAGGCGTCTGCGTTCTCTAGCTTTTTTTGCCAGAATAAAGGCAAAAAAGGAGAACAGAAGGCAAACGCAGCAATACGACACACTCTGGAAAAGTACTGGAGCATCTAGGAAACCATCAAGCAGCATTGTAGCATCCAGTCAATATTGAGAAGGCCAGAACTGATGGTTAAATGACTTTATTGCTGTCCGTGTCATCAACCAACGTAAGAGCTATGGCAAGAACAAAATTGACAATAATTACCATATGACTGTTTCAACCGTTACATAGCTCATACATTAGTAACCTTTTCTGTTAGCATAACTAATTTACAACTTTACAATAAACATTTTCTGTAAAATCACTAACCTTGTTCCCTTATTGACTGAAGCTAAAATCTTTGTCGTTTTTATACTTTTCTGTAGTCTTTTCTCCATTTTGCCCTTAACCTTTTCTTGCTTTTCTTTGCGTGTTTCTTTTGTACGTCAAGTTGATTTCCGTTACCTTACTTCTGCTCAAGAGGAAGTTACCAAAATAAATGCATATCTTTGCACCGTAATTACTATACATGTAAAAAGAGCTAACCTTACTTTGTCTACCTTTACACTCCCACCAAATTATTTCCTCTTACAAATGAAACACAAATAATTTCTTCAAATTACTTAACAAAAACAATAACTTTGTAAACATGTTATAACTGCAACTTTCAACATTTCAAAACACCTTTTAGCATTGTACATTTACTTTTCCTAATCTTCTCATAGCAGAACTAACTTATGAACTGGGCGTTCTACTATAGACATTTTATTCACACGCTGACCCTTTTTGGTAAGATTTCTGTCTGCAAAAGTGATTTTGACCTTTCTGACAAGTCCATCTGTGTCTTTTACAGTGTCCAAGATTCGTCCATGTGGCCATTGAGATCGCGGTTGCGTTTCATCTTTGTCCATTACTATGTCTCCTATTTGCATGTTCCTTTTTGGCGTGTGCCATCTTTGTCTGACCATGATGTTTTGAAGGTACTCCTTTTTCCATCTGCTCCAAAACTGTTCAAGTACTGTACTTGACGCCATCGTTTTTGTGCATACAAGTCTTCCTTAACGAACTGACCGGGGGGAGGCAGAGCAGTTGAGGTTTTCATTGTGACAAGATGATTTAGAGTTAGTGGCTGCAAACTGTTTGGATCATTGAAATTGTCTGTTGTTAAAGGGCAGCTGTTTACTACTGCAGCTGCTTCATAGAAGGTGGTTCTGAGTGAAGAATCGGTGAGTCGACCTGGTGTGAGAGCCAATGTTGCATTAAGAACGCTTCTCACAGTCCGTATTTGCCGTTCCCATACTCCACCTGCTTGACTAGCATGAGGTGTGTTTAGGACAAAATCACATTGTTGCTCTGCAAGGAAGGATGTCAGTTTGTCAGTGTCCATTTCACTTTGTGCTGCGTTCAGTTCATTTTTGGCACTTACAAAGTTAGTACCCTGATCACATTTTATTTGTCTGACAGAGCCTCTTAAAGCAATAAAGCATCCGAGTCCATTTATAAAAGCGTCCATCGATAGGTCCTCTAACATTTCAACATGAACTGCACGTGAATAGAAACATGTGAGAAGGAGGCCATACCTTTTGTATTCCTTTCGTGCTTGTTTGCTCAGGAACAGGCCAAAAACGTCCATACCACAGTATGTGAAAGGTGGAGAGAGCTCAATTCTTTCTGTGGGCAGATCTCTCATTTTTTGTCCTTCCATAGGTCTCCTTTGTTTCCGACAAAACACACACCGGCGAATGTAGGATGCAACTGTTTGACTTTACTTTGGAATCCAATAGTGACAGCGAGTAATTATCAGTTTTGTGATGTGATGTTCTCTGGGAATGATTGTTGGATGTTTGAATGAGTTGGGAAGAGATGAGTGCCGTAGCCTTCCTCCCACCTTGAGCACATTGTCCTTGTCCAAGAAAACATCCAAGTTGTACATTTTGTTGTTCTTTGGTAGTTGTTTGCCTTTGTTTAATGCCTCTATTTCATTTTGATATGCTTGTCTTTGTAAATCTTTGATAATCACAGTTTCTGCATTTTGTTTTTCAGTTACAGTAGTAAGTGTCTTTGACTTGTTTTTGAGCAGATAACGTCTAAGACGTGCTACTGCGCTGACTGCACAGGACCAGGATGAGAACTCTGTGAGGCGGTCATTAAGACTTGTATGGTCAACAGTTTGTGTGCTTAGTATCTGCACTTTTCTCACTCTGGGTCTCCTACTGGAAGTTCAATAGTCTCTTTTGTGGGAAGCCGTATCTCCTTTTCCCACAGGAGCTGAGGGCCTGTGAGCCAGTTGGATGAAAGCAGTTCATTTGCTGATGTACCCCTGGATGCCATGTCTGCAGGGTTTTCGCTGGTAGGCACATAAAACCATTGTTGTGGAGTGGTACTGTTGTGGATTTTCTGCACTCTATCAGCAACGAATGTGTGAAAGCATCTCGCTTCGTTATTTATGCATCCTAGAGTGACCTTTGAGTCTGTCCAAAAGAACTCCTCGATGTTGTTATAGAGCAGTTCCTCTTTTAGTATGCTGCTCACAGAGACTGGCACTGCGGCAAGTTCTAACCTTGGGATTGTGGTGACCTTTGTGGGAGAGACACGTGTTTTGCCCATGATGAAGGTACAGGGAACGTCTTTGTTTTTGTTTATGAGTCCGAAATAAGAACATTGTCCATATCCTGTGGTGCTTGCATCGGAAAAGTGATGTATTTCTCTTTTCACTACATCTCCAAAATCTGCAGGAACATAACATCTGTTTATTTGCTGTTTTTTCAGATTGTGTAGAGCTCCTTTCCAGCACTCCCACCGTGGCCTAAGAAGTTCAGGTCGTGGGTCATCCCAGTCTGTTAATTGATGACATCTCTTGGAAAATTCCTTTGCCATTGAGCACATAGGGAGCAATGAATCCAAGGGGGTCGTATTGGCTGCACGGTGGCGCAGTGGTTAGCACTACGGCAGCACAGTTTACCCTTGGCCGGGGGATTGTGGGGATCGTGGGATCGTGGGTTCGATCCCAGCCCCCGACCAACAGTGATCTGTGCGGAGTTTGCATGTTCTCCCCGTGTTGCGTGGGTTTACTCCGGGATTTCTCCGGTTTCCTCCCACATGCCAAAAACATGCATGTTAGGTTAATTGGCTGTTCTAAATTGTCCCTAGATATCTGTTTCCTATAGGCCCTTAGAATAGAGGGTTAGTATTAATGAAAAAGCGCTTTGAGTGGTCTTTGTGACTAGAAAGGCGCTATATAAGTGCAGGTTAGTTAGTTAGTTAGTATATTGCTGCGACTGTGGACAAGATGCCACGCCTGGTTGGTGGTTGGTCTTTCAGCGCGATGCTGAATGTAAAGCAATCTTTCTCCACATTCCAATAAATGCCAAATGCTCTGTTTGTGTTTCACCAAATGTTAAGTCCTTTGTTTTAGTATCCGTTGCATGCTCTGAAGTTGGAATACTGTTTAGAACATCAGTGCTGTTTGACACGAACTTGGGTAACCTTAGTCCACCTTTTGCACATAGTTCATGTGCTTCCTTCGCCAGATCAGTAGCGTAGTTTACTGTCTGCGCTGGTGACTCTGTCGTCTACATAGAAATCTCTGGTTATGAACTGTGAGCCTACAGGATATGCAAGGCTGTTCTCTTTGGCTAAACGTTTGAGTCCATAGTTTGCACAGCCAGGCGATGAGACAGCACCAAAGACGTGTACTGTCATCCTGTATGCTTGTGGTTGGCTGTTTATGTCTCCCCTTTTCTTTGACTTGGAACTGGTGAAACATTTTTTCAATGTCGCACATCAGAGCTACTTGGTGCTTTCTGAAGCGCACAAGAACACCAGTTAGATTGTTAATCATGTCGGGACCATTCAGTAAATGTTCATTAAGACAGGTACCTTTGTGCTTTGCAGAGCAGTCAAAGACAACGCGCAACCTATCGGGTTTCTTTGGATGATAGATGCCGTGGTGCGGTATGTACCATGTCTCACCAGGCGGTCCATAATCAGTCGTCTCTTCGGATTCACTTCTTCTGATGATGTCACTCATGTATTTCATGTAATCCTCTTTGTATTTTTCATCCTTCATGAATTTGTGTTTGAGCTGGGTAAGTCTGTTTTCAGCGAGTTGTCTGTTATCTGGCATTTGTGGCCTTTCTTTAAACGGCAATGGCATTTTATAATGTCCATTTTCAGTTTGTGTTACGCCTTGCTCAAGTTTCTGGAGGAACACAATCCTCTTGTGACACAGTTTTTTAATTTCTGTCAGTCTCTTTGAAATCTCTTTCCAAAGCACGTATTGCATCTGCTGGAGTGGAGGGAGGGATTTCCTTCATGGTCACTTGATGACAGAGACTGCTTGCCATGTCTGTTTCATTGCAAGGTACCGAGTTGCCAACTATGCTCCATCCTAAGTCAGTTTGAATGGCATAGGGCTCATTATCTTTGCCTAAGATTACTTGTTTGGGTGTGACAGCTCTAGGACAAGTATAACCAACATGGAGACTTACTTCACAACTGAGGAGTGGAGGGACCTCATCTACAATAGGCAACAAGTGACTCCACAGTTTTGCTGTTTCACATGTTGGTGTGTTCTCTGTTGGCAGGTATGTAGTCTTTTGTGTATGGAGTGGGGAGCTTTATGATTGTGACTGAGTTATAACCTCTCACCAAGAGATCAGATACCTTTCCACTGCTTACAACTGCATTTTTAACCATCATAGTAGTCAGTTTAAGCTTTACTGGACAAACATTTGCCTGCAGTTCATATGTCACATATTGATTAATGAAGACCGTGTCGCTCTGTGTGCCTAATAACGCATAGACCAATTTTTCCTTGTGTGGACTGGTAGCAGTTGACAGCCACACTGGAACTATCACTGAGGTGCTGACTGTCTGTTCAAATCTGGCAACATTAAGTGACATGGCTGTTGCTGTTTCAGGTGAGTTACTTTGAGTTGCGTTATGTGTACTCACGTGTGTTTCTCTTTGTTGACTGTTACTGTAGTTCTCATCTTGAAGACAAGTTGGGTGTCTCTTTGTGCAGGTTTCACAAGTGAGGAGGCGTTTGCAGTCCTTAGCACTGTGTCCTTGTTTTAAACAACCATAAAGTTTATTGTCTTTCACATGTTTCTTTCTGTTTTCTAGAGGCATTTTCAAGAGGTCTGGGCACTTGGAGCTGATGAGCGTCCTGGCATAGTGTGCAAGGAGAGCAGTTAGGTGTTTCTGTTATTGTCCGTCTGCCACTTTGTTCAGTGGTGTTTGTGTTAAATACAGTTGCCTTGTTCCTTTTGATTTCCTTTGTGTTCCATTTATCACTGTTTCAGTGCCGCGAAGTGCGTGAATGGGGGTGACTGGGTTGCAAGCGACTTCAGTTTCTAATGAGAGGAAGGAGGCAAAATCACTGAAGCTTGGAAACTCACCACCTTCCATTAAAGTCTTTGTAACCTGCCTGTTCCATCTTGCGTTTATCCAGTCCGGTAGCTTGTGCACCAGTTTTTGATTTTCTTTGCAGTCGTCGAGTATTTGCAATCCTTTTACATGTAGCATAGCAAGCATGCATGCATTTAAGAAGTCTGCAAAGGTCCTTAGTCCTTCAGCATCTCTAGGCTGCACCTTTAGCCAGTTTGACAGCTTTTCTCTAAATGCCTTCTGTATCACAAATGGCTGGCCGTATCTTTGGTTTAGTTTGTTCCAAGCATCGTTATATGCCTCTCCATCGTTTCTAAATAAAGTTCCTTCAAGGCATTTGCGAGCTGGGCCAGTTACATATCGTTTCAAATAGTACAGTTTATCTGCTGCTGAGATGCCCCTTTGTTCAATCAGTGACAGAAATGTAGATTTCCATTCAATAAACCTTATTGGTTCGCCACTAAACACTGTTGGCTCTGGTGTAGGAAGTCTGTTCATTTTTATGCTGTCTTGAACTGCTTGCGCGAGTTGAGTGACACTAGGGGGAGTCGTCTACTCAGGAATGAAAGCGGGTGCTGGTGTGGGAGGTTTGGGTGTGAATTTTGGGCTCACCCGTTCGCCTTTTATTGACTGTACATCACCCACCTGTGATAACTCTCTGTCATATGCTTCAAACCTGGCTCGAGCTGCTTTCATATCCTTCTGTGCTTTCAAACGTTCCAACTATGATGTTTGAATTGCAATCCTTTCCCTTTGCCTTTGTTCTTCTTCTGCAAACTCATACTCAGCCTCTTTCGCTGCTAGTTCTGCCGCTGCATCGGCTTGTTTTACGGTAATGTGTGAAGCTGAGGACTGTTGACTGTGATTTGATGCTGCGGCTGATCCATATATGGACAGAGCGTAGTTGTGCTCTAAAAGTCCACATAAATGAATTCTTTCATGCTCTGCAGCAAAATCTCCATCGACACCACTTATTCTTTCCAGAATTATTCTTACAGTGTCATAAGTAACTGCATCACATGCATCAGTCTTTCTCCTTATATCAGCTGAAGGTGCCATTTGGTTTCTTATTTCTGAGTACAGCTTTTGGACATCATCTCTCTTTAGGTCTAACATGTCTGCAAGTTCTGCCATCTCCTTGTCAGTGATATCAGACTAACATTTCTCTTGTATCAAGTACCTGCATTTTCCATTGTTCATAAAGCGTTAATAGCCTTTTTTCCTTTTACTAATTTCTTCCTTTTGATGTGTTATCTTCTCTGTTTGTATTTTAACTCTTTCAGAACGTCTTGGTAAATCTGACACGCTTTGGGCTTTACTTTGAAGCTAACTCAATATTTGTTCTTTGCATGTGATTGAATCTTTAATGTCTTGTCTATCCTCACTTTCATCTTTACGTGAGTCCTTTAAATCTTGAATTTCTTGTTGTAAACTTGTCATCTGTTCATTTATGTCCATTTGACTTACTGATGCAGCTTGTAAACCTTCCATTTTGAGCTCTGTTCTCTGAACCGTTTTATTTTCTGACCAACTTCTGCCATCTGCTGGACATCACAGGTATTACCATGGGAACCTTGAGACCATGTTGTGCAGCATGTGGTGGCAGTCAAGCTCTTACTGTAGCATCCAGTCAATATTGAGAAGGCCAGAACTGATGGTTAAATGACTTTGCCGTCCGTGTCATCAACCAACGTAAGAGCTATGGCAAGAACAAAATTGACAATACCATATGACTGTTTCAACCGTTACATAGCTCATACAGTGGGGCAAAAAAAGTATTTAGTCAGCCACCAATTGTGCACTTTCTCCCACTTAAAAGATGAGAGAGGTCTCCAATTTTCATCATTGGTATACCTCAACTATGAGAGACAAAATGAGGGGAAAAAAAAAAATCCAGAAAATCACATTGTCTGATTTTTAAAGAATTTATTTGCAAATTATGGTGGAAAATAAGTATTTGGTCACCTACAAACAAGCAAGATTTCTGGCTCTCACAGACCTGTAACTTCTTCTTTAAGAGGCTCCTCTGTCCTCCACTCGTTACCTGTATTAATGGCACCTGTTGGAACTCTTTATCAGTATAAAAGACACCTGTCCATAACCTCAAAACAGTCAGACTCCAAACTCCACTATGGCCAAGACCAACGAGCTGTCAAAGGACACCAGAAACAAAATTGTAGACCTGCACCAGGCTGGGGAGACTGAATCTGCAATAGGTAAGCAGCTTGGTGCTTACCTATTGCATCTTCTTCTTCTTCCGGCTATCAGAGAGAGCAGACACATTTCTTTCCTCTCCCTTCTCCTACTCCCCTTACTGATCCCAGCTTGCTGTGTCCTGTCTGTGTCTCGCTCTTCTTCTGCTGCATCTCGACCCAAATGGAAATTATGGAATTTAGCTGGGCTTTAATGCTATTGACACCACTTTTCAACAGAAAATCGGGCCAGGGGGAGCCCAAGTGGAGAGACTCATGGAACAATTGGAACTCATGTGTCTGCGTGATTCGATTGAAGATGTGGAAGACATCTACCTGTTTTGGCTTCATGATCACAGGATTTCTGTTGTTTGGCTCTGGAGTTTTCCTGGTGTATCGAAAATTTAAGAAGTTGGAAGAGCTAATCAAAATGCGGACACGGCGTAGCTCCTCCAACAAATTCGACCAGCTGGGGAGAGCACTGATAGCGGCAAATATGTGACTAACTTGGAATTTACCATCTGGCATGCACTGAACAGAGATGGACTCTGTGGACATGTTTATCTATGTTTCTGAAGGTGGAAAACATCTGGAGTCACTGGGTGCTCTCCAGGGAATGATTTTAAAGCCTGTGTATGTAAATTGTGATGCACAGAATTGCATAAGAGAGGAAATTTCTATGCTCTAAGTGAACTGTGCTTATCAGGCCTTGATTCGGCGTCCTTCCTCCAGGAGAAGAGATAAAGCAGAAGGGAGTTTTGGCTTCTCTTGGCTCCCTAACCCAAACACACTGGTGTGCAGTAATCTGAACTCTCAAGGACAGCGTCATGTGACTAGCATGGATTTACCATCAGACATGCACAGAGATGAACTCTTGTGGACATGCTATCTATGTTTAGGACACTACAGACATAACATCTAAACGTTGCTCAGGAGAGGATTTTTGCTGTTCACCAGTAACTGATACACACACTGCATACAACATTACATGACTGATACACATACACTGACACACACACACACACACACTGTCTCTCTCAACTTGCTTTGTTAACGTGTGTATTGTAACTTGTCTGCTAAGTGTGCATTGAGGGTTTTTTTTCTATGTGATCATAATCTTGCTCACTTGAGCGCTATTCTGATAACTATGGTTTTTTTCTCTCTGCCCAATGTGTCATTCCCTCCCCCTCCCCCTCTTTACCCCCCACTGGATGATGAGGCGCCTTGCATGGCTGCTGCGTCATTAGGAAGCGCTTACCGAGTGCGCCTAATGTCAAGTCAAATTCCTCGTATGTGTAAACATGCTTGGCAATAAAGTTCATTCTGATTCTGATGTGAAGAAATCAACTGTGGGAGCAATTATTAGAATATGGAAGACATACAAGACCACTGATAATCTCCCTTGATCTGGGGCTCCATGCAAGATCTCACCCCGTGGGGTCAAAATGATCACAAGAACGGTGAGCAAAAATCCCAGAACCGCACGGTGGGGACCTAGTGAAGTAACAAAAGCTACCATCAGTAACACACTATGCCGCCAGGGACTCAAATCTTGCAGTGCCAGACGTGTCCCCCTGCTTAAGCCAGTACATGTCCAGGCCCGTCTGAAGTTTGCTAGAGAGTATTTGGATGAACCAGAAGAGGATTGGGAGAATGTCATATGGTCAGATGAAACCAAAATAAAACTTTTTGGTAAAAACTCAACTTGTCGTGTTTGGAGGAGAAAGAACACCATACCTACTGTGAAGCACGGGAGTGGAAACATCATGCTTTGGGGCTGTTTTTCTGCAAAAGGACCAGGACAACTGATCCGTGTAAAGGAAAGAATGAATGGGACCGTGTATTGTGAGATTCTGAGTGAAAACCTCCTTCCATCAACAAGGACATTGAAGATGAAACGTGGCTGGGTCTTTCAGCATGACAATGATCCCAAACACACCGCCCAGGCAACAAAGGAGTGGCTTCGTAAGAAGCATTTCAAGGTCCTGGAGTGGCCTAGCCAGTATCCAGATCTCAACCCCATAGAAAATCTTTGGAGGGAGTTGAAAGTCCGTGTTGCCCAGGGACAGCCCCAAAACATAACTGCTCTAGAGGAGATCTGCATGGAGGAATGGGCCAAAATACCAGCAACAGTGTGTGAAAACCTTGTGAAGACTTACAGAAAACGTTTGACCTCTGATATATACCCTTTGTTGGCAATAACAAAGTATTGAGATGAACTTTTGTTATTGATCAAATACTTATTTTCCACCATAATTTGCAAATAAATTCTTTAAAAATCAGACAATGTGATTTTCTGGATTTTTTTTTTCTCATTTTGTCTCTCATAGTTGAGGTATGCCTATGATGAAAATTGGAGACCTCTCTCATCTGTTAAGTGGGAGAACTTGCACAATTGGTGGCTGACTAAATACTTTTTTACCCCACTGTACATTAGTAACCTTTTCTGTTAGCATAACTAATTTACAACTTTACAATTTTCTGTACAATCACTAACCTTGTTCCCTTATCGACTGAAGCCAAAATCTTTGCCGTTTTTATCGTTTTCCGTAGTCTTTTCTCCGTTTTGCCCTTAACCTTTTCTTGCTTTTCTTTGCGTCTTTCTTTTGTACATCAAGTTGATTTCCGTTACCTTACTTCATCTCAAGAGGAAGTTACCAAAATAAAAGCATATATTTGCACCGTAATTACTATACATGTAAATAGAGCTAACCTTACTCTGTCTACCTTTACAAGTATAAAGGGGAAGACATGAGGATACAAACTACATCACGTATGATGGTAAGCTAACGATCGCCAATGCTACTTTGCTTTTAAGTCCGCCGTACAACCTTGTAATGTCGGCAAGTTATCGATATTAGGTACTAAAACATGTACTCTGTGTGTGTGTGTTTCAGATGGCTCTCTTGTGGCAAAAATATCGCTTCAAACCGTTGGTCTGAACGTTAAACACAGTGGTGACACCCCAGCTTCACGAACGCGAAGTGGTTACAGAACTGCAGAATGTCTGTAGGAATGTTTAGCTTCCTGTGGAACAAATTGCTCTGATCTGTGTCAAAATCATGTAGATACTGTTGAGATGTCATGGGATTTACCTGCTCCAGCCAGTGGTGTTGTGGAAAAACATGGATCAGCTAGGTATCATATTGTAGTATATGACCCGTAAAAAATATATTTCAACAGGTAAACGGTACTGAGTTAGGCATAAGATAAGATAAGCCTTTATTAGTCCCACAACGGGGAAATTCCAGGATTGCAACAGCACAGGGATAGCAACACTCAGAGCAACAATCAGAAGGCAAGAAAAAAAAGCAAGCAAGCAAGAGCAGCTAATATACATATGTACATATTACTGTAAATATATATACGTATATATACACACAGACAGTGCAGAGCATTGTAGCTGGATGGGATAAATCCAGCTACAATGACTAGACTGGTCACACAATACTGACGCACTCTACAAGAAGGGACAGCGCAGGCTGTTCCTGCTGAGGAGACTCAGGTCTTTTGGTGTACAAGGGGCGCTGCTGAAGACATTCTATGACACGGTGGTGGCATCAGCCATCACTTTTGGAGTGGTCTGCTGGGGCAGTGGCATTACTGCAGCCGATAGGAAGAGACTGAACAAACTGATCAAGAAAGCTAGCTCTGTCCTGGGGCAGCGCCTTGATCCGGTGGAGGAGATAGGAGAGAGAAGGACGGTGGCTAAACTGTCATCTCTGCTGGAGTCCGAGTTTCACCCTATGCAGGACATACTGAATGCACTGAGGAGCTCATTCAGCAGCAGACTACATCATCCCAGGTGCACAACCGAGAGGTTTCGCAGGTCCTTCCTACCAACGGCTGTCAGACTGTACAACCTAAGCAGGGCTGCTCGCAGAGATAGCAAAAAGACGTAACAAACTAATAGTTTTTTGAATGCAAAAGATGCAATAGTCTTACACAATGGTCCCCTCCGGCATACAACTAGGAAAATACCGGTCACTATGGAGGGTGAGAATATGTATGGGCACATCATCATACCATGTAGGATAACTAAGTAGACGGTTATGCTGTTTCATCCCATCTAGCAACAATGCTCTGCACTGTGTGTGTTTATATATTTACATATTTATTCCATCTAGCTACAATGCTCCGCACTGGGTGTGTTTATATTTATCCATCCATCCATCTTCTACCGCTTTTCCGGAGGTCCGGGTCGCGGAGGCAGCAGTTCAAGCAGAGAAGCCCAGACTTCCCTCTCCCCAGCCACCTGCTCCAGCTCTTCAGAGGGGATACCAAGGCGTTCCCAGACCAGCTGGGAGACATAGTCTCTCCACCCAGTCCTGGGTCTGCCCCGGGGTCTCCTCCCAGTGGGACGTGCCTGAAACACCTCAAGTGGGAGGCGTCCAGGAGGCATCCTATTCAGATGCCCATACCACCTCAACTGACTCCTTTCAATGTGGAGGAGCAGCGGTTCTACTCTGAGCCTCTCCCGGATGACTGAGCTCCTCACCCTATCTCTCAGGGTGAGTCCAGCAATCCTACGGAGAAAGCTCATTTCAGCCGCTTGTATCCGCGATCTCGTTCTTTCGGTCATTACCCAAAGCTCGTGACCATAGGTGAGAGTAGGAACGTAGATTGACTGGTAAATCGACAGCTTTGCCTTAGAACTAAGCTCCCTCTTCACTCTCCCTCTTGGAGCAGCATCTGCAGTGATGCGGACGTTGTACCGGTCTGTTGTGGTGAAGAGGGAGCTTAGTTCTAAGGCAAAGCTGTCGATTTACCAGTGTTTATATTTATATATCTATATATTTATTCCATCTAGCTACAATGCTCCGCACTGTGTGTTTATATATCTACATATTATTCCATCTAGCTACATTGCTCCGCACTGTGTGCGTTTATATATTTACATATTTATTCCACCTAGCTGCAATGCTCCGTACTGTGGGTGTTTATATATTTATTCCATCTAGCTACAATGCTCCGCACTGTGTGTTTATATATCTACATATTATTCCATCTAGCTACATTGCTCCGCACTGTGTGCGTTTATATATTTACATATTTATTCCACCTAGCTGCAATGCTCCGTACTGTGGGTGTTTATATATTTATTCCATCCAGCTACAATGCTAGAATGCTCTGCACTGTGTGTCTGTGTGTGTGTATATATATATTTTATAGTAATATGTACATATGTATATTAGCTGCTCTTGCTTGCTTGTTTTTTTTCTTGCCTTCTGATTGTTGCTCTGAGTGTTGCTATCCCTGTGCTGTTGCAATCCTGGAATTTCCCCGTTGTGGGACTAATAAAGGCTTATCTTATCTTATACGAGTATATAAACACAGTGCGGAGCATTGTAGCTAGATGGAATAAATATGTAAATATATAAACACACACAGTTTATATTTATATTTATATTTTTTTATACTGATAATGAGTTCAAACAGGTACCATTAATACAGGTAACGAGTGGAGGACATAGGAGCCTCTTAAAGAAGAAGTTACAGGTCTGTGAGAGCCAGAAATCTTGCTTGTTTGTAGGTGACCAAATAGTTATTTTACTGAGGAATTTACCAATTAATTCATTAAAAACCCTTCAATGTGATTTTCTGGATTTTTTTTTCTCATTTTGTCTCTCATAGTTGAGGTATACCTATGATGAAAATTGGAGACCTCTCATCTTTTAAGTGGGAGAACTTGCACAATTGGTGGCTGACTAAATACTTTTTTGCCCCACTGTAAATATAAACAAACAAACACACCCAGTGCGGAGCACTGTAGCTAGATGGAATAAATATGTAAATGCATAAACACACACAGTGCAGAGCATTGTTGCTAGATGGGATGAAACAGCACAACCGTCTACTTAGTTATCCTACATGGTATGATTATGTGCCCATACATATTCTCATCCTCCATAGCGACCGGTATTTTCCTAGTTGTATGCCGAATACATTTAACATGTATTTAATAGACACATTTAACAATTATGATGCATTTTAAGCCAAAACAAACGGATCTAGGATTAAAAATAATTAAAATAATGCAGTCACAAGGATACATGGAGAAATACATAGATTAACTGGAAATATATCATATTGAGTAATGCTGA
The DNA here is from genome assembly GCA_020510985.1 of Pholidichthys leucotaenia. Lineage (NCBI taxonomy): Eukaryota > Metazoa > Chordata > Actinopteri > Cichliformes > Pholidichthyidae > Pholidichthys > Pholidichthys leucotaenia. The sequence goes on from CM035836.1 coordinate 60,978,555, forward strand.
CCACATATCATCATCATCATCATCATAGCAGTTTGTCGGGGGCGACAAGGACTGTTTCATTTAGGTCTTATCAGATTCCTCCATGCAGCTCTGTAATTCGCCTTCCGTGCTGCCAGGAACTCCTGACCTTGTTAACCCAGGCGAGGTCCGAGCCGGAATGAGTTGCTCTCTGACTGACCATTTCATGAAACTACTTGCAAAGTATTTGAGTACCAATAGCTTTTTCTGGACTAGTGACACATTCTTGGCAAATACAGGTATTATCAGTGGCAAGGACAGGCCAAGACAAACTGACTCCAGTATCTGTTGCAGTGACTGACCAGATGATAGGTTTGTTTATCTCTGCTCTTTGTGTAGTGCATGTCACGATGCACCGATTGGCAAAAGTCCACCACAGACCTTGCATCAGATGTGCTTATCTGGGATGTCCAGTCTCACCCTGTGTAACTGGGAGTGGTCCACCAAAGACCTGGTTTTACCCACGAGGCGTTTTTCTCCCTCATCAAACTTCTGTGTGGCAGAAAAACAGCCATATCACCTGTAATACTGAACAAGAGGTGGAATAATGCAACCTTCCTCTGCTGTCTGAAGTACCTCCAGTCAGAAGACACGAGCACCTTTAATCGCAGCACAGTCTCCGACTACAGGACCAGGGTGGAGGATCTTCTGGCATTTCTCGGTTTCGTGGTGTAGTATGGAACCTCTTTGCTTAAGTAATATGGCTGCCAGTGAATGTAAAATGACCATCAAAGGCTCTGAATGGGTGTGCTTTAAAGTGCTGTGTCCTATTGTGTGTATGATGGCATCGCAAGTCCTGATGGTCTATATGACATCATAAAGGCATCATCCTTTTGTCTATATGATGGCAGCGCGAGTCCTGAAAACCTTACTAAAGAACACTGACTTAAAAGAAAATAGTTTTCTGACTTCTTGGGGGAGAAAAAAAATCCAAGACTGAATATGACAGTTATTGCCATGGGGTGAGAGAGCCACACATAACAATGTAGCTGGAGCCAAAAACGCACACACATACAGGATATAGCATGTCTAGAAAATACAGTTCATATCTACTGACTATGCCAGGGGATGAAAACAGCACAAATACAAACTTGCAACTTTCAAAAATGCTTTTTCCTTGCACAGATGCCAAATGTCCATTCATTTTTCCTCATAAATTTGACTCTTCTTTTAAAATTGGTATATTTCTCATTAATTTGCAGGTTTTTCCTAATAGATCTGTTTTAACTCTTCAAAAATATCTTCATAACAAACAGAACCTTATTAATGACTTTTTTTTTTATCTACAAGGTAAATGCACAAAGAACGTGAAACGGAACGGGGAAAAGCCATGCAGATGATTGCAGTGATTCTACAGGGGCCCACATGCACAGCTCTACCTGGGGCTCAGCATTGTAGGTGTGCACTGATCGTGCACCAAGTGCAACACAACTCGACACATTTCGGGGGGGCGGAAATCGCACGGCACACTGACAGCAATACATCTGGAACGGGAAGAAGGAAAAAAGCGGCGGCCGGTGCAGGCCTGCCCCCACCGTGCAGGCTCCACGTCGGCCGCCGGGGCACCGTTAGCTGACTACATGTAGGTACTGTATAAATATACATTCTCTGCATCAACAGTGAACTATACATGTATTTACAGTGGGGCAAAAAAGTATTTAGTCAGCCACCAATTGTGCAAGTTCTCCCACTTAAAAGATGAGAGAGGTCTCCAATTTTCATCACAGGTATACCTCAACTATGAGAGACAAAATGAGAAAAAAAAAAAATCCAGAAAATCACATTGAAGGATTTTTAAAGAATTAATTGGTAAATTCCTCAGTAAAATAAGTATTTGGTCAATAACAAAAGGTCATCTCAATACTTTGTTATATACCCTTTGTTGGCAATGACAGAGGTCAAACGTTTTCTGTAAGTCTTCACAAGGTTTTCACACACTGTTGCTGGTATTTTGGCCCATTTCTCCATGCAGATCTCCTCTAGAGCAGTGATGATTTGGGGCTGTCGCTGGGCAACATGGACTTTCAACTCCCTCCAAAGATTTTCTATGGGGTTGAGATCTGGAGACTGGCTAGGCCACTCCAGGACCTTGAAATGCTTCTTACGAAGCCACTCCTTTGTTGCCCGGGCGGTGTGTTTGGGTCATGCTGAAAGACCCAGCCACGTTTCATCTTCAATGCCCTTGCTGATGGAAGGAGGTTTTCACTCAAAATCTCACAATACATGGCCCCATTCATTCTTTCCTTTACACGGATCAGTCGTCCTGGTCCCTTTGCAGAAAAACAGCTCCAAAGCATGATGTTTACACTCCCATTCTTCATAGTAGATATGGTGTTCTTTCTCCTCCAAACACGACAAGTTGAGTTTTTACCAAAAAGTTCTATTTTGGTTTCATCTGACCATATGACATTCTCCCAATCCTCTTCTGGATCATCCAAATGCTCTCTAGCAAACTTCAGACGGGCCTGGACATGTACTGGCTTAAGCAGGGGGACACGTCTGGCACTGCAGGATTTGAGTCCCTGGCGGCATAGTGTGTTACTGATGGTAGCCTTTGCTACTTTGGTCCCAGCTCTCTGCAGGTCATTCACTAGGTCCCCCTGTGTGGTTCTGGGATTTTTGCTCACCGTGCTCGTGATCATTTTGACCCCACGGGGTGAGATCTTGCGTGGAGCCCCAGATCAAGAGAGATTATCAGTGGTCTTGTATGTCTTCCATTTTCTAATAATTGCTCCCACAGTTGATTTCTTCACACCAAGCTGCTTACCAATTGCAGATTCAGTCTTCCCAGCCTGGTGCAGGTCTACAATTTTGTTTCTGGTGTCCTTTGACAGCTCTTTGGTCTTGGCCATAGTGGAGTTTGGAGTCTGACTGTTTGAGGTTGTGGACAGGTGTCTTTTATACTGATAACGAGTTCAAACAGGTGCCATTAATACAGGTAACGAGTGGAGGACAGAGGAGCCTCTTAAAGAAGAAGTTACAGGTCTGTAAGAGCCAGAAATCTTGCTTGTTTGTAGGTGACCAATTACTTATTTTACCAAGGAATTTACAATTAATTCATTAAAAATCCTTCAGTGTGATTTTCTGGATTTTTTTCCCCTCATTTTGTCTCTCATAGTTGAGGTATACCTATGATGAAAATTGGAGACCTCTCTCATCTTTTAAGTGGGAGAACTTGCACAATTGGTGGCTGACTAAATACTTTTTTGCCCCACTGTATGTAGTATTGTCCTGGGAATTTTGACAATAAACCTTTGTACTTTTGCAGATGTGTCTCTACTTTTGTTTTATGTGTGAAGGTTACCACCAAGTGACATAAATACTAAAAGATTGGAAAAGCTGTCCAAGAACAATCCAGCAATTTGAGAAATCACTTTTACTTTGGTGTAAGTCTGCCAACAGAATTATGAACCAAAAAGCAGTTTGCGTTAAAATGTTAAATCCCATTAAACCCAAACTCAGGGGTGTCAAATCATGTGCCATGGAGGGCCAAGACCCTGCAGGTTCTCTGTTCTATCCCATTATTAGGAAATACAGATGCTAATATGGCCCATAATTCCTCCATATAGTGGGACTATCACTAAAGCATACCTGCCAACTTTTAAAACCTGAAAAGCCTAGTAGCTAGCCGGGGTCCAGGGGCCGCAGGCCCCAGTAGGTCCAGGACAAAGTCCTGGTGGGGGGGTTCAGGGGGGCGAAGCCCCCCGACGGCAAACAAATATTAGCATTAAATCAAGTTACAAAGTGGCTAACAACCTCATATTTCTTCAACAATCATGTTTCTATTTTCCTTAAATTGTCAATGCAGATATGCTGATGGAAAAGATCAAGGACAAACTCTATGGTAACTCTCAAGCATTGTTGTTTTCCATGGTGCACCTCTTAGCTTTCTTCAGTTGGTCTTTTGAATGGAACACACTATGGCACTTGTTACCCGAAGCTGTCATCATCATTTTCCTGGTCATGAGGTTGCCCAGAACTTTAGTTGACAGACTGGACCTGAGCTCAGTTTTGTTCTTGTTCACATGGCTGAATATGCGCTCACAGTCCGCAATAATATTCCCTGGAAATGCTTAGGAGTATTCCTCACGAAAAGACTTGCCATGTGTGTGGATATGGATTATCATAGTCTCTTAATTTTCTTAATCAGTGTTCATCTATATTTACTTAAGTCAGTAAGATCTCTGATTATTATACTCTTTGCTTCCTCAGGTGTTCCATTTAGTTTGATCCAAACTCTACAATTTCTTGTCCATGTTGCCTGTATCTTATTTTGTCTTTTCAGCATCCGTGCTTGTCGTGCTATTTCAGCATTAGTTTTTGTTAGATGTTCATTTAGGTAAACTTCTGTTCCCCGTAACCTTCTGGCCTGCCTCAGTATGTCATTCTTTACCCAGGGATGTGATTTGGGGTTGGGGAAATTATCTGAAATTTTAGCAGGGGGTCTGGGGGACACAGAACCCCTGGTGGTGGGGGGGGGGGGGCAAGGGGGGCAAAGCCCCCCGAAGCTCCTGGGTTTTTATGATTTTTAAGTACCAGAACTGTGCTTAAATGACATAAAACAAACAGCTGAATGCCACTTATTACTGTATAATATTGACTTATGTTTGATGGGATAAAGTGATCAATATGACCATATACCAGTTATTTGTGTGACTCAAAATATTTGTACTCTGCTTATATTTAGGTACTTTAACCAATATACCATAATGGAATATATATTGCCAGATGTGTGGGTCAGTCTCTGCAGAAAAAAGTGGACCTTTGTTTCAGCACAGAGAATAACAAATGCCTGGAATTTATGAGAAGGAGGCACAGTTGTGATAAGGAATGGCTGAGCCTGGCCTAATCTGACCTGGGAGGTGAAGTGGCCTTCATGTGGATACACTCGGCGCCAGGAACGGACCCTCCCGTGGACCATGCACCTGCACTGTCATCTGATAATGCATGCTTTCTCTTTTGTTCATTTCTGTATAAATATTCTGGGTCAGGGCCAGCATCGTCAGTCAGACTTCACGACCTGACACTGCCTGTTGTTGTCAGGGAGAGAGTTTTTGACGCAGCGCTGTAAACTGCTATATTCAACATGCTTAAATAAATACGTGTTCCAAGTAAACTGATCTCCTCCTTGAAAACGAATCTGGGTAAACCATCTACACACATAGACGATCTTTGAAGAGTAGACTTAGATGGTTTTACTATATTTATCCTAACATGTTCCAAGTAGATAAAATCTCTGAACTTAGTTCAGAGATTTTTTGATCTCTTCCATTTCCTCCTTCTTTGGTGGCATTTTTACTGACCTGTTGATAGTAAAACAATCTCTGCTGGTGACGCCGATATCCGATCCAACTGACCTCAAATCCAGCTGGGCCTCAGCTAGCCCCCTCCGCTGCTAGTCCCACTGCTTACCGCCGCTGTAATTGAGCTCCTGTCCAGCTGGGGTACCGGCAGCTCCTCCACCGAGTCCAGCCGCCCACCGCCACTGTAGTTGAGCTCCGATCCCGCTCCTGTCCAGCTGGGGTCCCGGTAGATCCTCCGCTAAGCCCCGCCACCTACCGCCGTCTTCCTCAGTAGTTCCTCCGCCGAGCCCCGCCGCTGTAGCTGGGCTTCGATTCCGGCTCTTATCCAGCTGGGGCCCCGGCTGCTCCTCCACTGGTCCCCGTCTCCTACCACCGCTGTACTTGAACTCCGTTCCAGCTCCCATCCAACTGTTGCCTCGGTTGGTTCCTCCGGCGAGCCCCAATCACCGGGGACGGAGTCACTTCTTTGTGTCGGTGTTAGGTGCTACGACTAGCTATAGAGTTAGCTATAGCATTAGCTTAGCAAACGCTTCAGGTAAATTTAGATACGACTCTTAGCAATCTCGTGTTTGGAATTGCTTTCGTGTTTTTTTTAAGACTTAAAATTTTTGACTGAATTTTTAGTGAAAAACTGTAATTTTGATTAATAAAGCCGTAACCCGGAATGGGGTCTTGAAAACCGTAACCATTAGGGCAAAACCAGAGTAGTTGGCAGGTATGCTAAAGTGTGCAGTGTCTTCTGGACTGGCACATTCAACAATACAGCCTTCAGCAAATAATTGTTTTGGCTACTTTTCTTAAAAATAAGCCATTATTTTCAAAGTCACTGATAAATGGTTCGTACTCTTGACTCTTTTCACACCGGTGTCTTAACCGCTTGCACTCCGGGCAATTTTCCTAAAAATGCCAAAAAATAACGTGCCCAAAGTAAATCGAAAGCTGTTCTTCAACCCTTTGCAGCATCTTCATTGGGTTGGTCTCATTTAAAAGAAAACACTGAATTTTTTGGCAAAAAAAACATAATCTCTCTACGTGCTCCGGCCACTGAGTTACAGTCATCTAAACATACTGAACTTGAAGAAAATAAATTTGGACATGGTGTTTTTTTGGATACAAATGCTTGCAAATAACACACAGCTGTCCGATCCGGCTGGAAAATGCAACAGAAATGTAGAACCAAGTGTTATCAAGCTGAGATCCAAATTTGGTAACAATACCACAAAAAATGAATATTTTACTCAGCTTTGTTCTCAGGCTGTTCCCAGGCGTTTTGGAACTGTGCCAAATTGTGCCAAATGGCACAGTTTGGAAAAACGTCTGTAACTTTTGAATAATTCTATGTAGAATCTTCATTTTGGGCTCTAATGAAAGGTCACATTCAGGGCTGTGTCTGTGTGTGTGCGTGTGTATGTGGGCCCCCCCCCCGCTACAAAGGACGGAGTTCGGCCCTCGCTACATGACGGATTACACTCCTTGCATGTTGTCACAGCGGCTCCCCCCCCCCCCCCAATCCTTGCTACTGTGTGTGGCAAGGATGGCCACACACAGTAGGGGGGGGGGGGGCCGTGAAGCCCCCCCCCCGCACAGATGGGGGGGGGGGGGGCTTCACGGTCCGAACAGAGCAAATGAACCGTTTATCGCGGCGCAAGAAGTACGAAGTGCGTGCGCCGTACAGTTGTAATTTACCGATCGGTCAAAAGTCATTTTTGGATTACAGTTTTCAGGGAGAAATAATCATTTAGCTTATAACACCCTACCTCTTCACAGCAGCAGAGTCCTGGTGAACTTCTCTTCCCCATTGTCAGACGAACGCGACGCTGGTCCGCTCGTGGATCCCGGTCAAAACATAATTCCATTATTGCCGTTTTGGCGAATGATTTACGACTTTTGTCGTCGGCCTCCGTCGGTCTATGATGACGGAAGAGAATCCTAAACGTCTATTCTGCTGGAATGAGTGCAGGTCCCACTTGTGGGTGGTCTCCATGCTGCGGGGTCTGTAGCAGATTCGTCCAGCGTCCTTTGTTTTCATCAGCTGCAACAGTAAATCTCTCTTCACCCAGCCCGAACTTCTGTGCTTTAATTGGCTCCTGCATTCACAGTAGGCGGGTCCTCCTTCCTAGATTTTCATTCATTGGTTCTTCAAGGTTTCAGAAACCCAATTCAAGGCTCTTATTAGTCGAATGAGAAGTCAATCAGATGAACTAATCTGTTCGCGGCTGTATCTGCAGCTTTTTTTTCCCCAGTGGCGCTTGGACGCCAACACCACCTACATCACCACAATCTGGACTATGCATCCGAGTGCGCCCTCGTGCGTCCTAGGACGTAGAGACTTGTCCGCCCGCGGAACAACGGAGCGCAAGTGGTTAACAGACAAAATAGAAAATCATGATGCAAACACATAAATCACTTAGTTGTTTATTACAATCAGCAGCAAATTACAGATCATTTAGAATGTGCAAAATTCACACTGTAAAAAAAAAACAAAAAAAACAAAACAATTGGAATGGGTCACACACGCCGGCCACGCTGCCTCACTGAGAAGCAACTGGATCGGCCCCTTGTTCTGGTCCCGGTTCAGCAGATCTTCAGCCTGCATCTCTGTAAATAGTGAGGCAAGGTCTGGTTTGGGTGGATTGTTTTTCCCTTGCCTAGATGAAAGACAGAAATGGGTGGTGGATAATTAAAGCAAGTTTAAAACATATTTGAGAAATGAATGAATCTTTATTTCGGATAGATTAGATTAAAAAAAAAGGAACAGAATAACAAAGGGGGAAAAAAAATCCAACAAGGTCAAATTAAACGGCAACTCCTTGGATTATACAATTCAACTTAAGTTATGTGAAATGGGTGATGGCTGAAGCCGCAGCTTATATTGCCCACCCATGCTCCATCTAAGAATTCAAAAATAAAATAAAATAAGAGTGATTACAAATCAGAACAAAGCCAAGACAAAACGTGACAAAAACTAAGCAACAGCACAACACAGACTGGATATGATAATCCTGACGTGATTTTACATGTCGTTTTGTATTTATGTTTGGAGTATTTCTTCCTTTAGTTTTTATTTAAACGGTCCAAGCGTTGAACATAATTTTAATTCAGGTCCAAAAGCGTTCTACAGTCTGACTCCTTGCACTGAAACACAGTGTTGCTTGGTGGTAGTTCTCACTGAAGGTTTTTGAAATATACATGTTCCTCTGAAATGATATTGTTTCTCCCTTATTTGGAACAACTTTTGGATATTTGTGGACAGTGATAGATTCTTCACTTTAAACATTATTACTGCAGTTTTAAAGTCAACCAGATCTTTCAACTTGAGAGCTTTTAATTTAAGAAAAAGTGGGTTTGTTGGTTCCCTGTAAGCAGCTTTGTTCTAATAGCTCTCTTCTGAAGCATAAAGACTGGATTTTTTTTTTTTTTTACTACTTATTTTGTACCTGTAGGTAGATTTGTTTTGCAGTCTGGTGACAAGCCACCAGCTGCCGGTCGCTGAGTGCGCAAGCACCCCGTATCCCTAACCTGTATGTTTTTGGCATGTGGGAGGAAACCGGAGAAATCCCCGAGTAAACCCACGCAACATGGGGAGAACATGCAAACTCCACAAAGATCACTGTTGGCCGGGGGCAGGGATCAAACCCACGATCTCACAATCCCCGCGATCCCCCGGCCGAGGGTAAACTGTGCTGCCACAGTGCTAACCACTGCGCCACCGTGCAGCCCATACTTCAGTACAATATGTCATGTATGGAACTATTCATGAATGATACAAAGTATATAGCGTGGGTTGATTCAGCAAATATTTCACTCTGTGTAGTATTGCGATTGATTTGCATATTTTACCTTTAATATGTGACTTCCAACACAGTTTATCATCAATTATTACACCAAGGAATTTAGCTTTGGATACGCTTTCAATCTCTACACCATTTACACTGAGTTTAGATACTGAGTTGGTGTGATGGTGTGAAATAACGTTATCAATAAAAGTTTAGCCACTGCTGTGTCACCCTGGTTTCAAGTGTGGGGGGTGTTTTGTGCTTGTCTTGCTAAAATATTAAAGGGAGCACTACAATGGGTCTCAAATATTTGTAAAGTGTTCTTTTACTGGATGAGTTTAAAAATGAAATACTATAGACTACACATATACTGTATATCTCTAATGGTGACTGAACAACTTCCATTCCCCAAAGTGCAAGATATACTATTATGACTACAACTCATAAAGGATCACAGAAGTGATCTGATAAAAAAAAAAATAAGCGGTTTATTTTACAGTGGTTATTATTTGATGTGCCATTCACTTTTAATTACTCTGTAATTAATATTCACACAATCAAATAAATCTCAGTTCAGTCCCTTTCATATTCAGTGGAAATTGTGCTACTTTAAATTTGGCACTTTACCTATACTTTAACTTAAAAAGCAAAAGATTTGACTATAAATAACAAGATGTGCAGCTTACCAATCAGAACACATTGCTGTGATGCCAAACGTACAGTAGCCTGGTCCGACTCTACAACGAAAATACACACAACTTAAGTACATGCACAGGATGAACGTGCAACATGTAAAAAAAAACAAAAAAAACCCAACCACCTTTTTTACCAGGATTGCAACTAGCTTATTTCATCAGATATTGTCAACACAAGCGCAAAATACAAGGACGGACATAGCATTGACGGCTAACTAGTTAGGTCATTGTTTAAACACTAGCAAGTTGTCGTCTGTCCAAAATGAACTTTCCACTGCTGGGATAAATAATGTAAAATATGCATATCACATCACTCACCGTCCTCTATATCCCAATATCACCGCTTCAACTGCTGAAGTTGGGTGCTCCTGCAGCCGTACATTCAATTCAGTTTGGGCGGCTCCGTCTACTTCCCAGGGCTGCTCCGTTTGCTTCCCTCTGGATTCTCTCATCAGCCGAAATGCACAAAAAAACTCTGTTGGACCGCAGTGTTGACTTTTGTGAAGCCATTCTATTATTGTTGTTTATATCACTCGCTGGCTGGCTCACGGACCAACTGTTGCAAATAGCGGATCGCGAGCGATTCTGGAAAGTCAGCGTTACACCCACTGTCATGACGTGAACCCTGGACCAATCAGTGGCCTGCAGTGTTTTTACGTAACCGGGACGGTACCCTTGGAACCTCAATCGAGCGGTTCTGGAAAAAAAGGAACAGTTCTGAAAAAAAGAGAACTGAAAGCAGTTACGGTCCCTAAAGGAAAAGCGGACAAGCTGTACCGTACTGACCCTAGTGGAAAAGGGCCATTGGTCAGGGGTCCACTTGACCTGTTCCCAAAATGCCACGATCAATTTTCTGTTCCTGCTTTTCAGGGAAAATACTTCAGTTCATATAATTCAACTGTAGCCTGCTGATTAATCACATGTTACGTTTTTCTCTGAACCTCGGTTGTTCTCAGAAACGAAGCATTAAGAGAAAAAGCTAAAATAAACTGGAGATGAAGACAGCTTGAAGAGGAAACAGGAGTGGCTAAGCTAGTTAAGCTAACTGGTTTTAGCTTGACTCGCCGTTCTTTTAAATACTATTTAAATTGAAAAACGGAGCCTAAACCTTCCCCGGGAAAGCTTAGTTGTCGTCTTACAAATATTACTTACATTTGCTGGGAAGCAACCAAAGTCTTTTTCACAGTTTTAGCGGCGAGTCTCGTTTCAAGGTCCGAACTTTCATTCCCTTGTCGCCATCTTAAATCGAGGTACGCATGACGTCACATCCGCTACCGTTGCCTGCAACTCATCTTTGGATTTTTTTGGCGGTTGACAAACGTGTTTAGCGCATTACCACCATCTACTGGCTCGGATGAATCCTCTTACGCTCTTCTATTCACCCGCCCCGCGCCCCCCAAAAAACTCTACTCATATATGTCCAGTTAATATTCATTCATTCATTCATCTTCTTCCGCTTAATGTCAATATGAAGCTATTTTCAACTCAGTCAAGAATGTTTCAATGAAGGATTCTGTTATGCATGATATTCGTCTGTATAACGACATGTTTGATGCCTCTGATATTTCTGCTGTTACTCCTGTTGAAATTGATTCACTGATCAAAGTTCTCAAGAAAGGCAAATCTGCTGGCCCTGACTGTCTCACCAGTGAATGCCTCATCAACGCTGATTTCAATTTGTGTATTCTGTTGTCATTGTGTTTTAACTGTATGCTTGTTCATGGTTACATGCCAGATATGTTGATGGACTCTGTTATTATTCCTTTAGTGAAAAACAAGTGTGCCAGTCTTTCTGACATGAACAACTACAGACCTATAGCTATTGCAAATGTTATATCTAAACTGTTAGAGGGTTTATTCCTGAACAGAATTGAGGATTATCTGTGGACAAACGACAATCAGTTTGGTTTCAAATCAGCTCTTTCAACTGACAAGGCTGTTTACCTACTCCATGAATTTGTTGACTACTTCAGAAGCCACTCCACTAGTGTCTATGCTACGTTCCTAGATGCTAGCAAAGCTTTTGACAGGATTAACCACTGGTGTTTGTTCAGAAAACTGATCGATCAAGGTATTCCTATTTACATTGTTAGCATCCTGCTATACTGGTACAGAAGGCAGTCTATGGTTGTTAGATGGGGCAATGTCACCTCATCCAAATTTCATGTGACCAACGGTGTTAAACAAGGTGGTATACTGTCACCCTTGTTGTTTAATGTCTATGTTGATGATCTCAGTGTACTGTTGAACAATACTAATGTGGGCGGCTCCTTTAACGGTGCACTGTTAAATCACATTTTCTACGCTGATGACCTCTGTTTGTTAAGTTTGTCTACTGCAGCGATGCAACATCTCCTTTCGGTATGTGAAAAATTTGGTGAAAAAAATGACATCCTGTTCAACTGTACTAAATCTATGTGTATGGCTTTCAAACCAAAGGGCGTCAATACGTCGAATCCTGTTATGCCACTCTGTGGTAATAGCTTGAACTTTGTTGAAAAAGTCAAATACCTAGGTGTGTGGATTGAATCTGATAAGACCAATGTTGATTGTAACAGGCATCTCAGGAAACTGTACGCTCAAACCAATTTACTGTTGCGAAATTTCCATAGATGTTCTCCTGATGTCAAATGTATGTTGTTCAAGACCTTCTGTACCTCAATGTACTGCTCGCCTTTATGGTTTAATAGCAATGTTGCTGTTAGGAACAAAATCCGCATTGCATATAATAACTCCCTAAGAAGGTTGTTAGATGTACCACGAAGGTCGAGTGCAAGCAAGATGTTTGTGTCTGTGAACATTCCGTCTTTTGGTGAATTGATACGTAAGAATGTCTACAGTTTTTTGAGAAGGTTGCTGGCATGTAACAATCATCTTATATCAGCAATTGTCAGCTCGTCACTCACACTTCATTCCAGCATTTGGAAGTGGTGGCGCTCCATTTTATACTGAGCCCATTATTGTATGTTATTGTTGTTACAAGAGCGCCGAGTGTCTGCTGATATGTATATACTTTTATTTATTTATCTATTTTCTACTCGTTTTAGTTTTGCTCATAATATGAACCCTGAGTTTGAAACAAACGTTTGAATTAATCCTTTTCGGGTCGCGGGGGGCTGGACCCTATCCCAGCATCTTTGGGCGAGAGGCAGGGTACACCCTGGACAGATCGCCGGTCCATCGCAGGGCCAACACAGAGAGACAGACAACCATTCACTCTCACAGCCATACCTAAGGACAATTTTGAATCCCCAGTTTTTGATGCCAATTAACCTAACTTGCATGTGTTTGGCATGTGGGAGGAAACCGGAGAAATCCCGGAGTAAACCAACGCAGACACGGGGAGAACATGCAAACTCCACACCGATCACTGTTGGTCGGGGGCTGGGATCGAACCCAGGATCCCCTGGCCAAGGGTGAGTTGCTGTGCTGCCGCAGTGCTAACCACTCCACCACCGCGCTGCCCTGCCCTGCTGTCCAGTTAATACTACATAAAAATTTTAAAAGTATCTTGTTCCTGTCAGGAAAGCAGCTTCAGGGTTGTTGAGTGTGTATTTTATTATCTTTAACATATTGCTGCTCCAGGGCTGATTAGTGTGAATTGACTCCTATTTTAGATTAGTTGGACAAATGATATTCATTTCCCCTGGATTAATTCTTGGGTATTTTTAGAAATCAGTATGATATTATCTTTTCAGGCTGTGCACATTTTTAACTTGAACTAGTGTTTTGTTTTGTTTTTTTGTACCCGTAGGTAGATTTGTTTGGCAGTCTGGTGACAAGCCACAAGCTGCCGGTCGCTGCATGCGCAAGCGCCCCGTATCCCTAACCTGCATGTTTTTGGCATGTGGGAGGAAACTGGAGAAATCCCGGAGTAAACCCACGCAACACGGGGAGAACATGCAAACTCCACACAGATCACTGTTGGCCGGGGGCAGGGATCTAACCCGCGATCTCATGATCGCCGCGATCCCCCGGCCGAGGGTAAAACTGTGCTGCCGCACTGCACCACCGTGCAGCTAGCTGATCTTCTGCCTCTGTGTTGTTGTGGCCCGGGAGTCTTACATTTTTAATTGCGTGCTCATAGTAACTTCCATCTTCAAACTGGAACATTCCATTCACTGCTGTTTTCCCCCCTATAATCCCTATTAGGTTGAAATTTATTTTCTTCTTCTCAAAGTTTCTGATCTTTATCCTTCTCTGTTGAATCTCTCTCCTGCAGTGTAGTACAACATGCTCTGTTTCCTCCTCTCCACATTCTTCACATCTTCCTGTATTATGTTTTCCTATTTTAAATACATTTCCATTAAGCCCAGTAGGACCAAACCTAAGTCTTGAAATTCCAGTTTCCACTCTTCAGTTTTCTCCTACCACCCTCATTCTTCCCACCATCCTCTGAACCCTGTAATACCATCTCCCTTTCCTTTCTTCCTCCACTGTTTTTGCCACCTTTCCTTGAGTTTCTGTTTAACGATACTTTTAAATTCTGTCTTACTTAGAGTAACTGCCAAACCCATGTCCCCATGTTTTGTGGCACTTTGGCCACTTTATCAGCCATTTCATTTCCTGTGATGCCAATGTATTAGTATCCATCAAAATTTTACTATATTTATATATTTTCTTACTGTATTTTATTTTCTAATAATACACAATCACCCATGGAATCTGGGAGTATCTAGGAGGTAATCCTGGCATTGGTACTGTAGGACGAAAACTCAGTTGGCTTCATTCAAACTCTGCTTTTTGTTTCCCTCCTCTCCTTTTCCCAGCATGGCTTTAATGTTTCCAGTCCAGGATGATCTTGACTATGACCCTGTAAACTGACCCAGTACTTCAGAGACAGTTGTAATCTTCTTCACTCTATGACATAATGCACGGCCCAGGAGACACACACGCAGGCTCAGGATAGATTTAACAGCTTTATTAGCAACAGGGAAGTGTATGGCTGCGTGTCTGTGGAATAAGAATGTATTGGTGGTGGCGTCTGCGTCAGGCACGGGGGCAGGAGGCCGTACAGCCGGACAACCCTGTGGGAGAGAGCAGAGGGAGAAGGGTAACGGGCACCACACCAACACAGGGAATAATGATGGTAGCTGGCTTACTTGGTTATGACAGGTGGCTGGCGTCGACAAGGGCGAAGCCCGGGAGACAGCAACCTGCGGTACCTGTGGCAGCAGCGTAGAGCCAACGGCGAGATGATGAAGTCCGCCGCCGGGAATGTCCACCTGTGCACAGGGGAAGGCTAGAGGAGAGAGGTAAGGGGAGCTTACCCAGAATATCTTCACTAGTCGGTTTGAGATCCGTAGTAGCAAAGGGGCCGAAGTAGAGAGACGGCTTCAGGCCGAAGCCCAGGGCAGAGTGGATTAAATACCTCGCTGCTGACGAGGAGCAGGTGTGCGTGCAGCTGGCGCCGCTGATGAGCGGCGAGTCATAACACTCTAGAGGCATTTCTCACAGTTCTCCCTGTAGTGCTGCTGTTGGTGTCATTTTAAATGCTCCCGTACATAATCTCAATGCTTGATGTTGTATAATTTTTTTCAGGGACGTGATTGCTGCTGACCCATACGCCAATGAAGGATAATCCATCACCGTCCTAATTAACCCAGTGTAGATGTTTTTCACTGCAATTCTATCTGCCCCCCCCCACTCTCTTCCAACAAGACACCTCATTACATTTAAAATATTTTTCCCTTTATCAACAATTCTCTGAATATGTATCCAAGTAATTTTTCCATTAAACCATATTCCTAAAAAGTTAAACTGTTTTACCCTCTCTAAGTCATGATTATATCTATAAATTCAAGATATGTCTGTTTTTGTGTGAGCAGCACAGTGGTGCAGTGGTTAGCACTGTTGCCTTACAACTAGAAGGTTCTAGGTTTGAATCCCCAGGCTGGCAGGGGTAGGAACCTTTTTGTGTGGAGTATGCATGTTCTCCCTGTGCTGCGTGGGTTTACTCCAGGGGCTCCAGTTTTCTCCCACAATCCAAAGACATGCATGTTAGGTTCATTGGTCATTCTAAATTGTCCCTAGATATAGGCCCTTAGAATAGAGGGTTAGTGCTAGTGAAGCTCTTTGAGACTAGAAAAAGCGCTATATAAGTACAGGCCCTTATCCTTTCAGCTTTGCTGGAATTACCGAAACAAATATAATTTTACAATAAAATTACATGAAACAGCACAGGCGATGACTGAAACAGGTTTGACATGCAGTCACACTATAACGCTGAAGTGTTACTAAGATTAGAATTTTCTCTAAACCAATTTGTCTAAGACTACTTACATTGGTGATAATTGATATTTAGGATATCAGAAGCAATTATATCCAGTAAAATAGCAAAATGATTTTGTGTTCATGCACCAAATACTCAAAAGTACCAAATGAAATGTCTTCAATACAAAGCAAAGAGAAAAAATTCATTCACTCCAGTCTAGCTGTAGAAAGATTTTTAATTTTGCAGATTAGGATAAATATCCAAATGTCACAATTTTAAAATTCAATGAAAGTGGCAATAGTTTATTCTGTTGTTCCATGGCCCAAAAGACCCAACTTCCCTGTGACGGCACAAAGAATTTTTGTTCCCCTATACCAGGGGTCAGCAACCTTTACCACTCAAAGAGCCATTTGGACCCGTTTCCCACAGAAAAGAAAACACTGGGAGCCAAAAAAACCCTTTTGACACTTAAAATGAAATAACACTGCATATAACTTTTTTTCCCCCTTTATGCTATGTATAAACAAACTATAATGTGTTGCATTTATGAAATCAGGGAACTCCTGCAGAGAAAACAAAATTACATTTCTGCATGCAACAAAAACATTTTGAACTCTGAAAAAAAAAAAGATATTAGGTTGAAGGTTGACATTGGGTTGAAAGGAGAGTGCTATTTCTAGCACTGATGACTCCTGATCCTTCGATAAAAATCTCATAATTCTGCTGAAAACAATACCGAAAGCTCAGAATTCCAACACAAACCAGCGATGTGATTTGGGGTTGGGTGTGGCGGTTTGGGAAAACCCCCACAAACAGACTAAGGACAGACAGCCCGCTACTCCTGGTTTTTTCCGCTACACTACTGTGATAATGTTACCTTTCATGCATTGTGTTCATGCGTCCTGTCCTTACTGTGACCTAGAGACTCAGATCAATATGTAGATGTGCCTGTTAACCTCTTTGTTCTGCAGCTGGAGCAGAGTCTAGCAAATCTGCCGATTGTGATGTGGGCGATTCTATATTTTGGGGTACATTCCATGTCCGCTGATGTTTAGTGATGTTACTGACTATTAAACATCTTTTTTTTTCTCTGTAATTTCACATTTTAACCATGTATACACATAATGCAATATAACTGTAAAACATTTCACATATTTTCTGATTATTATTATTTAAAATCTATAATGATATTCTTAGAGTTTTCATTTTTTCCATGTCCGATTTCCCGTTTCACTGTGTTGTGATCAAAATAAAGTACTAAAAAACATCAAAGTCAATAATATTATTTTACAATGTTCTTAAGAGTGTTAAGTACTAGGAGAAAATAATAATTCACATTATATTTTAACATCTTAATACTTAAAATTATTAATTTTACCGCTGTCCGCAAAATTCATGTCAACTAAGTTACCAACAAGACTCCCCCCGCTGAACCCAAAAATGGTTTGGTCCAACACCATGTGACCAGCCCTGTGTGGTGACGTCTTCCTTTCTGGCGGGCATTTTGAATGCATTATGGTGAGTCTCCTCTCACTTCATTCAATATTTGATCTAAAATTACATGTGGTCTGAGAGTATATTAATTAAGCATCAACTAAGTTACTCATATAATCATGGGTTTTGATATTTCAATATTTAAATTAACTTACCTGATTAAAAAACCTGTTATCCTCTTTAAGAAAATGCCATGTGCATAGCTATGCTACATTAGCTAAGGAAGTTATGAGAGAAAACATGGAAATTGTCAACTAAGTTACCGGTCAACTAAGTTACACAGACTGGGTAACTTAGTTGACATGCAACTCCAGTGCTCTCTGACATCAGTAATTTTCTCTACATTGTTGTCATTATCAATCTGCCTATCTCAATGAATACTGTAGTTAATAGAGTGCATTTTACTTTTTCACTATTCAAGTTAATTTAGTATTTTAAAATCTATTTGAAATAGGTGTCAGCAGCTGAAAAACAGCGCAGATACAGGGCTCGAAGAGATGCTGATCCAGCAAGAAGGGCAGCTTATTTGGAGAAGCAAAGACAGGCATGGCACAGGCTAAGGGCACAGAGAAAGGTGAAAACTGTTGAAATGATGAGTGAGAGAGAGAAGAGAAGCAAGAGGGCCTTTTGGAGGAAGGCGCAGAAGGAAAGCAGGGAAAGAAAGATGAGTCTTCAGAACTTATGTACACCACCAGGGAGTCCAGGCAGCCCAGGTCCAGGCAGCCACCTTGCAGGAAGTGAAATTCCTTGGGGTCCTGAGCTAATTGGAGAATGGTGTGTTGTAAGGTACGAAGGGGACATTTACCCTGGGATAATTCAGGACACCATGGAAACCCATGTACAGGTGAAGTGAATGAGTAACATTGGCGTAAACCGCTTCTTCTGGCCACTCAGAGAGGATGTGCTATGGTACCTGTTTGAGGATGTGCTGAGAATGATTCCCCCTCCAAAGGCTGTGACTTCACGCCATGTTGAAATTGACAAAGAAATATGGTCAAGTTTGTAAAAAGTCCTAGTGAGGTTTATATGGAATGTATTGATCAGTTGAATGTTTCATATACTACAGTTGTATTTCAATGTAATTCTGTTCTACTGTATTAACTGAATACAGCACAGGGCAGTTCATCAATTGTTATTTGTTGCCCTTTTACTTCTTTTATATGTATGTGAATCAAAGTCGTTTCATTTGATTCTGCTTGGAGACGTGAATGAGTTCTACTGATGATTAGGCCTACTACTGATACTTTACTGTAACTGTGTAACAGTTGCATGCTACTTTGCTTTGTTCATGTTCTTTTCACTGTTTTATCCATCACCTTGACTACTTAAATGATATTTCATTAAATTTCATACTACATTAAAATAACATGGTACTAGTTGTTTAATGTGTCCTGTCAACTAAGTTACTTGTGTCAACCGCGTTACCTCCATCGTCAACTAAGTTACACTTACATTTTTCAAGTTAAAGAATGAAAATGAGGTCAAAAACATAATTTCATGATTGGTATAGATGTGACCAGTTGTGAACTTTGGCAGCCTTTTGTTTAAATTCTGAAAATGACTGATATGACATTTTTGTAAATGAAAACATCATGGTCCTAATAACAGTTGTAGTCGAATTGCTTACCCATGGGGGGAATTTTAATAGTTAAAATATATATTTAAAACAAATAATTGTAGATCTGGCAGAAAAGACTAAATATGTCTCCAACTCTAATTTTACTTTAACTGTAAGATTCTGCGAAATGATTGAAATCATATCAGTTTGTCCGTAACTTAGTTGACAGATGGGGAAGGAAACACATTTTATTTAATTAAAAATAGAAAAAATGGTTAATGATTAAGCTTTGCAACAACTGGATATGTTACCCTGAAGGATTATGCTAACTTGTAAGAGTGGTTGATTCACTGAAAAACAATATATATATAATTTTTTTTCTTATGGTGAAATGTACCCCGAATTATAGAATCACCCATGTATGTCTCACAAATGCAAATATCTCATGCCTGTTCTGCAGTCCCTTTGATCAGACCAACCGCTGTGAATCTGCTTTGATGTATTGTTTGAGTTGGGTATAAATACTGCACAGGTTCTGTAACACTTCCTCTCACTCTCACTTCAACCTCTGCTGCAGGACACAGACTTTGTGTCCCTCCTTCTCTGAGAGCCAGAGGATCCCGCTCCGGCCTGCACACACTTGGGCCGGGGCGGGGATCCTGTGACGGCGGTATGATAAATAAAACTCTACTTAAAACCTCAGCAATGCCGCTTCATTTTATGCCGCTGCACTAGTGACCCGACGCTGAAACGAACACGCTGCCAGCGAACGCAACGCCCGGCGGTGATTCTCCGACGACAAGCGAACGCGGCAGCCTGACTGATCTGCCCTCCCTTCTGCTTCAGGGAGACCTCAACGCGGAGTTTTCAGGCGAAACTCCCCGGAGAACACCCACGACCGGGAAAGCTGAGCAACGTTTCATGGTGAGATCTACACGCCTAGATCGGCACATCCACGCTGGACCGGCCGCGCTCGCAGCCCCTCCACAAGAGAGCGCATGCACCTCGTCCCCTCTCCACGACGGCGATCCCCATGGCCGACGGAGCACACGTGGACCTGAACGCACCATGACCGAGCGAGTGACAGAGTGTCTACTTCCCTTCACCGCTCCAACACACTGAACAGGGATGATCAAGCTCCCTGACCCTGGTTCTCCTCTCCAGCTGGCCCACACACGCACGGAGCCCCCGCACACGCACCGGGGAGTTACGAGGACGGCGCACACCATGCACGGGACAAATACGGCTTTTCTGACCGCCTTCCTTCCGCTGCACACTGACCCTTCAGGCTTGCTCGTTCACCTGAGGCACGCAGCCTGCTCACTGGATTTTATGGTCTTAGCCACGGCACACAAGGGAAATTCAGCTGTCTGCGGTTCCCAAGGCTTTAGGGTTACGCCTGAACCTAAAGTCAACACGCCAGTCCCTCTGCCCTCATCACAGCCGCCACGCAGCCTCGTCTTTTCTTCATGGCCGCTATTAATCCTTGCAGGACTTAATCGCGGGAGGAGCCAGCGACTAATTTTTCTTCTTGTGATCTCCGCACGCGCAACGGGACAACCCCTCGACGTCGCGGAGCAGCAAGCAATTTTTGCGCGGCCTGGACGTTTTCATCGTCTCCGGCCGGCTTTTACTACCCCCACCCCCCTCCACCCCCTCCTGCACAGAGCTTTTCCCTGCTCGCTGCCCAAGCTGCACTATCGAGGTCTCGACCACCTGCCGAGCCCTCTGGGGGGGAGCTGTGGCGGTTTGGGAAACCCCCCACAAACAGACTAAGGACAGACAGCCCGCTACTCCTGGTTTTTTCCGCTACACTACTGTGATAATGTTACCTTTCATGCATTGTGTTCATGCGTCCTGTCCTTACTGTGACCTAGAGACTCAGATCAATATGTAGATGTGCCTTTTACCCTCTTTGTTCTGCAGCTGGAGCAGAGTCTAGCAAATCTGCCTACTGTGATGTATGTCTCACAAATGCAAATATCTCATGCCTGTTCTGCAGTCCCTTTGATCAGACCAACCGCTGTGAATCTGCTTTGATGTATTGTTTGAGTTGGGTATAAATACTGCACAGGTTCTGTAACACTTCCTCTCATCCTCACTTCAACTGCTGCTGCAGACACACACTCTGTGTCTTCTTCTCTGAGAGCCAGAGGATCCCCATCCAGCCTGCACACACTTGGGCTGGAGAGGGGATCCCGTGACGGCGGTATGATATAATAAACTTCCTTAAAACCACAGCATCGCTGCCTTATTTTATCATCCGCCGCATTGGGGAAATTATCTGAAAATTCAGCAGGGGGTCTGGGGGACATAGTCCCCCAGCGGGGTCCGGGGCAGAGCCCCCATGGGGTGGGGGGGGGGCAAGGGGGGCAAAGCCCCCCGAAGCTCCTGGGTTTTTATGATTTTTAAGTACCAGAACTGTGCTTAAATGACATAAAACAAACAGCTGAATGCCACTTATTACTGTATAATACTGACTTATGTTCCAAGAAGATAGCATTCCTAAAATATTCCATCAAGCATTATCCATCACATACTTTAACACTTGATCAAATCAAAATCAGTTAATTTTATCTATTCCATAATAGAAATAAAATTCCAACATACCATTACTTTTTATAATTTCAGCATTTATTTCAGTTCACCAGATTCAATCTCCGTTGAGACTTGAGCAGTTCATTTTGCACAATCACTGATGTAGCCAAGTCTTAGAAATATTCAAAAGTTATGAGTCAATGTCCACTGTGCACTGTCAATTTCAAACTGTTTGGAATCATAAAAGGGGATGGTTAACTTTTATTACAGTTTCCTCTCTCGTGCCAGCCCAGCTCATACAGCCGTTGTACGCCACCAGTAACAGAGAGTTAATGACTCTCCACCTGGCCATACCGATTACCGGAAGTGGCCATACGCCACTTCCAGTCCTGCCTGAAAGGGCGCAGCTTCACTGTGTTCGTGGACCACAAGCCGCTAACGTACTTAACGTACTTTATTTTCCTGGAGGATAAAATAAAGCGGAATTCGGCGAATTAGCAGAAAATCACATCCCTGAGAACACGCCGCCATGAATCTTTGAAAAAGCATACAAGAGCCATTTGATTGGTTCAATCGTTTGCAACTATCCAATCGCAGGGCTGTCAAGCTACTGCAATACAGCAGTAGCTTGAACACAACACATCCGGGTTATCGCGGGAGACGACTTCCGGGGAAGCGCCGAGCGCTTATGTAATCGTGTTGATTTTCGCTGATGGTGATTAAACTTTAACACGTTTTTTTTTTTTTAGATTTTACAAGATCACCATAATCTTCAAATTTAGAATTACATTTTAAAAACTAATGAACTAAAATAAAATACATTTTAATTAAATACTCATTATTTATTTTCCAAAGCCACAGGGAGCCGCAGCAGAGGGATGAAAGAGCCTCATGCGGCTCCGGAGCCGCGGGTTGCCGACCCCTGCCCTATACACTGCAGTGTCAGTTTGGATTTTCTGGTGAAATACATAAATATGGACAACATGCACTGCAAAAGGTCTCACAAGAAGGAATGCATATTCTGTCTTCACTCCAAGTGCTGCATCATTTTAGGTACAGTACATTTGTAATATTTTAGACATCAGAAACCCAAAATGAACAAATGTCTCACATTTAGTTAACATTCATTCACTTACAGTAATATCTAGACTGTGGACAGTGAATATCCATGCATGGTCCAACTACCTGAGTAGCATTTACGGCTTTGAGAAAGCCTGTGGGAAAGTGGACAGTTGACATGTAGCTCAGTTGAGTTCTGATCAGAGAACGTCTGGCTAACTTCTGCACTGTGCAATTAGCATAGTTTCCGATAGTGTAGAAACACTGGTCACCCATGTCAATAAAATGCGAGACTCTAAAAATACTGCCATCTTTCAAAAGCACAACAGAGTTGTTTGTTTTGCTGTAGGCATGACAGTGAACAACTTCTCCATTTACAGCAATTCTCTTGTAGTAGCTCACCACAGAGGTTGTGGGAACCTCTTCCAGTGTGGAGAGAGCAGCTTGGTCACCCAGAGCTATTACTCTCATGTTTGGTGGACCAAGAACAGTCACCTCAGTAAACTTCTTGACATGCTGCTTTTAATTTCTAATGTCTTTGCAGAAATCTTTGACTTCTGCAGGTGCATTTTTTAGAAAATGCTTTGCTAAATGGGGAAAGCATAGGATAACGCCTGTCATGACCCGAGCACTATGCCTTGGTGCTCGGGTTATTCTTGTCAGGGTTTGACAGCAGCGTTATGATTATAGCTCTCCGAGCTCTTATTGTGATAGTGCTCGGGGAGGCTTCCGCCTAGCTGTCAAACTCTCACAGCTGTGCTGCATTTGTGGTCGTTAGCGCTCAGGCTATTTTAACCCACGCGGGCGATCGCATCTCGCGGCAGTGTCTGTTCACTTTCCAGTTCACTCTCCGTCATGCTACGGATGCCTGGACTAATTCTTACCACGCCTGCTTTGGGTTTGACCGTCGTTCCCCGGAACTAGTAAGTGTGCTGTATTAGCCTTATTCCTTCCGGTGTGAATTGATCTCTGTGAGTCTCTGCCTTAGCAGTCTGTGAATCGTTATTATTTTCAACAACCAAGCCTGCCTGTGTATGACCGTCTCCTGCTCTGGACCTGTAGTGAGCTGTATAGCCCTATGCCTCCTGTTGTGAGAAGACTCTTGTGTCATTGTCTCAGCAGATTGTGTTGTCACCGTTTCACCGTAAATAAAACTCACTGAAACTCACTGGTGACTGTGTGGCGTCTTATGGTGGCTCGCAAGAGCCACCGCATGACAGTACATTGCTGCCAAAACGGCGTTTAAGGTGACGCCAACCCGAGACGCAATTCACCAGTGAGTTTGAGTTTTTTGGACAGTTGCTGTTTCCGTCTGGGTACCGTGTGTGTGTGTGAGGAATGCCGTCGCGGAGGGGCCACGCTTGGAGTCCGAGCCACGAGCTGATGGGAGTTCTGGAAGTTGTGGATGAGTTGCTCATCTCCGCTTCCCTGCTGGACAACCATCACGGCATACACTGGTACCTAGACGCTGCGGAAGACGTTCTTCGTCATCTCTCTCCCTGCTGGGCCGACCACCCGGAAGTCGACGCGAGAAGGGAGGATATCATCGCGCAACGCGAGATATTCCTGATGCTGGAGGAGGAACGAAACGTAAAGCAGGAGGAGAGGCACTCCTGCCCATGGCCTACGGATCCTGATCCAGTCCTGGAGTTCACACCACCGGGAGGCCGGCGGGAGCGCCGATGCCGAGGTCAAGTACGTCTTCAGCAAGCTCCTATTCCGGATCCAGTTCCGGGCCACCGGAGTGACCCACTCAATCAGCCAGCGGCTGAGAGTGATTGAGTCCTGCGCCGGTGAGCTCCGTCCATGGGTCCTGTTCTGCCATCCAGCGAGCGAGGGAAGGAGCAACGTCCTCTACAGCTGGCACCATCTTCCCTTCGGGAGACAGGCAAGTTCAATTTCATTCTACTATTAATCATAGTGATCTGTCTTGTCTGACTCCTGGGGGTGAAGCTCGGGGTTCCTTCTCCAGCTGTAGCTAATTATACTGAACCTGCTGCCTCTGTGTTTCCTCCTGCTGAGCGGTCCTCGGCGTCAGTTCCACGCCGTCGGACGAGGGGGAGGCATGCGGCTCTGGGAGATATCCCGGCCCTGCAGCCTTGTGTTGGACAGAGGGGGAGAACGGACTGCGGTGAGGAGCCAGAGCCGACGAGTGAGTGTCCCCAGGGTCCCTCAGAGATGCAGCCCGAGCCAGCAGGTCGAGGGTCCTCTGCCCCCACGCCATACGGGTTATTGGCGTGGATGCCAGTGCGAGAGAATCCAGCTGCAGAGACCATCAGGCTGGCTGTGGAACCCGACGCAGCCGAGTGGGAGCCCGACGACGAGCGTCTACCTGAACCCGGATCGACGAAGTCCTGGATGGCTCCAGAGCCCGAGTGCAGGCAAGTGCTCTTCTTTGTTTACCTTTGTGGTGTGTTACAGCATTTTTGCCTGCCTCATGGGGAGGCGAGCGAGGGGCAGCCGTCTGCTGCACCCGAGCTCGTCTCGCTGGGCTCTGGCGCTGCCGGTGGAACTGATCCCGGTCCTCTCCTGTTCTCTGAGCCCCTCCACAGCGTTACCGGTCTGGAGTCTGTCAAGGTCACGGGACTGGGGGTTCCAGGTTCGGGGATGGAGGTCGTCGCCGGTGCAGTCCTGACCCAGTCGGGGTCCGACGCGTGGGCCGAGGTGACCCAGTCGGGGTCCAACGGGGTGCAGCGGTGACCCAATCGGGGTCCGTCCTGACCCAGTCGGGGTCCGACGCGTGGGCCAAGGTGACCCAGTCGGGGTCCGACGCAGGTGTGGCTGAGACCCAATCGGGGTCCGACGAGGTCCAGTCGGGGTCCGACTCAGGTGCGGCTGTGACCTAATCGGGGTCCGACGTGGGTGCAGCGGTGACCCAATCGGGGTCCGACGTGGGTGCAGCAATGACCCAATCGGGGTCCGACGAGGTCCAGTCGGGGTCCGACTCAGATGTGGCTGTGACCCAGTCAGGGTCCGACGTGGGTGCAGCGGTGACCCAATCGGGGTCCGACGAGGTCCAGTGGGGGTCCAGCGCAGGTGCGGCTGCGACCCAATCAGGATTCGAGGGGGTCCAAGTTTTTGGTTGTCCCCCTCTCAGGAGCCACCAGCTGGGGGCCGTTGGAGGGTTTTGTCTAGCAGACTGGCGCCCTTGTGTGTGGTCTTCATTAGACGGGCTGCATGCTATTCCTCCACGGTCCTGGCGGTTATGGGATGCGGGTCGGCCACCCGAGGAACTGCTTTGTGCGTTCAGCGTCTTGGGTTGGTCGCCCGATTTGCTACGGGGTGGCCTGGTTCGGCCACCAGAGGACTTGTTTCTGGGGGCCTGGGACTGGGGCAGGCCGCCTGATCATGTACTGTGTTTGTGGGACTATCCGTGGGCCCATACGGTGTCTAGTCATGTCAAGTTACGTTTAGCAATTTTTTTTTTGTTGTTGTTTCATGTATCCATAGTCGAGTTATGTCAGAGCAATTTTAGATTGCCTCATGTTTTTTTTTTGTTTTTTTTGAAAGCCACAGTCTAGTCATAGTCACGTTATGCTAAGCAATTTTAGATTGCTTCATGTGTGTTTGCATGTATTTCTTGTTTTGTTTGTGTTTTTTGTTTTGTTTTCTTTTTGTCCATAGTTACCGAGTGTTTGCATATATTTCTGGCTTCGTTTGGTTTTTTTTGGTTTTTTCATAGTCACCGTGTTTAGCACATATTTCTTTTGTTTCCATAGTTACAGTTATGTATTTCTTTCCTCCATAGTTATGTTTGCATTTATTTCTTTTGTTTCCATAGTTACAGTCATGTATTTCTTTCTTTTTTTTTCCAGAGTCATGTGTTTGCATTTATTTCTTGTTTTGTTTCTATAGTTACCGTGTGTTTGGGTGTATTTCTTTGGCTAGGTTAGGTACACTGGAGTTAGACGGGTTGTCTGTGGTCTCGGTGGGAAAACTTTCAGGGTCAGGTGTTTGCTGTTTTTGATTGTTGTTTTTTTTTTTTCCTTGTAATCATGTCTTGTTTTGTTTTGTTTTTTTTTCTCTTGGGTTTGTTTTTCCTCGTCATTGTTCTGGGGGGAAATTGATTGGATATGTTGGGTGATGTATTCTTTTCCCTTTCTGTTTTAGGTCTTGTTAGGATTTGTTTGGTTCCCTCCTTGCCTGTTCCTCAACCCGCTCACCCTGTGGTTGAGGGGGGAGGGGGGTGGGGTTAGGTGTTACTAGACGTTCGGAGCCCGTCATGGGAGGGGGACCTACTGTCATGACCCGAGCACTATGCCTTGGTGCTCGGGTTATTCTTGTCAGGGTTTGACAGCAGCGTTATGATTATAGCTCTCCGAGCTCTTATTGTGATAGTGCTCGGGGAGGCTTCCGCCTAGCTGTCAAACTCTCACAGCTGTGCTGCATTTGTGGTCGTTAGCGCTCAGGCTATTTTAACCCACGCGGGCGATCGCATCTGTTCACTTCGCAAGTGTCTGTTCACTTTCCAGTTCACTCTCCGTCATGCTATGGATGCCTGGACTAATTCTTACCACGCCTGCATTGGGTTTGACCGTCGTTCCCCGGAACTAGTAAGTGTGCTGTATTAGCCTTATTCCTTCCGGTGTGAATTGATCTCTGTGAGTCTCTGCCTTAGCAGTCTGTGAATTGTTATTATTTTCAACAACCAAGCCTGCCTGTGTATGACCGTCTCCTGCTCTGGACCTGTAGTGAGCTGTATAGCCCTATGCCTCCTGTTGTGAGAAGACTCTTGTGTCATTGTCTCAGCAGATTGTGTTGTTACCGTTCACCGTAAATAAAACTCACTGAAACTCACTGGTGACTGTGTGGCGTCTTATGGTGGCTCGCGAGAGCCACCGCATGACAACGCCACTCTTTTGCATATTTGTTGTGGTACAGCTTGACTACTTTCTACTTGCTTCAGCAGGTACGCATTGAAATCTTCAAACATAAAGGCTGCGTGAGCCCACAAAGGACCTCAGTGCACAACACTTTTGCCTAAATGCCAAAGTGAATGAACACTTAAGGTCATGTGTCCTTCTCCATACAGTGACTGCACACCTCCAACAAAGTACACAAACGCCTCATGTGCATGAGGCACATAACCCCCCCCCCCCCCCAAACGTCGAAGAATGGACAATACAGCATAGTTCACATAACATGATAAAATCAACAGCATAATCTACACAACATGATAAAATCACACATCAGTCCGTACGCTGTCTGGGCTTCAAACGTCTTCCAAACTTGCTGTAAGCGGGCTTCGCAGCCCCTGCGGCGCCGTCCTGCGGTGAATCTGCTAACTGAGGAAGAGAATGGTTATTTGATCCCTGCGGGGGCTCCAGGACATGCTCCCTGGGGGGTCTGCCACGTCGAGGGGCCCTCGCCACCGGTACAGACTCGTCGTTCATCACAAAAGCAGGCTTTAGTAACTAACTGTTTCCCTTCTGTCCCCCAAATCTAGCACAAAATATTTATCACCCGTTTCCAGCATTCTAAATGGACCATCGTATGGCGGGCGCAGGCCTGGTCGCAGAGCCTCGTGCCTGACAGAAACAAACTCGGCATTTTTTAAAGCTTTGGGAACAAAAACACGCGGAAAAGTGTGATGAACGGGGCCCGGGAGCATGTCTGCTCCCGTGCCAACCAGTGGCCCCAGAGCCGGGGGGCGCCCCGGCGCCGGATGCTCTGGTAGGAACTCACCTGGCAGCCTGAGAGGCTGCGCAAAGACCAACTCCGCTGGGGAGGCATTTAAGTCTTCCTTGGGCGCAGAACGCAACCCCAATAAAACCCATGGTAGTTTGTTTACCCAATCTGCATCCGTAAGCGATGCTCTGAGTGCTGCCTTCAAAGACCTATGGAAACGCTCGCATAAACCATTAGCCTGGGGGTGATAAGCGGTAGTGCGGCGAATTGTCGCCCCAAAGCTGCTGGCCATCGTTGAACAAAGCTCAGACACAAATTGAGGTCCTCTGTCGGACGTAATATCCGACGGAACCCCGAAACGCACTACCCAGGCAGTCAAAAATGCGCAAGCCACCTCTGCAGCCGTGGTCGATGTTAGTGGGACCACTTCCGGCCAGCGTGTGGTTCGGTCCACCATTGTCAAAAGATGTGTGAACCCCTGCGATGACAGTAGGGGGCCCACGAGGTCGACATGCACATGATCGAACCTCTTGGCCGGAATGTGGAACGGTTCTAAGGGGGCTTTTGTGTGCTTGTGAATTTTGGTCCGCTGGCAAGCCATGCAGGTCTTTGCCCACTCTTTCACGTGCTTGCGCAGGCTCGGCCGAACAAACTTCTCCGCTACCATTTTCACAGAACCGTTCACCGTTCACCGTTCAGTACCGTTTCACAGAACGGTTCACTCCTTGGCGCACCCGGGGGTGCGCCAGGGAGTGAACCGAGTCAAAGACGCGGCGGCGCAGATTAGGGGGGGCATCGCAGATTGGGGGGGGACATACCGGTTTGCAAACTCCTGCTCTCCAGCCTTAACCCTGTTGGTCCAGACTGGAGCGCGCACACGTCCGCATCTCTACTCTGCTCCGCTGCCATGGCTGCATAATCTATCCCCACGTGAAATGGGGCCGCGTGCGCTTCCGCGCTGCTCTTTTGCCCTGCCGGACTGGTGCTGTTACCGCGCGAGAGAGGCAGTCTGCCACTACATTGAGTTTGCCCACTACATGCTGGATATCAGTAGTAAATTCGGAAATTGCGGCCAGCTGCCTCTGCTGCCGGCCCGACCAAGGTTCTGAAATTTTGGCCATCGCAAAAGTGAACGGCTTGTGGTCGACAAACGTGGTGAAACGCCGACCTTCCAGCCAGAACTGAAAATGACGAATGGCTAAGTGGAGTGCTAACAGCTCCCTGTCAAACGCGCTGTATTTCCGCTCGGCTTCGTGCAAGGATCTGCTGAAAAAGGCCAGCGGCTGCCAAACCCCGGCAACATGCTGTTCCACAACCGCCCCTATGGCCAAATCCGACGCATCAGTGGTGAGCGCTATGCGGGCCGTTGGATCTGGGTGAGCTAGCAGTGCAGCGTCTGCAAGAGCTTTTTTTACCTCCGCGAACGCGCGCTCCCGCTCCGGGGACCAATCGACCGCATTGGAGGGTTTTTGCTTTTTAAGCGCAGCATATAATGGTTGCATGAGCTACGCTGCATGGGGTAGGAAACGGTTATAAAAATTTACCATTCCTAAAAACTCCTGTAATGCTTTGACCGTTTGTGGCCGGTGAAACTCCGCCACTGCGCGCACCTTGTCCGGTAGTGGAACCGCCCCTTCTGGGGAAACGCGGTGCCCCAAAAAATCGATCTGCGCCACACCAAACTGGCACTTGACTGGATTAATTATTAACCCGTGCTCTCCCAACCTCCGAAAAACTGCCGTGAGGTGTTTTTCGTGTTTCTCCTCGGAAGTACTGGCGACTAAAATGTCGTCGAGGTAGACAAACACAAAAGGGAGATCGCGTAACACGGCATCCATCATGCGTTGGAAGGTTTGCGCAGCGCCTTTGAGGCCAAACGGCATGCGTAAAAACTCAAAAAGTCCGAACGGGGTTATTACCGCTGTTTTGGGAATGTCCTCGGCTCGGACTGGAACTTGGTGATAGCCGCGGACCAGGTCTATTTTAGAAAAAATGCGTGCTCCCACCAGATGCACGGAAAAATCCTGAATGTGTGGGATTGGGTAGCGGTCATGCGCCGTGGCGTTGTTTAATCTGCGGTAATCGCCGCAAGGTCTCCACGAGCCGTCAGCTTTAGGGACCATATGCAGTGGAGAGGCCCAAGGGCTGTTCGAACGGCGAATGATGCCCAGCCTCTCCAGGTTGGCGAACTCCTCGCGCGCTATGGAGAGTTTAGCAGCATCCAAGCGCCGGGCTTTCGCGAAGACGGGGGGGCCGGTTGTGGTGATAAAGTGCTCCACCCCGTGTTTTGCAACTGTTGCCGAAAATGTGGGAACTGTGAGCGCTGGAAACTGGGTGAGGAGTGTGTGAAACTTACCGCCTGCTGTGGTGACGTTGGCCTGTGCTGGTGGCGGGGACACTCGAACTGTACAAGGGATGGAATAAAATGAGAGCGCATTAACCAAGCGTTTGTTGGCAAGATCAACTAACAACCCATGTGAGCACAGAAAATCAGCACCTAACATGTTGAAACTCACCGCCGCTATAATAAAAGTCCATTCATAAGTGCGGCCGTGCAAGGACAGAAGCAGAGTCCTTTCTCCAAAAGTCTTGATGCTCGAGCCATTCGCCGCCGTTGCCCCGTCACCACAGGGGCCTGCCAGCCGGTCAGCATAGGTCGGGGTGATGAAACTCACTTGGGCTCCGGTGTCCACGAGGAAGTGCCGCACGGAGCTCGCATCCGTGAGGTAGAGCAGCTTGTTTCGTTCGCCGAGAGCCGAAGCTGCTAACGACTCAGTCTTGACGTTTTCCGAGCTCTTGAAGTGGCACGGCGGCACACATCTGTGCACCTTCTCTGCGAAACGCCGATGGTAAAAGCAGAGGCCATCTCCTCCGCTGCGTCGGGGCCGCGCCGCTGCCATCGTTGGTGGGATTGGTTCCGCTGTCTCTGGCCATTTGCTGCTCTCGGTCGCCGCACCGAGGTCTGCCGCTGCCGCGGTGGCCGTCTGCTCACCGCAGGAGTCGAGGAGCCGCTGCGCCTCTCGGGCCAGCGCACGGAAGTCCCGCTGGGTCACACAACGCATGCTGGACAGAGTCCCTCTCATCTGCATCGGGAGGTTTCTCAGGAAGATGTGGTTGAACAGGAAACCGTCATTGTCTGTGTCCCTCAGCTGCAGCATGTCTTCCATCAGGTCGACTGGCCTGCGTCCTCCCCGGTCGTGCAGAGCCAGGACCCTCCTAGCCCTCTCTTTGGCTGAGGGCGTGAAACACTGGATGAGGGCAGCCTTCAGCTCGCTGTATTTGTCGTCAGCGGGTGGCTGCTGTACCAGGCTCTGCATGCATCGAGCTGTGCAGTTGTCGAGCTTTGCGATGACGTGGTAGAATTTTGAGTCATCAGCCGTTATTCCCCCGAGTGCGAACTGTGCTTCGGCCTGAAGGAACCACGAGTCCGGGTTGTCCTGCCAGAACTCTGGTAGCTTGATGGAGACGGCGCTCACTCGGGTGGTCTCCGACGAGTCTGGTTCGGGGGAATCGCTTCTAGGCATTTTCATGTCATTGGTCACCAATGTGGGGAGCGTGAAATAAAGAGGCTGAATTATTTCTCAATTGAGGTTTATTGCAGATTTCACATCCCCAGCTTTCTCTCAAGACAAGAAGAGAGTGAGCTGCATAAAAACCCCACATTTATACATATCACATCAGAGGCAGAATCACACATTGTTGCCAAACCCCCCATTGACAATAATTCTCCCCCCAAGTCCCTTCGTCGTCCGCCTGACTCCAGGAGGTCAGGAAGTCCTTTCAGAGTCTTATCCCGGCACCTCCGTCCTCCTGCCATTATCCACAGGCGGTCCAGAAGTATTGTTCCATCCAAGACGTGAGGTCAATCAACATATGCAATCCTAAGCATTTCACTCTTGTGCTTATACATATGTAGTCAAAAATATGTGAGCCACACATACTTTATTTCAAACAAAAAAGTAAAAAAACAAAACAAATGACAAGTGCAATAAAAGTGACAGTATACAATGCTCAAAAGGGAGAAGGAAGGAGTGAACTTATTTACTCCAACTCCTCTTTTCCCTAAATACAACCCATGTGAAATCTATACAAATTACCTCATTTAAGACCCCAAGTAGACAATTAACTATATTTTGTACATATCAAAATTGATACCCATCCATCCCAACATACATAGAGTCCATACATCAAAACCCAGCCCCAAACAACACAGATATACACAGTACTGTCCCACCTACCATTCCATAGTGTCCCAGAGTGAGCATAGTGAATCATACATATAAATACTACCCTTCTAACATATATTCTTTCAGCAAATAATGTTTATACCTATTTTTGAATTGATTTCTGTTTGTACGTAATTTCAGTTCCAGCTCCAGACTGTTCCACAAATCCACCCCACAGACAGATATACACACACTTTTCTTAGTTGTTTGTACCTTAGGCTTTGTAAAGTTTAAGTCTCCTCTCAAATTATAATCGTCTTTTTTGAATATTTTTTGTATATTAGTTGGGAGTTGATTATTAATTGCCCTGTACATTACTTGTGCTGTCTTAAATTTAACTAAATCCATGAACTTTATGACATGTGACTTTAAAAACAACAAGATGGTATGGTCTCTATATCCTACATTATTTATTATCCTTATAGTTTTTTTTGTAATGTGCATATTGGCTGTAGGTTGGTCCTGTAGGCGTTTCCCCAGACCCCTACACAGTAGTTAAGATATGGTAGAAACAGTGCAATGGACAGTGAGAACAATAATTTATAGTCCAAGATGTGTCTTGTTTTCCCCAGTATCCCTATACGTTTTGCCAACTTAGCCCAGATGTGTATGATGTGAGGTTTCCAGCAGATTTTATTGTCTAGCGTCACCCCCAGAAACTTATTTTCCTGTACTGTTTCTATTCTGGTATCATCTATCGTTACCATTATTTCATGATTTATTTTATAATTTCCAAGCAACATAATCTTTGTTTTTTTTT
Organism: Pholidichthys leucotaenia; assembly: GCA_020510985.1. NCBI lineage: Eukaryota > Metazoa > Chordata > Actinopteri > Cichliformes > Pholidichthyidae > Pholidichthys > Pholidichthys leucotaenia. The sequence goes on from CM035836.1 coordinate 61,011,824, forward strand.
CAGATTTAGAGATAATTTATTTTTGTTGAACCACTACGTTAACCTTTTCATTTCAGTTGTGACCACCTCTAAAACCTGCTGCAAATTCTCACCAGTGCAAAGGATATTTGTGTCATCCGCAAACAAAACAGATTTCAGAATTTTTGATACTTGGCATGTCATTTATATATAAGACATAGTTTGGGTCCCAAAACTGACCCCTGGGGCACACCACAAGAGATGTTCATGAAGGGGGATTTGTGCTCACCAATTTGTACAAATTGTTGTCTGTTACTTAAATAACTTCCCATCCAACTCAGTCCGACCCCTCTTATCCCATACCTTTACAATTTTCTCAGTAAAATTCTGTGGTCGATGGTGTCAAAAGCTTTCTTTAAATCTATAAATACTCCTACAGCAAACTTTTTTTTATCTATACAACTAGTAATTTCTTCTATAAGTTCGATCAGTGCCAAAGATGTAGATTTGTCTGCTCTAAAACCATACTGGCTGTCTGTAAGGAGGTTGTGTTTTTCATTGAAATCATCCAGTCTCTTAGTGAAGATTTTTTTCAAGTATTTTGGAGAATTGAGAGAGTAAAGAGACCGGCCTGTAATTTGTGAAATAATGACTGTCTCCTGTTTTGTATAGAGGCATTTCTTTTGCCATTTTCATTTTGTTTGGAAATTTACCTGTCATGGCGCCCGCAGGGCCATCATCAGTTTCAGCTGCGTGCACACCTGTCGCCAGTCATCAGCGGGCTTTAAGAGCCAGGCCTGCCAGCAACTCAGCACGGAGCCATCTGTCAAACCTATGGAGGCACGTCTCTCATCGTCAGCCACAACTTGGCTTCTCGTCTGACCAAGCGCAACACGTCGAAGTACGTAAGCATTCTCAGCACTCACCTTGTCGAGTTCCTTTCCCCTGTGCACATGTGGACCCCCCAGGCGGCGGATCCTCTCTCCCCGGCGGCGGCACAGCACCTCCCTGGCATCAGAGTCTCTCCCTGGCTTCTCGACACAGAGCTGGACCCTCTCCCCCTGGCAGTCGCCCACAAGGCAAACAGAAGCGCAGCATCGCCACCTGTAAGTAAGCAGTAGTCTTTATTATGCCCTCTTTCCTCCAGTGCAGCGCTAACACTTCTGCTTTGTCTCCCTAGGGTTGCCAGGCAGCACGGAGACCTGCTCAGCTCCAGCACGACACCAGCACTCCACACATCACAAAGCATACACGCACTCACACACACAACACACTGGGTAATAAAAGGATAATTGTACCTTCTCGAGTCAGTCTTCTGTCCCCTGGGTCCAGAAATTATATCATTACCAGTTTGAAATGACAGGTTACAGATGTGGGTGAGTGGTTTAACAATTCCTTCAATTACTTTTTTCACTATTGTCATGTCAATTTCATTCCAGTCAGCTGATTTTTTGTTCTTAAATTTACACAGTCTCGATAATTTCCTTTTCAGTAACTGCACCCAAAAAGATTGTGTTTGGATTTCTCTCTTCTATTTCATTTACAGAACCACTGTTTGTTTCTGGTGTCACTATTGATTTTGCTAATTCAGGACCAATGTTTACAAAAATTTATTGAAACCACTGACCACATCCTCCGTATTATTTATCAATTTGTCATTTTCAATAAAATATTCTGGATAGTTAGCATTCTTAGATCGGCTACTAATAATCCCATTGAGTATTTACCATATTCCTCTTAAGTTATTTTTATTATCCTCTAATATTCTGTTGTAGTATTCTTTCTTACAAGTTCTCATTATATTAGTACGCTTGTTTTTATATCTTTTATATTTGATATCAGCCTCTACCGTTCTGCACTATGGTACAAAAGGCAGTGTTGCCACTCGTGGGCTTTCCAGAGTTTGTGTTCTGTAAGAGATCTTGGAAGTTGAGCAACAATACTTGGAGGTTTTATAGACAACAGGCATCTGTCCATGATTGCCATTTGTGCACCAATATACCATGGCTCAGAAATGCTCCTAGAATCAATCCATAAAGTTGCCATATATCTGTACACACCAAGCAACACAGTGCATGTAGTCAGGAACCATCCCACTGATTAAATCAAACACTGGTAAATCTGCAAGAGCAGATGAGCCCTTTATGCCCAATATGGTCTTCCCTTCTCTTTCAGCAATTTGTCCTATTTCTACTGTGGTTTTATGGTTTCTTTCACTTGGCTTTTCATCTGGACAAGGATAAACCCTTGTGTTTCCTTGTCCTTTCTTTGTTTGTATTCCAGGTTGAAGGCAGACTCCACAGCCATATTCACCATTAAAATGCTTACAATTCTGTAGGAATGGCCTTGCTATTGCATCACACACAGCACAAGGTGTGCTCTTTAATGTGTCAATGACTGATCTTTAGGATGTTGCCACTCAAAACCAGCTTCAGAAAGATTGGCACTCTCCACAACAAATGGTTTAAAGAAGCAGGACACGTCTGGCTTTTTGGATCCAAACCATAAAGCACATAAAAGTCCACATTTATCTCTACTGTCAGGGGGGCATGTCATTAACACAATATAGTATTGGCCAAAGTGTCATGGCAGCCTCTGGGCCGTCATTGGCGTCATCAACTCCAGCTGCGCACAGACCAACAGGTGTGAATCAACGGCTGTTAAAAGCCAGCGTCGCTGACAGCCCGGCACGGAGTCGTCTGTCTTCCTCAACGGAGAATGAGCCTGAACTCCGCTCTCTGGTCTCGTCAAGAATCTCTCTTGTCTCGTCTGAAACTTTGTCTGTCTCGTCTGGAACTTTGTCTGTCTCGTCTGGAACCTCGTCTGTCTCGTCTGGAACCTCGTTTATCTCGTCTGGAACCTCGTTTGTCTCGTCAAGAACCTCGCTTGCTTCATCCAGGACTTCTTCTCAGCAACAAGCAAGTAAGAGGACAATTTGTTATTCTACTCCTAACCTATACCCCTGTGCACAGGTGGACCTCCTTGGCGGCAGACCTGCGTCCCCAGCTGACGGGGTAACGCCATCAAGCACACGTAGCGGTTCGCTACCATCACGACTACTGGTACGTCTTGCTCCTCAGTTGCCAGAACTGTTGTTGTATCAGTTACAGGAGTATTGGCCTACGCTATCGGTGGAATCTCTGTCATCAGCATCAGCTGTATCATCGTTGCCACTTTCTGTGGAGTCACTAACCTCGTCATTGTCTGGATTATCATCATCCCGGTCTGTGGAGTCACAGGCGGCATCATCACCAGGATTGCCATTGTCACAGCCACGGGTGGAAACCCCAGCACGTTCACGGACACCTTCACCTCCACACTGCACGGCCGCTGGAACTCAGCAGGGCGAAACCTGTGCTGCACTCAAGTAAGCATCATTACCTGTAGCTCTTCACGAGTGTGGAACATTAGTAATTGTTTTCTGCTTATATGTTCCAGGGTTGCCGGGTCTCCGTCCAGGTCGCTCAGCTCCAGTGATCAGAGCACTATCCACGCACTCACTCTCGCATTACACGCTCTCACTATTAAATAAAGATTATTGTCACTATCTGCTCGTGTCAGTGTCTGTCTCCTGGGTCCCCAAACATGTCACAAAGACTGAATTGAAATGTAACAGTAATACCACTGGGTAATTGGGTAACAGGGTAACACCCACTAACACCTGCGCTCGCCAGATTTTTTTGTGTGCAACCCTTACTAACACCCACTCACCCTACTCACTTTAGGTGTAGTACCCTTTTTGGTAGTATTGTGTTATGGCAATGTAGTTACCTTAACTTTTCTACCTGGGCAGAGGGCTAATTGGGCCAGGTCAGACCAACTCTGGGTTCGTAGGAGCCTGAGAGGTGCAACAACAGATGACACTGACACACGGTGTATGGAACTTGCAACTATGTATATTATTTACAAATATGTACACAAATAAATACACAGCACAATAAAAGAAAACACAATCCATAAACTCCAACTTATATTTACAAAATTCACAGTCCTGTTGTTTCAGTTCCAGGTGACCAGTGGGGTCACCTCTAGCAGTTCCTAGGATTCGGACTTCGGCTTGCCATCCAGATCTGGAGAATCCACAGTCTTGAGAATCCAGCACAAAAAAAAAAACCTGACCATGCTAAGTGGCTCGTGCGTCAGGGGTTCCCGCGCTCAACGGCGTCGACAGCCTTTGTATCCCAATCAATCTCGAATTTTCTCCAAGGCAAAGGCTGTTATCAACACGCTAGCTCACCATCTCTGTGAGTGATCGTCTCTCGGTTGGTGCCTTCTGCTGTGTCTAAGAGCGTTCTGTGGATTACGCACAGACTGAGGGAGAGAGTGCGTGACCCCATTGGCTGGCGTGACCCAGCAACGGCGCAGCCATTGGTTGCTCAAAATACCAACACACATACCAGGAACCTCGCCAGAAGATTCTAGAAAATGTTCCTAACCATCTACGAATACACATCTATCTAAATATTCATACTCAAATCATCCATTCCCATTGTGAAATGGGCGCTTATTTTTTAAAAGCGGCATCAATATTTATAATTTAATTCACGTTAAGCTATCTACTCCCATTGTGAAATGAATGCCCCCCCTTCTTCTTAAAGCGGTATCGACATTCATAATTCCATCCACGTTTTTAACACTGGGTTACAGAAAGGACTGAAAGACTTGTTCACCATCACAACTGAATGTCAGCAACAAGAAATCCTCTTCACTGTTTAATTTTAAGGTCTGATATAAAGTGCCATCACATATGTCTTTGATAATATGTCTTTGATAATATGCCCACTACTGCCAGTGGCACGGAAACAGAGATCATGCATACCCTGGTTCTCAAGAATATCTTTCAGCTGATCCTTTAATGGAATCATAATAAAGAAAAGTCCTTCTTGTAAACTGACCTTGATTGTTGTAAATGAGGAACATGACAGACATTTAAGGGTTTCTTCTTGAGACTGAAGATCCAATGGACTTATTACAAACTCTGCATTAATGATGCCATTCATACTTATCTGCAATGCCAGCTAATGGTTTCTCAAAAAAAAAAAAAAAATACTTGCTTGTTGGAACTGCACTACTAGTGCAGTTCCTAGTTAGCTAGGACTAGTTAGCTAGTTAGACTAGTTAGCTTAATGCTACCTGAAGCGATTGCTAAGCTAACACTAGTTAGCTTAATGCTGGCGCCAGTCTCTAAATAACTAACCTACAGCGATCGGATATACCTCCGGTGGATTACCCCTTTGATCGCTTTTATCCGGCCACTGTGAGTAAACTGACCAGCGATTCCAGCGCTTCCTTGTGATTCACTGATGTGCCCTACCTGAAGCGATTGCTAAGCTAACGCTAGTTAGCTTAATGCTGGCGCCAGCCATTCCACCTAACACCAGCCTGAATCAAAGCCCAGCTGCGAGGCCCAGCGGAGATACTACCAGGCAGGCGGCTATTTGTTGACGGGGCTCAGCAGAGATTTCACCCAGGCAGACGGCGGTAGGCGGCGGTGCCCAGCGGAGGACTTACCGTGACTGCAGCGGCGGTGTGCGACGAGACTACCCGAAGCGATTGCTAAGCTAACGCTAGTTAGCTTAATGCTGGCGCCAGTCATTCCACCTTACACCAGCCTGAATCGAAGCCCAGCTGCGAGGCCCAGCGGAGATACTACCAGGCAAGCGGCTATTTGTTGACGGGGCTCAGCAGAGATTTCACCCAGGCAGACGACGGTAGGTGGCGGTGCCTAGCGGAGGACTTACCGTGACCTCAGCGGAGCTCGGTGGCAGCGGCGGTGTGTGACGAGACTCGGTTGGAGGAGCGGGACGGGAGACCAGTTACGGCGACTATGAGCAACGAGACCAGCAACGGAAGGGGCTAGTTGGCTAGCTGAGGCCCAGCTGGATTCGAGGACGATCGGATCAGATTCTGGCGATATAAGCAGAATTTATTTTACTATCCACAGATTTTCTTTTTCCTTCTTTCCAAGAAAGACTGAAGATGGCTGCCACCGGATTAAAAAGTGGGCTGATGGGCACCACTAATAAGCCTTCTCTACTTCTCTACTTCCTCCTCGTTTTGTCTTTGTGTGTCTGGACCTGCAACAAGAAGGATTTTCCGACAAACTCAACCAAAGGTGAAGTTAAAAAGTTTTATCTGTATGGATTTGGGCTTGGACATCTCACCCTACACTCTATGTGGTCTTTAAAAGCCCTGAGCAAAAACTTCCAAATTAAGGCAAACATGGCTGTTAAGCAAAAATCACAATATGGCAGAGGATATACAGTTAAAGTTCTGTTAGTTCTGCTACTTCTGGCAGGAGATATTCACCTTAACCCTGGACCTGCCACTATTAAACAGCAGACCACTGGGTTAGCACAAAACCGAGCTGTACAAAAGCAAAAACAACATTTATTTTTCCAAACTGTTAATCATGCACGAGTTCTTTGGGACACCAAGGCTAAACCAAAGGGGATCCTCGGCGGTCATTTAAACATACGGAGCATAATCCCCAAAAGAGATGAGATTTCGGTGTTGCTGTTGGACTCAAATCTGGACTACCTTTGTCTCTCAGAAAGCTGGCTACACAGTAACATAGACACTAATATGATCGATATTGTGGGCTACCAGTGTTTTAGAAAAGACAGGCAGGTAGGGAGGGGAGGAGGTGTTTTAATTTACATCAAAGAGAAATATAAATGTCAACTGGTTGATTTGAATACTTCACTTGAATGTTTAGCTGTTAATGTATGTCTCTCTCCGGTAATGAATTTCAACATTGCAGTAGTGTACAACCCACCGTCACACAACTCTTCCTTTTATAATGAATTAAGTGATCTGGTTAAACAACTTGAGAAGAACAGAGAAACAATAATTCATGGTGACTTTAATATCAACTGGTCTGATAAAAAAGACAAACAAAAACTGAAAAGCCTCATGACTAAATTTAATTACCAGCAAATCATCAAAGGACCCACCAGGATAACCAAACAATCCAGAACACTTATTGACATGGTATTTACTAATAAACCAGAACGAATAACCAGAACCTATAATCTTGTAACTGGTCTCTCAGATCATAACATGGTTCTTGCTGTCAGGAAACTTACTAAAAAGCGACTACAGTATTATGGGGGAGTCGATATTGACAAATCAAATTTTATTATCCCCAAATCAAAAAATGAGGAGTTTGAACATTACTTAGAGAATCAAAATTGGGAGCAGCTCATGTCAACATGTGAAGTAGATGATTGTTGTAATTTTATAACTGCAACAATCACAAAGTCTATAGAAAAATTTTCAAAGCAAATTAAAAGTAGACAACAGAAGATTAGCCTACCATGGTTAAATAATGAAATAAGAAAACTTATGAAGAGGCGAGACTATGCACTGAAAACATCACTAACCTCCAAACTACAAAATGATCACCTTGTGTACAAAAGTTTAAGAAATAAAGTGGTACATGAGCTGCGAAAATCAAAAATATCTTATTACAATAAACTGATAGATCATGCAAAGGGTAACAACAGTTCCCTATGGAGGCATTTAAATAACTTAACTAATAAAAAAAACGATCAGAAGGGGGTAAAGGAACTTAGAATCAATGGCAAGACCGTCAGTGACAAGGCTACTTTGGCAAATGAATTTAATTCACACTTTGTGGGCTCTGTGGAAGACTTAACAAAAATTTTTGTGCTGCCAAATGTGCTCAACAACACAAATTCCATACTTCCAACAGATACTTTTCACATCGATGAGGTAAATGAGAAGTTAATTGCTGGTATTGTTAAAACACTGTCAAACTCAAAAACTAATGATATCTACAATATGAGCACCTCCTTTCTCAAAATGCACAGCAAAATATTAATCAAACCACTGACTCATCTCATTAATCTCTCCATTAGGTCTAGTACATTTCCATCTGGCTGGAAAAAAGCTGTCGTCATACCAGTTCATAAATCAGGCAGTAAAGACGATATATGCAATTACCGCCCAATCTCTATTTTACCAGTCCTATCTAAGGTTCTTGAAAAAGTTGTAGCTACACAGCTGATAGACTACTTACAAGACAGTCAACTTCTTCATCCACATCAATTTGGTTTTAGACCAGGATACTCAACAGAAACAGCAAATTGTTGCCTTATTGAAAACGTCAAACAGTCCTTGGACAGGGGTAATGTGGTAGGAGCTGTTTTTCTAGATCTCAAAAAGGCTTTCGATACTGTAAACCACAGTTTGCTTTTATCCAAAATGGTATCTTTTAACTTCTCCCCAAATACATTAGAATGGTTTGCATCTTATCTCCAGAATAGAGAACAGTGTGTAAAAGTTCACCAGGATAAATCCTCATTTTTAAACAACCGCATGGGTATCCCACAAGGGTCCATTCTTGGTCCTTTACTTTTCAGCATTTTTATTAATGACTTGCCGTTACACTGCTCAGCTGCAACATGCCAACTTTATGCAGATGATGCAGTTATTTACACAGCTGCCAAGACTCCAGCACAGGCTGCAGATGTACTGTCTACAAGTATGGTTGATGTCCAAGAGTGGCTCCTCAAGAACCATCTATTGCTGAACCTTCAGAAAACAGTCTCAATGTGCTTTTCAATCAAAAAATGTAACCTGCAACATTTTAAAGTTAATATACATGATCATGACATCAGTTTAGCTACAGAATTCAAATACCTTGGCATTGTACTAGATCCTCAACTCAAATTTAATCTTCATATAAAGAAAATTTCAAAAACAGTAAAAAAAAATCTGAACTGCTTTAAATTAATTAGATATTACATACCTTACGAAGCAGCTGCACTGTATATGCATTCTATGGTTTTTTCTCATATATCATACTGTTTGACAGTCTGGGCTCAAGCAGCCCCTTCCACAATAAGACATATAGGTTCATTATATAATCAAACCCTAAAAATCTTGGACAAAAAGCCCATTAGGTGGCATCACTGTAATGTTTTAAAAAAATACAACCTATTGAGTTTTGAGAGCTTCATTGACCTCTGTCTTCTGAAATTAACGTTCAAATGTTTCCATAAATCAGCACCCGAGCCACTTGCTGGTTTCGTCCAAAGACAGGACAGCAGCAGAGCCACCAGGAGTTCTGTTAACAATAACTGTAAAATATTCCACCGCAGAACCACATTTGGACAAACAGCTTTCTCTATAAAGGGCAGTCACATCTGGAACACAATGCCAAATGAAATTAAAATAATAACGGACTTTAAAACATTCACTAAAAATGTTAAAAACTGGCTGAAAAATAAACAAGAATGTACTCATGTATGAATTATTTGTCTGCAAAGTGAGAGTGAATGAAGGGAAGGAATAAATGTGTTTGTTTATAGTGAGTGACGGAGGGAGGAAGGCCTGAAATAGGCAAATGTGAGTTATGTTATATGTGTTAAATGTGAGTCAGGCTGTTATATTTGTGTATTTATAATATTTATAATATTTATGTTAAATGTGAGTCAGGCTGTTATATTTGTGTATTTATAATATTTATAATATTTATAATTGTGTATTTATAATTTTCTGCATTGATGTATGTGGTTATTGTGTATATTTTTTATCTTGATTCTTTTTTCTAAAGCCCATCCAGGGACAAGAGTTGCAAATTAGCTAATAGCTATACACTCTATGTGCAACACATCAGATTGATTGTCTTTGATTAATTGTCTATGTTTATTGCACTGTCCCTGTCAAATAAACTAATCTACTACTACTACTACTCCCAGCAGAATGTAATTTCAGCAGTTTCAGTAGGTCGTCAATCAATACACCTGTAGTGTTGTGTCTTAGTGTGAAGCAGAGAATCAAGATGATGCTTTGCTCTTCCGTTAGCCCATAGGAGCAGACGTCATCTACTTCTTGAGGGATATTGTCCTAAAATGACTGAAAAAAAACCCTGTATTAATAATAATAATAATAATAGTAATACATTTTATTTAAGGTGCCTTTCAAGGCACTCAAGGACGCCGTACAAGAATAAAACAATCAATAAAACAAAACCCAATAAATTAAAACTTATTGGGTTTCACTTGTTTTTACTCATCACTGAGTTTTGGTCAACTGTATAAGCATCTAAAATAAACAAAAGCCACGACACACATTCATTCATCTTCTTCCGCTTAATCCTTTTCGGGTCGCGGGGGGGCTGGAGCCTATCCCAGCATCTTTGGGTGAGAGGCAGGGTACACTCTGGACAGATCGCCACTCCATCACAGGGCCAACACAGAGAGACAGACAACCAACCATTCACTCTCACAGTCATACCTAAGGACAATTTAGAATCCCCAGTTTTGATTCCAATTAACCTAACTTGAATGTTTTGGAAACCTTAGAAATCCCGGAGTAAACCCACGCAGACACGGGGAGAACTTGCAAACTCCACACAGATCACTGTTGGTTGGGGGCTGGGATCGAACCCAAGATCCCCCAGCCAAGGGTGAGTTGCTGTGCTGCCGCAGTGCTAACCACTCCTCCACCGCGCCGCCATGCTACAACACACAACCAAAAAAAAAAAAAAAAAAAAAAAAAAAAAAACCAGGATGACAGAAAATATGCACTCCAATAAAATGCAAAAAATGCATGTGTCCACTGACAACTGCATATAATTAAAAAAATGGTTTTCCTTACCTGGAGCACTGATGAAAATTCTGCTCTTTGCTCTTGTAGCATTTGGATAGTATCTTCAGCATTTTTCTGAGAAGGACAAAAATCAGCAGCTCATTAATGAGTAATAGAGAGTGATGGAGATTATACTGTACGATGCTGTAGTTTTGTCTCACTTGTGCCAGGATGAGAGGTTCTGCTCTCTGGCTACCATCATTACTTTCCTGAGACTGATACAAACAAACAAGAGCAAAAAAGATAGTAGCTGCAGTTTAACATCCGAGTGAGGAAAAGAGGAAGAGAGATGGATAAAATGCATTTTCTGTTCACCTGTGCTAATGTGAAAGGCTCTGCTCTCTGTTCTTCTCTTTGGGTTGCTTCTTCACTTTCCTGGGAGGAACATAAGCCCATTATGGATTAAAAAGATATGACAATGGGGAGAGAGAAAGAAAAAAAAAAATAGCTGTAACTTCACAGAAAGTGAGAGCTGTATAGGACTGTAGTTTTGTCTCACCTGTGTGTGTTTGGGAGGTTCTGCTCTCTGCTGTTCCCTCTGGCTACTATCTTCATCTGTTTCCTTAAAACAGTACATAACTCATGAGAGACAGATTCAACACATCCACCTGGAAAAGGATTACAAGACTTTTTTGGTGTTGATTGGTTATTTTTGTAATACACAGCAGCTACCTTGGAGATAATATGTCCTACCACCACTATTTTCAGGGTTAATCAACAAATGGATTATAACTGTTAAAAATCACACAACATGAATGGAAAATTATGAATCCTAGCCTCGGTTTTCAAACACTGCTATTTCTTTTTCACACACATACAGTACTTAACATATTGTAGTGTATACTGCTTCACTGTGATTCCTGTCCATCAAAACATGATGCAAAATACATGGCCTAAAGTCTGCATGGTGGACTGCACAAGAGTCATGAGTTTCATTTGTTTATGAAAAAGTGATCATTTGAGCTCACATTTGGCACAAAACACCAGAACTGACACTTCAGTGATTATCAGGGTTCCCACACATTTTTATGGACAAAATTTAAAAACTAAACCAGAACATTTTAAGAACCCATAATAAAATTTGCATTCACTTCAGATACTTCAAACTAGGTGGTCAGTACACTCCTTTATCAAATCATCCCTTCCCATCAGGTCTTGTCATCACAGGTGGGTAGAGCAGCTAGAAACTGTTTAAGTAATAATAACATGGACTTATTATTGTAATTATGCTTCGGTGAAGAGGCATACAGCAGTGTGTGTGTGTCTCCCCACACCGAGGCGTCAGAACCTATGGGGCTTTCATTACTCAAGTAGAAGTCAGAGTTATCACCAAAAGTAACTTCAGTAAGAATAAGAAAGTATCTACTAATAAACAGTTACTTGAGTAGCAAGTAATGACTTCACCAATTTGTGACTCTTATGAATTTCCTTTTTTCCGTTTGAATTTACATTTTTTTCTTGATAATTTGAAACTTTGATACATTTTTCCATCTTTTTCCAATCATAACTTTGCCTTGTAATTTTGTCCTTTTAACTTTTCCTGTACATTCTGGACTTTATTCTCAAATTTGTGAGATTTTGCTCATAAATTTGATACATTTTTCTTATCAATTTGTATTTTTTTCCTCCTAAGTGTCATGTATCTGCTTTCACAGCAGATGAGGGTTTAAGGGAGAGGACTGAGTGCAGACAGGCTCAGGTAAAAAAAAACTCCAAAGCAAAACAAGCAGCACATGGGCTGAGAGTGAAACAAAACTAAACTGAACTTGGCATGGAAACCAAACAGGTAGTGATGGGTCCGGCAACACCGATACGTCGGCGCATGCGTCGAGCTCATAGAGCAAAACCCCGTGTCGGTGTGCGTATCGCTTTAAGAAAGTCACGTGACCAATACAGGTACTGTTTCGAACTGACACTGACGCGCCAGCGTTTATAAGGAAGCACATCTGTCAACGGGATGCATCTGCCCAAAGAATCTCTGATGTGTTGCAGATGGTTCATCGGCAAATTCCTCAAGAATTATGGAGCACGAGCAGCCTCAAGCTAAAAGAAAGGTTTCCGCCGTGTGGGACCATTTTGATCTCATATCCCAACAACAAGCCATGGGTTACAAAATCAGTTAAATCCTGCTTACAGAGGAAAACACTTGCCTTTAAACAGGGGTCTTTTTCTGAGCTGCAGGTTGCCACAAAAGAGCTGAAGTCTGAAATTTTAAGAGCAAAACAGAATTATAAATCAGAATTGGAAAGCAAGATGGCAACAAAGAAACTTGGTTCAGCGTGGGCCAGTATGAAAACTATTGCAGGCCTCCAGAGCACAGAGCGCAGTAATCGTGTGTTTTTAGATGGTTTTAATTCAGACACAGAGCTGGCTAATGCTCTTAATTGTTTTTATGGTCGTTTTGACTCCTTTGATTTTAGCACAGAAACCCAACATTTGAAACAGAAACTCAAAGACAATCAGCACTTTAATACTGAGGTGCAGGATGTTAAAAGGGAGTTCTGCACTGTAAAAGTGAACAAAAGTCAGGGCCCTGATAATATATGTGGGCGCTTGGTAAAGTCCTGTGCACATGAACTGAGTCCTATATTTCATTACATTTTCAATAAGTCCTTACAGACACAACATGTGCCTAAGATCTGGAAAGAAGCCGTGGTTGTTCCCGTTTCAAAATCCAGCTGTCCTAAAACGGTAAACAACTTTAGACCAGTTGCTTTGACTTCAATTTTAATGAAAATTTTTGAAAAACTGGTCAGATGTGAGGTCCTAAAGCAGACTGAGCATGCATTGGATCCTCTGCAGTTTGCCTATAGGCCTCACAGAGGAGTGGAGGATGCCACTGTCACTCTGTTTAACATGCTTTTTAAAAATCTGGATTTTAATGGGGCACACGCCAGACTTTTATTTGTGGACTTTTCCTCCGCCTTTAATACAATCCAACCTCATATCTTAGATGAAAGGCTCCTGCTGTAGAGGATGCATTCAAAGATGAGACTGAGTTTATTTCTCAGGATCGGCTTTATTGAAAGGACACATCCTCTATCAATCTCCAACAAGCAGAAGAGAGAGAACAATCACATCTCACAGTTCTTATACCCTGCAGAAGCCACACAACCTAAGTCACATGGTGCTTATGCAAACATACAGTCCCAGTGTCTCCTTGTTCTTCTCCCATTGTCTCTTATCTCTCGATGTTCCGGGGCTCCCCCTGGGACATCCTCTTTGAGACAAAAGCCCGACTTCACATCTCCTTGTCATCTCCTGTAGATCTCTGCCTTCTTTGTCTTCTTTGTCCTCCGAGAAGTGAAGCCCTCAATACACATACCATCATGCATATGTGGGAAATATGGGTTCAATATATGCGCCATATAACCCCCCCCCCCCCCCAAACGTCTAGTAAAGGACAAAGTACACCCCGAGATGCATAGCGGAGAATATCACCTCATATCACACAGAACAGAAAATAGCACAACATATCACAACTCCAATTGCTTGGGCTTTAACCTCCTGCCATATCTACTGTAAGCAGGCTTCACTCCGTCTGCAGCAGTTCCTTGCATCTGTGAATCAGAGTCATTAGTGCATGCCTGTGAAAGCTTGGAACAGTATCTCCCTGGCGGCCTGCCGCGGCGGGGGGCCCTGGCCAACTGCACTTGTTCATCAGCCCAAACAAAAGCGGGTTTGAGTCTGTTAATGCAGACCAACTCCCTTCTGTCGCCTAAATCAAGCAAAAAATGCTTTTCCCCAGTCTCCAACACTCGGAAAGGCCCGTCATAAGGCGGTCTCAGCCCCAACCTTTGAGCAGTGTCTTTCAACAGTGACAGAGTTCGTGCACCAAGCCTTGTTAATATAAATGCACACTCCCCCCCTCTTGTCTTACCGGAGTCAACTGCTGCTCTGTCTGCCCGGAGTGTGTGTAGGCCGGCTAGCTCGATAGCATTGTCGGGTATTCCACTGTGAAGCCATGTTTCCGTAAAAATCACGATATTCAGAATCAGAATCAGAATCAGGTTTATTGCCATTGTTCATGTAGTACACAAACTAGGAATTTGTCTCAGTGCAATGCTGCAACATTAAACATGATAAAATAAAAGAAATAAACTATACATGCAATAAAGTGAAGAATAAGAGTGAGTGATACTGGTCAGCAGTTAAAATATATTAGCGAGCAGCAGACACTGTGGAGAACCATATAGTGCAGTCGGTAATGCAGGAAGAAAACAGTGATGATTGACATGAGTCTGGTTGAGCTGCTGTACATAGTGCACGAGAGTCAATAAGTCACTTAGTGTTCAGCAGTCTGATGGCAGAGGGGAAGAAGCTGTTCATGTGACGGGAGGTTTTAGTCTGGATGGACCGAAGTCTTCTACCTGAGGGGAGGGGGGCAAACAGTACATGACCAGGGTGTGAGGGATCGGCTATGATCCGGCCAGCACGCCTCCGGGTCCTGGAGATGTACAGATCCTGGAGAGATGGGAGCTTGCAGCCGATCACCTTCTCAGCAGTGCGCACGACGCGCTGCAGCCTTAGTCTGTCCCTGGCAGTGGCTCCTGCGTACCACACGGTTATGGAGGTGGTGAGGATGGACTCGATGATGGCCGTGTAGAACTGCACTAACATCTTGGTGGGTAGCTTGAGCTTCCTCAGCTGCCGCAGGAAGAACATCCTCTGCTGGGCTTTTTTGATGAGTGAGCTGATGGTCGGCTCCCACTTGAGGTCCCTGGTGATGGTAGTGCCTAGGAAGCGGAAGGAATCAGCAGTGGTGATGGGAGAGCCTGTGAGGGTGAGGGGGGGCAGAGGGGTTATGACTTTCCTGAAGTCCACAATCATCTCCACTGTCTTCAGAGCGTTCAGCTGCAGGTTGTTGTTGTTGCACCAGTTCATAAGTCTCTTATTGTTGGTGATCCGAAGCCGTAGTTCACTCATTTTGCTCGCCAGAGACCATACATTAGCAAGGAAAATACTGGGTAGCGATAGCCGGTGCGGTGTTAGCTTTAGCTTAGCTCTTAGCCCACCGCGCTTACCCCTCCTTTGTTTACGGTCCTTACGCCGCCTGCGAGCACTTCCGGTTGGCCGGGAAGCCTGCCGAGTGTCGGGAGTTCTCCAGAGCTCCGGGATGAGACGTAGATTCAGACGTAGGTTGCTGATAAAAAGATCGTTATCGTTGTTTTGTAAACCAATATTCAAAAGCTCATCTCGGGTGTAAGATGTAAAAGCAGAGCTGTTCTGAACGAACATACCCGAAATGAGCAGAAATAACACTGCTAATCCACAAAATCTGATAGGACGCTGAGCCTCGCGTTGTGCACGCGCCGCCATCTTGCGCCACTGCTCAGCTAACCTGGAGTTTCTCATGGTTAAATGTAGACCTTTCTATCTGCCACTCGAGTTCACTTGTACCATCATAACAGCCGCTTACATTTCTCCGGATGCTAATGCTAAGCTTGCTATGAAAGAACTGCATGCAGCTATTAGCAAACAACAAACTGTACACCCAGAGGCAGCATTTATTGTGGCGGGTGATTTTAACCACTCTAACCTCAAGACAGTGCTTCCTAAATTCTACCAGCATGTCTCCTGTCACACAAGAGGGGACAAAACATTGGACCATGTTTACACCAATATTGTGGGAGCCTACACAGCAACTCCCCTCCCCCACCTAGGTCAGTCTGATCATTTATCCTTGTTCCTTACCCCCAAGTATGTACCGCTCATCAACCGGGTGAAGCCATCAGTGAGGACCATCAAAGTGTGGCCAGAGGGGGTTGACTCTGTACTCCAGGAGAAGTTTAGGAACACAGACTAGAGTATGTTCACCTCTCAGGCTCCCTGTGGCTCCCACATAAACATCAACTCTTACACCCACTCAGTCCTGGACCATATCAACACCACTACTGACAGTGTCACCACGGAAAGACAGATCACCACGTACCCAAATCAGAAGCCGTGGATGAACAGAGAAGCGCGGCTTCTGCTAAAAGCACGTAACAATGCCTTTAGATCTGGTGATGCACAGGCCTACAGTTCATCCAGGGCAGATCTGAAGAGGGGCATCAAGAAGGCCAAGCGCAGCTACAAGCTGAAGGTGGAGGAACATTTTGGGGACTCTGACCCCCGACGTATGTGGCAGGGCATTCAAGCTATCTCTGATTATAAGCCCAGCAACTCCATACCTATAGCCATGACTGTGCCCTTTCTCAATGAGCTAAATAACTTCTATGCTCATTTTGACAAGGACAACAACGAAAAGAACATCAATTTCCCACCCTCTGATGACCTCCACCACCTCACACTCACCCACACCGACGTCCGTAATGCACTGAGTCATGTCAACGTACGTAAGGCTGCTGGCCCTGATGGCATTCCTGGGCGTGTGCTGAGGGCATGCGCTGAGCAGCTGGCAGGGGTCTTCACAGACATCTTCAATCTGTCCCTGGCCCAGGCCGTGGTACCAGCGTGCTTCAAGACCACTTCAATAGTACCAGTGCCGAAACATTCAACACCATCGTGTCTAAATGACTATCGCCCTGTGGCACTGACGCCCATAGTCATGAAGTGCTTTGAGCGACTGGTCTTGGCACAGCTCAAAAAAGGCCTGCCCCCTACACTGGACCCTCATCAGTTCGCCTACCGGAGCAACAGGAGTACAGAGGATGCGGTTTCTACAGCGCTGCACTATGTACTCGCACACCTGGATGACAAGAACACCTACGCAAGAATGCTGTTTATTGACTTCAGCTCAGCATTCAACACAGTTATCCCCTCCAAGTTGCTCACTAAACTTGGGGACCTGGGAATCAGTACCTCCACCTGCAACTGGATCATGGATTTTCTGACCAACAGACCCCAGCATGTTAGGTCAGGCCCCAACCGTTCTTCCGTCATCACACTCAACACTGGTGTACCACAGGGCTGTGTGCTCAGCCCATTCCTCTACTCCCTCTACACCCATGACTGCAGGCCTATGTATGGATCCAATTCCATCATAAAGTTCGCAGATGACACCACGGTGATTGGACTCATCAGGGACAACGACGAGTCAGATTACAGGGCAGAGGTTGAGCACTTGGCTACTTGGTGCGCTGACAATAACCTGCTCCTTAACACCAGCAAAACCAAGGAGCTCATAGTGGACTACAGGAAGGAGAGGGAAGAGACACATGACCCCATCCATATCAATGGCATAGCTGTTGAACGTGTCCCCAGCTTCAAATTCCTGGGGACCCACATCTCGGAGGACCTGTCCTGGTCAGTTAACACCACCAGCCTGATCAAGAAGGCCCATCAGCGCCTCTGCTTCTTGAGGACACTGAAGAAGAACCATCTGTCAACTGACATCCTGGGCAACTTCTACCGCTGCGTGATAGAGAGCACCCTGACCAACTGTATCACAGTCTGGTATGGGAGCTGCTCTGTAGCTGACCGCAAGGCGCTGCAGCGGGTGGTGAAAACCGCCCAACGCATCACATGGACTCCACTTCCAGCTATAGAGGACGTCTACAGGAAAAGATGTCTGCGCCGGGCACGCAGCATTCTTAGGGACTCCAACCATCCTGCTCATGGACTGTTCCAGCTTCTCCCCTCCAGAAGACGTTTCAGAAGCCTTCGGACTAGAACCAGCAGGTTTAGGAACAGTTTCTTTCCAACAGCCGTCACGTTATTGAACTTAGTTCCCCGCTGACTCTCTTACCATCATCTTTTACCATCCTCACCTGTACATAACTGCATAACTACATAACTACATCTAACTTATTGCACATTATTTGCACATAACAGTACTCTTAACTTTCTGCACTGCTGCATATATTTGCATATATTTGCTTAAATTGCACATACTGTTAATTACCGTATATACTGCACTGCTGTCCTTTGCACTTCTGATTGGATGCTAAACTGTGTTTCATTACCTTGTATTCATACATGTGTAATGACAATAAAGTTGAATCTAATCTAATCTAATCTAAAACCTTTGAGCATCGTGTCTGACAAAGACAAACTCTGCATTTTTTAAAGCTTTAGGCACAAAAACGCGCGGGAAACTGTGATGAACTGGGCCAGGGAGGGTGTGTGATCCCGTGTCGCTCTGCAACAGCTGAGCGGGGGGGCAATTTGGAGCTGGGTTGTCTGGAAGGAACTCACCCGGCAAACGGAGGGGTTGAGTAAAGACTAGTTCAGCCGGAGAGGCTTGCAAATCTTCCTTAGGTGCAGAACGCAACCCTAATAAAACCCATGGAAGTTTATCCACCCAATTTGTGTCCGTAAGAGCTGCTCTGAGAGCTGCTTTCAATGACCTATGAAAGCGTTCGCACAAACCGTTAGCCTGGGGGTTATACGCGGTAGTGCGGTGAATTTTCACCCCCAGGCTGTGTGCCATGGATGACCAGAGCTCGGAAACGAATTGGGGACCTCTGTCCGACGTTATGTCCGATGGGACTCCAAAATGCGCGACCCAAGCCGTTAAAAACGCGCGCGCAACGTCTGCTGCTGTAGTTGACGCCAGAGGGACCGCTTCTGGCCAGCGCGTGGTGCGGTCTACCATCGTCAAAAGGTGTGTGAAACCCTGCGACAATGGGAGGGGTCCCACCAAGTCGACATGCACATGATCAAAACGTTTAGCAGGGATGTGAAAAGGCTCCAGAGGGGCTCTAGTGTGCTTGTGTATTTTGGCTCGTTGACACGCTACGCAGGCTGCGGCCCATTCTTTTTTCTTTTTTTTTTTTTTTTTGTTACTTATTTGTACCCGTAGGTAGACTTGGTTTGCAGTCTGGTGACAAGCCACCGGCTGCTGGTCGCTGTGTGCGCGACCTGTTTACGCAACCCCGGCCAAACGAATTTTCCCCCCACCATTTTGATCGATGCGCACACACCCGGATGCGCCAGAGAATGAATTGAGTCAAAAACGCGGCGGCGCCACGCAGCTGGAACACAGAATAGAGGGGGCATACCTATTTGCTGCACCCTGTGCTCCAGCCTTAACCCTGTTGGTCCAGACTGGAGCGCGCGCACATCCGCGTCGCCAACCTGCTCCGCGGCCATGGCTGCGTAATCTAAACCCACGCAGACCGGGGCTGCGAGCGCCTCGGTGCCACAAGCCCAGCCCGCGCCCACGGCCGCCGAGTCTGCCCCCTGGGGGCCTGGCGTTGCAATTGCACGCGAAAGACAATCTGCCACTACATTATGTTTGCCCGCGACATGTTGAATATCGGTGGTGAACTCCAAAATAGCGGCCAGCTGTCTTTGCTGTCGGCCTGACCAAGGCTCTGAAATCTTGGCCATCGCAAATGTTAACGGTTTGTGGTCTACAAACGCGGTGAAACGGCGCCCCTCCAGCCAGAACTGGAAGTGGCGGATGACCAAATGCAGGGCCAACAGCTCCCTATCAAACGCGCTGTATTTCCGCTCGTTATCGCACAATGTTTTGCTAAAAAATACGAGCGGTTGCCAGCTCCCTGCTACCAGCTGCTCGACGACCGCCCCAACCGCTACATCGGAAGCATCCGTGGTGAGCACCATACGAGCCGTTGGCACTGGGTGTGCCAGCAAAACAGCGTTCGCCAGGGCTGATTTGACCTGGGAGAAAGCGCGTTCCCGCTCCGGGGACCACTCGACCCTATTTGCAGGTTTTTGTTTCTTCAGTGCCACGTACAGTGGGTGCATGAGCTGTGCTGCGCTGGGGAGGAAACGATTATAAAAATTAACCATTCCCAAAAATTCTTGCAATGCTTTGCCCGTCTGAGGTTGGGGAAACTCTGTTATTGCGCGCACTTTATCGGGCAGTGGGACCGCACCTTCTGGAGAAACGTGATGCCCCAAAAAATCAATTTGTGTCACTCCGAACTGGCATTTCGCTGGGTTAATTATTAACCCATGCTCTGTCAGCCTCTGAAAAACCGCTGTGAGATGGCGTTTGTGTTCATCTTCGGATGTGCTGGCTACCAAAATATCATCCAAGTAGACGGACACGAAAGGGAGGCCGCATAAAACCGCATCCATCATGCGTTGGAACATCTGCACAGCACCCTTGAGGCCAAAAGGCATGCGCAAAAATTCGAAAAGTCCAAAAGGAGTTATTACGGCCGTTTTGGGTATGTCCTGAGCGCGGACTGGGACTTGGTGGTAACCACGCACCAAATCTATTTTGGAAAAAATGCGCGGCCCCGCTAAATGCGCCGAAAAATCCTGGATGTGCGGAATCAGGTAGCGGTCATGTGCTGAAGCATTATTTAACCTGCGGAAATCGCCGCAAGGTCGCCACGAGCCGTCGGCCTTAGGGACCATATGCAGTGGTGAGGACCAGGGGCTGTTAGAGCACCTAATGATGCCCAGTTTTTCCAGGTTAGTGAATTCCTAACGCACAATGGCCAGTTTAGCTTGGTCCAAGCGCCGAGCCTTTGCAAAAACAGGGGGGCCAGAGGTAGTTATGAAATGTTCGACCCCGTGTTTAGCTACTGACGCTGAAAAGGTTGGGACCGTGAGTGTTGGGAACTGAGTGAGTAGTGCATGAAACTTACCACCCGCAGCTGTGACATTGGGATGTGCAGTAGGCGGGGCCACCCGAGCTGTGCAGGAAATAGAGTGGAAAGACAGTGCATTAACCATACGTCTATTAGCAAGATCAACCAATAAACCATTTGAGCACAAAAAATCAGCACCTAACATGTTATTGCTGACTGCAGCCACGACGAAAGTCCACTCGAATGTGCGACCGTGGAAAGACAGGAGGAGTGTCTTCTCCCCCGTAGGTCTTGATCGTCGAGCCGTTTGCCGCCAACACCAGGGGTCCGCTGGAAGGCGCCAGCAGGTCGGCGTAGGAAGGCTTGATGAAGCTCAGCTGGGAGCCTGTGTCCACCAGGAACTGCCTCCCTGAATTCGCGTCTGTTATGAAGAGCAGCTTGTTCTTTGTACCGAGAGCAGCAGCTGCTACCGACTCTCGGTCTTGGTGTTTCCCGGGCGCTTGAACCGGCACGGTGGAATGCACTTGCGCGTCCTCTCGGCGAAGCGTCAATGGTAAAAGCAGAGAGTACCGTCCGCTCCGCTTCTCTTGGTCTCCGCCGCTGCTGACGTCAGCGAATCCGGTGCCGCAGCCTCTGGCCTTCCACCGTCTCCCGGGGATGCGCTCAGCTCTGCTGCCGCCGTCGTGGCCGTGTGCTGTCTGTGGGCATTGACGAGCCGCTGTGCCTCCTGGCCCAGCCCGTGGTAGTCTCGGTTGGTCAGCAGCTGTGAGCTGGCCAGGGTGACTCTCACTGCTGTAGTGTTCTGAGGAAAAGGTGGGCGAAGATAAAACTGTCGTCGTCATCGCCTCTCAGATTCATCATCCTCACCATCAGGTCTGCCAGCCTGTCCGCTTCGCCTTCGGTCAATGCCAGAAGCTTCTCTGCTTGCGCTCCCCGCGAGGGGGTGAAGGCACGGATGAGGGCGGCTTTTAGTGCGCCGTACTTGTCGTCTTGAGGTGGGTGGCTAGTCAGGCTTTCCACCCGCTGTACTGTGGAGCTGTCCAGCTTTGCGACCACATGGTAGAATTTTGTTGCGTCCGCTGAAATTCCCCGAAGGTGGAATTGCGCCTCCACAGTGGTAAACCAGGAGCGCAGGTTATGTTGCCAGAAATCGGGCAGCTGGAGTGTGGTAGCTGCGTTAACCTGGTTGGCTCCTGAAGAGTCCGGTGCATCAAGGTCGTCGCCACCGGCCATAATTTGTCGTAGGTCACCAGTGTAGAGGATGCATTCAAAGATGTGACTGAGTTTATTTCTCAGGATCGGCTTTATTGAAAGGACACATCCTCTATCAATCTCCAACAAGCAGAAGAGAGAGAACAATCACATCTCACAGTTCTTATACCCTGCAGAAGCCACACAACCTGTCACATGGTGCTTATGCAAACATACAGTCCCAGTGTCTCCTTGTTCTTCTCCCATTGTCTCTTATCTCTCGATGTTCCGGGGCTCCCCCTGGGACATCCTCTTCAAGACAAAAGCCCGACTTCGCATCTCCTTGTCATCTCCTGTAGATCTCTGCCTTCTTTGTCTTCTTTGTCCTCCGAGACGTGAAGCCCTCAATACACATACCGTCATGCATATGTGGGAAATATGGGTTCAATATATGTGCCATACTGCAACAATTTGATTTGAGCAATAATCTGGTGGGTTGGATTCTGGATTTCTTAACCAACAGGACGCAGAGAGTAAGGGTCAATGGTACATTGTCTGACCTAAAGTGCTCTTCTACTGGCTCTCCTCAGGGGTGTGTGTTGTCACCACTACTCTTCATCCTGTACACAAACATGTGTCGGAGCAGACATGACAACAGACAAATTATAAAGTATGCTGATGACTCAGTTATTGTTAGTCTCCTCCAGGATGGTGAGAGTGGCCACGGCCCAGTAGTTGATGATTTCGTTCACTGGTGTGAAGATTCCTACCTGCAGCTGAATATGACAAAAACTAAAGACATGATTATTGACTTTAGGAGGAAAAATCCCAGGCACAAAGTCACCGTACTAAAAGGCCAGACTGTAGGGAGCTTGAAATGAAGAAGCGATGTGATTTTATAAATCAAGTTTTATTATCAGCTTCGCCTCCCTAACATGTCTCATCTCGATGCAGAAGCAGAATGAAGAGGCTGAGCGCAGTCAGACCTTCATATTTATACTCACACTCAACAAAAGACATGCATATCAAAGCTGACATCCCGCATTACGTAATCCCTCCCCAATGTCCTCTCTCTCCTCCACCTGACCCTAGGGGTCAGGAAGATCGATTCGGTCTCCACCATTGCGGCTCCATCTGCTCCTTGATCTTCGCAGGTGGTCGAGACCTCTTGTCCTGTCACTGTCCTCTCTCTCCTCCACCTGACCCTGGGGGATCAGGAATATTGATCCGGTCTCCACCACTGCGACTCCGTCTGCTCCTTGATCTCGCAGGTGGTCGAGACTTCTTGTCCTGCCCTGAGACGTGAGGTCATTCCACATATGTAATCTCTAAACATTCCACTTATGTCTATACATATGTAGGTATGGATATATGAGTAATATAAGCCACACAGACCACCGAATGTGTACAATCCTACAAATATCTTGGGACGATTATTGATAGTAATTTAAACTTTGAAGAGAACTGTGAAAGGGTGTGCAAAAAGGGTCAGCAACATTTGCATTGCTTGAGAAAACTTGCACGCTTCCAAATTGACCGAACCATAATGACAATGTTTTATCGGGCTTTTATTGAATCTGTTTTATCCTTTTCTTTAGTGTCATGGTTTGGTCAGATAAAACTGAAACAGAGGAAATCCTTGGATCAGGTAGTTAGATGGTCCAGTCGTTTGCTTGGTGAGCCACAGCTGAGCCCGACATCCCTGTACACCAGACAAGTACAGAGGATGGCTACCTCCATTTTAAATGATGACGCCCACCCTTTGCACTGCAACTTTCAGCTTCTTCCCTCAAGACGGAGGTTTGCTGTCCCAAAAAGTAGAACCCAGCGCTACAAAAACAGCTTTGTTCCTGCTGCTGTCAAAGAGTTGAACAAGCTGTAACAATATATTGCACATAATTTAGGTACCTATTTATTAACTCCATTTTATATTTACTTATTTTTGTAGGATGTTACTTGGGTTCTAAATATTTTATTGGGTTTTAGACCTTTGAGTTTTTAACCTCTTTGACTAGTTTTTAACTTTTAATATGACCCTTCTCTCTTACCTCTGGTTTTTCTCCCATCTCTGTCTTGTTATACCCTGATTGATGGAGCCTTGAGTATTTTTATCATGCTTATAGTCAGCTTCATGTGTGCCTGTGTTTGTGTCTATGTTGAATGTAATTTGTGGCTTGTAAATATGGATGTCACCAGACTGCAAAACAAATCTACCTACGGGTACAAATAAAGTAACCTGAACCTGATATCGGAAAATAAGGTATGTTTTAATTTCCTTGTTTCATCCTGTTCCTCTCAGAGTTTCCATTTGATCTATCTGAATTTCAATTCATTTCAAAGTGACTCTTAGTTTACTATTCATATTATTTTCTGCAGGTTAAATGTCACATTTGTTCGACCGAACTTTCATATTTAAACTTAAGCACCTCCTCAATGCTGAGGCATTATAGGGCCAGGCATGAGAATGAAGTCCCAGATACACCCAGGATAGACTCAGGTATACAGCCATTCTACAACTTACTCACAGTTGCTTTATTGGTGAAGGCAGGGTGAAGGAGGGCTGCGTGTTTTAACTGACGCTTTTGATGCTGTTTCCGCGTTAATTTTTTTCCCCCTCTTAAATAAAAGCTGAAAAAGAATGCCGTTTCATTTTTGCTGAGCTTGGATTTTAAACTAGTGGAGTACAAGCAAAAAGATAACGACAGGAGCACTTTTTTTAGGGGTGTTTTTTTGGCTTTATTGATAATTAATTCATATTAATTTATTCTTTACTTCATTTTTAACCATCAAGCTTCCAGGAAGCAGATGTTGGATGAGGCTCTGCTGAATTTCATCCTGAAGGACTGCCAGCCCCTCAGCATTGTGGAGAGTGAAGGGTTCAGGGAACTGATTCAGGCCCTTCAGCCCTCATATGTTTTGCCAACCAGAAAGGTTTGTGTGGAAATCATCTAAAGTAGTAGTTGATCTATCCAATTTATTTAATCTTTAATTTAAATATATGGATTTGCTTTTGGTTTGACTTGGTGTAATTTTCAGACCATCAAACAATGGTGGCCAAAAAGTACGAGGAGGAACGGGAACAAGTGAAAAAGGAAGTACAGCAAGCTGTGGCAGTGAGTATAACAGCTGACATGTGGACATCTGTGAACATGGAGGCATACTTGGTGTCATGCGGTGGCTCTCGCGAGCCACCATAAGACGCCACACCGTCACCAGAGAGTTGTGCAAGAGTTTTTTATTAACGGTGAAGTAATGATTATACAAGCTGCTGAGGCAATGACACATACAAGTCTACATACACCGGGAGGCGTAAGGCTAATAGCTCACTTACAGGTCCACAGGAGGCGACGGTCATACCACAGACAGGCAAGATAGAAACAGTCCAAGCATACGTAGCTCCGACGATAAGAGACGGACACTGCTGCAGGGATGCGGCCGCTAGCGTGGGTTTAAGAAGTCCATCACTAACGACCGCAAATGCAGAACAGCTGTTCAGGACTTGACCGCTGAGCGGAAGCCTTCCCGAGCGCTGTCACAATAAGAGCTCGGAGAGCCAGGATAACAACGCCGCTGTCAAGACTTGACAGGAATAGCCCGAGCACAAATAACATAGTGCTCGGGTCATAACAGTAGCCCCCCCTCAAAAGACGGGCTCTGAACGTCTTGTAACACCCAGCCCCTCCCCCCCCAACCACAGGGCGAGTGAATGGAGGAACAGGCAAGGAGGGAGCCAAACAAAACCCAACAAGGCCCCAAACAAAAAGGAAAAAGAAGAACACATCCCCCGACATATCTATCAAATTCCCCCAGAACAAAGGAAAAAAAAAAAAAAAACAAGGCAGGAATTACAATACAAGGGGTACAAACAATACAGAGTGTGGGGAACGTGAAATGAAGAAGCTGAGTGATTTTATAAATCAGATTTAATGACGGCTTCACATCCCCAACATGTCTCATCCAAAAGCAGAAGCAGGAAAGAGGCTGAACGCAGTCAGACCCCCGTACTTATGCATCACACACCAAAAGCCAACATCATTATGCATTACATAACAAAAGCCAACTTCACACGTCCTTCTCATATCCTTCCGATGTCCTCCCGCTCCTCCACCTGACCCCAGGGGGTCAGGAAGTCTTTTCAGGTCTGCACCGCCGCTCCTCCATCTCCTCGTTGCGGTGGAGACTCATTGTCCTCTTCTGAGACGTGAGGTCATTCCACACATGTAATTACAACACATTCCCCTGTGTCTATCATGCAGAAATGGATACATGAACTACAGCCCCCCCCCCCCCAAACTTCTAAGAAAAGGACAATATGTGTAGGTTCACAGACTATGATGACATCATCAGCATAACTATACAAGTTGATCACATTAAAAAACACAGTGATAACCATAACCGTACAGTCTATGCCCCCTGTCCGCCTTAAAACTGTTATGATAACCCCGACAGCATATCCTAAAACACGTTATCACATTCACATCAGTCTGTGTGTCATCTGGGTTTCAACAGTCTTCCGAATCTGCTGTACGCCTGCCTCGGCGTCACAGCGGCGCTGTCTTGTAAGGGATCTGCAGCTTGAGGAAAAAAATGGTTATTTGATCCCTGCGGGGGGTTTGGGACGTGTCCTTTGGGAGGTCTACCACGTCAAGGTGCTCTCGCCACCCGTGCAGGTTCGTCGCTCAACATGAAGGCAGGCTTGAGTCTGTCAATGCTGACTGTCTCTTTTCTGTCCCCCAAATCCAGCACAAAATGCTTATCACCAGGTTCCAGCACTCTAATTTATATGGGCCATCATATGGTGGGCGGAAGGTTGACTTTAAAGCGTCGTGCCTAACAAAAAAGAACTCGGCATTTTTTAAAGCCTGGGGAACAAAAACCCGCAGAAAAATGTGATGAACCGGGCCCGGGAGCATGTCCGCTCCCGTGCTGCTTAGTGGTCTCAGAGCTGAGAGGCGCCCCGGCTCTGGGTGTTCTGGTAAGAATTCACTGGGGAGCCTGAGAGGTTGTGCAAACACTAACTCTGCTGGGGAGGCGTCTAGATCCTCCTTGGGCGCAGAATGCAACCCCAATAAAATCCATGGTAGTTTGTTAACCCAATTTGCATCCGTTAGTGACGCTCTGAGGGCAGCCTTCAAAGACCTATGAAAACGCTCGCATAAACCGTTAGCCTGTGGGTGATATGCGGTAGTGCGATGTATTGACGCCCCTAAGCTGCTGCCCATCGCAGACCAGAGCTCTGAGCCAAACTGAGGACCCCTGTCGGACGTGATGTCCGACGGGACCCCGAAACGTGCCACCCAGGTCGTTAAAAAAACGCGAGCTACTTCTGCGGCCGTAGTTGACGTCAGCGGGACCGCTTCTGGCCAACGTGTGGTTCGGTCCACCATTGTTAAAAGGTGTGTGAACCCCTGCGACGACGGTAGGGGGCCCACGAGATCGACATGCACATGGTCAAACCTCCTGGCCGGAATTAGGAACGGTTCTAAAGGAGCTTTCGTGTGTTTGTGAATTTTGGCGCGCTGGCAAGACATGCATGTTCTTGCCCACTCCTTTACGTGCTTGCGCAGGCCCGGCCAAACAAACTTCTCCACCACCATTTTCACCAAAGCGCGCACTCCTGGGATGCGCCAGGGAGTGAATCGAGTCAAAAACATGGCGGCGCCACGCGGCCGGGACTACAGGGTGAGGTCGCCCGGTTGACACGTCGCAGATTAAGGGGGGCACACTGTCACGCAAACCCTTGCTCTCCAGCCTTAACCTTGTTGGTCCAGACTGGAGCACGCGCACGTCCGTGTCACTGCCTTGTTCCGCTGCCATGGCTGCGTAATCTATCCCTACGTGGACTGGGGCCGCGTACGTTTCCGTGTTGGGCTCGCGCCCTGCGTCTGTGGTAGTATGATCTGCCGCCGCGTGCCCTGACGATGTCACGGCGCGGGAGAGGCAATCTGCCACCACGTTGAGTTTGCCCGCTACATGCCGAATGTCTGTGGTAAATTCCGAAATGGCGGATGGCTAAATGAAGCGCTAACAGCTCTCTGTCAAACGTGCTGTATTTGCGCTCGGTTTCGTTTAGGGATTTGCTAAAAAAAGCTAGCGGTTGCCAAACCCCGTTAAAGTGTTGCTCCACAACCGCCCCTATGGCCAAATCTGATGCATCCGTGGTAAGCGCTATGCGGGCCGAGGGGTCAGGGTGGGCCAAAAGCGCGGCGTCAGCCAGGGCTCTTTTTACTTCCGCGAAAGCGTGTTCCCGCTCCGGGGACCACACGACCGCGCTGGAGGGCTTTTGCTTTCTAAGCGCGGCGTATAACGGCTGCATGAGCTGAGCTGCGCAGAGTAGGAACCGGTTGTAAAAATTTACCATTCCCAAAAATTCTTGCAGCGATCTGACCGTTTGTGGTCGGGGAAAATTTGCCACTGCGCGCACCTTGTCGGGTAATGGGACTGCCCCTTCTGCGGAAACGCGGTGTCCCAAAAAATCAATCTGTGTTACACCGAATCGGCACTTGGTTGGGTTAATTATTAACCCGTGTTCTTCCAGCCTCTGAAAAACTGTAGTGAGGTGATTTTCGTGTTCCTCCTCGGTCGCGCTGGCGACCAAAATATCGTCGAGGTAGATAAACACGAAAGGAAGATCACGTAACACAGCGTCCATCATACGCTGAAACGTTTGCTCTGCGCCTTTCAGGCCAAAAGGCATGCGGAGAAACTCGAAAAGACCAAAAGGGGTTATTACGGCCGTTTTAGGGACGTCCTCAGGTCGGACTGGGACTTGGTGGTAGCCGCGGACCAGGTCTATTTTAGAAAAAATACGCGCACCCGCCAGATGTAGTGAAAAATCTTGGATGTGTGAGATCGGGTAGCGGTCATGAGCTGTAGCATTGTTTAATCTGCGATAATCGCTGCAAGGTCTCCAGGAGCCATCAGCTTTCGGGACCATATGCAGTGGCGAAGCCCATGGGCTTTTCGAGCGCTGAACAATGCCCAGTTTTTCCAGGCTGGCGAACTCGTCGCGTGCTATGGCGAGCTTGGTCGCATCTAAGCGCCGAGCTTTAGCGAACACCGGGGTGCCCTGTCATAACCCGAGTGTCGGTTCTGGCCACACTCGGGTCTCATATCTTATTTCCCTGGCTTTGGCAGCAGAGGATTCCTTCCAGCTCCTCGGGCTCTTATTGTGAAGGCGCCCGGGGGAGCTCCCTGCTGTCAAAGTCAGCTGCTGCGCTGCTGTCATGGCGAGCAGCTGCGCCGCATTGGGGTCATTAGCCGCTTGAGATAAAAGCTGGTTCTGAATGTCCTCCAATGCGGCAGTCTCTGTTAATCTCTGTTGTGCTTCTGTTGTGTTCCTGTTATGCTCTGTTATGTTCCTGTTCTCCTTGCTCATCGTGGTTAACGGACTTGGGAATCCCCTGTTACCCGCCTGTTAACAGTCCCGTTGTTAAGGTACGCTCTGTGTGACTTTACCTTTATTATTATCTCATCTGGCGCATCGGGTGCTCCCCGGCTCAGGCGTCACCTGTTCATTCCTTGTGTGTATTCCTATGCCTGTCTAAACCTGCACTGTAAATAAACATCACTGCAAACTCACTGGTGACTGAGGCGTCTTGTGGTGGTCCGTGAGGGCCATCGTGACAGTAGACTGCCGCCAAACGCCCGGAGAGGAGGCGTTGTATCGAGACGCCATTCACCGTGCAGTTTGCAGTAGTGGACTGTTTGTTTCTACCTGTCTGAGTGTCTGCAGCTGGGAGTATGACATCATCCAGGAGCCGCAGCCGGCGCCTGGGCAGACAGCTAGTGGAAGCTCTGGAAAGTGTCGACAACACCATCTTTTCCGCTACGCTGTGGGACGCTCCCAGCGATATTTTAAGACATTTGGACTATGCTGAGGAATTTCTGCTTAATCTCCCCCTCGAGTTTGACGATCACCCGGAGGTGATAGCGAGGTGGGAGGAACTCGCCGCTCAACGCGAGTCGCTTCGTGGGCTGGAGGAGAGGAGCAGGAAGCAGGGGAGAAAGCATCCTCGCTCCCTGCGTCGTTGTTCCGTCCCCGTCCCGGAGAAGAACCAGGAGTACGCTCCGTCTGGGGGCCGACGACGACGTCGGCGTAACGACGCGGGCTGTCCTCAGCAGAATCCTCAGCTGAAACCCCGTCTGGATCCAGTTCCGGGTCGCCGCAAGGGCTCAACCCACCACACAGCTGTCACTCCTGTGCCTCGTCAGAGGGGAATCCCCGCAGCCTCGTCTTTTTCCGGGCCTTCGCCTGCTGTCCCGTCAGCGCTCCATGCCCGACTGACCCCGGCTGTCGCCCCCTCCTCCTCGTCGCCTATCCTGGCTGCTGTGTGTCTTGGGAGCTCTGTTTCGGCGAGTCCCATCCCGGAGCCGTCTTGTGTGGCCTCACCTCGTCTTCCCAGAGGGCCCTCTGTCGTCATCCAGCAGGGAAAGGGAGGAACAACGTCCCCCACAGCGGGAACCATCTTACCCTCAGGAGAAAGGCAAGTGCATGATAATTTCTCTCATTTCGATATTATTTTGCCTTGTCTGACTCCTGGGGGTGGAGTTCGGGGTATGCAGCCCCCCGAGCTCCCTCCACCTGCTGTGGATGAAAGTTTTAACCCTGCTTCCTCTGTGTCTCCCTCCGCTGAGCGGTCCTCGACGCCAGGCCAACGTCGCTGGATGAGGAGGGGGCCTGTGGTTCTGGAGAGCCTGGTTCCGGTTCCGCAGCCACGCCGTGGGCGGAGGAGGAGAGCGGACTGCAGCGTGGAGCCTTCGCCGATGAGAAAGCATCCCCGGGGTTCCACGGAGGAGCGGTCCGGTCCAGCGGGTCGAGGTTCTCCTGCCACCACGGCGTGCGGGCCATCGGCGTGGACATCGTTGCCGGAGGACTCTCAAGCTGCGCACACCATCACGCCAGCTGCGGAGCCCGACGCAGCTGAGTGGGAGCCTGAGGACGACCTCCTGACATCTAAGCCCGGATCTTCGCAGTCCTGGACGGCGTCGGAACCCGAGCTCAGGCAAGTGCTCTGTTTTATCTTTCTTCTTCACCTCTTAGAGCATTTTTGCCTGTCTCAAGGGGAGATGAGCCGGGTGCAGCTGCCCGCTGCGTCCGAGCTTATCTCGCCGGGTTCTGGCGCTGCTGGTGATCCTGATCCCAGGTTTTCTCTCTCTTTTGAGCCGTCTCCCAGGGTCGCCAGCGAGGGGCTGCTCTCGCCTGCTGCGCCAGAGGTTCCGGTTTCGGGGTTGGAGGTCGAGTCTAGTGCCACGCCGACCCAGTCGGGGTCCGTCGCGGGTTTGGTTCCGGAGGCCCAATCGAGGTCCACCGTGGGTTCGGTTTCGGAGGCCCAATCGGGGTCTGACGTGGGTGCTGCACCAGCAGGTCCTGGATTCGGTGAGGGAGCTGCAGATCCCCGGCCACCGGATGCTGGACAGGCTCATTCCCCTCGTCACCCTCATCACCACCGTCATCCTCCTCGTCTCCCTGGGGAGCGCTACCCATCTCCACCTGGGGCCGTTGGGGTCCCGAACGCTCCGCCCGGTTCCCCCTCGTCTCTCCCCTTTTCAGCGGGACTGCCGGCTGCTTCTTCCCAACGGTTCTGGTGGGCTGGTGTTGCGGGGCGGCCGCCTGAAGGACTGTCTCATCGGTTTGGTTCTCTGGGCCGGCCCCCCGACATTTTTGTCTTCCTGTGTGGCGACCTGCTCCGGCCGCCTGAAACTCTCTGCTTCCGAGCATGGGACTGGGGTAGGCCGCCCGAACTGTCCTCTTTTCCCCTCCCTGTTCTGTGGCCTCTTGATGCCGGACGACCCCCAGAACCTTTTGCCCCCATCCCTCCGGGTCAGGACTGCACCCTCCCCAGGTTTCTGATTTCGTCTGTGGGACTGTTGGGGTGTGCGGGGGGGGGGGGGGGGGATTGATTTGTGTTTTTGTGGCTCACTACATTGTTTCTGAGTTTGGTGGATCCTTTCCCTCCACCTTATGTCAATTTGTTTTTGCCAATATGTGTACTGCCCTGTTAGTCTTGTTTTTTTTTTGCTTGTCCTTTTTTTTTGTCTCTCTCCCTCCTGCCAGCGCCCCATCCACCCACCCTAGGGGGGGTGGGGATGGGGGGCTTGGGTGTTATTCTGGCCGCTCAGAGCTCGGTCTCGAGGGGGAGGCACTGTCATAACCCGAGTGTCGGTTCTGGCCACACTCGGGTCTCATATCTTATTTCCCTGGCTTTGGCAGCAGAGGATTCCTTCCAGCTCCTCGGGCTCTTATTGTGAAGGCGCCCGGGGGAGCTCCCTGCTGTCAAAGTCAGCTGCTGCGCTGCTGTCATGGCGAGCAGCTGCGCCGCATTGGGGTCATTAGCCGCTTGAGATAAAAGCTGGTTCTGAATGTCCTCCAATGCGGCAGTCTCTGTTAATCTCTGTTGTGCTTCTGTTGTGTTCCTGTTATGCTCTGTTATGTTCCTGTTCTCCTTGCTCATCGTGGTTAACGGACTTGGGAATCCCCTGTTACCCGCCTGTTAATGGTCCCGTTGTTAAGGTACGCTCTGTGTGACTTTACCTTTATTATTATCTCGTCTGGCGCATCGGGTGCTCCCCGGCTCAGGCGTCACCTGTTCATTCCTTGTGTGTATTCCTATGCCTGTCTAAACCTGCGCTGTAAATAAACATCACTGCAAACTCACTGGTGACTGAGGCGTCTTGTGGTGGTCCGTGAGGACCATCGTGACATGCCCGTTGTGGGAATGAAGTGCTCCACCCCATGTTTCGCTACTGTTGCCGAAAATTTGGGAACTGTGAGTGCTGGAAATTGGGTGAGGAGTTTGTCAAACTTACCTCCTGCCGTGGCGACGTTGGCCTGCACGGGTGGTGGGGACACTCGAGCTGGACAGGGGGTAGAAGAGAATGACAGTGCATTGATTAAGCGTCTGTTTGCAAGATCAACCAACAACCCATGTGAACATAAGAAATCAGCCCCTAACATGTTGAAACTCACCGCCGCTGTGATAAAGGTCCACTCATACGTGCAGCCGTGTAAGGAGAGAGACAAGGTCCTTTCACCATAAGTGCTGATGATTGAGCCGTTCGCTGTCATTGCCCCGTTGCCGCGGGGTCCAGCCACCCGGTCAGCGTAGGATGGGGTGATGAAACTCCTTTGAGCTCCGGTGTCTATGAGGAATTGTCGCCCGGAGCCTTCGTCAGTTATGTAGAGCAGCTTGTTGGCCTCGCCGAGAGCCGTAGCTGCTAACGGTTCCCAGCTTTGGAGTTTCCTGAGCTCTTGAAAGTGCAAGGTGGTACACACTTGTATGCCCTCTCAGCGAATAGCCGGTGGTAGTAGCAGAGCTCATCTCGTCTGTTGCGTCGCGGCCGCGTCGCTGCCATGGTGGGCAAGGTTTGTTCCGTTGCCTCTGGCTCCCTGATGTCCTGGGCTTCTGCACCGAGGTCTGCCGCTGCTGCTGTGGTCATCTGCTTGCCGCAGGAGTTGAGGAGTCGCTGTGCTTCTCGTGCCAGCACGCGAAAGTCCTGCTGGGTCTTACAACTCATGCTGGCCAGAGTCCCTCTCATGTGCGGCGGGAGAGTGCTGAGGAAGATGTGCTGAAAGAGGAAGTTGTCATTGTCTGTCTCTCTCAGCTGAAGCATGTCTTCCATCAGGGCCAACGGTCTGCGCCCACCGTGGCCATATATCGCCAGTAGTCTCATGGCCCTTTCCTCGGCCGAGGGAACGAAGCTCTCGATGAGAGTAGCCTTCAGTTCCTCGTATTTGTCACTGGCGGGCAGCTGCTGTATCACGCTCCGCGCGCATTGCGCTGTGGCGGCGTCGAGCCTGGCGACGATGTGGTAGAACTTGGTTTCGTCCGTCGTCACCCCTGCGAGCGCAAACTGTGCCTCAGCCTGCTTGAACCACGAATTTGGGTCGTTCTGCCAGAATTCTGGGAGCTTAATGGCGACGGCGCTTGCTTGGGCCGCCCCCGACGAGTCTGCAACGGGAGAACGCCTTTGATCCGTTCTCACGTCTGGTCACCAATGTGGGGAACGTGAAATGAAGAAGCTGAGTGATTTTATAAATCAGATTTAATGACGGCTTCACATCCCCAACATGTCTCATCCAAAAGCAGAAGCAGGAAAGAGGCTGAACGCAGTCAGACCCCCGTACTTATGCATCACACAACAAAAGCCAACATTATTATGCATTACATAACAAAAGCCAACTTCACACGTCCTTGTCATATCCTTCCGATGTCCTCCCATTCCTCCACCTGACCCCAGGGGGTCAGGAAGTCTTTTCAGGTCTGCACCGCCGCTCCTCCATCTCCTCGTTGCGGTGGAGACTCATTGTCCTCTTCTGAGATGTGAGGTCATTCCACACATGTAATTACAACACATTCCCCTGTGTCTATCATATGCAGAAATGGATACATGAACTACACAGAGCATAATTACCTGACACCGAAAGCTTTCCCACAGAGACCACAGACAACCTGTCTAACTCCAGAGCACATAACCCCACGTGGTGTAGAACTCAGAGTCAAGATCTCTTCACACACAAACTTTGAAATGCCACAATCATACTCCCAAATCACCCCTGTACATGAAACCCAGCCACAATTAAACCCAAAACAGCCTCAAACACAAGGGTATCTATGAAAAAAAAAACAAGAAATACATGCTATAGCCCCTCAAGAAGAAGAGGGGAGGAAAACAAAAAAAAAACAAAAGCATGCTGAAAACATACATGAGGCAATCTCAATTGCTCTAAATAACCTTACACCGTATGGTCCCAAACAGAAGATAATCGGCGGAGATCAAACACCCCAGGCAGAGCTCCGGTGACCTCTCTGCATCCAATGGCCCATGGATAGTCACAAAAAACAGTACATGGTCAGGCGGCCTGCCCCAGTCCCAGGCCCCAAGAGACAAGTCCTCCGGTGACCGTACCAGGCCACCCAGTAGCAAACACAGTTTATCGGGTGACCAACCCAAGGCGCCAAACCAGCGGAGCAGTTCCTCGGGTGGCCGACCCGCATCCCTCAGCCACCAGAACCTTGGAGGAATAGCGTGCGGCAGCCTGCCAGACGGAGAAACTACATGAGAGCGCCAGCCTGCTAGACAAAAACCTCCAATGGCCCCCAGTGCTAACGACCCCAGCTGGTGGCTCCTGAGAGGGGAATAATCAAGACAATGGGTCCACATCACATCAGGTGGCGAAGGGTCTGCGGCTCCTCCACCGATCTCGGTCCAGACTAATGTGATCGTCACAGCTCCGCCTGTATTGGATCCCGATTGGATCACAGCTGCACCCGCGTCGGACCCCCACTGGACCTCGCCGGACCCCGATTGGGTCACTGCCGCACCAGCGTCAGACCCCAATTGGACCTCCTCGAACCCCAATTGGGTCGCAGCTGCACCTGCGTTGGACCCCAACTGGACCTCGTCAGACCCCGATTGGGTCGCAGCTGCACCTGCGTTGGACCCCCACTGGACCTCGACGGACCCCGATTGGGTCACAGCCGCACCTGTGTCAGACCCCAATTGGACCTCGTCGGACCCCGATTGGGTCGCAGCTGCACCTGCGTTGGACCCCCACTGGACCTCGACGGACCCCGATTAGGTCACAGCCGCACCTGCGTTGGACCCCCACTTCACCTCGTCGGACCCCGATTGGGTCACAGCCGCACCTGCGTCAGACCCCAATTGGACCGCATCAGACCCCGATTGGGTCACAGCCACACCTGCGCTGGACCCCCGCTGGATCTCGTCAGGCCGTGATTGGGTCACTGCTGCACCCGCGTCGGATCCCGATTGGATCACAGCAGCACCTGCGTTGGACCCCCACTGGATCTCGGCAGGCCCCGATTGGATCACCTCAGCCCACGCGTCGGACCCCGACTGGGTCTGGACGGACCCCGACTGGGTCGCAGCTGCACCGGCGACGACCTCCATCCCCGAACTTGGGACCTCCAGCCCCGTGACCTCGACAGACTCCAAACTGGTTACGCTGTGGAGAGGCTCAGAGGACAGGAGAGGACCGGGATCAGTATCACCAGCAGCGCCAGAGCCCAGCGAGATGAGCTCGGGCGCAGCAGATGGCTGCCCCTCGCTCGCCTCCCCACGAGGCAGGCAAAAATGTTCTAACACACCACAAAGAAAAACAAAGAAGAGCACTTTTCTCTTCTTGCCTTGAGAGAGAGCAGTCGCATTTTTCTTCCCTCCTCTTGTCTGCCTTCCTGACCTATTCCCAGCTTTGCAATGTTGCGTTTTTGTCTGTGTTTAGGCGCTCTTCTTCTGCTGAATCTTAATCTAAACGGAAATTATGGATTTGGAAGCAGCTTAAATGTGCCATTGTCACTATTTTTCAACAAGAATCGGGCCAAGGGGGAGCCCAAGAACTGGAACCTGCGAGGAGACTCATGGACATTGGAATTCATGCGTCTGTGGAAACATTATTGGTTATGATCTCAGGACTTCTATTTTTGGCTGTGAAGTTCCCTGATGCATCAGAAATTGAAGGAAGGTGAGAGAGCTGATCAAAGCGGACCCGGCAAGCTCCTTCATCAAATTCGACCAGTTGGGGAGGGCACGAGTAGTGGCAAACGGTGAACTGAATGACAGTGATTCAGTGGAGGAATACATCTGGAGCCCTGTGCTCTCCAAGGAAAAACAGTTTAAGCCTGCATGAAAGCACAGAATTGCACGGGTGAGGACAAATTCTATTCTCTGAGTGCACTGTGCTGATTTGATTTGACCTTGTTTGGTGCCCCATGTTTACATTCCTCCTGATTAAGATAAGCGGAAGGACCGGCTCTTAACCCAAACAATCGACAATCAGTTGTTGTCGTATCAGCGGATTGGACCCTCAAGGACAGTGCCAATGTGCCTTCTGCAAGCAAGAGAGATAGACTTTGGACTTGTTTATAAGTCACATGATTATAACATCTATCCACTGCCAGGAGGCGCCCTCTGCTGCTCACTAACAACTGTCACATTTACACTACACAATGCATACAACATTACATGCATACAATACACTGTGTAGCATCATCGTCTCCTCAAACCACGACAGAAGATCACTTCTCTCCAGTTTACAGGAATTTCACTTTATTCATTACACAGGAATACCACTTTTCTGCCTTTTCAGGAATATCACTGGCTTTTATGTCGACTCATGCAGGCCTCTTCCAGGCCTGACCAAAGATGCTTGCTTTCCCAGGACCCCAATGTAAACAGTTGCCTCTTGCAGAGATTGTAAGGATCAGAATTTGCTTTTAAAGGCTCAAAGGAACATAAAACTCAGGAGACCAGACCTCTCAACATGAACACTGCATTTGGATAACGTACCCTTACAGGAAACAATGCTTTTAAAAAAAAAAAGTCATAAACCACTTAATCTGACGGGTTTATAGCCCGATGCTGTCCAGACTTTCGCCCAGATACTAAAGGAAATCATCTACAGCTCAACAGTACCTCCTAGCGGATACCTACGAAATGTGTTTTCAGTATGTAAGATGACTTTTAATTTGTTCTAAACATTAAGTTTCTTTCAGCTCCTAAGGCTGAAGGTTTCTTTCAGCTCCAGATCCTAAGGACACTGAAAATCATCCCTCTTATCACCAACCATGGTTTGCTGCATTTTGATCTAAATGTGAATGCATGTATTATAATTATGTATAAGAAATGTTATATTCATGAATGTTATTCAAACCAATGTAATATTGGAATAATGGTATAAATGCATGATCACCAAATATTAACCAAGTCATTTAATCTAGTTAGATTTTATATTGAGCATTTAATTTCATAAGAACTGACTGAGTGTTGATTTTCCCTCTGCAATTTCATGGGATGGTGTCTTCATTTGATTGGCTGCTCTCAAACAAAGAAATGTTCTCACATTGGATAGCAGCCATTTCAAACTGCTACTGAAAAAGTCGATTGGTCAGTCTTGCGATTGACATTATCAGTTTTACGACCCGGCGAGGTAACTTTAAAAGAGAGAAGTAAGATTTGAGTTTAGTAAGAGAACAGTAGAGAAAAGAACAGAGAAGATCAGAGATCAGCAGAGTAAGCAGAGTAAGAAATAAGATCAGACAAAGAACAGGCAGGAAGATTAGCAAGAAGTAAAGTAACAATGTAACAAGTAGCAAGATAGAGAACGGTGATAGAATTAAGAATTAGAAACACAGAAAGAAGAAAGAAAGAGATTTTGAGAAAGATTAGGAACTAAATTAAGATTAAAGAAGCAGAATAGTAATCTAGATCTCAGAAGAAGATTTTATTCCACCGTTTCAAGGCCCTGTGAAGTTTTATTTTATTCTCTGTGAAGTTTGTCAAGTCTTTCTGGTTACTGAGGAGAAACCACCTTTTTCTTTAGAGCTCGTCCTTTTAGAGAATCAAATTCTCAAACTTTTTCCTTCATCTCAGAAGCCATTCTTATCCTAGTAAATGCTTTTCTCATTTTTTTCATGACTTTTCACGCCATTAAAGTGGACCTTTAATTTGCCTAATTTAAAGTGAACAGAGACTGAGAAGTTTCTCCTTCAGTTTTTGGGTCGATCCCGCTACAAGAGACCCCAAATTTGGACTCTTTTTCCAAGGACTTTTCACGCCGCCCTGAGACAAACCATCCACGGCTGCTACGGTCTCCTTGAAGGGCCCCCAGCTGAGTTATCACCTCCACGGCTGTGAGGACAGCAGCCGCTTCCTCCGACGTCCTAACTTCAAAACCCAGAGGTACCGACCCGCGGAAACGTGGACCTACGGCTGTTGTGTGAGTGAAACTCTTATTTCTCCTATCTGCTGGGTTAAAACGTGATGTCCTAACAATTAAATTACAATTGAATATGGCCCGTATTTCAGGGCTCAATTAGTCTCTCAGCCACAGGATAGAGCTATCAACTGAAGGAAAACTCTTAGTCATTTTTAAGTAACTGCCCTTAAATTTTTGTAGATTAATTCAGAATTCATTTTTAGATAATTAGCTTATGAATTTTCCCCATAAAATTGCGTTGTTTTGTTAAAACATTCCAGCCTCATTTACCGTTGAAACATAAGTCTGGTTCCTCCTTGGTTCTACAGAGGTGTAACGCTGGATTTTATGTTCAGGAACCCAAT
The DNA here is from genome assembly GCA_020510985.1 of Pholidichthys leucotaenia. NCBI lineage: Eukaryota > Metazoa > Chordata > Actinopteri > Cichliformes > Pholidichthyidae > Pholidichthys > Pholidichthys leucotaenia. Next base: position 61,051,129 of record CM035836.1, read on the forward strand.
ATCAGTTGATGTGATATTTTACGCTGTCATCATCTGAATCTGTTTATTCATCATTTGAATGCCATGCCATGTAAACTGAATAAGTTTAATAAAAGGGTGAATGAGAGAAGTTGAAGCGTTTTCCTTTCGCATATACAGGTTTCCTAATCATGGCAGGACAAAAACTTACTGAAACTTTGAGACTGATTCATTAAGTAATTTAAGGTACAAAATTAATTAAAATTAAAGTTAATATTATCGTCCGTTAGGACTGGTGCCCCTTTTACGAGTGCTTTTATTTAATTTAGCGGGTGTAGAAGTGACGGTTTAACTCCGCCCCCTTTCACACCCACTATTAAATAAAATAAATAATTCCTGTACCTTATGACAAATATTTTTTTATAGGCAATTCACGCTACAACTGCCTCTCAACTTTTGTGTGTGATCTCCTGCTAAATGTCTGCTAAATGTGCATTGAGGTTTTTTTTGCCTGCAATCAAAATTTCGCTCACTTGCCGAGCGCCATTTTGATAAAACATGTTTTTTTCTCTCGCCTACTGTGTCATATCAATTCCCTTTTTCTTTTTTTTTCCTTTCTTCTTTATGACTGGCGCCTAGTGGCTGCCCCGGCCTAGGATGCGCTCTGCAGAGCGTGCCCAAAGGCCAAGTCACGTTTCGTTACTTTGTATTCATACATGTGTAATGACAATAAAGTTGAATCTCATCTCATCTCATCTCACTTGCCTGCACTCGGGCTCTGGAGCTGTCCAGGACTTCGTCGATCCAGGTTCAGGTAGAAGCTCGTCGTCGGGCTCCCACTCAGCTGCGTCAGGTTCCACAGCCGGCCTGATGGTTTCTGCAGCTGGATCCTCTCCCGCTGATGTCCACACCGATAACCCGCACGGCGTGGTGGCAGGGGACCCTCGACCCGCTGGCTCGGGCTGCTCTTCTGTGGAGACCTGGGGACGCTTGCTCGGCGGCTCAGGCTCCACACCGCAGTCCGCTCTCCTCCTCTGTCCAAAACAAGGCTGCGGGGCCGGGATAATTCCCAGAGCCACAGGCCTCCCCCTCGTTCGACGGCGTGGATCTAACGCCGAGGTCCGTTCAGCAGGAGGAAACACAGAGGCAGCAGGTTCAGTACAGATAACTACAGCTGGAGGAGGAAACTCGGGGGGCTGCAAACCCCAAGCTTCACCCCCAGGAGTCAGACAAGACAGCTCACCATGATAAGTAGGGGAGTGAATTTGAACTTGCCTGTCTCCCGGAGGGAGGATGGTGCCAGCTGTAGAGGACATTGCTCCTTCCCTCGTTCGCTGGGTGGTAGGAAAAAAACCTATGGACGGAGCTCGCCGGCGCAGGACTCTGATCACTCACAGCAGCTGGAGAGGGCATCGAGGACGAGGGAGCGGCAGCCAAAGCGGGCCGGGCACAGCATGCTGACCGTACAGCAGGGGGTGGTGGCCCGAAAAAAGTGGCTGCAGGAATTCCCTCCTGATGTGACGCTGAAGAGACAGCTGACTGGTTGACTGGGTCATTCCGGCGGCCCGGAACTGGATCCGGAACAGGAGCTTGCTGAAGATGTGCTCGGCCGCAGCGCCGACGCCTACGCCGGGCCCCAGATGGTGCGAACTCCAGAAATGGATCGAGGACAGGATCAGGATCCGTAGGCAAAGAGCAGGAGTGCCTCTTCTTCTGCTTCATGCCGTGCTCCTCCTCCAGCATAAGGAATATCTCATTGCGCAGCGATATCTACCCTCCTCACGTCGACTTCTGGGTGGTCGGCGTAGCGGGGAGAGAGATGACGAAGAGTGTCTTCAGCAGAGTCCAGGTACCAGTGTACGCCGTGATCGTAATCCAGGAGGGAAGCGGAGATGAGCATCTCATCCACGAATTCAAGGATGCCCGTCAGCTCGTGGCTCGGACTCCGAGCGCAGCCCCTCCGCGACGGCATTCATCACACACACTGTACCCAGACAGGAAAAGCAAATGTCCAAAAAACACTAACTCACTGGTGAAAAGCATCTCGGGTTGGCGTCACCGTCAACGCCGTTTTTTGGCAGCAGTGTACTGTCATGCGATGGCTCTCGCGAGCCACCATAAGACGCCACACCGTCACCAGAGAGTTGTGCAAGAGTTTTTTATTAACGGTGAAGTAATGATTATACAAGCTGCTGAGGCAATGACACATACAAGTCTACACACACCGGGAGGCGTAAGGCTAATAGCTAATAGCTAATAGCTCACTTACAGGTCCACAAGAGGCGACGGTCATACCACAGACAGGCAAGATAGAAACAGTCCAAACATACGTAGCTCCGACGATAAGAGACGGACACTGCTGCAGGGGTGCGGCCGCTAGCGTGGGTTTAAGAAGTCCGTCACTAACGACTGCAAATGCAGAACAGCTGTTCAGGACTTGACCGCTGAGCGGAAGCCTCCCCGAGCGCTGTCACAATAAGAGCTCGGAGAGCCAGGATAACAACGCCGCTGTCAAGACCTGACAGGAATAGCCCGAGCACAAATAACATAGTGCTCGGGTCATAACACTTGGCTCTTACCTGTCACTACATTAATGAGAATTTGCAGTTGTGTACATCTGTGTTGGGAGTGCAGTACTTACCACAAAGTCACACTGCTGACAATTTGGCCCAAGTCAAAAGGGGCATGATGGAAGACTGGGCCATAACCAATAAAGTAAAGTGTTTTGTGACCGACGCAGCACCAAACATGATTGCATCCACTAGACAGCTCCAAATTCAGCACTCAATTTGCATTGCACATAGTCTCAATTTAGACAGGACCGTCTTCACAACAGCTGTCTGCACCCACTTCAGTCATGTTATTCAGTATTATTTGTTTGTTGTTGTTTGGAAATCATGTACTAAAATGCCAATTTGTTGTTTTTTAGATAACCTTTGGCAACATCTCGACATCAAAGTGGGCAGACAGACCAAAAGTGCCACAGCTGATGCCATCCAGGAGGTGCAGAGATACCTGGCAGAGGGCAATCTTGCCAGGTCCCAGGATCCTATGAGATACTGGGACAACCAAAAGACCATCTATCCAAACCTCTTTCAGCTTGCCTTACAATTTCTCTGCACTCCAGCCTCATCTGTGCCGTGTGAGCGGGTGTTTTCTACAGCTGGAGAAGTTGTCAAAAAAGCGTAACAGACTCAATTTCAAAACATTGGAAAAACTTATTTTTTTGAATAAAAATTTGTAAAAAAAAAAAAAAAAATCCCAGTCCACAAGCATCCTCATTCACAACATGTTCACTTAGATTTTCACGTTATGATGCATGTTCACATTATTTATTGACTATCTAAAAATATCAACGATATTTGAAATTAAAATGAAGATATGAAATAATACAATATGAAATACAATGACTTAAATTATATACTGCTCAGAAAAATAAAGAGAACACTAAATATACACATCCTAGATTTGAATGAATGAAATATTCTTATTAAACACTTTGTTCTTTACATAGTTGAATGTGCTGACAACAAAATCACACAACAGCATGTGAAACTGATTGTCAATCAGTGTTGCTTCCTAAGTGGACAGTTTGATTGAGGGACAGTGTTCCCTTTATTTTTTTGAGCAGTATATTGTATATACTATGTCATCAAATCAGTGTCAGTTGAGTCTATCAACTAGGTTGCCTGTAGGGATTTTTAAGGTCCAGCAGGTGTCAGTATTCAGTGACACAGTATCAACACAGTATCAATACAGTTTTGCAATGTGTCGAAACACATCATGACGCCTCATGGACCCATCACTAGGTGTCAGTATTCAGTGACACAGTATCAACACAGTATCAATACAGTTTGGCAATGTATCAAAACGCATCATGACGCGTTTCGACATGTCGGACAGAGCAAGGAACAAACAGAGCAAAGCAGGAACAACTTACATGGCACATGGAACAGAGATTCTTGGCAGGGAAACAACATGGAACAATGCAGGGTAATGACAACATGACCTCTCACAGAGGACTGGAAAGGGTCTCACATAAATAGGAGAACTAATAATGAACTTGATGAGAGACAGCTGAGACAAATCAGGGCAGCAGATGAACACACAGGACAGGCAGGGCTGCACACACACACAACCATGAATTTAGACGGGATGACAAAACAAGACTGAAGATGCAGGACAAAATACTAAACAGTAAAAATAAACAGAGATGAAAATACAACATGATTGAGGACACAGGACAAAAATACCTTGCCTTGACCCCTTATTCTTGGTCTTGACTACAACACTATGATGTACTACTTTATTTCTAATAATTCTACACATAAATTCCCAATGATTTCTCATAAATGTGCAACCCCCCCATTTCTTTCTCCTCTTTCTCTTATCTTGCCTGGGGCCCAGCAGTCAACCTGTCAGTAGCTGTCAAACTAGATGTCAGTGTAAGCAATTCAATAAAGTTGCGTTTTCCCACTCACCTCACCTTGTCTGTCCAGCAGGTAATTCCAGACATAACATTTGGTGATGTCAGATTAAACCATGGAGGCATGCGTGGCCCTCATTCGCACTTTCCTCGATGTGCCGGGAGAACCGTTGGTACCATGGCCCAGATGGTATGAGGCCTACTAAACCTATATTGTCGCATGGGGTCTCGGGGAGCTCGACAAGCTATTGGTGCACAACATGGGCATGGAGGGCCAGCGTATCCTGTGAACGCACGGTGCTGCAGACACCTACGAGGAGATAGCAGAGCAACTAGCTAGCCACTTCGACACCCCGTGACAGCCTGCAGGATCTGTTTTTGGCAGCAGCACCAACGGATAGGTGAGCTTGTCCGACAGTTTGTCACTGACTTAAGACAGCTGGCTAGTGAGTGCAGTTTCGGAGCACTGGAGGAGGAAGTGGTGTGGGACCAGCTGGCAGAGCACTGCTGTAGCGCCATGTTGTGGGCTAAGCTACTTACGGCACCAAGCGAGCTCAGGCTAGCCAGAGCCGTTAAGCTAGTTATCCAGATGGAAACCACGGAAAAGCTAGCTCTGGAGCAAACTGGGTGCCAGCCACAGCAGCCAATGACAGCCTTTTGCCACTGCCACAGACCAGGACAGAGACGATAGCTTGGATGGAAGTTAATGTTGCTGGCCGGGGGTCGGCCCACGGAAAGCCTTTTTACATGGGCTGTGGGTCTGCTAAGCACCGTAAAAAGGCTAAGGACGGTCCAGCGAGAGGAGCACGGTGTAACAGATGCAGTTGCTTGAACCATTTTGCCAGGATATGCCATGAAGTCAAACTAGAGAGCCCACGGGAGAAATCGCTTCGCCCGCCCCAGACAACCATCCACATGGTGTCTCCAGACACGAACGGCTACACGTTTTGCACGGTGACGCTGGACGATGTGGAGGTGCCCCTGTTGATTGACACGGGAGCAGAGGGTTCACTGCTGAATTGGGCCACGATGAATAGGTTTTTTCCCCACCACAGAGTTAGAGGCAACCCAGCGCCGTTATATGGCTATGGAGGTGGAAGGTTGGGCACAGTCGGGTCTTTGGAGCTGACTGTTCGGTACAAGTCTACGACACTTCTCGACGTCACATTCCACATAACAGCACAGGGCAATAACATCATGGACTGTGACTTATTTTACAGACTGGGTTTTACCATCAAAGACGATGCTGGAGAAGAGTGGTCGGGCTGTGGCCTGTGGAATCCCCCAATTCCGGTGACTGACGAGGATGAGGTGTGGGATGAAGGATTACAGGATACCACGGCGGTCAAGCTAGACAAATTTTACTCAGGGTCAGCGCAAGAAGGTCTCAGTGCCGGCACTTGGGAAATGGTTGAGGGGAGTACCGAGCGTGATGGCGAGGCACCTGCGCTGGCGAGTGGCGCTGATGGGTTGGCTCCGGGTGCCTCCAGAGTTTGGTCGCAAGGAGACAGAGGGTCTGCGGCTTCAAGGGCGCAGGTTACACCGGCACCAAGAGAGGTCGGGAAAAGACCAATGAGCACAAGGGATAAGCGTGCTCGTCAGCAATGCCTCAAGCCGAGCCGGGCACTGTTAAAGGTCCTGGATTGGGTCCAGGTTCGAGGGGAGGAGCGCCCACAACGAAGGTGGGCCAGACATCAGCATCAGGAACGTCGGGAACGTCTGCGCATAGTGGCCAGATTGGACGCGGCACACTTCAAGCTCTCTGACGGCTTGGTGTGGCATGCGAACTGGCTTTGGCGTGTCCGAGAGGAGGTTCCGGGAAACCAAGCAAGACGAGGGACAAGGTTGATGATGGGGAGGAGTGGCTTCAGCGTTCAGAGAGTCGACCATCACCTTGAGAACCAGTTGTTTCCAGGAGCGCATTGGCTGAGAGTGTGCCCTGGGCCGCCATACCAGTTATGCCCTTTCTATTGAAATACTTGGGTTGTAAATAGTATATATTGACGTTCTGTGTTTTTGTGTTTTTTTTTTTAAAGACAAGAAAGTTAATGTTATACAAGGGATTATTTTGGTTTTTCTGCTTTAGTTTAGGAACACGGCATACATTTCTAGTTATAAATGGACTTTCATTTACTTTAGCAGGAGGCAGAATAATCCTGCTTGCCATGTGAGCAGGACGAGAGTCCACCCATTGTCCCTGTTTTAGGTTCTGTGGTGTGAATGTGTTAGGCCATTTACAGACATTAGTTTTTGTTTGTTAGTGTGTGATTTGGGTCCCAAATTGGGGAGGGTCTTGATTGAGTGAGTGGTTTTACACTTTTTTAAGGGGGGGGGGGGGGTTCAAGTGTAAGCTTGACATGCACCACCAGGTGGCGCCCCCGCCCCATGCTATATAGAGCCGGGTCGGCCATCTTACAGTATCTTTTCTCGCCTGGAGCCTAGCGTTCAACCTGTCAGCAGCTGTCAAGCAAGCTGTCAGCGTGAGCCATTCAATAAAGCTGTGTTTTCCCACTCACCTCGCCTCGTCTGTCTAGCAGGTAATTCCAGACATAACAGTACATTTCTCACCACCATAAAAAAAAGTGAAATCAAAAGTAACTCTTGAGTATGACCAAGTGTACTGCGGTAAAGTATGGGGTTTTCTTGTAATGTGTACATAATTAAGATTAAGAAGTGTTTTGCAACAAAACTTCTCACAAAACTTTAAGTCTGTGAAAAGGTTACTTGAGTATATGTACTTGAGTAAATTCCAGTTACTACCACCTATGCTTTTAATACAGACATTAAACAATAAAGCTGCAAAAAAAATGTTTGGCGACCTCTTATAATTATCAATCTTGTACATTAACTATTACTGTTAGCTGATAAGAAAGAGAAGAAAGAAATTGATTGCACTTACATGAAATTGCCCAGTATGCTTTCCGATGTCTGTCAAAGTTTGGATGATTTTTTTCTAGCGAAACAATGAACAACTAGTTAGGAATCACTGGAATGTTGAAGTTAATTGAAGCTTCTTCTTCTTATAGATTTGATTAGCAGTTGGCAACCAGCTTACAGGTGCATTACCGTCACTGACTTGATTATTATCAATCAATATATTTGTACAGACGTGGACAAAATTGTTGGTACCCCTCTGTTAATGAAAGAAAAACCCACAATGGTCACAGAAATAACCTGAATCTGACAAAAGTGGTAATAAATAAAATTTCTATGAAAATTAACCAATGAAAATCAGACAATGCTTTTGAATTGTGGTTCAACAGAATTATTTTAAAAAACAAACTCATGAAACAGGCCTGGACAAAAATGATGGTACCCTTAACTTAATATTTTGTTGCACAACCTTTTGAAGCAATCACTGCAATCAAATGATTTCTGTAACTGTCAATGAGACTTCTGCACCTCTCAGCAGGTATTTTGGCCCACTCCTCATGAGCAAACTGCTCCAGTTGTCTCAGGTTTGAAGGGTGCCTTCTCCAGACGGCATGTTTCAGCTCCTTCCACAGATGTTCAACAGGATTTAGATCAGGGCTCATAGAAGGCCACTTTAGAATAGTCCAATGTTTGGCTCTTAGCCATTCTTGGGTGTTTTTAGCTGTGTGTTTTCAATTCAATTCAATTCAACTTTATTTATATAGCGCCATTTCACAACAACAGTCATCTCATAGCACTATCAACTGTAGGGAGGACCCCCACAGTTGCAGAAAGACCCCAGCTTGGATCATTATCCTGTTGCAAGACCCTTGACCTGCGACTGAGACCAAGCTGTCTGACACTGGGCAGCACATTTCTCTCTAGAATACCTTGATAGTCTTGAGATTTCGTTGTACCCTGCACAGATTCAAGACACCCTGTGCCAGATGCAGCAAAGCAGCCCCAGAACATAACAGAACCTCCTCCATGTTTCACAGTAGGGACAGTGTTCTTTTCTTGGTATGCTTCATTTTTGCGTCTGTGAACATAGAGCTGATGTGCCTTGCCAGAAAGTTCCAGTTTTGTCTCGTCTGTCCAAAGGACATTCTCCCAGAAGCTTTGTGGCTTGTCAACATGCAGTTTGGCAAATTCCAGTCTGGCTTTTTTATGATTTGTTTTCAACAGTGATGTCCTCCTTGGTCATCTCCCATGAAGTCCACTTTGGCTCATACAATGACAGATGGTGCGATCTGACATTGATGTACCTTGACCTTGGAGTTCACCATGAATGTGTTTAGAGGTTGTTCTGGGCTGTTTTGTTACCATTTGTATTATCCGTCTCCTCCTGTGGCCACATCCAGGGAGGTTGGCTACAGTCCGGTGGATCTTAAATTTCTGAATAATATGTGCAACTGTAGTCACAGGAACATCAAGCTTCTTGGAGATGGTCTTATAGCCTTTACCTTTAACATGCTTGTCTATAATTTTCTTTCTAATCTCCTGAGAAAACTCTCTCCTTTGCTTCCTCTGGTCCATGTTTAGTGTGGTGCACACCATGTCAACAAACAGCACAGTGACTACTTGTCACCCTTTAAATAGGCCGACTGACTGATTACAAGTTTGTAGACACCTGTGATGTTAATTAGAGGACACATCTTGGTTGAACATGTCCCTATGGACACATTATTTTCAATCTTTTCTAGGGGTACCATCATTTTTGTCCAGGCCTGTTTCATGAGTTTGTTTTTTAAAATAATTCTGTTGAACCACAATTCAAAAGCATTGTCTGATTTTCACTGGTTAATTTTCATAGAATTTTTATTTACCACTTTTGTCAGATTCAAGCTATTTCTGTGACCATTGTGTTTTTTTCTTTCATTAACAGAGGGGTACCAACAATTTTGTCCACGTCTGTATAAGGAGTTCTTCTTCTTCTCCCAGACCCGACTGGCGGCCGGCAGCAAGCCCACAGCTGCACCACCGCCACTGACCTGACCACCACCACCACCCATCACCGCACAAGGAGCTCCAAACAATCTTCTCCTTCTTCCTCCTCCTCCAGACCCAATCGGTGGCCGGCAACCAGCCCACAGGTGCACCACCACCACCACCCTACTCCACACCACCACTCCATCTGGTCAGGAGCTGTAGTCCATATCTGCGTCTCATCTCATTATTCTTCCTATTCTTCCTCCCCCTCCCCCAGATCCGATTGGTGGCCGGCAACCAGCCTACAGGTGCACCACTGCCACTGACTTGACTTACTTCCGTTAACTGAAGCTGCATAAGCTTTGCCAGGATGGCCATGTTGTGATTAACTTTTTTTTCCCCCCTTGTTAAAGTCCGTGCAGGAACGTTTCCTCTCACCCAGTCTCTTTCTGCTGTGTCACATGTAACCAATTTTGTTTCGGCATCCTTGTTTTGTGCAGGAGACAACTGGACAATCTGTGTACTCTTGGTTCTTTTAATTTTTCGTTTATGAAGCGAAAACAGAATGACCAAAAATAGCCGTTATATCGCTCTTGCCTTGTCAAAATAAAATCGAAATTGAGCAAAAACAACATAACGGATCTGATTCAGTTTGGTGTTGTTTTCCATTTATTTGTCGGTCATAACTCTCCAGGCCTTCGGTATCCACAACGTCCTCCTTTCGTCCTCATTGCTGGCTGATGGGAATTCTATAAACGTATATTTCTGGCAGTCCTTCTCATCGTTCATCAGATAGTAATGTCTGCATGAGCCTATGCTGCAACTTTGGGCATTTTCCCAATTTTAAAGTGAGCTTTAGCAGCTAGTCTTTCAAGCTTGTTTGAAAATGGCGGCGTTCTGCTGCTGCCACCCTCACTTCCGGCTGTGACCGACAAAATAAAAGGAAAACAACACCAAACGGAATAAGATCCGTTATGTCTAATCCGTGTACTCTTTGTTCTTTTAATATTTCCTTTGTGAAACGAAAACAGAACTACCAAAAACAGCCGTTATATCGTTCTTGGCTTGTCAAAATAAAATCAGAATGGAGCAAAAATGACATAACCGATCTGATTCCGTTTCTTGCTGTATTCGTTTTATTCTTTCGGTCACAGCCGGAAGTAAGCGCCGGAAGCTATGTAAAAGTCAGTGGTGTAATGTACCTGTAAGCTGGATACCAACTGCCAATCAAATCTAAAAGAAGAAGAAGAAGAAGAAGAAAAAATAGCGGGAATTGACGGGAAGAAGACAAACTTTCATTTATTGTTGTTGTGTCATTGAGTTATAAAGATATGGCCTTATTGGAGGGAGATGATTCATGTGTACATGTGTGGGTAGTGGTAGTGGCTCGTGATGCGTGGCGTCTTGTGCTGGGTGCCCACATGTGTGCTGGTACTCAATCTCTGTTTTTAAGAATTATTTTGCACTCGCTGTGAGAATTGGACTTTTTGCGACTGCTCTCATTCGTGAGTAAACTGATTAGCGTTTCTTTTCGTGGTTCACTGCTATGCTTTACCTGAAGCATTTGCTAAGCTAAGGCTATCGCTATAGTTAATGCCATAGCTAGTTGTAGCACCTAATACCAATACAAAGAAGTGACTCTGTCCCCAGTGATTGGGGCTCACCAGAGGAACTAACCGAGGCAACAGTTGGACGGGAGCCGGATCGGAGTTCAAGTACAGCGGTGGTAGGAGACGGGGCCCAGTGGAGGAGCAGCCGGGGCCCCAGTTGGATAAGAGCCGAAATCGGAGCCCAGCTACAGTGGCGGGGCTCGGCGGAGGAACTACTGAGGAAGACGTCGGTAGGTGGCGGGGCTCCGCGGAGGATCTACCAGGACCCCAGCTGGACAGGAGCAGGATCGGAGCTCAACTACAGTGGCGGTGGGCGGTGGGACTTGGTAGAGGAGCTGCTGGTACCCCGGCTGGACAGGAGCTCAATTGCAGCAGCGGTAAGCAGCGGGACTAGCAGCGGAGGGGGCTAGCTGAGGCCCAGCTGGATTCGAGGTCGGTCGGATCGGATACCAGCGACACCAGCAGAGATTGCTTTACTATCAACAGGTCAGTAAAAATGCCACCAAAGAAGGAGGAAATGGAAGAGATCAAAAAATCTGTGAACTTCTTGTCAGAAGAACTGACCAAAGGGGCTAGTCAACAGGTTAAACTATTAGGGCTAATGGAAGAAGTCCGAGAATTAAAATTAACAATTAAGGAAAAAGACAAAAAAAATTGCAGACTTGGAGTGACGCGTCGAGGATCTTGAACAATGTTCTCATATGGATGATCAAATTATAAGTGGACTAGACATTAAATATCAATCATATGCTCATGCTTCAGCAGGAATGAGAGGTGAGGAGGCTCCCCTGAGTGAATCAGTCTCCCTGGAAAACCAGGTGCTTCAGTTCCTTGAAAGTAGAAATATAAAGGTTGAAGCAAATGCAATTTCAGACTGTCATGCTTTACCCAGAAAGGATAATAAAACAAAGAAATCAATTGTGATGCGCTTTGTGAACAGAAGGGTAAAGAATGACATACTGAGGCAGGCCAGAAAGCTACGGGGAACAGAAGTTTACCTAAATGAACATTTAACTAAGACTAATGCTGAAATAGCACGGCAAGCACGGATGCTGAAAAGACAAAATAAGATACAGGCAACATGGTCAAGAAATTGTAGAGTTTGGATCAAACTAAATGGAACACCTGAGGAAGCGAAGACCATAATAATCAGAGATCTTACTGATTTAAATAAATATAGATGAACACTGATTAAGAAAATTAAGAGACTATGATAATCCATATCCACACACAAGGCAAGAATAGTTCTTTTGTGACATACCATGTCAATGTACTTTAAAAAAAAAAAAAAAAAAACTAAACAAAACAAACAAAAAAACTTATGACTGACTTGAGTAGACATCAGTTATCCCCAGTTGGAGGAAGTCATCTGACTCAGAGTGAGGAAATTCAAACTCTGAAAATATGCCATTATGCTGAACATAAACTACAAGAGATGGAGAATGATATTGCTCCTGATAACCACTTTTTCAATAATATTCATAATCATTGTGAATATTACACTGAAAAGCAATTCAAAAGTCAAGTGCAACTAGATGGTAAACTATCAATAATACACTTCAACAGCAGAAGTCTTAAAAGGAACTCCGATTATATTGGCATGTTAGCTCTATATGCTTTATTTTTATGTTAGTAACATAACTATAATATAATTTTTTTGAAAATAATTCCCAGTTTTATATATTTTTAAAAAACTTTATTACGATTTTTGTTTACGTCTCAATGCATTCTGGGTAGTGACGTAGAATGGTTGCAGCCGTTTTTTCTGTCTTATACAAGCCAAGAAGCGAAGCTACTAACTACTGCCATTTGGCAGTGAAAATGCCACATTGCGCGGCTTTTGGATGTAATTTACAATCAAAGGGAAATAAAGAGACCGGGGTGAGCCTCCATAGCTTTCCAAAAGAGGGAAAGTGGAGGAAAAAGTGGGGCGGCAGCGGCTCAGCAGGTAGAGCAGGTCGTCTAATAACCCCATGGTTGGCGGTTCGCATCACGCTCTCCCCAGATATCCTGCCGTTGTGTCCCTGGGCAAGACACTTCACCCGCATTGCCTCCAGTGCCCATAACACCGGGTATGAATGTGTAAAAATGTTTAAATGCTCGGTGGTGGCCGGAGAGGCCGTTGGCGTGGATTGGCAGCCACATTTCCGTCACTCTGAGTGTCTGTGATCACGCGCTATAGCGCATGCCTGATAAAGCTGACATATGTATTAATAAGATAAGATAAGATAAGCCTTTATTAGTCCCACAACGGGGAAATTCTAGGATTGCAACAGCACAGGGATAGCAACACTCAGAGCAACAATCAGAAGGCAAGAAAAAAAAAGCAAGCAAGCAAGAGCAGCTAATATACATATGTACATATTACTATAAATACATACACTACCGTTCAAAAGTTTGGGGTCACCCAGACAATTATTTTGTGTTTTCCATGAAAAGTCACACTTATTTACCACCATGAGTTGTAAAATGAATAGAAAATATAGTCAAGACATTGACAAGGTTAGAAATAATGATTTGTATTTGAAATATTTTTTTCCTTCAAACTTTGCTTTCGTCAAAGAATCCTCCATTTGCAGCAATTACAGCATTGCAGACCTAACATGATTGCACAAGGGTTTTCTAATCATCCATTAGCCTTCTGATGCAATGAGCAAATACATTGTACCATTAGAACACTGGAGTGATAGTTGCTGGAAATGGGCCTCTATACACCTATGTAGTTATTGCACCAAAAACCAGACATTTGCAGCTAGAATAGTCATTTACCACATTAGCAATGAATAGAGTGTATTTCTGATTAGTTTAAAGTTATCTTCATTGAAAAAAAGTGCTTTTCTTTCAAAAATAAGGAAATTTCTAAGTGACCCCAAACTTTTGAACGGTAGTGTGTATATATATATATATATATATATATACACAGACACACAGTGCAGAGCATTGTAGCTAGATGGAATAAATATGTAGATATATAAACACCCACAGTACAGAGCATTGCAGCTAGGTGGAATAAATATGTAAATATATAAACACACACAGTGCGGAGCAATGTAGCTAGATAGGATAATATGTAGATATATAAACACACAGTGCGGACCATTGTAGCTAGATGGAATGAATATATAGATATATAAATATAAACATAAACATAAACACACCCAGTGCAGAGCATTGTAGCTAGATGGAATAAATATGTAAATGTATAAACACACACAGTGCAGAGCATTGTTGCTAGATGGGATGAAACAGCACAACCGTCTACTTAGTTATCCTACATGGTATGATTATGTGCCCATGCATATTCTCACCCTCCATAGCGACTGGTATTTTCCTAGTTGTATGCTGGAGGGGACCATTGTGTAAGTCTATTGCATCTTTTGCATTCAAAAAACTATTAGGTTGTTACGTCTTTTTGCTATCTCTGTGAGCAGCCCTGCTTAGGTTGTACAGTCTGACAGCCGTTGGTAGGAAGGACCTGCGAAATCTCTCGGTTGTGCACCTGGGATGATGTAGTCTGCTGCTAAATGAGCTCCTCAGTGCATTCAGTATGTCCTGCATAGGGTGGAACTCGGACTCCAGCAGAGATGACAGTTTAGCCACCGTCCTTCTCTCTCCTATCTCCTCTACTGGATCAAGGCGCTGCCCCAGGACGGAGCTAGCTTTCTTGATCAGTTTGTTCAGTCTCTTCCTATCGGCTGCAGTAATGCCACTGCCCCAGCAGACCACTCCAAAAGTGATGGCTGATGCCACCACCGTGTCATAGAATGTCTTCAGCAGTGCCCCTTGTACACCAAAAGACCTGAGTCTCCTCTGTAGGAACAGCCTGCGCTGTCCCTTCTTGTAGAGTGCGTCAGTATTGTGTGACCAGTCTAGTTTATTGTTCAGATGAACACCCAGGTACTTGTAGGATGTCACCATCTCAATGTCTGTTCCCTGTATAGTTACTGGTGCTGTGAGGGGTTGTCCTTGCCTGCGGCAGTCCACCACCAGCTCCTTAGTTTTCCTCGCGTTGATCTGGAGGCAGTTCCGATGGCACCAGTCCACGAAGTCCTGGATAAGCCCTCTGTACTCAGCTTCATCTCCATTGGAGATGAGGCCAATGATCGCAGAGTCATCAGAGAACTTCTGTAGATGGCAGTGTGTTGTGTTGTGTGAGAAGTCCGCAGTATAAAGAGTGAACAGGAAGGGAGCCAACACCGTTCCCTGGGGGGCCCCCGTGCTACCGATGATCGTGTCGGACACACAGTCCCGGGTTCTCACAAACTGTTTCCGGTTCGTGAGGTAGTCCAGGATCCATGATGACAGGTGCTGGTCCACCCCTGCGCGCAGCAGCTTGTCCTTCAGGATCATCGGTTGGATGGTGTTGAAAGCACTGGAGAAGTCAAAGAACATGATCCTCACCACATTCCCGGGCTTCTCCAGGTGGGACAGAGAACAGTGAAGGAGGAAGATCACCGCATCCTCCACCCCAATGCCATGCTGGTAGGCGAACTGGAGTGGATCCATCGCTGGCTCCACCAGGGGGCGGAGGTGAGCAAGGAGCAGTCTCTCCAGGGTCTTCATCAAGTGGGACGTCAAGGCCACTGGTCTGTAGCTGTTCAGGTCTTTGGGGTGGGAAGTTTTTGGTACAGGTACCACACAAGATGTTTTCCACAGCTGTGGTACCCTCCCCAGCTTCAGGCTCAGGTTGAAGATGTATGTCACAATCCCACACAGCTGGTCTGCACAGGACTTGAGGAGCTTTGCGCTGATGCCGTCCGGTCCCGACGCCTTCCTCGCCTTGATCTTCCTCAGCTCCGTCCTCACCTGGGTCCTGGTCGGGGTCAGGATGGGGGGCTGTGTGTTGGGAGTGGGGGGGTGTTGGTGGAGTGGGGAGTGGTCAGCAGGACTCGATGTCTTTAGAGGCAGCAGTGGTTGTTGTGCAGTCAGGGGGGAGGGCGGTTGGTCAAACCTATTGAAAAACAGATTCAAACTGTTCGCCCACTCCCTGCCTCCTGTGGCCTGGGGGGAGGTATTCTGGAGCCCAGAGATGGTTTTGAGGTTTCTCCAGACCCCGCTGATGTCGCTCTGTTGCAGCTTGTCCTCCATCTTCCTCCTGAAGCTGTCCTTGCCTCCTCTGATCTTTCTCCTCAGCTCCCTCTGTACGGACTTCAGCATCTCCCTGTTCCCCGACCTGAAGATCCTCTTCTTCTCTCTCCGAAGTGTTTTTATCTCAGGGTTGATCCAGGGTTTGTTGTTTGAGCAACACCGTATGGTCTTGGTGGGAACGGATTTGTCCACACAGAAGCTGAGGTAGCCCGTGAAGGTGTGAGTGAGGCCATCGATGTCCTCACCATGTGGATTGCAGAGCTGCTTCCAGGCGGTGTCTTCAAAACAGCCCTTTAGAGTGTCCATTGCCTCCTCAGACCATAACATCACTGTGCACATGGCCGGAGGTTGTCTGTGCACTAGGGGTTTGTACACCGGCCGGAGATGAACCAAGTTGTGATCCAATCTCCCGAGTTGGGGGAGTTGTGATGAGGTGTACGCCTCCTTAGTGTTTGCGTAGAATAAGTCCAGTGTTTTATTGTCTCTAGCGTGGCATGTGACATACTGGGTAAACGTGGGTAGAATGGGAGATAGTGAAACATGGTTGAAATCGCCTGAGATGAGGAGAAGAGCATCTGAGTGTTCTGTCTGCAGCCTGCTGGTTACTGAATGGATGACGTCACGCACTGTCCCAGCGTTCGCCGTCGGATTTGCATAAACAACAATGCAGATCACGTGTGAGTGTTCTCTCGGGAGATATGTAGGCCGCATGCTAACAGCTAGCAACTCAATGTCTTTGCTGCAGTGATGTTGTTTAAAGCGTACCTGTGGTGGTCGTGAAAAAAAAGATATTATATTGAGCCCCTGTCTCACGTTCTAGTTCAAGTTTAAGTTGAAATTCACGTTCAAAGCAATTTGATATAAATCCATTGCTGATCTGCTGGTTCAGCTATGTCAGCAAAACATGGGTACAGCCATACTAGCGGCTACAGGGACTTCCAGGACGCTTCCTGTGATGTAATTTCGTTGACACCGCGATCTGGATCAGTATTGGCTGAGCCTCGAGTACCCGGATGTGGAGCGGCTTCGGGGATATTCAAATTCAAACGTTTATTTCAAACTCAGGGTTCATATTAAATGCAGAACTGAAACGAGTAGAAAATAAATAAATAAATGTTTAAATTCAGCGAGCCGTCTTTTCTGATCTCAGCTCGTAAATGACGATGATTATAAAACTGCGATCTGAGTACCCGGATGTGCAGCGGCTTCCGGGATATTCAAATTCAAACGTTTATTTCAAACTCAGGGTTCATATTAAATGCAGAACTGAAACGAGTAGAAAATAAATAAATAAATGTTTAAATTCAGCGAGCCGTCTTTTCTGATCTCAGCTCGTAAATGACGATGATTATAAAACTGCGATCTGAGTACCCGGATGTGCAGCGGCTTCCGGGATATTCAAATTCAAACGTTTATTTCAAACTCAGGGTTCATATTAAATGCAGAACTAAAACGAGTAGAAAATAAATAAATAAATGTTTAAATTCAGCGAGCCGTCTTTTCTGATCTGAGCTCGTAAATGACGATTATAAAACTGCGATCTGAGTACCCGGATGTGCAGCGGCTTCGGGGATATTATACAGAGCAGCAGACACTCGGTGCTCTTGTAAAAACAAAAACATACAATGCGATATGGATATCGCAACATGGCGGAATGTAAAGCCTTTGGATGTCTGAATAATAAGCGAAAAAAACAAACACTTTTTTTGTGTACCCAAACCCAGCTCACCTTGTCAGAAGATCGGAGCGGAAACAGGGCACAGACGAATAATTTCAGACGAAATTGCGTTGTGTGTGAGGACCACTTCGTCACTTTAACCCTCAGAAGATCTTTCTGGCTCAAACCTGTAGCCATGTTGGACAAATTCTTCCTCAGAGTCTGACAATTCAGCCATAATAGAATAAAAACACTCACAACAGCACCTTAGTCTCTCATACAGGCGGAGCATTGACTGTTGAGTATCAATGAAGTGACGTCACATCCGCATGTGTCATGGCTGCGCCCACAGTTTTCATTGGCTGCCCATGGCCAAGGTCCTATTTGAATATATGTCTGGTGGTATATGGCTGGCAAAAATTATTTACCAAAATAAGAAATACTTTTTCATAATGTTTTCAAGTCAAATGCGTCTTCACGACCACCACAGGTACGCTTTAACAGTGATATGTCCCGGTCTGCACCAGTTGTTGTTAACATACATTATCACTCCACCGCCCCTTGGTCTGCCCGTATCATGTGGAAACCCTCCAGCTCAATGTTAGCATCTGCTGCTAGTTCACGCATGCTAATTCATGCTAATCACGCTAGTTCATGCTAATCACGCTATGATAAAGCACAAAATCGCTCAAAGCGCGCGCATGAGACACTCAAAGTGGAGAGACACGCGCGCACACTATATCGCTCATTTGAGCGAAATAGAGCTTTATCATAGTGTGATAAATATATATATATCAGCTTTATCAAGCGTGCGCTGGATAAAAATTTGAACCATGATAAAATTCGAATCGTGATTCGCATGAGCGTGCGCAAAGCGCTCTCTGATCCTGCTTTTTGATCACACGCATTGCCTGTTTGGTGACTAGAGACACAAGGCTTGCTGCAGTGTGCTCCCACAGCGCTGGAGTGAGCTTCGTGCTGGAGGATGAAATAAACACCCTTTTAAACTTCAGTTCGCCGTGTCCTGCCTGCACTTATTCCGTGCTTCCACACTGGGTTCCCTTATTTCATCCACCATACTGGTGCGCAAAGCACACACTTGTGCGCTTTGAGCGATATTGTGCTTTATCATAGCGTGATTAATACATATGTCAGCTTTATCAGGCATGCGCTATAGCATGCAATCACAGACATGTCTCATACACGCGCTTTGAGCGATATACACGACCGCTACCCATTTCCTCACATTCAGGATTTTTCCGTTCACCTTGCAGGGGCGCGCGTTTTTTCTAAATTAGACCTGGTCTGCGGTTACCACCAAGTCCCAGTGCGCGCTGAGGACATACCCAAAACAGCGGTAATAACTCCGTTCGATTTATTCGAGTTTTTGCGCATGCCATTTGGGCTTAAAGGGGCTGCACAGACGTTCCAACGCATGATGGATGCGGTGCTACGCGATCTCCCTTTCGTGTTCGTCTACCTGGACGATATCTTAGTAGCCAGCGCGTCCGAAGACGAACACGAAACCCACCTCACGACAGTTTTCCGGAGGTTGGAAGAGCACGGGTTAATAATCAACCCAGCGAAATGTCAGTTCGGGGTGACGGGGATTGATTTTTTGGGGGCACCGCGTCTCTCCCGTAGGAGCGGTCCCGCTGCCTGACAAAGTGCACGCAGTAGCAGATTTTCCCCGGCCGCAAACGGTCAGGGCACTACACGAATTTTTGGGAATGGTGAACTTTTATAACCGTTTCCTTCCCCGAGCAGTGCAGCTCATGCAACCACTGTACGCCGCAATATTGTGCTTTATCATAGCGTGATTAATACATATGTCAGCTTTATCAGGCATGCGCTATAGCGCGTGATCACAGACACTCAGAGTGACGGAAATGTGGCTGCCAATCCACGCCAACGGCCTCTCCGGCCACCACCGAGCATTTAAACATTTTTACACATTCATACCCAGTGTTATGGGCACTGGAGGCAATGCGGGTGAAGTGTCTTGCCCAGGGACACAACGGCAGGATATCTGGGGAGAGCGTGATGCGAACCACCAACCATGGGGTTATTAGACAACCTGCTGAGCCGCTGCCGCCCCACTTTTTCCTCCACTTTCCCTCTTTAGGAAAGCTATGGAGGCTTACCCCGCTCTCTTTATTTCCCTTTGATTGGAAATTACATCCAAAAGCCGCGCAATGTGGCATTTTCACTGAGAAATGGCAGTAGTTCGTAGCTTCGCTTCTTGGCTTGTATAAGACAGAAAAAACGGCTGCAACCATTCTACGTCACTACCCAGAATGCATTGCGACGTAAACAAAAATGGCGATTTACATCGTAATAAAGTTTTTTAAAAATATATAAAACTGGGAATTATTTTCAAAAAAATTATATTATAGTTATGTTACTAACATAAAAATAAAGCATATAGAGCTAACATGCCAATATAATCGGAGTTCCTTTTAACAAAAACTTTCCACAGATTCAGGACTATTTAAAACAGCTAGATAGAAAATTTACAGCTATCGCAGTCTCTGAAACTTGGCTTAATGAAGAGCAGGCTCCCCTGATGGCAATAGAGGGATATCAGATGTTTCATATTAACAGATCTCAAAAAAAGGGTGGTGGTGTTGCACTGTATATTGATGACCTGTATAGGTGTAAGCTTGTAAATGGAATGTCCTTTGCACTACCAGGGATTTTGGAATGTGTTACCATTGAGATCGACCAAGATAAAACAAAAAATCTAATTATAAGTTGTATATATAGAATGCCGGGAACTTGCATTGAGACATTCAGAGATAAGTTAGTTGACCTGTACAATAGTATTACTAGTCAGAAAATGGTTGTAATTTGTGGCGATTGCAATATTGATTTACTAAATCCATTTCAACAAAATGTAATTACGGAGTTCATGAATTCTATGTACAGTATGAGTCTATATCCCACAATAACACATCCCAGTAGAATCACAGTTCATATTGCTACACTTATTGACAACCTGTTTGTTAATATTATTGATAAGAAAATAGAAAGTGGATTATCGATAAATAATATAAGTGACCATTTGCCAATCTTTGCACTTATCCATGGCCACACAGGGGCCAATACAGAAAAAAATTTAAAATCTTTCAGATACAAATCACAAAATGCAATCAGTTCTTTTAAAGAAGACTTGCTGAAGCAAGACTGGACAAAAGTCTATGTATCAGATGTAAATGAAGCCGATGACACATTTATAAACATTGTAACCACTCTTTATGAAAAAAAAGCCCATTAGTAAAGAAAAAGCTTAAACATAAATTTGTCGATAAGCCATGGTTAACCAAAGGATTACAAAAGGCGTGTAAAAAGAAAAATTCATTATATAAAGCTTTTCTAAAGAAAAGGACAAAAGAAGCAGAGCAGCGGTATAAAACATACAAAAAACAAGTTAACATATATAATGAGATGTAGTAAAAAACTATCGTCACTTCCTTGTGGTAACGTATCGTCACTTCCTGTTTTGCTGTCTGCCTGTGTGGTTTGCTTGTGTGGTTTGCTCTCCAGCCACTAGCTATGGCTACTAGCTCTCCTTCCTCTTTTCCTCTGGTGTGCTCTCTCTGTCAGATGTTTAGCTACACCTCTGCCTCTTTTAGTGATAACGGTAAATGTAATAAATGTTGTCTTTTTGAGGCGCTCGAGGCGAGGTTGTCTGATTTGGAATCCCGGCTCCGCTGCATTGAAACACCGTCTGCGCCAGTTAATCTTGACGGACGCCCATTAGCTGCAGCGGAGCTAGCGAGCTTAGGCCCCACTGTCAGCGGTCCCTCGGCTCTCCTCAGCAGCGAGGAGACTGGGTGGGTGACGGTGAGAAGGAAGCCTAGTCGCAAAGCCCCGGTTCACCACCAACCTGTTCACGCTTCTAATCGTTTTTCCCCACTCACCAACACACCCGCTGAGGAAAAAACTCTGATCATTGGCGACTCTGTAGTCAGAAACGTGAACCTAGAGACTCCAGCGGCCATAGTCAAATGCATTCCTGGGGCCAGAGCAGGCGACATCGAGTCAAATTTGAAAATGCTGGCTAAAAGTAACTGTAAATATTCCACAATTGTTATTCACGCCAGCATTAATGACATCCGTCTCCGGCAGTCGGAAGTCACGAAACTTAATGTAGAATCGGTGTGTGACTTTGCAAAAACGATGTCTGCCACTGTAGTATTCTCTGGGCCCCTCCCCAATCTGACCAGTGATGACATGTTTAGCCGCTCGTCATCCCTGAACCGCTGGCTGTCTGTGTGGTGTTCTGCAAATGACGTGGGCTACATTGACAATTGGAGCTCTTTTTGGGGAAAAACTGGTCTTATGAGACGAGACAGCATTCATCCCACTTTGGATGGTGCTTCTCATTTATCTAACAATCTGGCATCTTTTTTATCCAAATTTCCAAAACCTTGACTACTCAGAGTTGGGACCAGGAAGCAGAGTCGCAGTCTTACACGCCTCTCTGCAGCTCCTCTTCATCCGCCACCCCTCAGCTTAGCCCCTGTCTTCCCCATCAGAGAATCGTTGTCTGTTCCCTCCAAAGTAAATAAAAATATAATGTATAAGCATCCCAAAGTGATAAAGCAAAATACTGGTAAAATATTGGTAAAAATCAAATTAAACATAACGCCTCTAAATTGAATGATTTGGTCTCTGTTCCTCCTCATAATTTAAAAATTAAATGTGGTTTATTAAATATTAGGTCTCTAACTCCCAAGTCTCTGTTAGTCCATGATCTGTTAATTGATCATCAGATTGATTTAATTTCCCTTACAGAGACTTGGTTAGGGCAAGAGGATTATGTTGGTTTAAATGAATCAACTCCCTCTGGTTATTTAAACTGTCAAAATCCCAGAAGTTCTGGTCATGGAGGAGGAGTAGCAACAATTTACCATTCCAAATTACTAGTTAATGTAAAGCAAAAAACACGTTATAATTCCTTTGAGGGCCTGGTCCTCAGTATTGGGCACTTTAGCAATTTTAGGTTAAACCCAATTTTATTTGCCATAGTTTATCGTCCCCCATCAACCTACTCAGAATTTTTATCCGAATTTGCTGATTTCTTAGCTGATTTAGTGCTGAAATCTGATAGAATAATTATAGTAGGGGACTTTAATATACATGTGGATGTAGATAGTGACTGCCTTAATGTGGCTTTTAATTCAATATTAGACTCGATTGGGTTTTCTCAGAAAGTAGGAAATTCTACTCATTACCTCCACCATACATTGGACCTTGTTCTGACATATGGCATAGAAAGAGAAAATCTTGTAGTGTCTCCTCATAACCCTGTACTGTCAGACCATTGTCTGTTAACCTTTGATTTTACTATTTCTGACTATTTGGCTCCTAAAGAAAAATATTATTACAGTAGATGCCTCTCAGATGATGCTGTTTCCAAATTTATGCAGATTGTTTCCTCTATGCCATGTGTCAACACAACGGAAATAAGCTATAGACAGCTTGCTCCTTCTGTAATTGATAACATGGTGGATAGTGTTTCAGCTTCTCTGCATCAGACTCTAGACTTGGTGGCCCCCTTAAAAAAGAAAAAGTCTAATCAGAGATTTCTAACTCCTTGGTTCAACACAGAAACTCGTAGCTTAAAACAGAAGACTCGTCAATTAGAAAGAAAATGGCGCTCTACTAATTTAGATGAAATCTATTTAGCTTGGAGAAATCATCTTTTAAT
This sequence comes from Pholidichthys leucotaenia, assembly GCA_020510985.1. Classification (NCBI taxonomy): domain Eukaryota; kingdom Metazoa; phylum Chordata; class Actinopteri; order Cichliformes; family Pholidichthyidae; genus Pholidichthys; species Pholidichthys leucotaenia. Next base: position 61,074,426 of record CM035836.1, read on the forward strand.
TTATAAAAAATCTCTTAGAAAAGCTAGAACGAGTTATTACTCTGCATTAATAGAAGAGAACAAGAATAATCCCAGGTTTCTTTTCAGTACTGTAGCCAGGTTGACAAAGAGTCAGGACTCTGTCAATCCTAGCATTCCCTTAGAGCTTACTAGTCAGGACTTTATGAACTTTTTCAATAATAAAATTTCATCCATCAGAGATAAAATCAATCAGATTCTTCCAACAGTTAACTTAAATACTGTAACTACTACAACTCCTTCTATTGATGTCTGTCTTGATGAGTTTACTCTAATCGACCTTTGTGAGTTAGACAAAATAGTTTCCTCATCCAAACCTTCAACTTGTCTTTTAGACCCTATTCCTACCAGGTTATTTAAAGAAGTCTTCCCACTTATTGGTAGCTTTATTCTCTTCATATAATCAATTCTTCATTAACTTTAGGCCATGTACCGCAGGCTTTTAAAATGGCTGTAATCAAACCCTTACTCAAAAAGCCAACGCTAGATCCAGGAGCTTTAGCTAACTATAGACCAATCTCTAATCTCCCTTTCATTTCAAAAATCTTAGAAAGAGTTATTGCTACGCAATTAATTGACCACCTGCAGGGAAATGGTTTACTTGAAGAGTTTCAATCTGGGTTTAGAATCCATCATAGTACTGAAACAGCCTTAGCGAAGGTCACTAATGACCTCCTCATTGCATCTGATAATGGACTAGTTTCTGTACTTGTCCTTTTAGACCTTAGTGCAGCTTTTGATACTATCGATCATAATATTCTACTTGATAGATTAGAACACTATGTTGGACTTAATGGAACTTTGTTGCAGTGGTTTAGATCTTATTCATCTGATAGGTTCCAGTTTGTTCATGTAAATAATGAGTTTTCTTTCAACTCAAAGCTTAGTCATGGAGTTCCACAGGGATCTGTGCTAGGCCCTACTCTTTTTACTTTATATATGCTTCCGTTAGGCAACATTATTAGAAAGCACTGTATACATTTTCATTGTTATGCAGATGACACTGTCATGGCGGCCTCTGGGCCTTCATCTGTCTCATCAGTCCCAGCTGCGCACAGGCCAACAGGTGCCAATCAGCGGCTGTTAAAAGCCAGTGTTGCTGACAGCCCGGCACGGAGTCGTCTGTCCTCCTCATCGGAGCATGAGCCAGAACTTCGTTCTCAAGTTCAGCCAAGAACGTCTTGTCAGGATCTGCCACATAAGAAGACTATCTGTTATTCTACTCCTTGCCTTTACCCCTGTGCACAGGTGGACCTCCCAGGCGGCGGACCAACTTTCCCAGCCGACGGGGCACTGCCACCTCAATCACGTAGCTCCTCGCTACCACCACAATTACGGGTACGTCTAACACCACAGCTACAGGAACTGTTATTGTTACAGCTGCAGGAGCTGTCATCGTCACGGTCACCGGAATCACTACCACCTCAGCTACAAGAACTATCATCACCACAGCGACAGGTGCATTCACCACCACAGCCACGAGCACATTCACCACCACACTGCACGGCCGCTGGAAGTCAGCAGAACGGTACCTGTGGAACGCCCAAGTAAGCCTCACCATCCACAATTACTCGCTAGTGCTGAACAGCTGTAATTGTTTTTGCTTGTGTGTTACAGGGTTGCCAGGTCACCATCCGGACTGCTCAGTTCCAGCAACCAAACTTCTATACTGGCACTCACACACGCACTACACTCTCTCACATTACAATAAAAGAATAATTGTCTATATCTACTCGTGTCAGTGTCTGTCTCCTGGGTCCAGAACATGTCAGACACACAATTATACCTGTCAATGAAGCCAGATGATAGTAATCAATTAGCCAAGTTAGAAGCCTGTCTTAAGGAAATCAAAGCTTGGATGACTTGTAATTTCCTGCTATTAAATTCAGATAAGACTGAAGTCATTCTTGTTGGTCCAAAAAACCTTAGAAATTCCTTTCCAAATCAAACTTCCAGTTTGGATGCAGTTACTCTTTCTCTTAATAGCTCTGTGAGGAACCTTGGAGTTATTTTTGATCAGGATTTGACCTTCAATTCACATATTAAATTTGTTTCTAAGACTGCCTTCTATCATTTGCGTAATATTGCCAAGATTAGGAGCATCTTGTCTCAGAGTGATGCTGAGAAGCTGATCCACGTTTTTGTTAGCTCGAGATTAGATTATTGTAATTCTTTATTATCAGGCTGTCCTAAAACATCTTTAAAAAGTCTTCAGCTGATCCAAAATGCTGCAGCAAGAGTTTTAACAGGTATTAGAAAGAGAGATCATATCTCTCCAGTTCTGGCCTCCCTTCATTGGCTTCCCATAGAGTTTAGAATTAAGTTTAAAATCCTTCTTCTTACTTACAAAGCTCTAAACAATCAGGCTCCTTTTTATTTAAAAGATCTGATACTACTGTATTATCCTAACAAAGCACTACGCTCCCAAAATGCAGGATTACTTGTAATACCTAGAATCTCCAAAAGTACAATGGGAGGCAGAGCCTTCAGTTATCAAGCTCCTCTCCTGTGGAATCAGCTGCCAATCTGGATTCGGGAGTCAGACTCGATCTCTGTTTTTAAGAATAGGGCTAAAACCTACCTTTTTGATATAGCCTACAATTAGGGAGGGATCATGAGTTTCTGAACCCTCCCTTAGTTATGCTGCTAATAGGTTTAGTCAGCCGGGGGACCTCCAGTAATGCACTGGGCCTCACTCCTTTCCTCACTCTCTATGAAATTTTTTTTTTTTTTTTTGCTGGTCATTAACATTTGTTTGTTCTCTCCCATAGATTGAGTCCCCATCGTGCTGTTTGCTCTCTACATGTCTGTTCTTTTCTTCTTCTCTATCCCCTTACCCCCCAGCCAGTCGCAGCAGATGACTGCCCCTCCCTGAGCCTGGTTCTGCTGGAGGTTTCTTCCTGTTAAAAGGGAGTTTTTCCTCTCCACCGTCGCCAAGTGCTTGCTCACAGGGGATCGCCTGATTGCTGGGGTCTTTCTGCAACTGTGGGGGTTCCCCCCTACAGTTGATAGTGCTATGAGATGACTGTTGTTGTGAAATGGCGCTATATAAATAAAGTTGAATTGAATTGAATTGAATTAAGAGACTATTACAGTAAAGAACTGGAGAAAAACAGAGACAATATTAAAAATACATGGACAATACTAAACAATATTCTTGGAAATAAAAACAGAAATACAAGCTACCCAACCAATTTTTCAAAAAATAATAAAACGACTCAGAGTGTGAATGCAGTTTCACCTGCAGATGAATTTAATAAATTTTTTGTTAACATTGGTCCTAATTTGGCTCAAGAAATACCCATTACGGCACCTATGGGTGATACAATAAGCAAAAACAATGCTATAAAAGACTCAAGATCAGAGAGAGGTCATTGAAATTGTTATATCGTTTAAAAGTAAAACATCTACAGACTGTGATGGTATTGACATGCTCTTAGTCAAAACTATTATTGAATGCTTAGTGAAACCACTGATGTATATTTGTAACCTGCCTCTCCAAACGGGTATATTTCCCAGTGCAATGAAAATAGCTAAAGTAATTCCGATATACAAGACAGGTGACAGAGGGGAACTTTCAAACTATAGACTAATTTCACTATTGCCGCAATTTTCCAAGATACTTGAAAAAATATTCTGTGAGAGAACTGACAACTTCATAATGAAGAACAATTTATTGTGTGAGCAACAATATGGGTTCAGACACAAGAGGACAACTGCATTTGCTCTAATGGAATTTATAGAAAAAATATCAACTGCCGTTGAAAATAGGAGTACTCAGTTGGTGTATTCCTGGATCTTAAAAAAGCATTTGATACAGTGGATCATAATTTATTATTAAAGAAACTACAAAATTGTGGTATTAGGGGGGTAGCACTGTCCTGGTTATGTAGTTACTTAAAGAATAGATATCAGTATGTATGTGTTGGTAACAAAAACTCACAGTTACTGAAGGTTACTTGTGGAGTCCCACAGGGTTCAGTTTTGGGACCACTGTTATTCAATATGTATATAAATGATATATGTAAAGTTTCGGAAAAAAATGGATTTAATATTGTTTGCCGATGACACTAATCTGTTATGCAGTAGAAGCAATTTGGAACAACTTTTGGATACACTTGGAAAGGAATTAGGAAAGCTTAAACTGTGGTTTGATTCAAACAAATTAACGCTCAATTTAAGTAAGACAAAATTTATAGTTTTTAACAACCATCACAACAACTTAGTATCTAAACTCAGTGTAAATGGTGTAGAGATTGAAAGAGTATCCAAAACTAAATTTCTTGGAGTAATAATTGATAATAAACTGTGTTGGAAGTGACATATTAATTATATTAAAGGTAAAATATCTAAATCAATTGCAATACTACACAGAGTGAAATATTTGCTGAATCAATCCACGCTATATACTTTGTATCATTCATTAATACTCCCATACATGACATATTGTACTGAAGTATGGGGAAATACATATAAAACAAACATATATCCAGTCTTTATGCTTCAGAAGAGAGCTATTAGAATAATAAACAAAGCTGCTTACAGGGATCCAACAAACCCACTTTCTCTTAAATTAAAAGCTCTCAGGTTGAAAGATCTGGTTGACTTTAAAACTGCAGTAATAATGTTTAAAGTGAAGAATCTATCACTGCCCGCAAATATCCAAAAGTTGTTCCAAATAAGGGAGAAACAATATCATTTCAGAGGAACATGTATATTTCAAAAACCTTCAGTGAGAACTACCACCAAGCAACACTGTGTTTCAGTGCAAGGAGTCAGATTATGGAAGGATTTTGGACCTGAATTAAAATCACGTACAACACTTGGACAATTTAAACAAAAACTAAAGGAAGAAATACTCCAAACATATATACAAGATGACATGTAAAATCACATAAGGACTGTCATATCCAGTCTGTGTTGTGTTGTTGCTTAGTTTTTTTTGTCACATTTTGTCTTAGCTTTGTTCCAAATTGTAATCGCTCTTGTTTTGTTTTTCTTTTGAATTCTTGGATGAAATATGGTTGAGCAATATAAGCTGCGGCTTCAGCCATCATCCATTTCGGATAACTTATGTTGAACTGTATAATCACAGGAGTTATTGTTTAATTTGACTTTGTTGGATTTTTTTTCTTTTTTCCCTTTTGTTATATTATTCTGTTTCTTTTTAATCTTCACTTTTAATCTATCCGAAATAAAGATTCATTCATGAAGCATTAATCACTGACTTATTTCAAAGTGGGCAGACTGAGAAGGTTTTGTATGGACCATGGTCTTCGCAGAGGAAAGCACTTTTCTGATGCAGAATTGGATCAAGCAGTGCTATCATCAATATATAAGATAAGGTAACTTTCCAGGCATATGACCTACATGTTTCTAGTCACTCTGTAAAGTTTTAATTTTTTTCCAGAAATTGTTCTCAAGTAAAACTAGCATTACCTCATGATACTAATTACTCAAGTACAATTAAGAATTGTCACCAAAAACATTACTTGAATATGAGTAAGAAAGTACTAAAGTACTAATATTTTTGGTGTACATTTGCAACTTTTTTGATTGTAAATTTGCAACACTTGTAAAATTGTGATTTTGCAATTTTTGAAAGCACTCCTGCTGTAAAATTAAAAGGCAGTGGCTATGGTTACCTAAGACGTAGCCTCAGAATGTTTTCTGCAGGTATGGCTCGAGTCTGATTGGCCAGTACATTCCATTAATGCGTATCTTAAAAGCAACAGGCTACAGGTACGGGAATCTGAGGCATTTATTTGTTTCAAAATTTTAATATTTATTTACTACCTTTTTAACTTTACCTACTCCCAGATCCTGTTGCTAACCTCTTTAATTTTAATTCCAAATTTCATCTCATATCAAGTAAAGTGGTTTGAACAAGAGGCTGATAGCAGGACGCAAACCTGCAACCTTCTAATTCCAGACCCCCCATACTATCTACTGAAGCCACAGCAGCAGGTAGCTTGGAGTTGATCAGAAAATGCTTTGTCAGATCTTCAACTCTTCTATAGCAATAAGATAAGATAAGATAAGCCTTTATTAGTCCCACAACGGGGAAATTCCAGGATTGCAACAGCACAGGGATAGCAACACTCAGAGCAACAATCAGAAGGCAAGAAAAAAAAAAAAAAAAAAAAAAAAAAACAAGCAAGCAAGAGCAGCTAATATACATATGTACGTATTACTATAAAATATATATATATACACACACACAGACACACAGTGCAGAGCATTGTAGCTGGATGGAATAAATATATGAATATATGAACACAGTGCAGAGCATTGTAGCTAGATGGAATAAATATGTAAATATATAAACACCCACAGTACGGAGCATTGCAGCTAGGTGGAATAAATATGCAAGTATATAAACACACACAGTGCGGAGCAATGTAGCTAGATGGAATAATATGTAGATATATAAATATATAAACACACCCAGTGCTGAGCATTGTAGCTAGATGGAATAAATATGTAAATATATAAACACACACAGTGCAGAGCATTGTTGCTAGATGGAATGAAACAGCATAACCGTCTACTTAGTTATCCTACATGGTATGATTATGTGCCCATACATATTCTCACCCTCCATAGCGACCGGTAAGTTCCTAGTTGTATGCCGGAGGGGACCATTGTGTAAGTCTATTGCATCTTTTGCATTCAAAAAACTATTAGTTTGTTACGTCTTTTTGCTATCTCTGCGAGCAGCCCTGCTTCGGTTGTACAGTCTGACAGCCGTTGGTAGGAAGGACCTACGAAACCTCTCGGTTGTGCACCTGGGATGATGTAGTCTGCTGCTAAATGAGCTCCTCAGTGCATTCAGTATGTCCTGCATAGGGTGGAACTCGGACTCCAGCAGAGATGACAGTTTAGCCACCGTCCTTCTCTCTCCTATCTCCTCCATCGGATCAAGGCGCTGCCCCAGGACAGAGCTAGCTTTCTTAATCAGTTTGTTCAGTCTCTTCCTATCGGCTGCAGTAATGCCACTGCCCCAGCAGACCACTCCAAAAGTGATGGCTGATGCCACCACCGTGTCATAGAATGACTTCAGCAATAGACATTTCATATAGGGCAACGTCATACGTATCCAAAGCCACTATGTAATAAAAACTAGTCACATGTGTCCTCTAATGTAATACAAATCACAATGCAATATTTACTAAGCCAGAACAAGTATTTCAAATCTGAAGAGAAAAACTTTATTTTAAATTGTGAAAAAGTTACTCAGAGCACTTGAGGAAAAAGAATGTTTTTCTTCAAAAATGAACTCAAGTAAAAAGTATCCTGCAATGAAACTACTCACGAGTCCAACTTTGTGGAAAAAAGTTACTTGAATAATAATTAGTGTACTTGAGTGAATCCAACTAGTTACTGGTATTACCCAATTTAGCAAACAGTACTAATGAACACATATAAGTGAACATTTTGTTGAAAGATCTGCATTATCACTGTTAATATCTCATATTAACTGGTTTATTTGCCTAGTTAGTTGATAATTCAATTTGTTTTTACAGACTGGCCCAACCTATGGCTGCAAATTCACGAAGGGGTACCTCTCCTCTATTGGCATTTCTGCTGGAGAGAGCAGAGTTGGGAGAGTCCTGAGAGAGGTACACCAACCATACAATGACCTTCGACTCCTGTATGTACAGGTGAGTTCTAAAATGTGAAGGGATTATATGTAGCATTAATTTTTTTGTTGAGATTAACGTATCAAAGTATGTGTGGGTAATGCATTGTTTTTTTACTTGGTGTACTGAATTATTGCCTTCCTGTGCACTTGAATATAGGGCCGTCCATACCAAGCATTATAAAGATAACTATAAAATTATAGTTCTGTGGGCACCCAGCACAATGCAGACTGGTAATATTCACGCTCAGCAGGAATTTGCATACGACCAAAAGAACCACAGGAGACTGTCAGACTGAATGCATGCATCTTTTGTGCCAACCAATGTCATGCTAATCAAGTGTATTGACCAATGTGTATTGGATGACAATTGATATGCTAATGTGCCATGCATTCTCTGTATCACTGTATAAAAGAGCTGACTTTACATGCCTCACTAACGCACTCAGAGCTCACACACAGCACACAGTGCTGCAGTGTCATGATGATGGAGTAATAAAACTCTTAATCCTTCAGCTCGCCGTGTCACGCCTGAACTAATTTTGTTCCTCCACAGTTCTAAAGGTGCATTCACACCAAATGCGAACAAATTTTTTGTGCGGCACGATTACATTATAACTCAATGTAAACACGCCAACAGACATGAATAGTGAGATGCAGACCAGGTGAAGTTGTCTTTAAAACTTCTGCAGCTGTGTTCAACCTGCTGTGGAACTTCCCAAAATAACGTCATGCTTATGTTTACATTATTCGAGCGGGGGCTCACCTGAAAATTATGTCTCAAGCCTCCCAACACTTCACAGATGATCCCGTGTTTACGTTGCTAGCTAGCTTGCTAGGACATCCGTGGCCGGAAACCGTGGGTAAATAACTCCAAAAACCCGATTCAGCTGAAGAGTTCCCGATCCTCCTGTCTCCCGGCGAGTGAGTTTCATTTTCTAACTAGTTTACTCTGCAACAGTGATAATTTTGCTACGTCCGATAGCTAGCTAGCTGTTAGCATAGGTAGCTAGCGGATACCAATGCGAAAATTTGCGCATACTCGTGTCTTCCCATTGATTTTCTATGGATTTGTGCAGCCCGTTCGCATTTGGTGTGAATACCGCTTAAATGTGGCCAAGTGTACAATTTTTGGGACCAACACAGACAGCTCCTAAAAATGTGGATCCTATTTCCCAACTGCCCCAAGAATAAGAAAGCAGTCATTTGGTTTGATTTGGCGTTTATTGGGACATTTGAGTCAGACAAAACAAAGATCCCTTTTTGTGAATAAGCCAATTTTGTCAAAAAAAAAGATTAAAAAAAAGACAACAGTAGTGGAGTCTTCTACAAAAAAACAGAGGAGACACTACTTAATATAATTTCACAATAAATACATTACATTTTTTCTAACGGTAAACTGGAACTCACTCGAAAATGCGAAAGCTTGAACGCCTGAGCTGCAAAACTAGTCTGACTGTACACACCCTCGCTCACATAGAACTGATGCACCTATACCAATCCTCACTCAATAAAGCTCGCTCTGCCTACTACTCCAGCATCATTCACTCTGGATCCTCCAACCCCCGCACTCTGTTCTCCACCATCAACAAACTCCTCAAACGCCAGGACATCATTTCATCATCCTTCACCCCTGAAAAATGCAATAGCTTTCTATCATTTTTCCATTCCAAAATTGACAATATTCACAACCTCATAGCACTATCAACCTACAGTTGATAGTGCTATGAGATGACTGTTGTTGTGAAATGGCGCTATATAAATAAAGTTGAATTGAATTGAACTGAACCAGCTTGCCTCCTCCTCGGCCATCACCCCTGACTCAGAACCCACTTTTTCTCCACCCATAGATAAACAGCTCTCCCTTTTCTCACCCATAACCACTGATGAACTTTCCGAAATACTCTCCAGCATGAAATCATCTACATGCCCCTGGACCCCATCCCCTCCCCCCTTATCAAAGCCTGTCTCACCCCTCTTGCCCCCCTTATCATCAACACCATCAACTCCTCCCTCATCACTGGCACTGTCCCCCCATCACTTAAGATTGCTGCCATCACCCCCCTCCTTAAGAAACCTGGCCTGGACTCTGACGACCCCAACAATTTCAGACCCATCTCCAACCTCCCATTTCTGGCTAAAATATTGGAAAAAGCTGCCACCACCCAACTCAAGAAACACCTCCTCTCCAACAAACTCTACGAAACATTTCAATCTGGATTCCGTTCTCACCACAGCACTGAAACCGCCCTCCTCAGGGTCACCAATGACCTCCTGTTCACCTCTGACTCTGGCTTCCTCACCATTCTTCTCCTCCTCGATCTCAGCGCTGCTTTTGATACCATCAATCATTCCATCCTGCTCCGTCGTCTGCTTTCTATTGGCATCACTGACTCCGCCCTCTCTTGGTTCAGCTCCTACCTGTCTGACAGATTCCAGTACATCTCCATCAACAATCACAAATCACGCACCACCCTCTTCTCACACGGTGTCCCTCAAGGCTCTGTGCTCGGTCCAACCCTTTTCACTCTCTACATGCTTCCACTTGGTCACATCATCCGCCAACATGGTCTTCACTTTCACTGCTAGGCCGACGACACCCAGCTGTACATCTCCTCTAAATCCATCACCCCCGCCATTCTCTCTACCATCACCAACTGCCTCACAGACATAAAAACCTGGATGACTAACAACTTTCTCAAGCTAAACAGCGATAAAACAGAAATCATCATTTTTGGACCAAAATCTCTTTTCCCCTCTTCCCAGAACTTTTCATTCCAAATCGATGGTCATTCAGTCACCCCCTCCCCCCTGGCCAGAAACCTCGGCATTATCATGGACCCCACCCTCTCCTTCAAATCTCACATCAACCATATCACCAAAACATCATTTTTTCATCTTCGTAATATTGCACGCCTCCATCCCACCCTCTCCCCCTCTGCTGCTGAAATACTCATCCACGCCTTCATCACCTCCAGACTTGATTACTGTAACAGCATTCTGTATGGACTTCCTTCTACCATCCTCCAAAAACTACAGTATGTCCAAAACTCAGCCGCCCGCCTACTTACTCACTCCCGCTCCAGAGACCACATCACTCCTCTCCTCCGTCAGCTCCACTGGCTCCCCATTCAACAGTGCATCAACTTCAAGATCCTCCTCATCACCTATAAAGCTCTTCATAACCTCGCCCCCTCATACCTAACTGACCTTCTGTCTCGTCATTCCCCCACTCGTCTCCTCCGCTCTGCTGACACTCACCTTCTTACCCCCATCACCAAGACAAAATTCCGCACCCTGGGTGATAGATCATTCGCCATCGCCGCACCAACCCTCTGGAATTCCTTTCCCCTTCACATCCGGTCTGCCAACACACTTGCTTCTTTCAAAAGTCAACTCAAAACCCATCTTTTCAGATCTACCTATGAAAACTGACTGCCTCTTCTACCTATGTGTACCTACCTTGTCTGTTTACCCGTTCTCTGTATGTTTGTCCCTATGCTGCTTTGTAAAGCGTCTTTGAGTATTTAGAAAAGCGCTATATAAGACTGATGTATTATTATTATTATTATTATTATTATTATTAAAATGGCGGACAGCCTGTCCAGCCCGAACCACTCAGAAAGACCCTGGACAGTGCTATCTCCCCTCTGCACAAACCAAACGATCCACAAACTTGGTAAATTAAAAAAAAACCCAACAATATTTGGTACATCTGTAAAACTTCAGACAAATTGTTTTTGAACACTCACGCTGTCACGTTGTCTTCTGTTACAACTACATGGATAACTTGGCAGAAAACGTTAAACCGGATCAGCAATGATTCTACATCAATCCTCGTTTCTACAAAATCCAACAACCAATACTCTTAATACATCAGCCTACGTCTTAGAATATAAAAGATTATTCGTGTGATTTATAAACACTATATATATTTTCATGGACACTCACCGTTAGTCAACAGTCTCTGATCGGGGGCGTTTGGCTGTCATGCGGTGATGATGTTAACATATGCAACTAAATACTCTGGCAAGTAAACACTGGATTATTTTAAAATATGACAGTGACACCTATTGGACACGATTGAAATGACAACTGAGTGAGAAAAGGAGAGATTTATAGATTACATTTAGAAAGGGTAAATTCATTACTTGACCCAGCTGCATTCTCCCCTGCCTGAAGTCAACGTCTTGGTGACTTCCTAAACATCACCCCTAGCATTAAATTTCGACGTGTAAAGGACCATTCCCGCTAACACCTGAGATGGTACATCTGACGTGAACGAGACAGCATTATTACGCACACTGATAGGCAAGTTAAAGGGGTTGCTGTGTTTGCCAGCGTTTGTCCTAACACTCCTGCATGGGGCTGGCGTAGGTGCGATTGTGCTTGACTGTTCCGCCCCCCGCTGTGGCGCAGATACTGGTGTCTCCTCCAGTTCTTCAGACAAACCTGGACTTGATGCAACTGGTAGTGAGTGAGGAGAGGACTCTTCACTGGGCCTATCACTCACTGCAGCATCAGGCAGCCGTTCACTTTCTGCTTCACTTATGCTCTCCTCATCAAAATGACCTTTTAGATCCTCCAACCTTGGTCCAGCAGGATCAGGAACTTGTTCCACCAACAGGAACTCAGGCTCTGACACCATGGATTCGACTTCTGAGTCTAGATCAGTTTAAGGCTCATTGACGGGGGGACTACTTGGCAATTTGGTCTTGGAGGCGGTATAGGCCCTACACAAAGGTGCAGATTGGACCTATGCACTCTCTTTAGCAGTCCTCTGTTCACTGGTACAAATGTGTGGGTCATTCCTTGGATATCCATGACTTTATACACTTTGGATGACCATGCAACTTGAATCTTATTTCTGCCAACTGGGCAATGGCGAAGGTACACATACTGACCTATCTCAACAGGTGGACAGTGGACTTTTGCATTCTGGCGAGCCATTCTTTCTGCTGCTTTCCTTTCAGCAAATTGTCTTGCTCTCTTGTGTGCATCCAGGAGTCGTTCTCTGTGTGCTGTGAGCCAGTCTGTGCCTTCCTCTTTTCCTAGCAGAGCATCAACTGGCAGATGGGAGTGTACTTCAAACAGCATGTAGTAGGGGGAGTAACCCGTCGAGGAGTGGGGAGTGACATTGTAAGCATAAACAAGCTCACTCAGGTGTTCAGTCCAGCTGCGTTTTTTATCAGAAGGAAGTGTTCTGAGGAGGTCATGTGACATTCTGTTAAACCTCTCACACTGGGGGTTTCCTTGAGGGTGGTGAGGTGTAGTACGAATCTTTTTCACCCTATACAATCCGCACAGTTCAGCCATTACAGCACTCTCAAAATTTCTGCCTTGATCTGAGTGCAAGGCCCCTGAGTGCAAGGCCCCTTCTTCTTCCGGCTTTCAGAGAGAGCAGACACATTTCTCCCCTCTCCCCACTCCTCTCCCCTCTTCACTATCCCAGCTTGCTGTGTCCTGTCTATGTTCGCTGTTCTTCTGGCTGAATCTCGATCCAAATGGAAAATTATGGAATTGATGAGCGGGCTTTAATACTATTGACACCATTTTACAAAAATTCGGGCCAGGGGGAGCCCCAATGGAGAGACTCATGGATTGGAACTCATGTGTCTGTGTGATTCGACTGAAGATGTGGAAGACATCTACCTGTTTTGGCTTCATGATCACAGGATTTTCTGCTGATTGGCTCTGGAGTTTTCCTGGTGTATCGGAAATTTAACTGGAAGAGCTAATCAAAATGCGGACCCGGCGTAGCTGCTTCTTCAACAATTCGACCAGCTGGGGAAAGCACTGATAGTGGCAAATGACTATGTTTGGAAGGGGAAACATCTGGAGTCGTTTGGTGCTCTCCAAGGAATGATTTTAAAGCCTATGTAATTGTAATTGTGATGCTCAGAATTGCATGAGAGAGGAAACTTCTGCTCTAAGTGAACTGTGCTCATTTGGCCTTGATTCGGCGCCCTTGCATTCATTCCTCCAGGAGAGAGGAGATAAGGCAGAAGAGAGTTGGCTTTGCTTCTCTAACCCAAACAATTAACAACCACTTGCTGTTGTTCAGCAAACTGGACTCTTCAAGGACAGCGTTATCATGTGTCTAATACAGAACTTTGCCATCTGGCATGCACGAAGAGAGATAGACTCTGTGTGGACATGCTTATCTGTATATAGATTACATGAACATAACATCCATCCGTTGCCAGGAGGCGCCCCTTTGTTGTACACCAGCAACTGATACATCGACACTGCATTCATTCATACTGATTACATACTGACTACACACACTGGTCTCTCTCTTTTTCTTTGTCAACGTGTGTATTGTAACTTGTCTGCTAAATGTGCATTGAGGTTTTTTTTTCCTTGTAATCATAATCTCGCTCACTGAGCGCTATTCTGATAACTATATTTTTTTTTCTCTCGCCTACTGTGTCATCCCCTACCCCTTCCCTCTTTACCCCCACTGTACTGATGAGGCGCCTTGATGGCTGCCGTGTCATTAGAAGCGCTTATTGAGCGCGTCTAATGTCAAGTCAAATTCCTCGTATGTTTTTAACATGCTTGGCAATAAAGTTCATTCTGATTCTGATTCTGCAAGCGCTCTGGCACCCCATACTTCATGAACCACTCTTTCAGTATAACTTTTGCAGTTGTGTCTGCTGTCTGATTTCTCGTGGGGAAGGCTTGACTGAACTTAGTAAAAACATTGGTGACTACAAGAACATTTTCACAACCATCACTTGCACGCTTGAGTGTAGTGTAGTCTACAGCTACAACTTCAAGAGGACGGGTAGCAAGAAAAGGGGTCTGGGGTGCATGGACTTTTGGTTTGGGCAACGTAGTTAATACACACCTTTGACAGTTTTTCACCCACTGCTCTACATCTTTCTGCATACCTCCCAAAAAACATCTCTGCTTTAAGAGATCAAGTGTCCGTTCTATGCCTTGGTGGCCCATCTGATAATGCACAGTGGTCAGGACTTTTTCTTTGAGACATACAGGTAACAACAGCTGCTGACATTTGCTAAGATTTACGTCTTCCATTTCACGATGCAAGAGTCCATCTTTTTCTCTGAATCGGGACCACTGTTTTAAAAGGGATCTGACTGGTATGGGCAGGGCTCATCTCTCTTGGAGGGAGGGCTTTTGTTTTCTGTCCCATAAGGTCTGATCCTCAGGTCTTTTGGTGTACAAGGGGCGCTGCTGAAGACATTCTATGACACGGTGGTGGCATCAGCCATCACTTTTTGGAGTGGTCTGCTGGGGCAGTGGCATTACAGCAGCCGATAGGAAGAGACTGAACAAACTGATCAAGAAAGCTAGCTCTGTCCTGGGGCAGCGCCTTGACCCAGTGGAGGAGATGGGAGAGAGAAGGATGGTGGCTAAACTGTCATCTCTGCACGGTGGCACAGTGCACGGTGGCGCAGTGGTTTAGCACTGTGGCAGCACAGTTTACCCTCGGCCGGGGGATCACGGGGATCATGAGATCGTGGGTTCGATCCCAGCCCCCGACCAACAGTGAGCTGTGTGGAGTTTGCATGTTCTCCCCGTGTTGCGTGGGTTTACTCCGGGATTTCTCCAGTTTCCTCCCGCATATCAAAAAAAAAAACCCAAAAAAACATGTAGGTTTAGGGCGCTTGCGCACGCAGCGACCGGCAGCCAGTGGCTTGTCACCAGACTGCAAACCAAATCTACCTACGGGTACAAATAAGTAACAAAAAAAAAAAAATCTCTGCTGGAGTCCGAGTTCCACCCTCTGCAGGACATACTGAATGCACTGAGGAGCTCATTTAGCAGCAGACTACACCATTCTAGGTGCACAACCGAGAGGTTTTGCAGGTCCTTCCTACCTACGGCTGTCAGACTGTACAACCTAAGCAGGGCTGCTTGCAGAGATAGCAAAAAGACGTGACAACCTGATAGTATTGAATGCAAAAGACGCAATAGACTTACACAATGGTCCCCTCCGGTATACAACTAGGAAAATACCGGTCGCTATGGAGGGTGAGAATATGTATGGGTGCATAATCATACCATGTAGGATAACTAAGTAGACGGTTGTGCTGTTTCATTCCATCTAGCTGTGTGTGTTTATATATTTATATATTTATTCCATCTAGCAACAATGCTCCACGCTGTGTGTGTTTATATATTTACATATTTATTCCATCTAGCTACAGTGCTCCGCACTGTGTGTTTATATATTTATATATTTATTCCATCTAGCAACAATGCTCCACACTTTGTGTGTTTATATATTTACATATTTATTCCATCTAGCTACAATGCTCCGCACTGTGTGTTTATATATTTCTATATTTATTCCATCTAGCAACAATGCTCCACACTTTGTGTTTATATATTTACATATTTATTCCATCTAGCTACAATACTTTGTACTGTGTGTTTATATACTCATATATTTATTCCATCCAGCTACAATGCTCCGCACTGTGTTTATATATTTATATATCTATTCCATCTAGCTACAATGCTCCGCACTGTGTGTCTATATATATACAGTGGGGTAAAAATGTATTTAGTCAACCACCAATTGTGCAAGTTCTCCCACTTAAAAGATGAGAGAAGTCTCCAATTTTCATCATAGGTATACCTCAACTATGAGAGACAAAATAAGAAAAAAAAAAATCCAGAAAATCACATTGAAGGATTTTTAATGAATTAATTGGTAAATTCCTTGGTAAAATAAGTATTTGGTCAATAACAAAAGTTTATCTCAATACTTTGTTATATACCCTTTGTTGGCAATGACAGAGGTCAAGCGTTTTCTGTAAGTTTTCACAAGGTTTTCACACACTGTTGCTGGTATTTTGGCCCATTCCTCCATGCAGATCTCTTCTAGAGCAGTGAGGTTTTGGGGCTGTCGCTGGGCAACACAGACTTTCAACTCCCTCCAAAGATTTTCTACGGGGTTGAGATCTGGAGACTGGCTAGGCCACTCCAGGACCTTGGAATGCTTCTTACGAAGCCACTCCTTCATTGCCCGGGCGGTGTGTTTGGGACCATTGTCATGCTGAAAGACCCAGCCACGTTTCATCTTCAATGCCCTTGCTGGTGGAAGGAGGTTTTCACTCAAAATTTCACGATACATGGCCCCATTCATTCTTTCCTTTACATGGATCAGTCGTCCTGGTCCCTTTGCAGAAAAACAGCCCCAAAGTATGATGTTTCCACCCCCATGCTTCACAGTAGGTATGGTGTTCTTTCTCCTCCAAACACAACAAGTTGAGTTTTTACCAAAAAGATCTATTTTGGTTTCATCTGACCATATGACATTCTCCCAATCCTCTTCTGGATCATCCAAATGCTCTCTAGCAAACTTCAGACGGGCCTGGACATGTACTGGCTTAAGCAGGGGGACACGTCTGGCACTGCAGGATTTTAGTCCCTGGCGGCATAGTGTGTTTCTGATGTAGCCTTTGTTACTTTGGTCCCAGCTCTCTGCAGGTCATTCACTAGGTCCCCCCCATGTGGTTCTGGGATTTTTGCTCACTGTTCTCATGATAATTTTGACCCCACGGAGTGAGATCTTGCGTGGAGCTCCAGATCGAGGGAGATTATCAGTGGTCTTGTATGTCTTCCGTTTTCTAATAATTGCTCCCACAGTTGATTTCTTCACACCAAGCTGCTTACCTATTGCAGATTCAGTCTTCCCAGCCTGGTGCAGGTCTACAATTTTGTTTCTGGTGTCCTTTGACAGCTCTTTGGTCTTGGCCATAGTGGAGTTTGGAGTCTGACTGTTTGAGGTTGTGGACAGGTGTCTTTTATACTGATAACGAGTTCAAACAGGTGCCATTAATACAGGCAACGAGTGGAGGACAGAGGAGCCTCTTAAAGAAGAAGTTACAGGTCTGTGAGAGCCAGAAATCTTGCTTGTTTGTAGGTGACGAAATACTTATTTTACTGAGGAATTTACCAATTAATTCATTAAAAATCCTTCAATGTGATTTTCTGGATTTTTTTTTTCCTCATTTTGTCTCTCATAGTTGAGGCATACCTATGATGAAAATTGGAGACCTCTCTCATCTTTTAAGTGGGAGAACTTGAACAGTTGGTGGCTGACTAAATACTTTTTTGCCCCACTGTATATATATATATATATATATATATATATATATATATATATATATATATATATAAATATATATATATTATATATATATATATATATATATATATATATATAAATATATATATATATATATATATATATATATATATATATATATATATATATATATATATATATTTATATTTATATGTACATATGTATACTCGCTGCTCTTGTTTTTTTCTTGCCTTCTGATTGTTGCTCTGAGTGTTGCTATCCCTGTGCTGTTGCAATCCTGGAATTTCCCCATTGTGGAACTAATAAAGGCTTATCTTATCTTATCTTATCTTCTAACTCTTTTAAAACTTTGAGTGTTGGGTCAGAGGCTTGGAACGTCTGTAACTCAGCTTTGGAATAACTAGGAAGTGTGGGAGTGTTATTCTGGGCTACACCACTTGCTTCCCCGTGGTCAGGGCCTAAGGCCTTTAACTGCCTCACCTGGTAGTGTTCAACCCCTGCAGCTGCTAACTCTGGGCCTAAAGCTGTGCCTGCCCTCAGACTGTCACAAATAGCAACACAACCATCAAACCCTGCATCTTCTGAAAGGGGTTCTGACTCTGTTAAAGCTGGCTGTCTGGAAAGGGCATCGGCTGCGGAGTTACAACGACCGGGCCGGAACTTAACATCAAAATCGAATATGGCTAACTGTGCAATCCAGTGCTGTTGGATAGCCCCTAACCTGGGAGTGGAAAGGTGGCATAGCGGGTTGTTGTCTGTCAGCACCGTAAACTTAGAACCAAGGAGATAACTTCTAAACTTTTCTGTTACCGCCCACTTTAACACGAGAAGTTCTAGCTTCATGCTACTGTAGTTTATGTTGTTCCTTTCAGCCCCTCTCAACCTCCGACTTGCATAGGCTATGACCTTTTTCTTCCCACCCTGAACCTGATACAGCACAGCACCCAATCCAAGGTTGCTAGCGTCTGTCTCCATCATAAAAGGAATCTTAAAGTTTGCATAACCTAGCATGGGAGCTTTGGTTAACTTGTCTTCGAGCAGTTCAAATGCTTTGGAACGCAAGTGTACAATTTTTGGGACCAACACAGACAGCTCCTAAAAATGTGGATCCTATTTCCCGACTGCCCCAAGAATAAGACAGCATTAATTTAGTTTGATTTGACATTTATTGGGACATTTGAGTCAGGCAAAAGCAATGTTTTCCCCTAACAGAGATCCCTTTTTGTGAATAAAACAATTTTGTCAAAAAAAAAAGACAACAGTAAATACATTACATTTTTCTAACAGTAAACTGGAACTCACTCGAAAATGACGGACAGCCTGTCCTGCCCGAACCACTCAGAAAGACCCTGGACAGTGCTATCTCCAATCTGCACAAACCAAACAATCCACAAAATGTTAAATGGCGATGCAACCCCCCCGAGAGAATATGTTAACCTGAGTACTGTCACTGGCACAACCACCAGTGCAGTCACTAGAAGAGATTGTAAGGTCCCCCACAGATGCACCACATTTGCTCAATCTGTGCCATCAGTGAGGGGCACCAAGATCTGGAATAACATACCACCTGCAATCAGAGAAGGTACCACACTAAACACTTTCAAGGCTTATTGTAAAAATTGGCTTTTAAACAACAAAAACTGTACCTGTGCATAACTAGTGCACTAGTTTGCCTACCGTGCTAACAGGTCTGTGGACGACGCAGTCAACCTGGCCCTCCACTCCATCCTGCAGCACCTGGACTCCCCGGGAACCTACGCCAGGATTCTGTTTGTGGACTTCAGCTCCGCATTCAACACCATCCGCCCCGATCTGCTCCAGGACAAGCTGTCCCTGGTCAACGTGCCTGACTCCCTCTGCAGGTGGATCACCGACTTCCTGACGGACCGGAGACAGCATGTGCGGCTGGGGAAGTCTGTCTCAGACTCTGTTAGCATCAGCATTGGATCACCCCAGGGCTGTGTACTTTCCCCCCTACTCTTCTCCCTTTATACCAACTCCTGCACCTCCTCCCACCAGTCTGTTAAGCTGATTAAGTTTGCGGACGACACCACCCTCATCGGGCTCATCTCCAACGGTGACGAGTCCGCCTACAGGGAAGAGGTGGCCCAGCTGGTGTCCTGGTGCAGCCACAACAACCTGCAGCTGAATGCTCTGAAGACAGCGGAGATGATTGTGGACTTCAGGAAAGTCACATCCCCCCTGCCCCCCCTCACCATCACAGGCTCTCCCATCACCTTTGCAGATTCCTTCCGCTTCTTGGGCACCACCATCACCCGAGACCTCAAATGGGAGCCAACCATCAGCTCCCTCATCAAAAAGGCCCAGCAGAGGATGTTCTTTCTGCGGCAGCTGAGGAAGCTCAAGCTACCCACCAAGATGTTAGTGCAGTTCTACACGGCCATCATCGAGTCCATCCTCACCTCCTCCATAACTGTGTGGTACGCAGGAGCCACTGCCAGGGACAGACTAAGGCTGCAGCGCGTCGTGCGCACTGCTGAGAAGGTGATAGGCTGCAAGCTCCCATCTCTCCAGGACCTGTACATCTCCAGGACCCGGAGGCGTGCTGGCCGGATCATAGCCGATCCTTCACATCCTGGTCACGTGCTGTTTGCCCCCCTCCCCTCAGGTAGAAGGCTTCGGTCCATTCGGACTAAAACCTCTCGGCACATGAACAGCTTTTTCCCCTCTGCCATCAGACTGCTGAACACTAAGTGACTTTTGACTCTCGTGCACTATGTACAGCAGCTCAACCAGACTCATGTCATTCATCACTGTTTTTCTGTTGCATTACTGACTGCACTATGTGGTACTTCACATTATCTGCTACATGCTAATTTTTTAAACTGCCTTGACTAGTACTACTCATTATTACTAGTATTATTATTATTATTACTTATTATTACTTATTTTTCTACACTTATTGCACGTTTCCAGTCCTTTAGTTTTTTAGTTTATCCCTTTTCTCATTATGTTTTTAATGTTGCAGCATGGCACCGAGACAAATTCCTAGTTTGTGTATCACATGAACAATGGCAATAAACCTGATTCTAATTCTGATTCTGATTCTAGTGGTTGCTCTGTGGCACGCGCGCGCACACACACACACACACACACACACACACACACACGCGCGCGTGTGTGTGGGCATATGTGTGTGGGCATATGCGTCACACACGTATGCCCCGCCTGTTGTTTGTTGTTGCTGTGAGGTGCTTGGGTGCATGTGTGTACACATACACAGCACTTCACCTGTGTGACATTTTAATGTTTTGTTTTGTAGCACCATAACACTTGCACTTTAGCATATCCACTTTGTACAGTTTCATTGCAGTTGTTCTGCTCATGTATGATTGTTTGTTTGTATGTTTTTGTGATCCGCGGGGGGACTAAAGATGCAAATTAGCAGTATTTCTAAATCTGGCATCCTTACATTTGTATTAATGTTCATTAGTATATAATGTCCCTTTCAAATCAACATTAAACTAAACTAAACAACTTGCACTTATTTTGGTTTTCAGTACTGACTTGGACTCCGCCAGGGCTGCCCTTTGTCACCGATCCTGTTCATAATTTTTATGGACAGGATTTCTAGGCGCAGCCATGGAATGGAGGGTGTCATGCTTGGTGACCACAGGATCTCAACTCTGTTGTTTGCAGATGATGTTGTCCTGTTGGCTTCAACCAGCAATGACCTACAGCTCTTGCTGGGACGGTTTGCCGCTGAGTGTGAAGTGGCTGGGATGAGAATCAGCACCTCCAAGTCCGAGTCCATGGTCCTCAGCCGGAAAAAGGTGGATTGTCCTCTCTGGGTTGGGGACAGGCTCCTGCCCCAAGTGGAGGAGTTTAAGTATCTTGGGGTCTTGTTCACGAGTGAGGGGAAAATGGAGCAAGAGATTGACAGACGGATTGGAGCAGCATCTGCAGTGATGCAGACATTGTACCAGTCTGTTGTGGTGAAGAGGGAGCTTAATTCTAAGGCAAAGCTATTGATTTACCAGTCAATCTACGTTCCTACTCTCACCTATGGTCACGAGCTTTGGGTAATGACCGAAAGAACAAGATTGCGGATACAAGTGGCTGAAATGAGCTTTCTCCGTAGGATTGCTGGTCTCACCCTCAGAGATAGGGTGAGGAGCTCAGTCATGCGGGAGAGGCTCAGAGTAGAACCGCTGCTCCTCCACATTGAAAGGAGTCAGTTGAGGTGGTATGGGCATCTGATTAGGATGCCTCCTGGACACCTCCCACTTGAGGTGTTTCAGGCACGTCCCACTGGGAGGAGACCCCGGGTCAGACCCAGGACTCGGTGGAGAGACTGTGTCTCCCAGCTGGTCTGGGAAAACGCCTTGGTATCCTCTCTGAAGAGCTGGAGCAGGTGGTCGGGGAGAGGGAAGTCTGGGCTTCTCTGCTTGAACTGCTGCCTCTGGGACCCGGACCTCTGGAAAAGTGGTAGAAGATGGATGGATGGATGGATGGATACTGACTTGCTTTTGAAAGGGCTGATGACATAGGAATTTCTTATGCAGTATATCAGATGGTTTATTTTTCAGGATACAGGAAAAAAGATGGAGACCAATAGATTAAACTTTTCCATAGATGAACAAATCATTTGCACAAATGTATTTCACACACCAACACAGCTAATGCAATCACAAACTTCAGTAAATATTAAAAAGCTCGTTATGATAATTTAAAACAAGTTTCATCATACCACACTATCACTGCAAAGAATTAACTTTTAAGGCTTTGTTACTATTCAGGAGGACAGTGGGGACACTTTGTGGTCAAATTATGCTACTGCATAATGGCGTCCCTAATTAAGGGATAACGGATCTCTAGTAGCACAAGATATTTTCAATAGCTTACAAAAGAGCCAACAGAAGTACGTAGCAGCACTTGTCAAAAAACAGCATTTTTTGTTAAAACTTAAATAAAATATTAAAATATTTAACATGGAAACTAATTTTATGTTTTCAAAACAAGATATTATCTTGTTACAGTGGTCAAATATACAGTATATACTCTATATGTACGTATATATAACTTTCTTGTGGTCATGACAGAATCTCAGAGTGGAGCGCATTTGGCCAGAGGTTATTAACCGCGCCAACTACCCTTTGAAGCAAGCCCTGGTGCATCTTGTGGACCAAGAGGTCATCGACATGGAGGACAGTGTCACCAAATTCTGTGTCAAATCTGACCTGCCAAGCCAGTAAGATTGGGCTCAGCACGGTTGTGTAGTCATGGAACGCACACAGAATCCCAGGTGTGTACAAACTTGACAAGCAATGTCATTTGTCCCCAACCTCACATGAACTAATTTCTCAATGTCTTAGGACGAGGGATACCAAATCAACTAACAAATAAACAAACAAAAAAATAAGCATTATGTGGAATGCTTGTAAAACTTAGTTTTGTCATGTGTCTGAGCTCATTTTCTCATTGAGCTCAGATCCTCTCTTTATTTCTAAGTTTGATTGTCTGTTAGCATTATTATGTGGTCAGTTTTTGTATATTTGTTTGGTTTGTGACAGAGCCCTTCCTCTCTTTCTCTCCAGACTCTCCCACCAGCTGCCACTGCCTTCTTCTTTGCCAGCTCAGCTGTGGTGACTTGGTAATCAGGCCACAGCTTGCCTGTGATTCACACCTGCAGCTCATTTACTTTTGGGTATTTAAGCACTGGCAGTCCACTGTGTCAGTGCAGCTAAATTGATGATCTTGACTGGTTTCTTCTGGTAATTTTCTCCCCCAATCATCACGCCGATCAGCTCCCTGTTTCCTCCTGAGTCAAGTTGGCTCAGGAGAGCCTCAGCCTGCAAGTGTATCTTGTTTTGCGTCTTTTGTGTGTACAGCACTATTTTGGACACTTCATGTTCTTTTGTTAATAAACTGCACAAAACACCATTCAGCGCCTGGGGTTTTCCTCTCTGCTCCGAAGGAGCAAACATGACAAGTTTAACTCTGCTTCCTTTAAACATAATCCATAAACGGTGTATATTTATGACTAAAATAGGTTGCTCAGCACACCCAAGGCATCATCAAGTCCAAGCACTGTATGGAGTCTGCTGTGAAAGTCAAGCTGCTTGGCACTATGGGCAGTGGTTTTGCTCACTCTGCCACTCTTCAATGCATTCCCTGCACCCCAACAGGGACTGGCAGCAGCTGGACACCACGGGTTAGTGCAGAACACCTGCAACATAGACTGAAAGAGCTTACAAGCCAAAATACTTGATATTTTATGGAACTTTATAAGTTTTACATAAACAGGTTATCTGAAGGTTTAAAGAAGTCAGATACAAAACTATTTTCTGTCATGGGCAGCGAGAGCGTGCCCCTCCCCTCCTGCCGCACATTCACCAATTCATCACTGCACCTGAGGCAGAGGACACACCTGCGCCCGCTCATCAGCCAGCGTACTTAAGGAGGCCTCCTCCGCCTGGGTATACTGCCCTTAATTCAGGCAAGCAGGTCGTTTTTTGCTAGCTTTAGACACGTCATCTAAACTGCTCTCTCTTGTGTTGTTTCAGGTTGCTGCCATCGTGCAGGTGTGTCTTGGGACTGCATGCGCTCTCCTGCCACCTCATCACCTCCCCAGCAACAGATCTTCACCCGGGTCAGGCACTCCAAGCTCATTCCCCCTTCCCTACTGGTTCGTCTATTCCCCGCTGGAGTCCTGCCGGTCCTCCCTCAGAGTCCCGAGTAAGTGGCAGTTTGGCTCGCCCATTTTCCTTTCTCTGCTTCTCCACTGACAGCTCTCGCTTTTCTCTCCGCAGGTGGATTGAATCTTCTGGCGAGTGGCTGTTTCTCTTACGTAGTGCTGTTTTCCACATTTAATAAATTATTGAACGTTCCCCCCTTGTGGGGTTTCATCTTGTGTTCGCATCGTGCACATGAGCTGTCAGATAATCATGACAGAATGAGCCAGCTGAGACGATAGCTCAGCTGGTGCCTCGTCACAGGAGCTGTCAGCTATGGATCGCTTGTCAGCGTCCGAGCACCAGCTCGCTGTACTGACACAACAGGTTTCTAACTTAATCCAGCTTTGGTCTCGGTCACCTCCTCAGCCTGCTCCCCGCGTTAAGGTGTGGCATACAACTTCCATCCCCACACCTACCTTGTACACGGGGAAGGTGGAGAGATACAAGAGTTTTTTAATCAAGGTACTAATGTATTTGGAGCAGGTCGGGGAGGAGTACCCGGGAGATATGGCCAAGATACAGTTTTTTACGCTGTTGCTTAGGGACCGAGCCCTTGATTGGGCACTCTTCACACTAGACAACCCCAAGGGGCAGCGCTATACATTCGGCCAATTTGTTGACGCCTTCACTTGCGCGTTCAATCGGTGTGAGAGCGAGGGCAATGTGATGAGCCGCCTATTGATGCTCCTCCAGGCTACCCGGTCAGCAGCCGAGTACTCAGTGGAGTTCCGAGTTGTTGCCGCAGACTCGGGTTGGAATGAGATTGCCCAGCGCAGTGCATTCCTCCACAGGTTGAACGAACAGCTGCGGGACGAACTGGCGGTTCACCCTGTCCCAAAGACCCTCGACAATCTTATAGCTCAAGCTGTCAGTTTGGACAACTGGTACCGTGAGCGCACGAGGCCTCCCCTCGCCCGCACACCGTGCGGGAGCCCACCGTGCTTACTGACACTGGTGGCGCCAGCCCCTCGCCCAAGCCGGTGAAGCTCTCTCGGCATCTGACCAACGATGAGCGCCGACAGAGGCAAGAGGCTGGCGCGTGCGCGTACTGTGGTTTGCTGAGCCACAGTCGGGATGAATGCCACCAGTGGCCTAAAAGACACGGTCCGCCAGTAACCATGGGGGGTCTGGCGGGCGGGACCAAAAACACTTCCCCCGGTAATTTGTCTATTTTGGCCCTAGTACAGCTGCCGGGGGTCGAGAGGAGGGTTAAGGCGCTGGTTGACTTGGGGTTGGAGGGTAATTTCGTGTCTACTGAATTTGTTAAGCAGGTGGGTATTCCCACGCGTAAATTGCCATGTGATCAGAGAATCACAACCATATCTGGCCGGGAGGTTGCGATAGTCACACGTAGCACGGTGCCAATCTCCATCTTCCTTTCCGGGAACCACTGAGAGGAACTAACTTTCTTAGTTCTCCCTATTTCATCTTCCCCGGTGGTCCTTGGGTATCCATGGCTCTGGAGGCATAACCGTATGATTAACTGGGTCCAAAACACAATCACCTCCTGGAGCCCCTTTTGTATGGCTGTCAGAAAATTGTACATACATGTTTATCATTTTATAATTACTGTCATCATTATCATTATCATTTCATAACCATCTTATATGATTGAAGTGTATATTGCATGCATCTTCTATGGGTTTATAGCATACTGTATTATTTCTGGGTAATAAGTGGACCTACTGAGTGTCCTTCACTAAGATGTGCTTAGACGTCAAAGTGTCTCACCATATGAGACTGTGTGTATGATGAGGGGTCTGGGAGTGAGGGAGAATTAATCTTGTTTTCTTATGAAGTGCTGTGATTATGATTAACTTGGAGTCTGGAACACACCTGCAAGGCCATGTTGTTCTCAGTCCAGGCCAATGTTTTGCATGCTCATATTATGACTGTATCCAGCAGATGTTTTTTGTGTTTGTATGACTGACGATGTATAAAAGCTTCCTGATTGTTTTTCATTGCCAGTGCTGCATTTTCTGTTAAAGGTATTGCACTCCTTGCAAGTAAATTGCTCATATGAGGAATATTCTTGTGTCATGAATCTTATTTGAGGTAACGAACTGACATACGATCACTCTGAGTTTCCAGATTCTGACAATGGCCCATTGTATGCACTCAGCAGAGTGCTCACCCTCTCTATCCGTCTCCCCTTCTCCGGTTGAGCCGCCGAACCTCAGCCTCATTCCCCGGGCTTATCAATCTTGGAGAGGTCTTTAGTAAGTCTAGAGCGTTGTCGCTGCTGCCTCACCACTCTTATGACTGTGCTATAGACCTCATCCCGTGGGCGAGGCTGCCGTCCAGTCGGCTATACAGCATTTCTGGGCCGGAGAGGGAGGCGATGGAGAGGTATATAAAGGAGTCCCTGAACGCCGGCCTAATTCGGCCATCTTCGGCTCCTCTCGGAGCCGGGTTCTTCTTCGTCGGAAAGAAGGATGGCTCGCTGCGCCCGTGTATCGACTACCGGGAGCTTAACACAATTACCATTAAGGACAAGTATCCTCTACCCTTAATCAATTCTGCATTCAAGCTACTTCAGCATTCATGCGTATTTACCAAATTGGATCTCAGGAACGCGTATCATTTGGTCCGCATTTGCGAGGGCGATGAGTGGAAGACAGCATTTAAGACACACCAGGGGCAGTTTGAATATCTTGTAATGCCCTTTGGGCTCACCAACGCCCCCGCCGTCTTCCAACAGTTAATTAACGACGTCCTCCACGATATGCTGTATCAATTCGTGTTTGTGTATCTTGATGACATTTTAATCTTCTCCCACTCACCAGAAGAACATGAAGCCCATGTAAGGGCCGTTCTGCAACGGCTCTTGGAGAACCGGCTCTACGTAAAAGCCGAGAAGTGAGTTTTTAACTCCATCCACCATCTTCTTGGGCTTCAGAGTAGCCAAGGGGAGACTGATTGCCGACCCGGCCAAGGTGAAGGCAGTGCTGGATTGGCCAACTCCCCATTCCTGTAAGGAGCTCCAACGCTTCCTCGGGTTTGCAAACTTTTATCGCCGGTTCATGAGGAACTACAGTGGGGTGGCACTGCCTTTAACTCAGCTGACCTCCATTAAGGTCCCCTTTCGCTGGACCCAGGCAGCAGAACAGGCATTTAACAAATTAAAATGCCTGTTCATGGACACACCCATCTTGGAACAGGTCGACATGCAGCTCCAGTTTGTCCTCGAGGTGGACGTATCTGACACGGGTTGGTGCTGTGCTGTCGCAGCGCACGTCCTTGGATCAGAAGCTCCTCCCATGCGCATATTTCTCTCGTCGGCTTACACCGGCAGAGAGAAATTATGACATAGGGGACAGAGAGCTGTTGGCCATTAAGTTGGCACTGGAGGAGTGGAGACATTGGTTGGAGGGTGCCATTCACCCCATCATCGTGTGGACCAATCACAAGAATCTTGAATACTTGTGATCGGCCTGCCGATTAAACGCCGGGCAGTCCCGCTGGTCTTTATTCTTCCAGTGGTTCAGTTTTACCATCACTTACCGGCCTGGCACCCGGAACGTCAAACCGGATACGCAATCACGCCAGTTTGACTCCAGGGAGGTAGACCCCCCCCCCCAAACTATCATTATGCCTTCGTGCGTCCTTGGTGCCCTTACTTGGGACATCGAGCGGAGGGTCCAGGAGGCCCAGTCCCGGAAGCCCGTGCCAGTAGGGTGCCCCCGGAATCGCCTCTACGTCCCGGCCGCCCTCCGCAGTGACGTTCTCCAGTGGGCCCATACCAGCCGTTTCGCCTGCCATCCTGGCATCACCCGCAATGTGGACTTCGTCCGGCGGACATTCTGGTGGCCCACGGTGCGGCGGGATGCATGGGTCTATTGAGTCAGGGGAAAATCGGACTCCTCTCCCCCCTCGGGACTCCTCCACCCCCTTCCCACCCTGGGTCGTCCTTGGTCTCATATCACCGTGGACTTTGTGACCGGACTCCCCCCCCTCCTGTGGGAAGACTGTAATCTTGACTATCATGGATCACTTCTCCAAGGAGTTGCATTTGGTGGCCCTCCCGAAGCTCCCCTCAGCCTTGGAGATGGCGGTCCTACTAACTGACCACGTGATCAAGGTCCACAGCATCCCCATCGACATCGTGTCTGACCGGGGTCCACAATTTACACCCCAGGTCTGGAGGGCCTTTTGTTGGACACTGGGCACCACTGTGAGTCTCTCATCCGGGAATCATCCTCAGAGAAACAGGCAGGCAGAGCGTACCAATCAGTCCCTGGAGGCCTCCCTGCGATGCATAGCAGCCGAGAACCCGGCTTCATTGAGCTCTCACCTGACCTGGGTGGAGTATTCTCTCAACTTGGCCTTTTCAGCGGCCACAGGACTCACCCCATTCAAGGCATCCCTGGGCTACACCCCGCCCCTTCTCCCCATGACTGAGAGGGAGGTGGCGGTTCCGTCCGTGGAGGCCCATGCTTGTCGCTGCCGACGTGTCTGAAGGTCTACCCGGGCCGCCTTGACACGCTCCACGGAACGCACCTGGGCCACCGTAGACAGGAAATGGGTCCCGGCTCCCAAATACACCATGGGACAGCAAGTCTGCATGGCGGTGAGTCAGGTCCCGCTGAAGGAGAAATCGAAGAAGCTGTCTCCCCACTATCTGGGCCCGTTTCCCATTGCCCAGATTATTAATGACACATTGGTTCAGCTGAAGCTCCCTCCTTCACTACAGGTGAACCACACCTTCCACGTGTCCCACATTAAGGCCCTCTTGGTCAGTCCTCTCTGCCCCCCCAAGCCGCCTCCTCCTCCCTGAACCATCGATGGCCACCCCGCCTACACGGTCCGCCGGAATCTGGATGCTCACCTTCGGGGCCGGGGACTGCAGTACCTGGTGGACTGGGAGGGCTACAGCCCGGAAGAATGATCCTGGACCCCATCATCGCGGGTTCTGGACAAGGAGATGCTCCGGGTCTTCCACCAAACCCACCTGGAGAAGCCCTCTGGACCACCAGGAGGCGCTCCAAGAAGGGGGGGGGGCCCTGTCATGGGCAGCGAGAGCGTGCCCCTCCCCTCCTGCCGTACGTTCACCAATTCATCACTGCACCTGAGGCAGAGGACACACCTGCGCCCGCTCATCAGCCAGCATACTTAAGGAGGCCTCCTCCGTGCAGTCAAAGCTGGCTTGTCTGGGTATACTGCCCTTAATTCAGGCAAGCAGGCCATTTTTTGCTAGCTTTAGACACGTCATCTAAACTGCTCTCTCTTATGTTGTTTCAGGTTGCTGCCATCGTGTGGGTGTGTCTCGGGACTGCGTGCGCTCTCCTGCCACCTCATCACCTCCCCAGCAACAGATCTTCACCCAGGTCAGGCACTCCAAGCTCATTCCCCCTTCCCTACTGGTTCGTCTATTCCCTGCTGGAGTCCTGCCGGTCCTCCCTCGGAGTCCCGAGTAAGTGGCAATTTGGCTCGCCCATTTCCCTTTCTCTGCTTCTCCTCTGACAGCTCTCGCTTTTCTCTCTGCAGGTGGAATGAATCTTCTGGCGAGTGGCTGTTTCTCTAACGTAATGCTGATTTCCACATTTAATAAATTATTGAACGTTCCCCCCTTGTGGGGTTTTGTCTTGTGCTACCATCGTGAGCTGTCAGCTAATCATGACATTTTCCATCTTTTTTGTGCCCACGGCTCTGTAGGCAGAACAAACTGCTTTTAACTAATGTACACTGAATTTATAAACAAATACAAGAAAGTGCTTGAAAAAAAACGAAACAAAACAATGCAGTTTGAAACAGTAAACTGGATACAGTATTATTCAAAAAAATTGCAACCCCTTGACAAATAGCATATTTTTTAAATTCAAAAGTTGTAAACAGTCTTTGGAGTGTATAAGGAAAAATTACAT
The DNA here is from genome assembly GCA_020510985.1 of Pholidichthys leucotaenia. Classification (NCBI taxonomy): domain Eukaryota; kingdom Metazoa; phylum Chordata; class Actinopteri; order Cichliformes; family Pholidichthyidae; genus Pholidichthys; species Pholidichthys leucotaenia. Next base: position 61,104,738 of record CM035836.1, read on the forward strand.
TATTACCAACAATCAGTTATTTTTTATTTCATGAAGTTTGCTTGTTCTCCCCGTGTCTGTGTGGGTTTACTCCGGGATTTCTCCAGTTTCCTCCCACATGCCAAAAACATGCAAGTTACGTTAGTTGGCATCAACCAGGGATTCTACTTTGTCCTTAAGTATGGATGTGAGAGCGAATGATTGTCTCTCTGTGTTGGCCCTGCGATGGACTGGCAATCTGTCCAGGGCAGGGTGCACCCTGCCTCTCACCCAAAGATGCTGGGATAGGCTCCACCCCCCCACACTCCCCCGTGACCCAGAAAGGATTAAGCGGAAGAAGATGGATGGAAATTCAACAAACATTTATATAATACACAACTGTGCCATGTTCAAAGCCTTCCACAATTTATTTAAACAAACCAATTAAAAACACCAAAAGATGCTATTTGTTAAGAGATGGCTAAGTATTTGCATACAACTTTATAGTGATTATGAATATTTTCTTTAGTCAGGTTTCACTGTCTGTTATGCTAAAAAAACAAAACACCAATATAAAATTTGTTGCAAAGATTTCCCAAGAAAATAGAACAACCGTATTTGTGTCTGTGGCATTTTTACAACCTTTGAACAACAGATTTAACATTTATTTGCATATTTTAAGGGTAATTAAAACCTTAATGTTGAACAATCAAATTTTAGATTTTGAAAGGATTCATGGATCCCCAGATAGTTCTGCAGAGCAGTTGTAAAAAAATAAAATAATACCAGCCCAAGAGCTGAAAATGGGACAGTTTTGACTTTTTAAACGTTGAAACTGGTCCTGAGTTTCAGACCTCAGCAGATAACACAGGCGAAGGCCTTCATCACTGCTGAAGCCTGTTGGTTGTCCAGTGACATAGTGGGCCTCCTGTTGGAGTTAGCAAATTCATTGAGTTCCTTCAGGCTCCGTGACACATCCTGCAGTCCCTGGGATGCCTGATAAACTTCATTTATTTGCTGAAACACCTCCTGTAGTCCTTCATGTTGACTGAAAAGATGATGCAAAATACACTTAAATCTATTGTGCAATAAATCTAAACAAAAAAGTAATCAATTTTATATCTCTGTATTGCCTCTGTCATTATACAGTTGTGAGAGTGCAGCATTTATACCTTTGACTCTTCCTTTTTTGCCCTCTTAAATCCTGAAGTTGATTCTGAGGCACAGCATAAACCTTTCGGGAGTTCTGCTTCCAGTAGGCAGACCGTGACTTCCTTGTGGTAACATATCGTCACTTCCTGTTCTGCTGTCTGTCTGTGTGGTTTGCTCTCCTCACTCTCCTGAGCTTTTGGGTTAGCCACTAGCGATGGCTACTAGCTCTCCTTCCTCTCCTCCTCTGGTGTGCTCTCTCTGTCAGATGTTTAGCTACACCTCTGCCTCTTTTAGTGATAACGGTAAATGTAATAAATGTTGTCTTTTTGAAGCGCTCGAGGTGAGGTTGTCTGATTTGGAATCCCGGCTCCGCTGCATTGAAACACCGTCTGCGCCAGTTACTCCTTTTTTTTTTTTTTTTTCCCTTGTCCTGTCAGACAGCTAGGCAAACAGAACAGGGATCTGTCACCCTTACTGTGCCAAAACAGATTTACTTTGCCAAGAGGAGCCTATACAGTGCCTAACTTTGCACTAACTTTGAGGGACTTCTTTGGACGTGGGGGTCCCCAGGGTGTGTGGCCGAGGCGCTGGGGTGGGGCCGCTGTGGGGGTACCTGGGGGGGCTCGCGCCGGGGGGCGCTGGCTGGTCTCTGTCCTGGGGGGTGGGGTCGCTGGCCTCCTGGTGCCTGGGGCCCGGGGGCGGATGTTGGCCCCGCTGGGGGGGTGGGGGTCGAGCGGGTCCAGGGGTGTGGGCTCACCACGCCGGCCACCGGGCGGCCTGCCCTCCCTTGATCGTCCCTCCGGGGGTGGATGCCTGGCTTTCCTGGGGCTTGCTGACCTCGGGGCTGGGGGTTGGTGGTGCTGCCTTGCCTGCTCGGGGTCCTCGGGGGGAGAGCTGCTGCGACCGGCCCTCCGCTCGTATGTTTCCTGACAAACCACTCACATGCACACACTTCTTTTCCGCGCGTTCTCATATATAGGCACACAGACATACATGTACAAGTGTCTCTCCTTTAACAGGTGCAGAAACCAGACTCGTGTTGAGACATCTCCGGTGGAAGAAGCAGTTTGTCTTTTGTTTGTTTTAGTTGTCGTTTTTTTTTTGTTTGTTTTGTTTTTTGTCTGTTCCCCTCCCTTTTCTTTCCCCCCTTCACACACTTCCTTTCCCTCTTCCCCATCCTGTTGGGTCTTCCATGGGTAAAACAATTAAAATAAAGTATTAAAAGTTATTGCAGGAGGAGTTTACAACAATATACAGTGCGCCAGTTACTCTTGACGGACGCCCCTTAGCTGCAGCGGAGCTAGCTAGCATAGCTAACCCTGTTAGCGGTCCTCCGGCTCTCCTCAGCAGCGAGGAGACTGGGTGGGTGACGGTGAGAAGGAAGCCTAGTCGCAAAGCCCCGGTACACCACCAACCTGTTCATGTTTCTAATCGTTTTCCCCGCTCAGCGACACACCCGCTGAGGAAAAAACTCTGATCATTGGTGACTCTGTAGTCAGAAACGTGAACCTAGAGACTCCAGCGGCCATAGTCAAATGCATTCCTGGGGCCAGAGCAGGCGACATCGAGTCAAATTTGAAAATGCTGGCTAAAAGTAACTGTAAATACTCCACAATTGTTAATCACGCTGGCATTAATGACATCCGTCTCCGGCAGTCGGAAGTCACAAAACTTAATGTAGAATCGGTGTGTGACTTTGCAAAAACGATGTCTGCCACTGTAGTATTCTCTGGGTCCCTCCCCAATCTGACCAGTGATGACATGTTTAGCCACTCGTCATCCTTGAACCGCTATCTGTCTGTGTGGTGTTCTGCAAATGACGTGGGCTACATTGACAATTGGAGCTCTTTTTGGGGAAAACCTGGTCTTATGAGACGAGACAGCATTCATCCCACTTTGGATGGTGCGTCTCATTTATCTAACAATCTGGTGTAGCTCATGTATTTTTACCTACATATGTATAAGCGCTATGGGATGCTTGAGATTGCATGTGTGGATTGACCTCACGTCTTGAATGGGACAATATGTCTGGACCGCCTGTGGATAACAGCAAGAAGACGGAGGTACGGCGATAAGGAGCTGAAAGGACTTCCCGACCTCCTGGGGGCCAGGCGGAGGACTGAAGGACGCGGGGGGAGAGTTATTGTCAATAGGGGGTTTTGACGGTGATATGTGATTCCTCCTTTGTTCTTGTATGTATAAATAAGAAGGTTTTGACTCAGCTCTCTCTCTTCTGTTTTTGAGAGATAGCTGGGGATGTGATCGCAACATTAAAACCTGAATTAAGAAATAATTCAGCCTTGTTATTTCACGCTCCCCACATTGGTGACCAAGAGACGTGAGAATGCATAGAAGGGATTCTCATGATGCAGACTCGTCGGAGTCTGCCCAAGCGAGCGCCGTCTCCATTAAACTGCCAGAATTCTGGCAGGACAACCCGGACTCGTGGTTCCTCCAGGCTGAGGCGCAGTTCACGCTCGCAGGAATAACGGCGGATGACACTAAGTTTTACCACATCATCGCAAGACTCGACAACCGCACAGCTCGATGCGTGCGGAGCCTGGTACAGCAGCCACCCGCTGACAACAAATACGGCGAGTTGAAGGCTGCCCTCACGGAGTGTTTCACGCCCTCAGCCAAAGAGAGGGCTAGGAGGCTCCTGGCTATGCACGGCCAGAGAGGGCGCAGACCAGTCGCCCTGATGGAAGACATGCTGCAGCTGAGGGAATCAGACAACGATAATTTCCTATTTCAGCACATCTTCCTAAGTAACCTCCCGACACACATGAGAGGAACTCTCTCCGGCATGCCTTGTGTGACCTAGCGGGACTTCCGTGCGATGGCCCGAGAGGTGCAGCGGCTCCTCGACTCATGCGTCGAGCAGACGGCCACAGCGGCAGCGACAGACCTAGGTGCGGCGACCCGAGGCAACGAAGTGCCAGAGACAGCGGACCCAGCCCCACCAGCAATGGCAGCGACGCGTCCCCGGCGCAGTGGGGGAGATGGCCTCTGTTATTATCACCGACGTTTCGCAGAGAAGGCACACAGGTGTGTGCTGCCATGCAGCTACAAGAGCTCGGGAAACTCCAGGACCGGGATTCGTTAGCAGCTTCGGCTCTCGGTGAAAAAAATAAGCTGCTGTACATCACAGATGTGAGCTCCGGGCAGCATTTCCTCGTAGACACCGGAGCTCAAGTGAGTTTCATCACCCCGACCTATGCTGACCGGTTGGCTGGCCCCCGCGGTGACGGAGCAACGGCGGTGAACAGCTCAAGCATCAACACATATGGAGAAAGGACTTTGTTTCTGTCCTTGCATGGCCGCACTTATGAATGGACTTTTATCATAGCGGCGGTGAGCTTCAACATGTTAGGTGCCGATTTTCTGTGCTCACATGGTTTGTTAGTTGATCTTGCCAACAGGCGATTAGTAAATGCACTGTCTTTTTATTCTATTCCTTGTGCAGCTCGAGTGTCCCCACCACCGGTGCAGACCAACGTTGCCACAGCAGGCGGTAAGTTTAATACACTCCTCACCCAGTTTCCAGCGCTCACAGTTCCTACTTTCTCGGCAACAGTTGCGAAACACGGGGTGGAGCATTTTATCACTACAGTGGGCCCCCCCGTCTTCGCGAAAGCTCGGCGTTTGGATGCTGCTAAGCTCTCCATAGCGCGCGAGGAGTTCGCCAGCCTGGAAAGACTGGGCATTATTCGCCGTTCGAAGAGCCCATGGGCTTCGCCGCTGCATATGGTCCTTAAAGCTGACGGCTCCTGAAGACCTTGCGGTGATTACCGCAGACTAAACAACGCCACAGCGCATGACCGCTACCCAATCCCACACATTCAGGATTTCTCGGTGCATCTGGTGGGGGCACGCATTTTTTCTAAAATAGACCTGGTTCGCGGCTACCATCAGGTTCCAGTCCGGCCTGAGGACATTCCTAAAACAACAACCCTTTTGGACTTTTTGAATTTTTTCGCATGCTGTTTGGTCTTAAAGGCGCCGCACAAACATTCCAGCGCATGATGGATGCCGTTTTACGCGATCTCCCTTTTGTGTTCGTCTACCTCGACGACATTTTAGTCACCAGTACTTCAGAAGAGGAACACGAAAAACACCTCACTACGGTTTTTCGGAGGTTGGGAGAGCACGGGTTAATAATTAATTCAGCCAAGTGCCAGTTTGGCGTGGCGCAGATCAATTTTTTGGGGCACCACGTCTCCCCAGAAGGGGCAATCCCGCTACCGGATAAGGTGCGCGCAGTGGCAGATTTTCCCTGACCACAAACGGTCAAATCATTGCAGGAGTTTTTAGGAATGGTAAATTTTTATAACCGTTTCCTACCCCACGCAGCGCAGCTCATGCAACCATTATATGCCGCGCTCAAAAAACAAAAACCCTCCAATCCTATCGAATGGTTCGCGGAGCGGGAGCGTGCATTCGCGGAGGTAAAAAAAAGCACTGGCTGATGCCGCGCTTCTAGCTCATCCAGATCCATCGGCCCGCATAGCGCTCACCACCGACGCGTCAGATTTGGCCATAGGGGCGGTCGTGGAACAGCACGTTGTCGGGGTTTGGCAGCTGCTGGCATTTTTCAGCAAATCCTTGAACAATGCCGAGCGGAAATACAGCACGTTTGACAGGGAGCTGTTAGCGCTCCATTTGGCCATCCGCCATTTCCAGTTTTGGCTGGAAGGTTGGCTTTTCACCGCTTTTGTCGACCATAAGCCGCTCACTTTTGTGATGTCCAAAATTTCAGAACCTTGGTCGGGCCAGCAACAGAGGCAGCTGGCCGCAATTTCGGAGTTTACCACTGATATTCAGCACGTAGCGGGCAAACTCAACGTAGTGGCAGACTGCCTCTCTCGCACGGTCACAGCACCAGTGCGCACGGAGGCAGATTATACTACCGCAGCGGCAGGGCAAAATAACAGCGCGGAAGCGCACGCGGCCCCAGTTCACGTGGGGATAGATTACGCAGCCATGGCAGCGGAACAGGGTAGAGATGCGGACGTGCGCGCGCTCCAGTCTGGACCAACAGGGTTAAGGCTGGAGAGCAGGTGTTTGCAAACCGGTATGCCCCCTCTAATCTGCGACGTATCGACTGGGCGACCGCGCCCAGTAGTCCCGGTCGCGTGGCGCCGCCGCATTTTTGACTCGGTTCACTCCCTGGCGCACCCAGGAGTGCGCACTTCTGTGAAAATGGTAGCGGAGAAGTTTGTTTGGCCGAGCTTGCGCAAGCACGTGAAAGAGTGGGCAAGAACCTGCATGGCTTGCCAGCGGGCCAAAATTCACAGACACACAAAAGCTCCCTTAGAACCGTTCCACATCCCGGCCAAGAGATTCGATCACGTGCATGTCGACCTCGTGAGCCCCCTACCGTCGTCGCAGGGGTTCACACATCTTTTGACAATGGTGGACCGAACCACACGTTGGCCGGAAGTGGTCCCACTGGCATCGACCACAGCTGCAGAAGTGGCTCGCGGTTTTTTGACGGCCTGAGTAGCGCGTTTTGGGGTTCCGTCGGATATTACGTCCGACAGAGGGCCCCAATTTGTCTCTGAGCTCTGGTCAGCGATGGCCAGCAGCTTAGGAGCGAAAATTCATCGCACTACCGCTTATCACCCCCAGGCTAATGGTTTATGCGAGCATTTTCATAGGTCTTTGAAGGCAGCCCTCAGAGCGTCGCTTACGGATTCAGATTGGGTAAACAAAATACCATGGGTTTTATTGGGGTTGCGTTCTGCACCCAAAGAGGATATAAATGCCTCCCCAGCCGAGTTAGTTTTTGCACAACCTCTCAGGCTGCCCGGTGAGTTCCTACCAGAGCATCCGGAGCCGGGGCACCCCCCGGCTCTGGGGCCACTGATTGGCACGGGAGCGGGCATGCTCCCGGGCCCCGTTCATCACACTTTTCCGCGCGTTTTTCTTCCCAAAGCTTTAAAAAATGCTGAGTTCGTTTTTGTCAGGCACGAGGCTCTAAGACGAACCCTCCCCCCACCATATGATGGTCCATATAGGGTGCTGGAAACAGGTGATAAGCATTTTGTGCTAGATTTGGGAGACAGAAAAGAGACAGTTAGTATTGACAGACTAAAGCCTGCTTTTGTGATGAACGACGAGTCTGTACGGGTGGCGAGGGCACCTCGACGGGGCAGACCCCCCAGGGAACACGTCCCTGAGCCCCCGCAGGGATCAAATAACCACTCTCTTCCTCAGTCGGCAGATTCTTTGCAGGACGGCGCCGCAGGGATGGCGAGACCTGCTTACAGCAGATTCGGAAGATGTTTGAAGCCCAGACGGCGTACAGACTGATTTTTGAAGTGATCATGTGGTATAGACATTGCTATTGATGTTATCACTGAATTTTGATATGATCATGTTGAATAGACTATGCTATTGAGGTTATCATGTTTTGTGAACTCTGATATATTGTCCATTCTTTGACGTTTGGGGGGGTTATGTAGCTCATGTATTTTTACCTACATATGTATAAGCGCTATGGGATGCTTGAGATTGCATGTGTGGATTGACCTCATGTCTTGAATGGGACAATATGTCTGGACCGCCTGTGGATAACAGCAAGAAGACGGAGGTACGGTGATAAGGAGCTGAAAGGACTTCCCGACCTCCTGGGGGCCAGGCAGAGGACTGAAGGACGCGGGGGGAGAGTTATTGTCAATAGGGGGTTTTGACGGTGATATGTGATTCTTCCTTTGTTCTTGTATGTATAAATAAGAAGGTTTTGACTCAGCTCTCTCTCTTCTGTTTTTGAGAGATAGCTGGGGATGTGATCGCAACATTAAAACCTGAATTAAGAAATAATTCAGCCTTGTTATTTCACGCTCCCCACACTGGCATCTTTTTTATCCAAATTTCCAAAACCTTGACCAGAGTTGGGACCAGGAAGCAGAGTCGCAGTCTTACACGCCTCTCTGCAGCTCCTCTTCATCCGCCACCCCTCAACTTAGCCCCTGTCTTCCTCATCAGAGAATCATTGTCTGCTCCCTCCAAAGTAAATAAAAATATAATATATACGCATCCCAAAGTGATTAAGCAAAATATTGGTAAAACTCAAATTAAACATAAAGCCTCTAAATTGAATGATTTGGCCTCTGTTCCTCCTCATAATTTAAAAATTAAATGTGGTTTATTAAATATTAGGTCTCTAACTCCCAAGTCTCTGTTAGTCCATGATCTGTTAATTGATCATCAGATTGATTTAATTTCCCTTACAGAGACTTGATTAGGGCAAGAGGATTATGTTGGTTTAAATGAATCAACTCCCTCTGGTTATTTAAACTGTCAAAATCCCAGAAGTTCTAGTCATGGAGGAGGAGTAGCAACAATTTACCATTCCAAATTACTAGTTAATGTAAAGCAAAAAACATGTTATAATTCCTTTGAGGGCCTGGTCCTCAGTATTGGGCACTTTAGCAATTTTAGGTTAAACCCAATTTTATTTGCCATAGTTTATCGTCCCCCATCAACCTACTCAGAATTTTTATCCCAATTTGCTGATTTCTTAGCTGATTTAGTGCTGAAATCTGATAGAATAATTATAGTAGGGGACTTTAATATACATGTGGATGTAGATAGTGACTGCCTTAATGTGGCTTTTAATTCAATATTAGACTCGATTGGGTTTTCTCAGAAAGTAGGAAATTCTACTCATTACCTCCACCATACATTGGACCTAGTTCTGACGTATGGCATAGAAATAGAAAATCTTGTAGTGTCTCCTCATAACCCTGTACTGTCAGACCATTGTCTGTTAACCTTTGATTTTACTATTTCTGACTATTTGGCTCCTAAAGAAAAATATTATTACAGTAGATGCCTCTCAGATGATGCTGTTACCAAATTTATGCAGATTGTTTCCTCTATGCCATGTGTCAACACAACGGAAATAAGCTATAGACAGCTTGCTCCTTCTGTAATTGATAACATGGTGGATAGTGTTACAGCTTCTCTGCATCAGACTCTAGACTTGGTGCCCCCCTTAAAGAAGAAAAAGTCTAATCAGAGATTTCTAACTCCTTGGTTCAACACAGAAACTCATAACTTAAAACAGAAGACTCATCAATTAGAAAATGGCGCTCCACTAATTTAGATGAAATCTATTTAGCTTGGAGAAATCCTCTTTTAATTTATAAAAAATCTCTTAGCAAAGCTAGAACGAGTTATTACTCTGCATTAATAGAAGAGAACAAGAATAATCCCAGGTTTCTTTTCAGCACTGTAGCCAGGTTGACAAAGAGTCAGGACTCTGTCAATCCTAGCATTCCCTTAGAGCTTACTAGTCAGGACTTTATGAACTTTTTCAATAATAAAATTTCATCCATCAGAGATAAAATCAATCAGATTCTTCCCACAGTTAACTTAATTACTGTAACTACTACAACTCCTTCAATTGATGTCTGTCTTGATGAGTTTACTCCAATCGACCTTTATGAGTTAGACAAAATAGTTTCCTCATCCAAACCTTCAACTTGTCTTTTAGACTCACAGTGCGGGGGCAATCTGAGTAGTCACAGCAATTCTCGACAAGCACATGGAAACAGTCCTTAGTGAAGTGACGGTTAGACAGGGTAGATGACCATCCAACACGCACAATGATCCAGCGGCGTCTGTCCAGCAAAGAGCTGCTTTAGTACAGATGCCGCTGGCGTGGCAAATAGAGAACACCTGGGGGAGACACGGGGGAGATGATTACCGGGGTAGGAAACAGCTGATGAGTCAGAAGGAGAGTGAGGAGGCATGGCTGGGCCGGCAGACTGACAGCAGCATGAGAGAAAGTAGATGACAGATGCTGACTAACAGCTGCCAGTCAGGCAGTGGCTAGGGACATGGAATACAGTACCAGAACACACCAAAATACAGTGATCCCTCACTTATCGCGGTTAATGGGTTCCAGAACCGACCGCGAAAAGTGAAAAACCGCGAAGTAGCGTCACCCCTAATGACGTCACCCATAAATAATACGTACGTTCATTCTCTCACTCTCTCTCTCATATGATACGTGTGTGTGTGTGTAAGTGTACATACATACGTAAATGTAAATAAAGTGTACATAAATATGTTTTTAGAACTCTTTTATTCTTATAACAAGATACGTAACTCAAGATGAAGATGATTTACTGCACAGGTTAAGGAGAGCTTTACTGCTCCTCAGGTGACGCCTCATTGTCAGGTGCTAGAGGCGCAGGATCGTCGAGGGCAGCTACCGATAGAGCTGGAGAAGCTGCAGGAGGCAGCATAGTGGCTCGACGGGAAGACTATTTCGCACAAAAAGGCACAAGAGAACAGCGAAAAGTTCCACGCGGCGAGACTAAGCAACACGAGCGATAAAGAACAATGAATGCGGTCTTCCTTCGCTGGGTATGGGCGCTCGGCAGGGAGAGAAGCTGGGTAAAACGTCTCGGCCAATCAGCTTGCGAGATTCCCGAGCCGAGCCAACACAAGAACAACGAACAGAGAGGTGGATTTTGAGTTGTGCCGGCTCTCCGTGTTGATACCTGATGTTCTAATGTAGTCTCCCTGCCTTCTGCTAGCGCCCGCTCATTTTTTCTCAATTTTGAATTTTTGATGAATATTTTTGAAAAATCCGCGATGCACTGAGGGCGCGAAAGGTGAGGCGCGAAGTAGCGAGGGATCACTGTACACATAACCAGCAAAACCAACCCCACAAAGAGATCGAGACTGAGCCGGGGAAAGCCAAGCCGGCTTGGCACGTGACAGGGCCCCTCCTTCTAGGGGTGGATACCAAATCAAATCAAGTCAAATCAAACTTTATTGTCATATTGCTGTACATACAACTGTAGTGCAGGTAAGATGAAATTGCGTTTCTCTCGGCATCCATATGTAGCATCATCTCACTTTGGCTCGGCAATAATTATTCTTCTGCCTAAAGACATTTTGTTTCACTCAGGAGTAAGACAGTCAAAAAAATGGATTTTCTCCCCAGGCCACAGCTGAAATCCCTTTCCTTTGTTAAAACCAGCCTAAGGAATTTCCCCAATGTCCGGCTTTGGTTTTATTGCCCCCATAAACATGCAACAGACCTGGGCTACACAGATCCACAACCCAGTTAATTTCCTTAAACTCTGGGACATGCCGAATTTAACCAGTGAACTTTAAAGTACATTATTACAAACTCAATTCTAAACCTTCTTCTGTTCAGGACTATGTAAAGCAAACAGACTCTGATGTTTTTAATGTGGAAAATCAATAATATGTGTGAAATGCATTAATCTGTGATTTTATATATGTACGCATGTTAAAAATGTTTAAATGAATGTTTATTCCTGCATGTTGATTTAGAAGCACTGCTTATAATTTATACTAACCACTAAAGTTATCTTAGTTTAATACATAAGGGGAAATTTTAACTTCCAGTATGTATCAGAGTTTTGCCTCTAAAACCATGTGACTCCAGCAGCCAATCTCTGCATGACAACTCTTTCCCAAAAGCTCCAAACAATAGACTGTTTGTTATTGGACTAAAGGTTCATCGAGCCCACCCACGAAGGACGCTCATTGGCTGAGATTCCGGTCAATCTGGAAGCCCGCGAAGCTCAACAGAACTTATAAAAGGCGAAAGACTCTTCGCTCTTTCTCTTTTTCGGCTTTCTCTTCGCCTCTGATTCATCTCTTTGGACGTTCGTCTCTCTATTGTCTACACACAGCAAGGAAGAACAAAGACTCCTACCACGTGTCGCTTTTCTGAACACAGAGCAGATAACTCGTAATTTGTTTATGTAACTTTGTATTTTAATGTTTTTCCTTTTTCTCTTAAATGCCTAGGAATTCCTATTTCTTTGAGCTCAATTCTTAATCGGAGTTAAACTCCAATTTCTACTTATCTCTTTTTCTTTGTTAAACTTTCTGTAAAATCACCGTTTGTTTAATATTAATGTAAACTTTAATCTTGACTTTATTTTTATAATATTTTTCTTGACCAAGCACCCACCAGAAGCTATTAATTTTATCTAAAGTCTGAAGCTTTTTAATCTGAGATCGGATAAGATATCTTTAATTAATTATTATCGAAGGCCTCTTAGAAGACGCAGCTCTCCACATCGCGTGCAGCTGAGGAACCAGCGCGCAGCTGTTCATCACACGCTGAAGAAGCGTCGGCACCATCTGGCTCCAAAGTTTCAACTGTGGGTCATACAGCCCAAAATCCAGCCCCTTCGACCGCTTGAATTTAAAGGTCGAAATGTGGATCCTGAAATATCTGCTGGCAGATATTCCCTCTAACGTCCACAAAATCTTGGGCTGAGGACGCCGCCGAACGAGGAATCGCGTGAGCTGCAAACTTTAATTCATCTGCTGAATTAAACATCATTTTTGAGCCTGATTATTGATTAATTTATTGAGTGATAAAACAGGTATAAAGTGAAATTAAAGATTAAATTGCTTCTTAGAGATAGAAGCTGGTGCCCCTACGAGTGTTATTAACTTTTCTGATGTATATGAAATGAGATTTGATCTCAGATTCCAATACATCAATAGAAATTAAATAATTCATACCTGATCATATTCATATTTATTAATATTCCATATTTCACGCTACACATATAAATAGAAGCAACATGATTTAAGACACACTCACACATATCTTCACCCCCCACCCCCCACCCCCACCCCCCATCCATTCACACATCCCTGAGACATACTTGGGGAAAAAAAACTAGCTATAATATACAAATAATGCACATAATGTCCGTAGGTGCAGTAGTGAATATGAGAGATTCCGGGTCAACTGTTCAGCATCCTGACAGCTTGTGGAAGGAAGCTGTTGATCAGTCTGGTTGTTCTGCCTCTGATGCTCCAGAATCATTTACCAGATGGCAGAAGTTCAAAGTGTTTATGCAAAGGGTGAGAACGGTCCTTGACAATGTTCAGTGCCCTGCTCCTACAACGGTTCTGAAAAAGTTCTTGGACAGAGGGGAGGGAGACTCCAATTACCCTCTCAGCTCCCTTGAATATCCTCTGCAGGGCTTTTTTGTCTGACATACTGCAGCTGGAGTACTATGTAGCAATGCAGTACGTCAGAACACTCTCCACCACACCTCTGTAGAAGGTCCTGAGGATGCAGATGGGGAGAGGGGCCTGTTTGAGTTTCCTCAAGAAGTGCAGTGTCTGCTGAGCCCGCTTCCTGATCCCCAAGGAATTCTTGCTCCAGGTCAGGTCCTGCGAGATCTGCACTCCGAGGAACTTGATGTTCTCCACTCTCTCCACTAAACGGCTGCCGATGCTGAGGGGGATGTGTTCAGGTTGTGACCGCCCGAAGTCGATAATCATCTCCTTCGTTTTGTCCACGTTGAGCACCAGATTGTTCTCCCTGCACCAGCCCTCCAGGTCTCTCACTTCTTCCCTGTACATTGATTCCTCATCCCTCTGAATAAGTCCCACCACCGTGGTGTCGTCTGCAAACTTAATAATCTGGTTCCCCTCATGTCTGGATACACAGTCATGTGTTAGAAGTGTAAACAACAGCGGACTGAGTACGCAGCCTTGAGGGGATCCGGTGCTCAGCGTGACAGAGTTGGAGATGTTGTTTCCAACCCGGACAGACTGAGGTCTCTCAGTCAGGAAATCCAGGATCCAGAGACATGTGGCGGTGTTCAGACCAAGAAGGAGTAATTTCTCCATCAGTCTCTGGGGAATAATGGTGTTGAATGCTGAACTGAAATCAATGTACAGGAATCTGGCGTAGGTGTCTTTCTGGTCCAGGTGGGTGATGACAGAGTGTAGGGTGGTGACCATAGCATCCACCAGACACCCACGGTAACATCATAAGGAACCCCCCCCCCCCCCAATCCCTACAGGCAAAACAATAACACACAAACCCAGGTGGGAGGTAAGGGGAACAGGAAAGGAGGGAACACAATACCCCACCCAGGGTCCACAATTAACCCCCCAAGTCCACGGGCGTTGGGGCTCAGGAGGCTGCCCAGAGTCCCAGGCCCAGCAGAAGGTCCAGTGGGCAGGATCCGGCAGCCTGCTGGAAAACATGGGCCACCAGACCCAGGGAGTCAATCCTTCTGGCGGCCGGCCAACATTGGCTCAGCCACCAGGAAGGGGTGAAGCAGGAGGCGGCCTGCCCACCGGAAGGCTGACTGAAGGACAACCGGACCGGGCCGGCTCCCCTGCACCCACAATGAACTCCAGCGGGAGCCTAACTGCACCCGCGGTAGCCCCCAACCGGGCCGGCTCCGCTGCACCCATGATGGACTCCAGTGGGAGCCTGGCTGCACCCACGGTGGCCTCCAACCGGGCCGGCTCCACTGCACCCACGATGGACTCCAGCAGGAGTTTAGGTGCACCCGTGGTGACCTCCGGCTGAGGCTCTCCGGCACCCGTGGTGGACCTTGATTGGGCTAAAGCTGCACCCACGGTGAGTGGACCAACCTGCAGGAGCACCAAGCTGAGGAGACAATCGATGGGAGGAGCCCTGACGACCCTGGCAGGAGGGGCCGGAGCAGCAATGTCCTCCTTCGGCAGGACCGGTCCCTCGGCGACCTCCAGCGGCAACACACCCTCTCTGTTGACCCTGGATGAAGGCTCAAGGGAAGCAGGAGAAGAAAGATGGTTAAGGTTGCCGGCGGCAGCAGACCCCAGCGAAGGAAGTTCAGACGCAGCTGTGCCCAGCTCTCCTCACCCAGAGCCAGGCAAGATCTCTCTAGAATCGTCATAAGAAAAACAGATACAGAGATAACTTGCCTGAGCTCGAGCTCCACTGCAGTCCAGGACTCCGTTGATCCCGGCGAAGAACACTTGGGCCCGGCCTCCAAGAGGTCCAGCTCAGGCTCCCAGTCCGCTGCAGATGCCTCGGGAGCTGGCAAGATGGTGACAGCAGTCCTATTAACCTCCTGCTGCAGTTCCAACGTAGGCGATTCCACCGGCATGGCTGCAGGGGGACCTCTCCGTACCGGCTCCGAGAAGGGATCATCTGGAACCACTGGCTCCTGCACTGTCCGGCGGCTTGGTTCTTGGACCGACAGGCACTCAGGAATAGAAGGAGACACAGAGGGAGTGGAGGATAAGTTTGCAGCTGCAGCCAGAGGAGAGGACCCAGCGAACTGCTGAGACTGGGCCTCTCCCTCGGGAGACAGACAAAGTTTTTTATGGGTTAATTGGGTTAACTGAAAACACACTTGCCTGTCATCCCGGCGCTTTATGTTCTCGGCTGTAGCAGGCGGATTGTTGTCCCTC
Source organism: Pholidichthys leucotaenia (assembly GCA_020510985.1). Classification (NCBI taxonomy): domain Eukaryota; kingdom Metazoa; phylum Chordata; class Actinopteri; order Cichliformes; family Pholidichthyidae; genus Pholidichthys; species Pholidichthys leucotaenia. The sequence continues at coordinate 61,120,071 of CM035836.1, forward strand.
TCCATGTCCACGGAGTTTTTGGCCTCTTCCCACGGCACCGATGACTCTCTTGGCGTGGCCTCAGGGGACCGGCTGCGTGCTGGCTCTGGAGTGAAATTCTCCGGGGCCCTTAGCTCCTCCATTGTCCGGTGGCTCTGCTCACTCTCAGGAGCCGATGGGGGGAACACAGAAGAGACAAGAAAGTGGTTTATCTCTGCAGCTGGAGGGGAGGACCCAGCGGACTGCCGAAATTGGGCCTCTCTTCCGGGAGACAGACAGTGTTTATCATTATCATGTTTAAAAGCACGAAAACACTCTTGCCTGTTCTCCCGGTGTTCAATGTTCACAGCTGCGGGGAGCCGGCAGTCATCCTCACTCACATCTGCGCTGGCTCTGGCTCACCCTCTGGACGATGGAAGAGCCGGCTCGGGAGATGCGGAAGTGGACGTGAACCGGGGAACCATGGCCTTCTCGGTGGCTGGAAGGACGTCGACAGCCGAAGGAGGGGAAGGCTTCTCCCGGCATCTCCTCACCGGATGACGTCGTGGTCTGCTCTCCGGGACTGACCGTGCTGGAGACGGAGGAGGGTCGGGTGAAGAGTCCTGAAGAATGATGGCCTGCTGATCTCCAGGTCTCTGTCTCGGCGCCGAGAGGGACATCAGCCTGGGAAAGGAGCGCTGGAGCGAACTCACAGTCACCAGCAGGTCAGCGAACTCGGGGTAGTCCCATAACCCAGGATAAGCCTCCAAAACCTCCATAGCAACTTCCAAGCACTCCAGCTTCCTCTTCTCTCCTCGGGCGGCAAGGACACTGTGGACGAAGGTCCGGATATATTTGGCAGCCCATCCCTCCTCAATCGTGAGCAACTCCGCAGCAATAGCCTCCACATCAAGCGAGATGGTGGTGTCAGTCCCATGCTCCTCCTGCAGCGGCTCCAATGCTGGGAAATCCTCCAGCGTGGCTGCAGGGGAGCCTCTCCACGCTGGCTCCGGGAATGGATCATCCGGGGCCACTGGCTCTTCCACCGTCTGACGGCCCTGACCTTGGGCGAACGGGCCCTCAGGGAGAATGGGAGGAGACACAGAGAGGAGAAAAAGTGAATTTGTATCTGCAGTTGGAGGAGAGGACCCAGCGGACTGGTTAAACAAGGCCTCTCCCTCCGGAGACAGACAAGGTTTGCAATTAGATGGAGTGTAATGAAAAAACACTTGCCTGTCATCCCGGCTCCTGATGTTGACAGCTGCAGACCGTTGGCAATCACCCTTCTCAGTGTCACTGACTCCTTCAAAGGGTTGTAGAGGAGCCGGCTCCGATGATGCGGAGGTGGGCGTAGCCGGGACAATCTCGGTGACTGGAGCGATGACAGCCGCCGAAGACAAGGGGGGCTTCCTCCGGCGAGGCTTCCTTCTCCTTGGGGGCAGTTGGAGCACCAGACAGTCTGGGATTTTGAGCACACCACCCGGCTGCAGATAATCAAGGCCGATGCACTCCGGATTATCAGGAAACAATGGCAGTGTAGCTGCGGGGGGCTCGAGCGCTGGGCACTCCTCACTCAACCCCATGCATGGCACGGCGAAGATATCCCTTAGAATTTTGGTCGCCTCTGGATGGTTCCACAGGCTATCCCGATTTATCACTCTCACCGCCGTATCCCGAGCCCATCGAGCTGTCTCGGATGAATAGGCCTCCAGCATCCGCGAGAGTATGTCCTCCAGCAACTCGGTCATCGTGCCCGGATGCAGGTGAGTGGAAATGAGACAGTCCAAAAAATGAAAAAATGATTTGTGTGGGTGTAACCCACTAAATCCTTTTTTGCGGCTGAATCATTCTGTCATGAACTCTCTGTGCGCCTCCCAATGGCACACGGAGGAGGAGAAAAAGGACAAATGGATTTAAACGCTGGGTTACACCACACACGTTTATTAACACCAAACTATACGTACAGACACGAAACAGCTCGGATACACTTCGAGTCCTCAAGGATGCCCAACACTCACACTGGAGGATTACAGCAGTGAACGGAACACAGGCAGATATTCACAGTGCGGGGGCAATCCGAGTAGTCACAGCGATTCTCGACGAGCACACGGAAACAGTCCTTAGTGACGTGACGGTTAGACAGGGTAGATGATCATCCAACACGTACAATGATCCAGCGGCGTCTGTCCAGCAAAGAGCTGCTTTAGTACAGATGCCGCTGGCGTGGTAAATAGAGAACACCTGGGCGAGACGCGGGGGAGATTATTACCGGGGTAGGAAACAGCTGATGAGTCAGAAGGAGAGTGAGGAGGCGTGGCTGGGCTGGCAGACTGTCAGTAGCGTGAGAGAAAGTAGATGACAGATGCTGACTAACAGCTGCCGGTCAGGCAGTGGCTAGGGACATGGAATACAGTTCCAGAACACACCAAAATACACATAACCAGCAAAACCAACCCCACAAAGAGATTGAGGCCGAGCCGGGGAAAGCCAAACCGGCTTGGCACGTGCTTAGCACCTCTTGTTCCATCACAGTCCTGTACTTGATGGCCATGGCAGTCAGTCAACAAGGAGGAGGGATTCTTCCTGTCCCATTGCTGTCAGCACTTTGGTTGTCATCTGGTCCACTGCCGCTTCAAATTCTGTAAACCAAATGGTCACGGTTTTTTGCGGTGCCAGTTTCCCATCTTCGTCTACTGCACAGAAGATGTTTCTGAGGACTGATATAAACATTCTTTAAACACGTTTCTTTTTTGTGGAGTTACAGTATTTACATGTTCTATTACAGTATTGTTTTGGGTTGTTTTTTTTTGCAAAAATACCAATTAAAACATGGAAAACACAATGACACCAGTTACATGGTCACGGTAAACCGATTACTGGTATTAAACTGATAATGGCAATAATCAGTTTTGTCATGTTTACATACACTGAATAAACAGATTATTGGAGGGTTAACCACTTGAGTTAATGGCCTCGGTTACATGGTGGTTATCTGATTAGTCTGTTTCCATGCCTTTTTGAATAATCAGATAATGCCAGAAAGCCCATTATAATCGATTTATTAGTGCACATGTAAACATGGTAATTGATACATATACTTGTGTGTAAATATGTCATCCACATGAAGTAGATGGCATATTTATTAAAATGGTACGTCCTGCTCTGTTTTGAAATTTGAGAATCACTTGCAGTATGTCTAGTGTATTAAGATGAAAATTATTATCAATGATGGGAATGAAAGAGAAATGAATTTAAGTATTTCTTCATAACTAGTAATGCGTTCTGTCTTTAAATACATTTTCGTCTGTTATGTTGTGAGAAGCAGTGGCAATGCCTATATTCTCAAAGAATGAAAGATGAAGTTTAATTCCTCTGAAAGGTCTTTGGACCTGTGGCTCTGTGAAATAAAGCATTCCCTGCAGCAGTGGAGGGGTGGCGAAATGATAAGGCCACGCTGTTTACTGGATGCTGGCTATCAGATTGTCCCTCCATGGTGCCTTCCCCACGAACCTCATAATGACCCCTTTCAGTGAGGTCATGATAGCTGAAACGACCATCTTGGCTAGGTAACAGAACTGTGTTATGGTCATCAGTAAGGAATATCGTTTGGGCATTCACCTGTGAACATAAACAAATTGACATCCACAGTTAGGATGCAAATAGAAAAACATTCTGCAAAAGAAAAATATGTACAATTGCATCCAAAGGAAATACAAACTACAGAGGCATTAAGACACAATTACACAGTTGTTATTACACATATATTCTCAAAGATTCAAAGAATTGTATTGTCAATTTGCTATATGAACAGGGCATACAGAAAAAATGAAATGCTATTTCTCTCTCTTTTGGTGTTCTATGCCATGCGATTTTAAAACAAAAGCTAATTAAAGTTTAAATTAAAAATAGAATAAATAAAAAATAGAATAAATAAAAAATAAAACAGAATAAGCAATATAACCTAATAAACTAGACAGAAAAGATAAGTCAAACCTATGTACTATGTAGAGTCAGTGATGGGGTGCAATGCAGTGATGGGGTCAGAATGGGTGCAAGTGTGTGTAATTACACATATAATTAAATATATATGAAGTCACTAATATTTTACTTTGCTTTTGCTTTGATTTTATTCCCTCTCTATATTCTTAAAGTGAAGGCTATTGTGGTGTATGTGACATGCCGCACTGCAGGCACACGCACATGCAGGTGACGTCAACACATCAGTGTTGGGTTTTGGGATTCTCAGTAGTATATGGTCTTCGTCCGCTCATTCTCCAGACATAACAGATATCTAATTGAAATGCTACTTTAAATAAAACTACAGTGGTTCCAACTCAAAAGGTGGTGTAGACATTAGCCTGGGGAAATTTAGCAATAGTTCAAACTAGTCTAAAGACCACATGTGCATTCAACTTATTAATATTTAGACCTACTTATCTTTTTGTGTAAAGTATCAGATTTAGCTGTTACTTTGCCAGTAATCCTTGTTTTATACAAAGTATCACACTGACTTTTCAATAAATTCAATAAATACACTACCGTTCAAAAGTTTGGGGTCACTTAGAAATTTCCTTATTTTTGAAAGAAAAGTACTTTTTTCAATGAAGATAACTTTAAACTAATCAGAAATACACTCTACACATTGCTAATGTGGTAAATGACTATTCTAGCTGCAAATGTCTGGTTTTTGGTGCAATATCTACATAGGTATATAGAGGCCCATTTCCAGCAACTATCACTCCAGTGTTCTAATGGTACCATGTGTTTGCTCATTGCGTCAGAAGGCTAATGGATGATTAGAAAACCCTTGTGCAATCATGTTAGGTCTGCAATGCTGTAATTGCTGCAAATGGAGGATTCTTTGACGAAAGCAAACTTTGAAGGAAAAAATTATTATTTCAAATACAAATCATTATTTCTAACCTTGTCAACGTCTTGACTATATTTTCTATTCATTTTGCAACTCATGGTGGTAAATAAGTGTGACTTTTCATGGAAAACACAAAATAATTGTCTGGGTGACCCCAAACTTTTGAACAGTAGTGTATATAATTAAATAAATTGGTAACATGCCTTTACCAACAAATGATAAAGGCACGTTTAAAAAAATACCACAAAAAGTACAATACCTGGAATATCATGCCAAGCTTCTCTGCTGACATGTCCTCTAATCTGACTGTCAAACGTCGACTCCCCCTGAACAAGACAAAACTCCATTTTTGGCTGGATTTCTCTTGTCTTCATTTTTTTTTAAAAGCCTTCTTCCGGTCAATTTCCCGCCAGTTTTTTCTTCTTTTTGCATAGCTTCTGGCGCTAACTTCTGGCTGTGACCGAAAGAATAAAACGAAAACAGCAATAAATGAAATCAGATTGGTTATGTCGTTTTTGCGCAGTTCCAATTTTATTTTGACAAGGAGAGAATGATATAAATGGCATTCACTTGTATATCGCTTAAACACACTGGGCAAATTCATGTAAATGCAATTTCTGTCTTGTCAGCTAACAGTAATAGTTAGTTGCAAAATACTTCTTAATCTTAATTATGTGCACATTACAAGAAAACCCCATACTTATACAGTCACACCTAGGACACAGTCCAAGGACGGATAATTTTTTCATACATAAGGAGTTGTTCAGAACTCCTTATACAAAGATATAGAGTGACGATAACACAATACAAAAATAATTTTTTGTAAGTTGTCTGTGTTTTTTCAACTGATTTAAGATTTCACCGCTGAATCCGAAAATGACATCCATTTCTTTCGATCAGGTCGGGTTTTTATGCCAAGTTGATTTTTACAAAGTCTTCTGATCGAAGCCATTTAAATCACCTGTAAAATAAAAATACCAATTAGTCATAAATTGACGCATGCAAACTCTTCAGACTTTGAGAAATTTCAATAAATAAAAAAGAATTTTGCATCATATAAAGCAAAAATACCCATACATGTAAACAAAAACGTAAAAAAAACATGTGGCCATAGTTCAAAAAGTTTACCTGATTGAGCAAAACCAATGTGATTTTTGGATTCAGCACATCAGAATTGTCCTAAATCAGCTAAAAAAAACTTAGACAATAAATTTGGTGTTGACCAGTGTTATCAAGTCAGTGGCGCTAGTGCACCTGTAGGTTGGTTGTCAACGGCCACTCAAAGCTAAAAGAAGAAGAAGAAGAATCCCATACTTGACCCAAGTACACTTGGTGGTGAGAAATGTACTGCTATGTCTGGAATTACCTGCTGGACAGACGACGTGAGGTGAGTGGGAAAACACAGCTTTATTGAATGGCTCACACTGACAGCTAGGTTGACAGCTATTGACAGGTTGACCGCTAGGCTCCAGGCAAGATAAGAGACCATAAGATGGCGACCCGGCTTTATATAGTGTGGGACGGGGGCGCCACCTGGCAGTGCGTGTCCATCTTACACTTTAACTATCTAACATTTTCCCCCTTTAAAAAAGTCCAAAACCACTCAGTCACTCAAGACCCTCCCAAATTTGGGACTCAACTCACACACTAACAAACGAAAACTAATGTCTCTAAATGGCCTATAGGGAGAACGGATGAACTGTCATCCTACCCACACAGCAAAGAGGATTATTCTGTCTCCTGCTAAAGTAAATTAAAGTCCATTTATAACTTAAAATGTATGCTGTGTTCCTCAACTAAAACAGAAAAACCAAAATAATCCCTTGTATAACATAAACTTTCTTTTTAGAAAAACAAAACAACAACAACACAGAATGTCAATATATAGTATTTACAACCCAAGTGTTCAATGGAAAGGGCAGAACTTATATGGGGATCAAGGGCACCCTCTCAGCCGATGCTCTCCTGGAAACAACTGGTTCTCATGATGATGGTCAACTTTCTGGATGCTGAAGCCACTCCTCCCCATCATTGACCTCGTCCCTCGTCCGCCCTCGTTTCCCGGAGCCTCCTCTTGGACAAGCCAAAGCCAAGCCAAAACGGTCAGAAGCCAGATTGCGTGCCACACCAAGCCATCAGAGAGCTTGAAGTGTGCCGCATCCAATCTGGTCACTATGTGTAGACATTCCCGACGTTCTTGATGCTGACGTCTGGCCCACCTTCGCTGCGGGCACTCCTCCCCTCGAACCCAGAACCAACCCAGGACCTTTAAAGGTGCTCGGCTTGAGGCATTACTAATAAGCACGCGATCCCTTGCACTCATCGGTCTTGTCCCGACCTCTCTTGGTGCTGGTGTAACCTGCACCCTCAAAGCCGCAGACCCGCCGTCTCCTCGCGGCCAAACTCCAGAGCCAACCCATCGGTGCCACTCGCCAGTGCAGGTGCCTCACCATCATGCTCAGCACTCCCCTCGACCATTTCCAAAGCGCCGGCACTGGGACCCTCCTGCGCTGACCTTGAGTAAAATTTGTCTCGCTTGATCACTGTGGTATCCAGTAATCCTTCATCCCACACCTCATCCTCATCAGTCACCGGAATCGGGGGGGTTCCACTGGCCATAGCCCAACTAGTCTTCTCCAGCATCGTCTTTGATGGCGAAACCCAGTCCATAAAATAAGTCACAGCCCATGGTGTTATCACCCCGTGCTGTTACATGGAATGTTGAAGTCGAGCATCGCCGTAGACTTGTACCGAACAGTTAGCTCCAAAGACCCGACTGTGTCCAGTGTTCCACCTCCATAGCCGTATAACGGTGCTGGGTTGCCTCTAACTGTAGTGGGGAAAAAAATCTGTTCACCGTGGCCCGATTCAGCAGTGAACCCTCCGCTCCCATGCCGATCAACAGCGGCACCTCCACATCATCCAGCTTCACCGTGCAAAACGTGTACCTGCTTGTTTCTGGAGACACCCTGTGGATGGTTGTCTGGGACAGGAGGAGTGATTTCTCCCGTGTGCTCTTCAGTTCAACTTCACGACATATCCTGGCAAAATGGTTCAAGCGACCACATCTGTTACACCATGCGCCTCTCGCTGGACAGTCCTTAGCCTTTTTACGGTGCTTAGCAGACCCACAGCCCATGCAAAAGGGCTTTCTGTGGGCCGACCCCCAGCCAGCAACATTAACTTCCGTATCTTCACCGTCCAAGCTATCATCGCTGTCCTGGCCTATGGCATTTGCCACAACAAAAGGCGCTAACGGCTGCTGTGGCTGGCACCTGGTTTGCGCCAGAGCTAGTTTTTCTGAGGTTTCCATCTGGATAGCTAGCTTAATGGCTCCGGCTAGCGTGAGCTCGCTTGGTGCTGTAAGTAGCCTAGCCCGCAACATGGCACTACAGCAGTGCTCCGCCAGCTAGTCCCGCACCATTTCCTCCTCCAGTGCTCCGAAACTGCACTCACTAGCCAGCTGTCTTAAGTCAGTGACAAACTGTGGGACAGGCTCATCTACCCGTTGGTGCCGCTGCCGAAAACGGATCCTCTGGGCTGTCATGTTGTCCGGGGTGTCGAAGTGGCTAGCTAGTAGCTCTGCTATATCCTCACAGGTGTCCACACCACCGAGCGTTCGCATGATACACTGGCCCTCCATGCCCAAGGTGTGCACCAATAGCACCCGGGCTCTCAGCTTGTCGAGCTCCCCGAGACCCCGTGCGACAACGTAGGTTTGGTAGGCCTCGTACCATCTGGGCCATGGTTCCAGTGGTTCTCCAAGCACTTCAAGGAAAGGGTGAATGGGGGCCACGCATGTTTCCATGGTTTAATCTGGCGTCACCAAATGTTATGTCTGGAATTACCTGCTGGACAGACGAGCTGAAGTGAGTGGGAAAACACAGCTTTATTGAATGGCTCACACTGACAGCTTATTTGACAGCTACTGACAGGTTGATCACTGGGCTCCAGGCAAGATAAGAGACCGTAAGATGGCTGACCTGGCTTTATATAGCATGGGGCGGGGGCGCCACCTGTGGTGCGTGTCCATCTTACACTTTAACTATCTAACATGTACTAGAAATAACTTGTTCTTACTAAAAATGGTGTTATTTTAGTCATTTTAGTAAATGTATTTATTTTTTTTAATTAAAATGAAACCCTTACTGAAATCACTGTTCTTCTAGTCTGGCTCAAAAAATTATGTTAATTTATGTCAATGTCACTGTCATGCGCTGGCCCTCACGAGCCAGCATAAGACGCACACAGAGTCACCAGTGAGTTTTTCAGTGAGTTTATTTACGGTGAAAAGGTGTTAACACAAGCTGCTGAGGTAATGACAGGAGTCTACACAGAACAGGAAGCATAGGGCTATACAGCACACTATAGGTCCAGAGCAGGAGACAGTCACACACAGTCAGGCTTGGAAATAATAATACACTGGCTGCTAAGGCAGGGACTTACAGATCATAATACGCCGGGAGGAATAAGGCTAATGTAGCACACTTACTGGTACCGGTGAAAGACGGTCAAGCCCAAGGCAGCCGAGGTGTGAATACAGTCCAGGCATCCGCAACGTGACGGTGGGTGAACAGTTAAACGACCAGGTTGGCGATCAGATTAGCGATCAGACACTGCTGCGTCCTAACGACGCCAGTGCTCAGCTTAAATAGACAAGGTACTAATGACAATGATGACACACAGCTGGCCGACCGTTGACAGGCGGAAGCCCCACCGAGCACTTTCCCAATAAGAGCCCGGAGAGGCCAGAATACCGCCCGCAGCTGTCAAGGCCGGCAGCGAGACATAACTTTAACCCGAGCGTGATCAGAACCGACGCTCGGTCATAACAGTACCCTCCCTCCACGGGCGGACTCTGAACGCCCCAAGGAACCAACCTCCCACCCCCCGCCCCCCCAGGGTGGGAGGTTGGGGGACAGGTGCGGAGGGAGAGAAACCAACCCAAGAACAGGACAAAGACCAGACAAGAAAACCGTACAAGAAATACATACAAACACATGACCAAAAAATACAATTAAACCCCTGGAAACTATGAACAAAAACCTCCATACTATAGCCCCCCAAGAAGGAGTGGAGAACAAAACAACAAGGACAAAATGACCCAACTTGGCTATGACAAGACTGTGGCTCTCCCAGAAAAAAAAAAAAAAAAAAACATGAGGCAATCCAAAATTGCTCTGACTTGGCTAAAACTAAACTATGGCCCTCAAAAAAAAAACAAGAGGCAAAAAAAAATGCTCCGACTTGACTAAGACAATGACTGTGGCTCACAAGAGAAAAAAACAAAAACAAGAGACAATCTAAAATTGCTCAAACTTGACTATGACTAAGACTTTGGCTTATAAGGAAAAAAAAAAAACAAGAGGCAATCTAAAAATTGCTCGAACTTGACTAAGACTATGACTTACAAGGAAACAAGAGGCAATCAAAAATTGCTCGGACTTGACTAAGACTATGACTTACAAGGAAACAAGAGGCAATCTAAAAATTGCTCGGACTTGACTAAGACTATGACTTTGATAAACAACAAAAAATTGCTAGACGTACAAACCATGATTTGGCACCATATGGGCCCACAGAAAATCCCACAGTACATGATCAGTCAGGTGGTCTGCAACAGTCCCATGCCCCCAGAAATAAGTCCTCTGGTGGCCGAACCAGGTCACCCCGTAACACACACAGTTTATTGGGTGGCCAACCCAAGATGCCGAACGCACCAGGCAGTTCCTCGGGTGGCCGACCCGCATCCCACAACCAACAGGACCGTGGAGGGATTGCATGCAGCCGCTCACCTGAAAACGACAAAACAGGAGAGCGCCGATCTGCCAAACAAAACCCACTAATGGCCCCCAGCTGGTGGCTCCTGAGAGGGGGACAACCAAAAACCTGGACCCCCTCGAATCCTGATTGGGTCGTAGCCGCACCTGCGCTGGACCCCCACTGGACCTCATCGGACCCCGATTGGGTTACAGCCACACCTGAGTCGGAACCCGACTGAGCCTCGTCGGACCCCGATTGGGTAATCGCTGCACCCACGTTGGACCCCAACTGGGTCAGGACGGGCCCAGATTGGGTCACCGCTGCACCCACGTTGGACCCCGACTGGGTCACCTCAGCCCATGCGTCGGACCCGACTGGGTCAGGACGGGCCCCGATTGGGTCACCGCTGCACCCACATTGGACCCCGACTGGGTCACCTCGGCCCATGCGTCGAACCCCGACTGGGTCAGGACGGGTCCCGATTGGGTCACCGCTGCACCCACGTTGGACCCCGACTGGGTCTCCTCGGCCCACACGTCGGACCCCGACCGGGTCACCTCGGCCCAAACGTCGGACCCCGACCGGGTCTCCTCGGCCCACACGTCAGACCCCGACCGGGTCAGGACTGCTCCGGCGATGACCTCCATCTCCGAACCTGGAACCCCTGGTCCCGTGACCTTGACTGGCTCCGGACCGGTAACGCTGTGGAGGTGCTCAGAACACAAGAGAGGACCGGGATCAGTTCCACCGGCGGCGCCAGAGCCCAGCAAGACGAGCTCGGGTGCAGCCGCCGGCTGCCCCTCACTCGCCTCCCCATGAGGCAGGCAAAAATGCTTTAACACACCATACAGGAAAACAAGAAAGAGCACTTGCCTGCACTCGGGCTCTGGAGCCGTCCAGGACTTCGCCGATCCAGGTTCAAGAAGAAACTCGTCGTCGGGCTCCCACTCGGCTATGTCGGGTTCCACAGCCGGCCTGATGGTCTCTGCAGCTGGATCCTCACGCGCTGGCGTCCACGCCAATAACCCGTATGGCGTGGGGGCAGAGGACCCTGGACCTGCTGACTCGGGCTGCGTCCCTGAGGAACCCTGGGGACGCTCTCTCGTCGGCTCTGGCTCCTCACTGCAGTCCGTTCTGCTCTGTCCAAAGCAAGGCTGCAGGACCGGGATATCTCCCAGAGCTGCAGGCCTCCCCCTCGTTCGACGGTGTGGGACTGACGCCGAGGACCGCTCCGCAGGAGGAGACACAGAGGCAGCAGGTTTAATACAAAGGGCTACAGCTGGGGAAAGAAACTCAGGGAGCTGCGAACCCTGAGCTTCACCCCCAGGAGTCAGACAAGACAGATCACTATTATTACTAGGAAAGTGAACTTGGACTTGCCTGTCTCCCGGGGGGAGGATGTTGTCAGCTGTAGCGGACGTTGCTCCTTCCCTCGCTCGCTGGATGGTAAAGGATCCAAGAACGGAGCCCACCGGCACAGGACTCAGCTCACTCTCAGCAGCTGGCTGGTTGAGGGGGTCATCCCGGCGGCCCGGAACTGGATCCGGAGCAGGAGCTTGCCGAAGATGCGCCCGGCCGTGACGCCGATGCCTTCGCCAGCCCCCAGATGGTGCGAACTCCCGAAATGGATCGAAGGCAGGATCAGGATCCATAAGCGAAGAGCAGGAGTGCCTCTTCACCTGCTTCATGCCGCGTTCCTCCTCCATCATCAGGAATAATTCGCGTTGTGCGGCGATGTCCTCCCTCCTCGCGTCGACTTCCGGGTGGTTGGCGTAGCGGGGAGAGAGATTACAGAGAACATCTTCGGCGGCGTCCAGGTACCAATGTATGCCGTGGTCATAGTCCAACAGGGAAGCGGAGATGAGCAGCTCATCCACGGCTTCCAAAACACTTGTCAGCACGTGGCTCTTCGGTGACGGCATTCCTCACATACACAGGACCCAGACAGGGAAAAGCAACGTCCAAAACTCAAACTCACTGGTGAATAGCGTCTCAGGTTGGCGTCACCGTAAACGCTGTTTGGGCAGCAGTGTACTGTCATGCGCTGGCCCTCGCGAGCCAGCATAAGATGCACACAGAGTCACCAGTGAGTTTTTCAGTGAGTTTATTTACGGTGAAAAGGTGTTAACACAAGCTGCTGAGATAATGACAGGAGTCTACACAGAACAGGAAGCATAGGGCTATACAGCACACTATAGGTCCAGAGCAGGAGACAGTCACACACAGTCAGGCTTGGAAATAATAATACACTGGCTGCTAAGGCAGGGACTTACAGATCATAATACGCCGGGAGGAATAAGGCTAATGTAGCACACTTACTGGTACCGGTGAAAGACGGTCAAGCCCAAGGCAGCCGAGGTGTGAATACAGTCCAGGCATCCGCAACGTGACGGTGGGTGAACAGTTAAACGACCAGGTTGGCGATCAGATTAGCGATCAGACACTGCTGCGTCCTAACGACGCCAGTGCTCAGCTTAAATAGACAAGGTACTAATGACAATGATGACACACAGCTGGCCGACCGTTGACAGGCGGAAGCCCCACCGAGCACTTTCACAATAAGAGCCCGGAGAGGCCAGAATACCGCCCGCAGCTGTCAAGGCCGGCAGCGAGACATAACTTTAACCCGAGCGCGATCAGAACCGACGCTCGGGTCATAACAGTCAGTTGATTTAGACTATAATAAAGGGTGTATATGGATAATTTATACACTTTTCATTTTCCTCAGATTCAGCCATAACAAAAAATTCTCTCCAAATAAGGATTATAAAGTTTCAAGTTTACAAGTAGAAGAGAAAGAAATGGGGGGGGGGGGTTGCACATTTATGAGAAATCATTGGCAATTTATGTGTAGAATTATTAGAAATAAAATAGTACTTCGTAGTGTTGTAGTGAAGACCAAGAATAAGGGGTCAAGGCCTCTCATACTACACAGTGGTCTTGGTCTTGACTTGATCTCAATTCCTTTGGCTTTCTGTACTCTGGTCTCAACTACAACACTAGTACATCTACTATAGCTAAAGTCCCAAAGTTTTGATAAAAAAAAAAAAATCACACTTATTGTCACAGTCGGGGTATAGCTGGGACCATGCCCATGCATTTTGATCGTTTAGTTTTGCTTTTGACTGTATTATTATTCTGATTTTCATTAAGTGATTACCCTGAGCCTGGTTTTGCTAGAGGTTTCTTCCTGTTAAAAGGGAGTTTTTCCTCTCCACCGTTGGCAAGCGCTTGCTCACAGGGGATCGCCTGATTGCTGGGGTCTTTCTGCAGTTGTGGGGTTTCCCCTACATTTGAAAGTGCTATGAGATGACTGTTGTTGTGAAATGGCGCTATTGAGGCGGATGATAAAATAAAGGCAGCGATGAGAGTTTTAAGCAGGTTTATTAAATCATACCGCCTTCATAGGAACTCCGCTCCAGCCCACAGTGTGAGCAGGCTGGAGCGGGATTCCTCAGGCTCTCAGAGAGGAGACACAAAGTGTGTGTCTGCAGCAGCAGCTGAAGAGTGAGTGAATGAGAGTGAGAGAGAGGGCATGGATTACAGTGCAGTATATATACCCAGTTACCACAATACATGAAAGAGCATTTCACAGCAGTTGGTATGGGCATGTCTCTAGGTCACAGTAAGGACGCATGAACACAATGCATGAATGGCTCATTAACATCACAAAGCATGAATGGCACATTACATCTCAGTAGTGCAGCGGAAAAAACCAGGAGTAGCGAGCTGTCTGTCCTTAGTCTGTTGTGGGGGTTTTCCCAAACCCGCCACACTATATAAATAAAGTTGAATTGAATTGAATTCAGCTCACATGCTGCTTGTTTTGCTTTGGAGTTGGTTTTTTTTTTCGTTAAATCATTATTTTACCTGAGCCTGTCTGTGTCATGAACTCCTCGTGCACTTCTCTGCAGAGCATGGAGGAGAGGAGAAAGGATGAGGATTTAAGCGCAGGTCACACCACACACATTTATTAGACACAGGCACAGACCAACAGTTCCAACAGACCTTAGCCCTCAGAGTAATAGAGTCCTCCAGGACACCCAACAGACATGGGAGGAATAAAACCTGGTGACAGCCAAAGCGTAGCAGTTGTGCTGCATGGGGGGAAACGCTACAATAAAGCATAGCAGCACAACTGCGCTCAGGAACCCTGACAGTTTTTACTCGCGGGGTCAGGGCAGTCCAAGTAGTCCAAATAAGGCTCTGAGGGAGCACAATCCTTAGTTGACCCTGGCTTCAAATGGTGAAAGACGACCACATGAAGCACAATGACCCAGCAATGCATGACTGGAAAAAGGCTCCTAAAGTACATGCATTGTTGGCTCCACAAATTGAGCACACCTGGGTGAGGAGCGGGGAGATGACAAATGGGAGTGGGTACAGCTGGCAGTAATAGAGAGGGGGCGTGGTCCGACCAGCAGACAGTTAGACAGCGCTCACTCCAGTGTGAGCCCAAGAGGCTACCTCACCGCTGCTGGCCAAAAAGCAGTGGCTGTGGGTACAGCAAAGCACACAGAAATACATACTAACATATATACAACGTGGCACATACCCACAGAGAGGCCAGAACTGAGCCGGGGGAAACAAAGCAGGCTCGGTTCCTGACAGAGCCCCCCCTTTAAGGGGTGGATTCCCAGACACCCAAAGAACCCCCTCCCCCCCCAACAGGAACAAACAACACAAACCCAGGTGGGAGGTAGGGGGAACAAGAAAGGTTGGAACACAACACTCCACCCAGGGACCACAATTAACCCCCCCCCCCCCCAAGTCCACAGGTGTTGGGGCTCAGGAGGCCGCCCAGAGTCCCAGGCCCAGCAGTAAGGTGCGGTGGACAGAATCCGGCAGTCTGCTGGAAAACATGGACCACCAGACCTGGGGAGTCAATCCTTCCGGCGGCCGGCCAACGTTGTTTATCTACCAGGGCCAGCAGGATGAGGCGGGAGGCGGCCTTCCTACCGGAAAGCTCGCTGGTGGGTGACTGGAACAAAGGGAGGGAACGCCCATGGCGTAGGACCGGGAGGAGAAGGGGACCATGGCATCCTCATGGTGATCTGCAGTGCCCTCGGTGATCCCGGCTTGGGACCCAACTGAACCCGTGCTGCACCCGCAGTGACCTCTGGCTGAGGCTCTGCTGCACCTACGGTGACCTCAGGCTGAGACTCTGCAGCACCTGCGGTGGACCCCAATTGGGCCAAAGCTGCACCCACGGTGAGCGGGCCAACCCGCAGGGGCACCAGGCTGAGGGGGTGATCGATGGTGGGGAGCCCTGACGACCTTGGCAGGAGGAGCTGGAGCAGCAGTATCCTCCTCCGGCTGGACGGGACCCTTGGCAACCTACAGCGGCGACACATCCTCTCTGGCAACCCTAAACAAAGGATCGAAGGCAGCAGTAGAAGAAAGGTGGTTAGGGTTGCCGTCAGCTGTCGTCTCCATGGTTGGGGCATGCTCGTCATCCTGTTGGAGCGCCGACCTCCTCGAGGAATATTCCTCCAACCTCCCAGCCAACTCCGGAAGAAGCCATGGTTTTGCCTCCAGGAGGAGTTCTGTCTCCCCCAGGAGAGCCTGTCGTCGTTCCTCCTGCTCCTCTGGGCACGGAGCGGACCACAGCTCGGGACGGGGAGGCAGGGCTGTTGTCGGCGAGGCTGGACACTCTTCCGGTGGGAGTTCCTCTTCTCCCTAATGGGCAGCTCGGGAACCAGATAGTCAGAGATGCGAAGCACCATGCTGGGCAGCAAGTCACCCATGCTGAGGAGCTCCGTGCTACCTGGAGAAGGAAACGGCATGGTCGCGAGGAGCTCAAGCACCAGGAGATCCTCATTCGATTCCTTGCATGGCACGGCGAAGATGTCCAGAGAATCTCCATTGCTTCGAGATGATCCCAGATGCTGTCTCGCTCCATTACCCTTCTCGCTATGTCCCGAGCCTGACAAATCATTCCCCCCCGTGCAGTTGTGCTGCACAGGGGGAAATGCTACAATAAAGCGTAGCAGCACAACTGCGCACAGAAATGCTGACAGTTTTTACTCACGGGGTCAGGGCAGTCCAAGTAGTCCAAATAAGGCTCTGAGGGAACACAATCCTTAGTTGACCCTGGCTTCAAATGGCGAAAGACGACCACATGAAGCACAATGACCCAGCAATGCATGACTGGAAAAAAGCTCCTAAAGTACATGCATTGCTGGCTCCACAAATTGAGCACACCTGGGTGAGGAGTGGGGAGATGGCACATGGGAGTGGGTACAGCTGGCAGTAATAGAGAGGGGGCGTGGTCCGACCGGCAGACAGTTAGCCAGCGCTCACTTCAGCGTGAGCCCAAGAGGCTGCCTCGCCGCTGCTGGCCAAAAAGCAGTGGCTATGGGTACAGCAAAGCACAGAAATACATACTAACATGCATACAACGTGGCACATACCCACAGAGAGGCCAGGACTGAGCCGGAGGAAACCAAGCCTGCTCGGTTCCTGACAGTCTGCACTCTGAGTCCTCTCCCTTAAACCCTCATCTGCTGTGAATGCCGATACATGATACTTAGGAGGAAAAAATATATAAATTTATAAGAAAAATGTATCAAATTTATGAGCAAAATCTCACAAATTTGTAAGAATCAGGTCTGAATGTACAGGAAAACTTAAAAGAACAAAATTACAAGGCAAATTTATGAGGGTAAAAGTTTGAAAAATGTATCAAAGTTTCAAATTATGAACAAAAAATTGTAAATTTAAGAGGAAAAAAGGCAATTCATAAGAGAGTCACAAATTGGTGAAGTCATTACTTGCTACTCAAGTAACTATTAGTAGATACTTTTTTATTCTTACTCAAGTTACTTTTGGTGATAACTCTGACTTCTACTTGAGTAATGAAAGCCCCATAGGTTCTGACGTCTCGGTGTGGGGAGACACACACACACACACACACACACACACACACACATACACTGCTGTATGCCTCTTCACCAAAGCATAATTACAATAATAAGTTCATGCTTGACATAATGTCCGGCTCAGGAGACACACACGCAGGCTCAGAGTAGATTTAACAGCGTTTATTAATACACAGGTATGAGTGGATGCGTGAGTGAGATATGAGGATGTCTTGTGGAAGAACTTCGGTAAGCAGGCAGCAGAGCAGATCACCGTACAGCCGGGCAACCCTATAATGAGAAAGCAAAGGGACAAGGTAACGGGCACCACAATAATACTGGCCTGAAGGAATGACTGCTGCTTACTTGTTATGGCAGGTGGCTGGCGCTGACAAGGAGAGTATCCAGGAGACAGAGACCTGCTGCGCTTGTGCGAGGATGAGGACGGCGTGGCGAAGGGGAAAAAGTCCGCCGCCGGGGAATCCACCTGTGCACAGGGGAAAGGACTGAAGAGAAAGGTAAGTTGCTTACTTGGAGCGTTGTCTTGCTGATCTTGGGGGTTCCAATGGCAAAGACGAGCTGAAGGGAACAGACGGCTTCAGGCCGAGGCACAGGGCTGAGTGGGTTAAATAGTCTGCCGCTGACGAGCCGCAGGTGTGTGTGCAGCAGGAGCCAATGATGACTGGCGAGTCATGACAATGCTATTATTACTTGAAAACAGTTTCTAGCTGCTCTACCCACCTGTGATGACCAGACCTGATGGGAAGGGATGATTTGATAAAGGAGAGTGTACTGACCACCTAGTGTGAAGTATTTGAAGTGAATGTGAATTTTATTATGGGTTCTTAAAAGGTTCTGGTTAAGTTTTGAAATTTTGTCCGTAAAAATGTGTGGGAACCCTGATAATCAGTGAAGTGTCAGTTCTGGTGTTTTGTGCTAAATGTGGGCTAAAATGATCACTTTTTCATAAACAGATGAAACTCCTGACTCTTGTGCAGTCCACCATGCAGACTTTAGGCCATGTATTTTGCATCATGTTTTGACGGACAGGAATCACAGTGATGCAATATACACTACAATATGTTAAGTACTGTATGTGTGTGAACCAGATCGGATGGAAAGCTCTTCAACCTCTCCAGACTAAGAGGAAAGTCCAAGGTCCAGCTAAAATGTCTGCGTGACTTCCTCTTCACAGATGATGCAGCAATCACCGCCCACTCAGCCGAGGACCTTCAGCAGCTCGTGACTCATTTCAGCGAGGCTTGTCGCGACTTCGGACTCACCATCAGCATGAAGAAAACACAGGTCATGGGACAAGGCATGGATTCTCCACCCAGCATCAGTATCTTCGATCATGAACTAGATGTTGTCTATGACTTCATCTACCTGGGATCCACTATCAATGACTCCCTCTCTCTTGACACGGAGCTCAATAAGCGCATTGGCAAAGCAGCTATGACCACTTCCAGACTGACAAAGAGAGCGTAGACCAGTGGCAAGCTGACAGAGCATACCAACATCCAGGTCTACAGAGCTTGCGTCCTCAGCACCCTCCTGTTTGGCAGCGAGTCCTGGACCCTGCGAGCCCTACAGGAAAAGAAGCTCAACGCATTTCACATGTGCTGTCTCCGTCGCATCCTACACATCACCTGGCAGGACAAAGTCACAAACAACAGCACCCTGGAGAGAGTTGGAATCCCCAGCATGTACACGCTGCTGAAGCAGAGACGCATGCGCTGGCTGGGGCATGTGATACTCATGGACGATGGCAGGATCCCCAAGGATCTCCTCTACGGTGTCCTAGCTCAAGGCAAACGTCCGTCAGGCAGACCCCAACTGCGTTATAAGGATGTCTGCAAAAGGGACTTGATGGCCATGGATGTCGACCTCACCACGTGGGAAGCTGTAGCCTCAGACCGGACGGCCTGGAGGCAGATTGTGCAGAAAGGCCTGTCCACCTTTGAACAGTCACTCATACAGCAAGCTGAGGCGAAGCGACAGAGGAGAAAGCCCCGAGGCCAGGCAGACCGACCAGCAACGGACTTCACCTGTGTCCAGTGCGGCAAGGATTGCCACTCCCGCATTGGACTTTTCAGTCACACCCAACACCAACGCTGCATCAAAACCACCCAGAGCGCAACTCCATAGTCTCCCAAGACTGACGGATGCCAAAGAAGAAGTATGTGTATGAAAAAGAAATAGCAGTGTTTGAAAACCGAGGCTAGGATTCATAATGTTCCATTTGTGGCGACATGGAATAATAAGCGGCGAACTGAGGAGTTTAAAGTGCCTTTATTAAATCACATCGCCAACACGAGCTCACTCTGGTGCTGTGCAGAGCTGCCCAGAGCGAGCCCTGAGGGCTCTCAGTAGCGTGGAGACAAATGCAGTCAGTTGAGCAGTAGCAGAGAGAGGGTGAGTTACAGGATATGTGCGGTATTTATACCGGTTACAGACAATGCATGAAAGAGCATGGGCATTTGCATATGAGAGAGACATACATATCAAATAGGCAGATTGCCAGCCCCTGCTCCAGCTTGCAGGACAAAGAGGTGACAAGTCACATCTACATATTGATCTGTCTCTAGGTCACAGTGAGGACAGGACACGTGAACACAAAGCATGAATGGCACATTAACATCACACTAGCGCTGCGGAAAATAACCAGGAGTAGCGAGCTGTCTGTCCTTAGTCTGTGGGGGTTGTCCCACACATTCATGTTGTGTGATTTTTAACAGCTTAATCCATTTGTTCTGAAAATGGTGGTGGTAGGACATATTATCTCCAAGGTAGCTGCTGTGTATTCCAAAAATAACCCATCAACAACAAAAAAGTATTGTAATCCTTTTCCAGGTGGATGTGTTGAATCTGTCTCTAATGAGTTGTTATGTATTGTTTTAAGGAAACAGATGAAGATAGTAGCCAGAGGGAACAGCAGAGAGCAGAACCTCCCAAACACACACAGGTGAGACTAAACTACAGTCCTATACAGCTCTCACTTTCTGTCAAGCTGCAGCTATTTTTTTCTTTCTCTCTCCCCATTGTCATATCTTTTTAATCCATAATGGACTTATATTCCTCTCAGGAAAGTGAAGAAGCAACCCAAAGAGAAGAACAGAGAGCAGAGCCTTTCACATTAGCAAAGGTGAACAGAAAATGCATTTTATCCAACTCTCTTCCTCTTTTCCTCACTCGGATGTTAAACTGCAGCTACTATCTTTTTTGCTCTTGTTTGTTTGTTTCAGTCTCAGGAAAGTAATGATGGTAGCCAGAGAGCAGAACCTCTCATCCTGGCACAGGAGAGACAAAACTACAGCATCGTACAGTAAAATCTCTGTCACTCTCTATTACTCAATAATGAGTTGCTGATTTTTATCCTGCTCAGAAAAATGCTGAAGATTCTATTCAAATGCTACAAGAGCAAAGAGCAGAATCTTTATCAGTGCTCCAGGTAAGGCAAACCATCCATCCATCCATTTTCTTCCGCTTAATCCTTTTCAGGTCACGGGGGAGCTGGAGACTTTCCCAGCATCTTTGGGCGAGAGGCAGGGTACACCCTGAACAGATCGCCAGTCTATCGCAGGACTAACACAGAGAGACAGAAAACCATTCACTCTCACAGTCATACCTAAGGACAAGTTAGAATCCCCAGTTGTTTCCAATTAACCTAACTTGCATGTTTTTGGCATGTGGGAGGAAACCGGAGAACTCCCAGAGTAAACCCGCGCAGACATGGGGAGAACATGCAATCTCCACACAGATCATTGTTTGTCGGGGGCTGGGATTGAACCCAGGATCCCCTGGCCAAGGGTGAGTTACTGTGCTGCCGCAGTGCTAAACACTTCGCCACCATGCTGCCCGGTAAGGCAAACCATTTTTTTTTTAAATTATATACAGTTGTCAGTGGACACATGCATTTTTTGCAGTTCATTGGAGTGCATATTTTCTGTCCATCCTGGGGTTTTTTTTGTTCTTGTTGTTTATGTGTAGTGCCTTTTGTTTATTTTTGATGCTTATACAGTACAGTTGACCAAAACTCAGTGATGAGTAAAAACAAGTGAAACCCAATAAGTTTTAATACAGGCTTTCTTTTTCAGTTATTTTAGGACAATATCCCTCAAGAACTAGAAAAGCACTCGGAGAGCGCAGACCTCTGCCAAGCGCCACAGTTCCCCCATACAGTGTTTGTGTGTACGTTTTCAGATTCCTTGACCACGAAAACATATGACTAGCAATTGGATTGACAAAGATAGGATTAGTGGTTCAGTAGTTATTCACGAAAATGACATTTTCCGTAATGGCGGCCACAGTTCCACTCATACAGTGTTTGTGTGTACATTTTCAGATTCCTTGACCACGAAAATATATGACTAGCAATTGGACTGACAATGATAGGATTAGTGGTTCAGTGGTTATTCACGAAAATGGCATTTTCCGTAATGGCGGCCACAGTTCCCCCCATACAGTGTTTGTGTGTACGTTTTCAGATTGCTTGACCATGAAAACATATGACTAGCAATTGGATTGACAATGATAGGATTAGTGGTTCAGTGGTTATTCACAAAAATGGCATTTTCCGTAATGGCGGCCACAGTTCCCCCCATACAGTGTTTGTGTGTACGTTTTCAGATTGCTTGACCATGAAAGCATATGACTAGCAATTGGATTGACAATGATAGGATTAGTGGTTCAGTAGTTATTCAGGAAAATGGCATTTTCCGTAATGGCGGTTTTCTTGTGGACGGTGATCCGGATCATCCCCAAAATTTAATCAGTTCTTCCTTGTACCATTTCCAACAATGCCTGAAAGTTTCATCGAAATCCGTCCAAAACTTTTTGAGTTATCTTGCTAACCAACAGACAAACAGACAGACAAACAAACCCCGGCAAAAACATAACCTCCTTGCGGAGGTAATTAGATGACGTCTGCTCCTATGGGCTAACGGAAGAGCAAAGCATCATCTCAATTCTCTGCTTCACACTAAGACACAACACTACAGGTGTATTGATTGACAACCTGCTGAAACTGCTTAAGTTACATTCTGCTGGGAGTAGTGCAGTTCCAACAAGCAAGTATTTCTTTGAGAAACCATTAGCTGGCATTGCAGATCAGTATGAACGGCATCATTACTGCAGAGTTTGTAATAAGTACATCAGATCTTCAGTCTCAAGAAGAAACCCTTAAATGTCTGTCATGTTCCTCATCTACAGTGGGGTAAAAAAGTATTTAGTCAGCCACCAATTGTGCAAGTTCTCCCACTTAAAAGATGAGAGAGGTCTCCAATTTTCATCATAGGTATACCCTCAAATATGAGAGACAAAATGAGAAAAAAAAATCCAGAAAATCACATTGAATGATTTTTAATGAATTAATTGGTAAATTCCTCGGTAAAATAAGTATTTGGTCAATAACAAAAGTTCATCTCAATACTTTGTTATGTACCCTTCATTGGCAATGACAGAGGTCAGATGTTTTCTGTAAGTCTTCACAAGGTTTTCACACACTGTTGCTGGTATTTTGGCCCATTCCTCCATGCAGATCTCCTCTAGAGCAGTGATGTTTTGGGGCTGTCGCTGGGCAACATGGACTTTCAACTCCCTCCAAAGATTTTCTATGGGGTTGAGATCTGGAGACTGGCTAGCCCACTCCAGGACCTTGAAATGCTTCTTACGAAGCCTCTCCTTCGTTGCCCGGGTGGTGTGTTTGGGATCATTGTCATGCTGAAAGATCCAGCCACGTTTCATTTTCAATGCCCTTGCTGATGGAAGGAGGTTTTCACTCAAAATCTCACGATACATGGCCCCATTCATTCTTTCCTTTCCACAGATCAGTCATCCTGGTCCCTTTGCAGAAAAACAGCCCCAAAGCATGATGTTTCCACCCCCATGCTTCACAGTAGGTATGGTGTTCTTTCTCCTCCAAACACGACAAGTTGAGTTTTTACCAAAAAGTTCTATTTTGGTTTCATCTGACCATATGACATTCTCCCAATCCTCTTCTGGATTATCCAAATGCTCTCTAGCAAACTTCAGACGGGCCTGGACGCATACTGGCTTAAGCAGGGGGACACGTCTGGCACTGCAGGATTTGAGTCCCTGGCAGCGTAGTGTGTTACTGATGGTAGCCTTTGTTACTTTGGTCCCAGCTCTCTGCAGGTCATTCACTAGGTCCCCCTGTGTGGTTCTGGGATTTTTGCTCACTGTTCTCGTGATCATTTTGACCCCATGGGGTGAGATCTTGTGTGGAGCCCCAGATCGAGGGACATTATCAGTGGTCTTGTATGTCTTCCATTTTCTAATAATTGCTCCCACAGTTGATTTCTTTACACCAAGCTGCTTACCTATTGCAGATTCAGTCTTCCCAGCCTGGTGCAGATCTACAATTTTGTTTCTGGTGTCCTTTGACAGCTCTTTGGTCTTGGCCATAGTGGAGTTTGGAGTCTGACTGTTTGAGGTTGTGGAAGGGTGTCTTTTATACTGATAACGAGTTCAAACAGGTGCCATTAATACAGGTAACGAGTGGAGGACAGAGGAACCTCTTAAAGAAGAAGTTACAGGTCTGTGAGAGCCAGAAATCTAGCTTGTTTGTAGGTGACCAAATACTTATCTTACCGAGGAATTTACTAATTAATTCATTAAAAATCCTTCAATGTGATTTTCTGGATTTTTTTTTTCTCATTTTGTCTCTCATAGTTGAGGTATACCTATGATGAAAATTGGAGACCTCTCTCATCTTTTAAGTGGGAGAACTTGCACAGTTGGTGGCTGACTAAATACTTTTTTGCCCCACTGTACAACAATCAAGGTCAGTTTACAAGAAGGACTTTTCTTTATTACGATTCCATTAAAGTATCAGCTGAAAGATATTCTTGAGAACCAGGGTATGCATGATCTCTGTTTTCGTGCCACTGGCAGTAGTGGGCACATTATCAAAGACATGTGATAGCACTTTATATCAGACCTTAAAATTAAACACTGAAGAGGATTTCTTGTTGCAGACATTCAATTTTGATGGTGTACCAGTCTTTCAGTCCTCTCAATTCAGTCTTTGGCCAATACTATGTTGTGTTAATGAGATACCCCCTGACAGTAGAGATAAATGTGGACTTTTATGTGCTTTATGGTTTGGATCCAAAAAGCCAGACGTGTCCTGCTTCTTTCAACTATTTGTTGAGGAGTGTGCCAATCTTTCTGAAGCTGGTTTTGAGTGGCAACATCCTAAAGATCAGTCATTGAGACACATTAAAGTGCACACCTTGTGCTGTGTGTGATGCAATAGCAAGGCCATTCCTACAGAATTGTAAACAGTTTAATGGTGAATATGGCTGTGGAGTCTGCCTTCACCCTGGAATGCAAACAAAGAAAGGACAAGGAAACACAAGGGTTTATCCTTGTCCAGATGAAAAGCCAGGTGACAGAAAGCATAAAACCACAGTAGAAATAGGATGAATTGCTGAAAGAGAAGGGAAGATCATGCTGGGCATAAAGGGCTCACCTGCTCTTGCAGATTTACCAGTGTTTGATATAATCAGTGGGATGGTTCCTGACTACATGCACTGTGTTGCTTGGTGTGTGCAGATATATGGCAACTTTATGGATGGATTCTAGGAGCATTTCTGAGCCATGGTATATTGGTGCACAAATAGTAATCATGGACACACACCTGTTGTCTATAAAACCTCCAAGTATTGTTGCTCAACTTCCAAGATCTCTAATAGAATGCAAATTTTGGAAAGCCCACGAGTGGCAACACTGGCTTTTGTACTATAGTTTGCAAGTTCTGAAAGGCATACTTCCACAGAAGTATCACTCTCATTGGGCATTACTGATGGAGGTCATAAGCATTCTGGTGGGTTCTGAACTCTTTAGCTGCCCCAGGTGCCGTATGGCGACAGGAATGCTTAAAGGGTGGTCAAGACCCCCCCAGTGGTCAAGAGTGGTAAAAAAAAAATTTTTCAATAAAATAGTTCAGATTTCCAAGGCTATAATGTGAAAGCTGCAAGAGATAATGGCTCACTGTCAATTAGAAAGATGTAGAGTATGATCCAAAGTTTCAGATAGGAATAAATTTATGCATCTAATTTGTATAATGTCATGGCAGCTATATAAATTGCATAACTCAGTCAAAAGTGGACTTTGGACAC
Organism: Pholidichthys leucotaenia; assembly: GCA_020510985.1. NCBI lineage: Eukaryota > Metazoa > Chordata > Actinopteri > Cichliformes > Pholidichthyidae > Pholidichthys > Pholidichthys leucotaenia. Next base: position 61,145,666 of record CM035836.1, read on the forward strand.
GTTTCCACAAAAAATGGTCTTTTTTTTTAATGCCGATTTGTTGACAGGGGTATGTTTTTAATCTAATCTTCAAAGTATATGAACCAGAAAATCAATAAACTGTCAAAAAACATACATTTTTCTTACCTGTTGACGGGTGGGGGGGGCTTGCTTGCCCATGTGACTGGTCCGTTTTCGTCTATTGTTGCCGATGTTTTGCGTTACTTAGTAATTTATACCCGCTTACACATCTACAAACCCTACAAACCCATCCCACATGAATGTCATTTCTATTACGCGGCTATTTTTTCTGTTTGGTGCATTTTTCCTGTGGGAATTCAGCCGCTCGCGGGTGCCGCCATCTTGGTAATGGGAGCTCAGTTTTTTGTCCATCGTGGTCAATGTATCGCGTTTACTTCGTAATTTACACCCACTTCCACATCTACAAACTGTTATGATTATCATTCATTCATTCATCTTCTTCCGCTTAATCCTTTTCGGGTCGCGGGGGGGCTGGAGCCTATCCCAGCGTCTTTGGGCGAGAGGCAGGGTACACCCTGGACAGATCGCCAGTCCATCGCAGGGCCAACACAGAGATTATCCCACATGAATTTTGTTTTGCATTACGCGGCTATTTTCCCCATTTCATGAAGTTTCAGTCATCTTCGCTGCCGCAATGACCGATCATGAAGGCATCCACATTGGTGCTGTGAGCTCAAAGTGGAATAAGGAATAATAATAATGAGGATTTCTTCTTCTTTGCTGTATTCCATGTCAGCCATGATTCCTTCGGCGCGTGTCTTCCACCTTCTAAACTGTCAGATCAATACACATTAGTACAAATTCTCAGTATAGCCGGGGGACGTCAATAAGTTGACCGGTGCAGTTGCTGCACTGTGCCACTGGGGGCGTGCGACTCGTCCATTTAATCTGGGCAGTTAAAGGGTTAAATCTTGAACTAGTAAGTCATGCACATGAGGTGTTGGTGTACTTTGTTGGAGGTGTACAGTCATTGTATGGAGAAGGACACATGACCTTCAGTGTTCGTTCACTTCTGCATTTAGGCAAAAGTGTTGTGCACTGGGGTCCGTTGTGGGCTCACTCAGCCTTTATGTTTGAAGATTTCAGTGGGTGCCAACTGAAGCAAGTAAAAAGTAGTCAAGCTGTACCACAACAAATATGCTAAAGAGTGGCATTATCCCGTGCTTTTCCCCATTTAGCAAAGCAATTTCTAAAAAATGCACCTGCAGAAGTTAAAGATTTTTGCAAAGAAATTAGAAATGAAAAGCAGTGACATGATTTACGACCCAAGAGACAGACGCTGACACGAGTGAATACAGACAATTATCTTTTATTATAAAAGTGATGGTGTTGTGCGTGTATGTGTGTCTATCTGGTCACGGGAGCTGAGCACGTCTTGTGGCGACCTGGCAACCCTGGAAACACACAAGCACAAAGGTTACTGCTGTATAAACAACAATAGTGGCGCATATGCAGCAGGGGCTTACTTGCAGGTCCCACAGTGTAAGTTTGACTGGCTCCTGGTGTCCATGTGATGTAGTGCTCAAGGTGCCCGACGTTGCGGGGGTGAGGAGGAACTCCGAGGAGGTGGAGGCTGTGCCTCGTCCGCTGAGGAGGATTGTCCACCGCCTGGGAGGTCCACCTGTGCACAGGGGATAGAACTTGCAGATGATGAGTGCTGGGTTTGCTTACGTGGCAAGGCTTGGCTTGGCTTGGCATTGGCTTCTTGACTCGCGGTCGTGATCTTGGCGCATTGCTCAGCAAGGAAGACAGACGACTCCGTGCTGAGGAGTCCGCACGTTGGGCTTTTAAAGCCCGCTGATTGCCACCTGCTGGAGTGAGCGCAGCTGATGATGATGATGCTGATGATGGCCTGGCAGCCATCATGACAGTACTCCCCCCTCTAGAGGTGCCTCCAGGCACCTGCCCAATCCTACCTGGATGCGCCCGATGGAAATCGCGGATCAATTGCTTATCCAGGATCAACGCAGGGCGTATCCAGGAGCGATGCTCAGGACCAAACCCCTCCCAGTCCACCAAATACTGAAGGCCCCGACCCCTCCTGCAGAGGTCCAGAATTGCTGTCACCCCCCAGGCCGGATGGCCATCGATCATCCTCGGGGGGACAGGAGCCGCGGGAGGCGGGCACAGCGGGTCGGCGATGTAGGGCTTGACCTGGGAGACGTGGAAAGTGGGGCAGATGCGCATGTGAGGGGGGAGAACAAGACACACAGACATGGGGTTGACAATGCGGGCAATAACAAAAGGACCGATGAAGCGCTTGGTCAGCTTACGCTTCTCGGCAGGCACACTGATGTTTCTCATGGAAAACCATACCTTCTGACCCACCTTGTAATCCGGGGCGGGCCTCCTGTGACGGTTGGCCACCTCAATGTTGCGTTCCGTGGTTCTCAGGAGGGCTCTGCGGGTGATGGACCAAATCCACCGACAACGCCTGGTGTGAGCCTGTACAGACGGAACCGCCACCTCTCTCCTCCTCAGGGAACACAGGAGGATTGTACCCCAATGATGCCTTAAAAGGGGACATCCCCGTGGCCGAGGACACCGTGGTGTTATGAGCGTACTCGATCCACGGGAGATACGTGCTCCAAGAAGAGGAGCAGGAAGAGATGACGCAGCGCAGCCTCCAGCTCCTGATTGGCCCGCTCACACTGGCCATTACTCTGCGGGTGGTATCCAGAGGAGAGACTGGCCGTGGCCCCCAGTACCGTGCAGAACGCTTTCCAAACTTCAGACATGAACTGTGGCCCTCGATCCGAAACGATGTCAGCGGGGATCCCGTGAGGACGAACCATGAGAAGGATGCTGTCTCCCGCGCTGATGGCAACCCCCGGAGAGGTACAAAGTGGGCAGCTTTAGAAAAATGATCCACTATAGTTAAAACAGTCGTGAAGTGGCCGGAGGGGGGCAAGCCGGTCACGAAGTCCATGGCCACATGGGACCAGGGGCGGGAAGGGATGGGCAATCAGTGCAGCAGGCCCGCCGGGGCCGATGATGACGTCTTCCCAGTAGCACACTGGGCGCAGGCCCGGACATAGTTGTTAACATCCTTCTGTAGCCCTGGCCACCAAAAGGTCCTCTGGAGGAGGTCAATGGTCCGACTCACACCCGGGTGGCATGCCAGTTTGGACGCATGACCCCACTCTATTACCTGGCCTCTGACAGAACGGGGAACAAATAGACGACCCGGGGGCCCCTCACCCGGATCGGGCTCCACCTCCTGTGCAATTCTGACCTTATCACAGATGCCCCAGGTCAACGCTCCCACCACACAGGCAGACGGTAAGATAGTCTCCTTCTGTTCGTCAGAGGATGGCGCGTCAAACTGCCTGGATAGGGCGTCAGGCTTACCATTCTTGCTTCCCAGCCGGTAGGTGATCGTAAAATTAAAACGACTGAAGAAGAGTGACCAGTGGGCCTGACATGTGTTCAACTGCTTGGCAGTCCTGAGGTATTCAAGGTTACGATGGTCAGTCCAAACGACAAATGGCTGGGCAGCCCCCTCCAGCCAGTGCCTCCACCCCTCCAGAGCGAGTTTGACGGCCAGCAGCTCCCTGTCACCAATGCTGTAGTTCCTCTCAGCAGGTGTTAGGCGATGAGAGAAGTAAGCGCAGGGTCGGATCTTCCCATCCGTCGGGGAGCGCTGAAAGAGAACTGCCCCAACCCACGAATCCGAGGCGTCCACCTCCACCAGACATTGTAGCTCCGGATCCACCTGGGTCAACACACGGGCCGAAGCGAACTCTCCCTTCAGTCTCTCAAATGCCGCAGCAGCCTCCTCACTCCAGCGAAAGGGGGCCTTCGGGGATGTGAGCGCAGTCAGGGGTCTGGCGATGTTCCCAAAGTTAGGCACAAAACGCCGGTAGAAATTGGCAAAACCTAAAAACCCCTGCAGCTGTTTCCTAGATGTAGGTGTGGGCCAGTCCACCACCGCCTTGACCTTATCTGGATCGGGAAACACCTGGTTACGGGCGATGATAAATCCCAGGAAGGAGGTGCGATCCATGTGGAATTCACACTTCTCCGCCTTGATAAACAACTGATTCTCCAGGAGGCGCTGCAGGACCCGCCGTACATGCACCTGGTGCTACTCCAGTGTGCGCGAGAAGATGAGAATATCATCGAGGTACACAAAGACGAAGGAGTTCAGAAAGTCCCGGAAGACGTCATTTATTAGGCGCTGGAACACCGCTGGAGCGTTAGTTAACCCAAACGGCATCACTAAGTATTCAAAGTGACCGCTTGGGGTCCGGAAAGCCATCTTCCATTCGTCACCTTCTCGGATACGCACCAGGTGATAGGCGTTCCGTAGATCTAACTTGGTGAACCATGATGCCCCCTCGAGGGAATCGAAGGCAGTGTTCATCAAGGGGAGAGTATATTTGTCTTTGATTGTGATATCATTGAGACCCCGGAAATCGATGCAGGGGTGCAGCGAGCCGTCCTTCTTCCCCATGAAGAAGAACCCTGTGCCTATGGCAGAAGACGAGGGGCAGATGATACCGGAAGCCAGGGACTCCTTGATATACGTATCCATGGCCTCGCATTCTGGGGCTGACAGGCTGTACAGGCGGCTCACCGGGAGAGGGGCCCCGGCCTTGAGGTTGATAGCGCAGTCATACGGGCGATGGGAGGGAAGGGACAGCGCCCGTGACTTACTAAACACCGGACCCAGGTCATGGTAGATGTCAGGCACCTTGGACAGGTCCGGAGGAGGCGTCGAGGGAGGAAGCATCGGGACTGAGGGGGCGCACGCCGCTGACTGAAGACAGGCGCTCAGGCAGAACGAGCTCCACGCCGTGATTCTCCCAACTTGCCAGTCGAAAGTGGGGTTGTGCAGCCGGAGCCAGGGGTACCCCAAGATGACGGGTGAGGAGGAGATGGGCAGGACCAGAAACCGTATTTCCTCCCTGTGATTCCCAGAGACAATTATAGACACAGGGGCCATCTGGTGGGAAACTGATGTCAATGATGCCTTAGATAGGGTGACAAGATGAATGGGGGGGCATAAGGGCTGACAGCTGAGGCCCATCAGGGTTGCCAGGTCTCGGGAGATGAAATTTTGCTCAGCTCCTGAGTCAACTAAGGCATGTGTGGTGTGTTCCTTGTGATTGTGAAGGAGTCTAATGGGGATGTGGCAACTAGTGAGGGGTTTTTCCTGGTCTTTGTCCGCGAATCCCCCTACTTTGATCCACGGACCTCCCCTTTTAACGGGCAGTCGACTACTCCATGTGACCCACTACCACAATAGAAACACAACCCCTGCTCCCTGCGGCGCTGTCTTTCAGCCGCTGTAATCCCTGATTGTCCCACAACCATATCCTCCTGCTCCGGAAGTTCTTCAGATGAGGGCAGAGCAAGGCGGGAGGACCTAACGGAGCGAGGGCGAGGTTTGCTCGAACGGAAAGCTGTTCGCCATTCGGCCGCTCGCTCCCTTAGCCTGGTATCTAGACTGATGGTCAGGGAGATTAGCTCCCCTAACCTGTCTGGTTTATCCCGTGCTGCTAGCTCATCCTTTAACTCAGGGCTAAGGCTGCGGAGGAAGATTCCACAGAGCGCTGGCTCCCCCCACCCAACCTCAGTAGCTAATACCCGGAAATCAATGGAGTAATCGGCGGCAGACCTACTGCCCTGCCAAAGACCGAGCAGCCGTTCGGTTAACACCGCGCCCCGGTCAACATGATCGAACACCTCCATGAACTCTGCCACGAACTGCTAGTAAGTCAAAAGTGGATAATTTGGTTTGGCCATGAGGGTATAAGCCCAATCTAAGGCTCTGCCTCCCAGCAAGTTGATAATATATCCAATTTTATTCAGATCAGTGGCAAAGTCCCCCGGGACGTGGAGAAACACAGACTCGCACTGCAGCAAAAACCCTCGGGCCTCACCGAGTTTTCAACTAAAACGAGCGGGGGTTGGCACGGGAGTTAGGCGATGTGCAGATGGTGGGTTTGTTAGGCTAGTAGCAGTGGCTGCGGGTGCAGAAGGTGTCCCGCTGGCCGGGGGAAACGCCTGGTGTCCTTCCAGGTGATCCAGCCGGCTGTTAATTAGTGTCAACTGATTTAAGATAACCGTCTATTGATGAGAAATCATGTCAACTCGTGCGCTGAGAGTGTTTATGCGGCGCGACAGCGCGCTGTCTGTTGGGTCATCCTGACGGAGTCGTACTGACATGATTTATGACCCAAGAGACAGACGCTGACACGAGTGAATACAGACAATTATCTTTTATTATAAAAGTGATGGTGTTGTGCGTGTATGTGTGTCTATCTGGTCACGGTAGCTGAGCACGTCTTGTGGTGACCTGGCAACCCTGGAAACACACAAGCACAAAGGTTACTGCTGTATAAACAACAATAGCGGCGCATATGCAGCAGGGGCTTACTTGCAGGTCCCACAGTGTAAGTTTGGCTGGCTCCTGGTGTCCGTGTGATGTAGTGCTCGAGGTGCCCGGCGTTGCGGGGATGAGGAGGAACTCTGAGGAGGTGGAGGCTGTGCCTCGTCCGCTGAGGAGGATTGTCCGCCGCCTGGGAGGTCCACCTGTGCACAGGGGATAGAACTTGCAGATGATGAGTGCTGGGTTTGCTTACGTGGCAAGGCTTGGCTTGGCGTTGGCTTCTTGACTCACGGTCGTGATCTTGGCGCATTGCTCGGCAAGGAAGACAGATGACTCCATGCTGAGGAGTCCGCACGTTGGGCTTTTAAAGCCCGCTGATTGCCACCTGCTGGAGTGAGCGCAGCTGATGATGATGATGCTGATGACGGCCTGGCGGCCATCATGACAAGCAGCATGTCAAGAAGTTTAAAAAGTTTACTGAGGTAATTGTCCTTGGTCCACCAAACATGAGAGTAATGTCTCTGGGTGACCAAGCTGCTCTCTTCACACTGGAAGAGGTTCCCACAACCTCTGTGGTGAGCTACTACAAGAGAATTGCTGTAAATGGAGAAGTTGTTCATGGTTATGTCTACAACAAAACAAACAACTCTGTTGTGCTTTTGAAAGATGTCAGTATTTTTAGAGTCTCGCATTTTATTGACATGGGTGTTGCATCTAAAATGCTTTCACCCCCAGTTCTTTTATACGAAGGCCAAATAATCAGACTGAGAGATGAAATATACTTTCACTTATTTTACTGAAATTGAGATATGGTACAGGCAGTGCTGGAACACCTCTTAGGTACATGCACCAAGAAAGTGCTCCCGAATTCTGGATCTTACAGTTTTTATAAGACCTGACTGCACCCTAAGCTCACCCACTCTCTCACACAAAGAGGAGGGGTTTGTCCCTCATTGAATCTATACTCTTTCATCTATGTGTTGGGAACAGCTGCGGGCTGACCCATTCTATTTGATTTCAGCAAATGTCATGAAGTGTGTGCGTGAATGTGTGACCTCAAAGGTGTAAGTTATGGCATGCAAAGCAGGCAGTAAAAGAAGTGTGACAAGCAATAAAGGAAACAAGCAATAAAAGAAGTGTGATAACATTTGCACAGAAACTGACATTCCAAGAAAAACAGATGCAGTTGGAGATTTCAACCGACAATACCCCCTGTTGAGGTGTCCTAACAGGGCACCTCACACATTTGTCAATTTCATATTTTGTTTTTGCATCTCCCCCTGTTGAGATGGATCTAAACCCATCTCACAATCCTATTCTAATCCCTGTGTGTAGTGAGTCTAAGATTCTATATGTACGCAATGTCCTCTTTCCGGCAATAGGATTGACCTGCCCCCCCTCAGGTCGCCATACCTCCAGAGGACATCTGGTGTGGTGCAGACATCGTGGGTAATCATAACAAAAGGCCTATATGTGTAAAATGTATAAACCTATACTACAAATAACCAGTGCACACATGTGAACACAGAATAAAGGCACACACATGCATGTATATGCACATGTGTATGTGTTCACATGTGAGCACTTGCCCTATAAAAATACATGCATATACAAGATTGGCGATCACAATGGAAACCTGTGGAGCCAAAGCACAGCAAAGCAAAATTCTAACACCATGTAAATGTATTATGTAGACCCTATCATAGACCCTAAACTATTTCATCTGCATTCTACGGGTCCCCATCAGAATCAAGTCTTGGCACAACGTCATTGTCATCCTGGCAGTGAGAAAGCAGGTAGACAGCTTCCTGGACACCTTGGTATGGGGATGGGTCTTTAGAGGAGAAAGCTGCAACAATAGATCTTTCAACAAGTTGTTTAATCATTGGAATACAACAACACCCACAGAAAACAATAATCATTAAAGTAATTGCAATGCTAACTAAGGCCCCCTGTATAATCTTCTCCCATTTACCAAACATATTGTCAAACCAACTACCTACTATATTATCTATGCCAGATTGAGCTTTTAATTCATCAGATAAGGCTCTTAATTTATTTAGACTTTTAGTAAATGACCCATCGGGGGTGGTATGATTAGGGATCACGGTGCAGCGCGACTCCCCAAAATGCTGCACACGCCCCCTTTTTCAGCCAACAGAAAATCAACTGCCACCCTATTTTGCCAGACCACCAGGGATGTAGCACTAAGTTGCTCATGTACTGTGCCAAAGGCATCTTGGGTGTAATTGGCTAATCTTTGGACATTATAGTGAATTCCATTTATGTGATTTACATTTTTATTTACAGTAATGGGGAAAAAGGAACTAAATATGGGGAAAGATTCAACTCCTGCTGCTACCTCATCAACCAGTTTATATTCGTCTGGGATGTTTCTAAACCTTCCTATAGCATCTACAAATACAGGGTCAGGAGTTTCTCCTACTCCTCCGATTAAAGACCATTTATACCTTTTAAACTCAAATTTAGCCAATGTTTTACTCCAATTGGTACTCATAATCTGGTCTGCCCCCGGGTAGAAGTTTGTTGGGGAAAAAAGGGACACTAATGCGCAGGTACCAGTCCAGTGTTTAGGCAGGGTATTGTGGAGGCTGGTTCCTCCACAGTACCACCACACATCAGCTCTAGCTTTTTTAAGGTTACCAGCAATGGAGTTCCCTGTTAAATTAACAGTTTTAATACAATCTGACAATGTTCCAAGCTTGGCCACCTTAGGAATAGTATCATAATTTGTAAAACAGGTAACATTATGAATTGGTCCAGGAACAATAATGGGAAGAATTGCAGATTTTGGAGACAATGAGTATATCTTATTCCACCCTGAGCAGGGTACACCTAGATTATCCTGTGACATAATATCTAAAGTACAACTAGAGTTACTTCCAGCAGTTTTGGTACCGTTAATTGAATATTCCAAGGCAGTTCTTATCATCAGCAGTTGTGGTCTGGCCTGTGTACAGATTATACAGTTAGTTTGATTAAGTTCAATTGCAATTCTTTGAACGTATTCTATCTAAACATTGTGTGATTTTAATCCCAATTCTAAAGATAAAACCTGAAGGAGAGTCATACCTTGGACATTTATCTGATGTACTCTGGGGTCAGATTTCAAAGAAACTTCCTTAAAGGGCGTAGGGGTGGTATCGATAATACAGTGATCCCTCGCTACTTCGCGTTTCACCTTTCGCGCCCTCAGTGCATCGCGGATTTTTCAAAAATATTCATCAAAAATTCAAAATTGAGAAATAATGGGCGGGCGCTAGCAGAAGGCAGGGAGACTACATTAGACCATCACGTGTCAACACGGAGAGCAGCACAACTCTCTGTTCGCTGTTGTCGTGTTGGCTGGGCTCGGAAATCTCGCAAGCTGATTGGCCGAGACGTTTCACCCCGCAAGCTGATTGGCCGAGACGTCTCACCCACCTCCTCTCCCTGCCAAGCACCCATGAAGGGAAGAAAGACCGCATTCATTGCTTTTTATCGCTCGTGTTACTTAGTCTCGCCGCGTGGAACTTTTTGCTGTTCTCTTGTGCCATTTTGTGCGAAATAGTCTTCCCGTCGAGGCACTACGCCGCCTCCTGCAGCTTCAGCTCTATCGGAAGCTGCCCTCGCTGATCCTGCGCCTCCAGCACCTCACGATGAGGCGTCACCTGAGGAGCAGTAAAGCTCTCATTAACCTGTGCAGTAAATCATTTTCATCTTGAGTTACGTATCTTGTTATAAGAATAAAAGAGTTCTAAAAACATATTTATGTACACTTTGTTTACATCTACGTATGTATGTACACGTACACACACACACGTATCATATGAGAGAGAGAGAGTGAGAGAATGAACGTACGTATTGTTTATGGATGACGTCATTGGGGTGACGCTACTTCGCGGTTTTTCACTTTTCGCGGTCGGTTCTGGAACCCATTAACCGCGATAAGTGAGGGATCACTGTACTCGACTTCTGTGGCGCATACTTAAATTTAGACTCTATCATAATAGAAAACAGCTCTTGTGGATTTCCTTTCACATAAACTCCAAGCGTGTATGTACCACTATCTGTCATTTTGGGATCTTTTAAGGTGATAACGAGGGGCTTAACCTTCTCTGTCGACGATGAAGTTTTGGCCTTTATAATATTCAAACGAGATTTCAAATCAGGCGCATTATAAGACCCTAAACTACAACCCTGCTCAGGTAGTCCAGTGCTGGCTATACAGTTCTTCCATTCTGTTGTGCAGTTACATCCATAAGGGAACCGTTGAGGTTGCTGAGGTTTAATTACTCCTAGACAATAACTTGTGACTATACAAATAAATTTGTCACTTTTTATGTACTTGATTCTATCATTCCGGGGGCAATCTATCATATCACATAAGTCTATTTGGGCAGCACATGTAGTTCCTTCTATGCATGCAATTATTATAGGAGAACGTTTTGGTTTTGTAGTGATTTTCCCTATGGTAACACCGACAATAAGAAGTAGGGCTATCAATCCCAATAAAAAGATTGGTTTTAACATTTTATTTGTGTGTGTGGTTTTTTTGTGTTGTTCTTAGATAGTAATGTATATGTTTTAATTTATACCCCCTATTAATTTTCCATCTTTTTGCATCTATTCAGCTTCTAGTAAATTTTGTGAAACAATGGACTCACGGACTTCAGCTAACGTCCTCATTCTAGGTGGCACGGGAGTCTTGATGCAGTGTGATTTGTGCCAATACTTACTCAACGTTTTCGCTGTATCATCAAGATAGAAGCGAAGGGCATGTGATGTCGAATCATGCACCTTATACGGGCCAATGAATCGAGGGTCCTTCCAGGTCCTCTTGAAATGTTTCCTGTAGATGTAATCACCAGGAGCAATGGTAGGCGGCTCTGGGCCCTGGGTTTCCCGGAGAAGATCATCCTGCTGGAGAGGGGTGAGAAACTTAACCGCCAAACGTAATTGTTCAGTGTAATCAGAGAGTTCCTGTTCCTGCAAGTCCAGATCTGGTGTACTTCCTGGCTGCAATCTGCTGTCAATGGACAGGGCATCTAACTCCCTGTCAACAACTCTTGTGGCGAAAGACCACCTCGAGACGGGCTCTGTCTAATAGAAAAAAGAGCCAATGGGAGTGCTTTTACCCAGGACAAACCAGAGTCAGCACAAATCTTGGCCAGCGTAGTCTTCAAAGTTTGGTTCATGCGCTCCACTAGGCCTTGAGAAGCAGCATGGCAGAAACATCCGATAGCCCTACGGATGCCAAAATAGTTTTCCACCTCTTGCAACTGTTCAGAGGTGAAGTGGGTGCCATTGTCAGAACGGATCGCACCAAATCTGGGAATGAGATCATAGACTAGCCAGTCTATCACCATTTGAGAGGTAGCAGTTTGACATGGCTTGGCTTCTCCCCAACGGGTGAAGGAATCCACTGCTACCAACATGTATTGGTACCCCTGTACCCTGTTATCTGGACCTATATCTACAAAATCAATCACAACTTCGGCCCAGGGATATGGAGGGACAGGAAAAGCTCCCATCCCTAACTTCATTGTGGGCCTTGGATTATCCATCCATCCATCCATCCATCTTCTACCGCTTTTCCGGAGGTCCGGGTCGCGGAGGCAGCAGTTCAAGCAGAGAAGCCCAGACTTCCCTCTCCCCAGCCACCTGCTCCAGCTCTTCAGAGGGGATACCAAGGTGTTCCCAGACCAGCTGGGAGACATAGTCTCTCCACCGAGTCCTGGGTCTGCCCCGGGGTCTCCTCCCAGTGGGACGTACCTGAAACACCTCAAGTGGGAGGCGTCCAGGAGGCATCCTAATCAGATGCCCATACCACCTCAACTGACTCCTTTCAATGTGGAGGAGCAGCGGTTCTACTCTGAGCCTCTCTCGGATGACTGAGCTCCTCACCCTATCTCTGAGGGTGAGTCCAGCAATCCTACGGAGAAAGCTCATTTCAGCCGCTTGTATCCGCGATCTCGTTCTTTCGGTCATTACCCAAAGCTCGTGACCATAGGTGAGAGTAGGAACGTAGATTGACTGGTAAATCGACAGCTTTGCCTTAGAACTAAGCTCCCTCTTCACCACAACAGACCGGTACAACGTCCGCATCACTGCAGATGCCGCTCCAATCCGTCTGTCGATCTCTCGCTCCATTTTCCCCTCACTCGTGAACAAGACCCCAAGATACTTAAACTCCTCCACTTGGGGCAGGAGCCTATCCCCAACCCGGAGAGGACAATCCACCTTTTTCCGGCTGAGGACCATGGACTCGGACTTGGAGGTGCTGATTCTCATCCCAGCCGCTTCACACTCAGCGGCAAACCGTCCCAGCAAGAGCTGTAGGACATTGCTGGATGAAGCCAACAGGACAACATCATCTGCAAACAACAGAGATGAGATCCTGTGGTCACCAAGCATGACACCCTCCATTCCCTGGCTGCGCCTAGAAATCCTGTCCATAAAAATTATGAACAGGATCGGTGACAAAGGGCAGCCCTGGCGGAGTCCAACTCTCACTGGGAATGACTCCGACCGAGTGTTGGCAATACGAACCAAACTCTCACAACGGTCGTACAGAGACCGAATAGCTCGTAACAACAAGCCCGATACCCCATACTCCCGAAGCACCCCCCACAAAAATCCACGAGGGACGCGGTCAAATGCCTTCTCCAAGTCCACAAAACACATGTAAACTGGTTGGGCAAACTCCCACGAACCCTCAAGAATTCTCGAGAGGGTAAAGAGCTGGTCCGATGTGCCACGGCCAGGACGAAAACCACATTGCTCCTCCTGAATCCGAGGTTCGACCAACGGCCGGACTCTCCTCTCCAGTACCTTGGCATAGACCTTCCCAGGGAGGCTGAGGAGTGTGATCCCTCTAAAGTTGGAGCACACCCTCCGGTCCCCTTTTTTGAAGAGAGGAACCACCACCCCGGTTTGCCATGCCAAAGGCACTGCCCCCGACCTCCACGCAATGTTGCAGAGGCGTGTCAACCATGACAACCCAACAACATCCAGGGCCTTGAGGTACTCAGGGCGAATCTCGTCCACCCCCGGGGCCCGGCCACCAAGGAGATTTTTAACCACCTTGGCGACCTCAGCCCCTGTGATAGGCGAGTCATCCCCCTCGTCCCCAAACCCTGCTTCCTCTGTGGAAGGCGTATCAGTGGGATTGAGGAGATCCTCGAAGTATTCCTTCCACCGCCCGACGATATCCCCAGTTGAAGTCAACAGTGTCCCATCCGCACCATACACAGTGTGGACGGGGAGCTGCTTTCCCCTCCTGAGCCGCTGAACAGTTTGCCAGAATCTCTTTGAAGCCGACCGAAAGTCTTGTTCCATGGCCTCACCGAACTCCTCCCATACCCGCGTTTTTGCTTCAGCAACCACCCGAGCTGCACTCCGCTTGGCCTGCCGGTACACCTCAGCTGCTTCGGGAGTCCCACAAGCCAACCAAGCTTGATAGGACTCCTTCTTCAGCTTAATGGCCCCCCTCACCACTGGTGTCCACCACTTGGTTCGGGGGTTGCCACCACGAGATGCACCGACCACCTTGCGGCCGCAGCTCTGGGCCGCCGCTTCAACAACAGAGGTGGAGAACATGGCCCATTCAGACTCCATGTCTCCAGACTCCCTCGGAATGTGGTTGAAGTTCTTCCGGATCGTCACCTTATCGTGGTGGGGGGGTTTGCGTGCCCCAATGATCCCAGGAGCTATGTTGTCCGGGGGCAATTTACCTCTGATAGGGTCTCCCAAGACAAACTGGTCCTGGGTGAAGGGCCAGACTAAGAACGATCCAACAGACTCTCATGATAAATTGTATATCAAGGATTCAGTGTACCCCGCCCGGTATGGGGTTACCGGGGCCCCACCCTGGAGCCAGGCCTGGGGGAGGGGCTCGAAGGCTAGCGTCTGGTGGCCGGGTTTCCACCCATGGGACCCGGCCGGGCTCAGCCCGAAGGAGTTACATGGGTCCGCCCTCCAGTGGGTTCACCACCTGCAGGAGGGATCATGGGGGTCCGGTGCTATGTGGATTAGGTGGCGGTCAAAGGCGGAGACCTTGGCGGACTGATCCCAAGCTTTCTAAACTGGCCTTGGATTATGTTCAGTACAAATAGAACAAGTATTTACAAAATATTTACAAATATCTGCAAGGTGTGGGTGCCACCAACGCTGAGAAATCTGATCATGTAAGTTCTTGTGTTGTCTGTGACCAACTGAATGATTTTCCTTACATAACAACAAAAGCAATGCGGCAGATGCCGTGATTTTTCCAGTGTGGGAGCGCCAGATGCTCTCAGCATCCTTGCATGCCCCCCCATTAACCCAGGCCTGACGTTCATGTGGGGCCGCTTGATCTTGCATACCTTTCAATTCCCCAAGAGTGGAACACCTAATGTCGGTGTCCTGTACCTGTACAAGTTGCACGACTGTCTGTACTAGAAGAGGTTTATTAGAATACCCAGCAACTAGCTTAGCAGCCGCATCTACTGTATCATTACCTTTAGCGGTAAAGGTGTCCATTTTAGAGTGACCTGCACATTTAATAATGGCAACTTTCTTTGGCAAAGTTAGGGCAATCTTTAAACGTTTGGCTAAATCATGATGTTTAATATTTTTACCAGTGGTAGTTCTAAAATCAGTATTGATCCAAAATTTAATGTGATACAATGCTGCCATACATGCATAGGCTGAATCAGTATACAATGTGAATTCTTTTCCTTCATAGAGTTCACAGGCACGGACCAAAGCAAGGAGTTCCACTGACTGAGCAGAGCCACCTGGGACAACAGAAGACTCAACAGTACCAAATTCATCATTAGAATGTTCCACAATAGCATAAGAAGCAACAATAGAGCCATTTACTGCATGGCTATGACCATCAGTAAAGACTTGAATAGAATGAGGAATGGGCTCAGTGACAATGTTAGGAAAAACAGAAAGTTCCTTGACTACCACTTCCATACAACAATGAGGAATACCCAAGTTAAAAGGAGAGGTCATGTCTCCTTTCTATTTTATTTTTTGTGTTTTATATGAACAAAAGATAAATAATTAAAAAAAGACAAAATGAACCTATTTGACCGGTCATGTTAGTGTCTGAGGCCTGGAACTTAAGGTGTAACTGATCAAGAACAGACAGTATTTTAGAACGTCGAGGACCGCTCAAAGTAAAGCATACACTGTCAAGATATGAAGCCACTGAATGGGATGTGTGGACAATGGTGGGAAAACCACGTGTAATGTGGGCAGTGCCCTTGACAGCCAATGAAATAGCACATACAGCACGTGTGCAAGAAGGGTGACCAAGCTCAGTAGGATCAAGAGCTTTACTGTAGTAGCATAGAACAACCCATCCTAGGTTAGATTGTTGCCATAAAATGGCAGAGGCAAAACCTCCTTTTTCTATGACATCCAGGTGAAAAGGTTTAGAATGGTCAGGGTGTGCCAAGGAGGTAGATGAATGCAACGCAACATTGATGTCCTGAAAAGCTCTCTCGGCCTCTTCTGTCCAAATCAAAGGAGCTGACAGATTTGTGTGTCCAGCCTCCGACATCAATCTTCTCAACGGAGCAACTGTAACTGAAAAATCTTGGACATATTGCCGACAATAATTAGCCATACCCAAGAATTGCATCATTTGATGAACAGTTTGGGGTTTAGCATGATTTAGAATGGAGGATCTGTCAGCCTGGGACAGAGATACAGAATGATGTGATAAAATCCTGCCCAAAAAGTGGACACGGGAACGACAACACTGAAGTTTTTGACAAGAAACACGGAACCCAGATTTTGCCAAGAAGCACAGAAGATCTCGTGTCAAAACAGTCGCATCATGCTCAGTCTCTGCAGCAAGAAGATCGTCGACATAGGTAAGAATGATACATCTTTCAAGGACAGGAGAATGGAAATCCTTGAGTATATCAACAAGGACAGCGTTAAACAATGATGGTGATTCAGTCAGTCCTTGTGGAAGATGTGTGTATGTGTATTGTTGCCCATTAAAAGTGAAAGCAAAGAACTTCTGTGACTCTTCAGCAATGGGAACACAAAAGAAGGCGTTTGGCAAATCCATGACTGTGAACCACTGAAATTTGGCATCAGTGTTAGACATCATAGTAAAAGGATTAGGTGTGGCTGTATTTTTGGAGATCAAATGTTGGTTAATTCGCCTAAGATCATGTACTAGATGGGCGTCTGGTTTTCCTGGCTTCTCTACAGGATTAATGGGTGTGTTGTAATGTGAACTCATGGTTATCAGCACACCACTTTCAACAAGTCCATTGATGGTATTCGTGATCCCCTGCACCTTAGTAGGTGACAATGGGTATTGCTTTTGACAAATGGGCTTATTTGTGTCTAGTTCAAGATGAGTAGGGGGGATTGAATATTTGCCCATGTCAAAGGGACCTTTGGACCAAACCTCCTCTGGCACCTCATCCAACAGCCTAAGGCCATATGTAGAATCAGTGCCCTCTCTACCACGGTATCTAGTGCGAATGACCTCTTCCAATGTGACCTCAACTTGTCCCTGAATGTCAGTTTTATAGATCTCAGAGGATGGCGAATACCACAAATGGTCATGCTGTGTCTTTATCCAATCCATAGCAGCCAGCCCTTTGGCGGTCATTGGCTTTAAGTTTCTGGCCTCTCCCCCTGCAATGGTTTTATGTGTAATATGTGGGGCCATATCAGGTGCAAGTGCGTACAGTTCCTGCAATTCAGGTGTGAGAGCAGGTGTAGCTGCAACTCCCAATTCTCCCACCAATAGGCAGTTGTACGATATGGACACCACTGGAACATCTGATTGATGTTTGGCCTTCAAAATTTCCAACATGTCACCCCATTTTTCCAAATAAATTTCATAAGAAATTTGGTCTTCTGGTAGTCTTAAATAATCTAATGTGACATGCAATGGGTCATGTGGATTCACATAGGAATGCAGAGACTCAGTCCAAGTCTCCCAAGGGGCTATCTGCTTTATCAGGGTCTCAACTGAATCACTAGTTAAGGCACCCCAGAATACATGAGCAGAACCCTCTCCCTCAGACAGGTCTTGCACCATTTGAATAGGTTTATCAACTATAGACCTACACACCTGACCATTAGGGAAGATCACATCTGAATAATTTGTTCCACACACCACTACTGCATTAACAGCAGCAATCAAATCTCTTGCCATTAAATTTATGGGACAATCCTTATTCACCAAAAATGAGTGTTCAAATGTTAATTTGTCCTTCCCCAACACAATTTCACATGGCATTTTTGTCGACAAGGGGCATTGTTGCTTTATTCTGGCAAACCCTACTACCTCAATGAAGTTTGGAGAGAGTGGTAGATTACATTTCACAGTGCTGAACTTTGCCCCTGTGTCTACCAAAAATGGAATCTGTTGACCACCTACATTAACAATTATTTCTGGTGCAGGATAACTTAATCTCCCTCCAATAGAGTCCCGGCCCCCCTAATGGTAATTAACCATCTGTTGGGGGAGGAGAG
This sequence comes from Pholidichthys leucotaenia, assembly GCA_020510985.1. Lineage (NCBI taxonomy): Eukaryota > Metazoa > Chordata > Actinopteri > Cichliformes > Pholidichthyidae > Pholidichthys > Pholidichthys leucotaenia. Next base: position 61,163,526 of record CM035836.1, read on the forward strand.
CAGCATTTGGTGTTTGGTGTTGCTGTTGCAGTTGAGCTGGCGGCATTGTCTGCACATTTTGAAGGGGTTGCATAGGGTGAATGGGCGGCTGCATTGGTTGCTGAGACATCATGGGCAGGTGTTGTGGTGACATGTAGGGTACTGGTTGTTTCACCATTGGGGGTGCATAAGATGGAGCTCCTTGTCCATACTGATTATAACTGTTATAATTGGATTTGTTTTGTCCACAATTGTGTGACATGTGTCCTGGTCGATCACAAGTATAATATATCACAGGGTTTGCATATCCACACCCCCTGCCACGACCACATCCACCACCTCTGGTGAACGTAGTGTGACGTATGCGAGGTTCACACAAAGAAGAGGAGCAAGATGGTTGTGATGAACAGGCTTTATTTACACATCACCAACCCCAACTACTTCTGAGCACAGAGAGGAGGGGAGGTCATTCTCCCAGACTTCCGTTTCAATCATGGTTACACACACATGATACAGCTTGCCCTAATCCTGCTAAACACTGCTGGTGTGGGTGACACACATATTGGGCTCACATTTCCACAGAGGTATGACTGCATGTATATTGGGGGTCTCACGTCTGGAAGGACAAAGGACTCGAATCTGCAGAAGATGGCGAGGAGGTGTGAGATTTGCCTTTTTGTCCCAAAGAAGAGACCCTGGAGGAATTTCCGGTTTATCAATGAATGAGAGACAATGGTGGAGTTTCAAAGAGATGCTTTGTGACTGTATGTTTACTGAAGCACCATGTGACTTGAGTTCTGATGCTGGAAACATATAAAAGGGTGATGTGATATGATTCTTCCTCTTCTTCCTGCTTTGAGAATGCTAGATGATGCATTCTGTCAATAAAGCTGAACCTGAGAAATACACTGAGCCTCATCACTGAAACGCATTTTCTACACTGGTGATCTACGACAAAGAATGAGCAGACAGAGTTCTCCCGTGCGGGGCTCGGTGGAAGCCAGCCTGATGGCCACCGCCACAATCCGGCTGCCCGATTTCTGGCAGCACAGCCCGCGCTCATGGTTTAGCGCAGTCGAGGCGCAGTTCAACCTCTGGAGAATCTCCAATGACGACACAAGATTCTACCATGTGGTAGCGAAGCTGGACAGCTACACAGTCCAGAGAGTGGAAGATCTGGTTAATCATCCACCAGCCAGCGACAAGTACAGCGCGTTGAAGGACGCGCTGATCAGCCATTTCACCCCTTCGGTCCAACAGCGAGCAGAGGGGCTCCTGACGTTGACGGAGTCGGAGAACGATAGACCTGCGGACCTGATGGTGAAGATGCTGAGACTGAAAGACTCGGAGGATGGCGAATTCATTTTCGCCCACCTTTTTCTTCGGACCCTGCCGCCATCGGTGAGAGTAGCCCTGGCAGAGTCGCCCCAATTGGCCAGCCGAGACTACCATGGGCTGAGCAAAGAGGCGCAGTGGCTTGTCGACGCCCACAAGTGGAACGTGATTTCGGCTGCGGCAGCTAGCCTAGGAACGGCGTCCGGAGACAGCGCAGATCCAGCGGCTGCAGCGCCAGACACACCAACGACGGCAGCGATGGGGACCAGGCAGAGCGGCACAGAGGACAGCCAGTGCTTCTACCATCGCCGTTTTGCTGAGAGGGCACACAGGTGCGTCCCGCCATGCAACTTCAGGCGCCAGGGAAACGCCAAGATCGAGGGCCGGTAGCAGCTGCGACCCTCAGCGACGAGAACAAGCTGCTTTACCTGACAGATGCACACTCGGGGAAACAGTTCCTCGTGGACACGGGCTCCCAGCTGAGTTTCGTCACACCCACCTACGCGCAATGGCTGATGCCGTCTAAAGCTCCCTGGGTGTCAGTGTCAGCAGCGAATGGCTCAACGATTAAAACTTTTGGTGAGAGGACCATGCTCCTGTCCTTACAGGGCCGTTCATTTGAATGGACTTTTATTGTAGCAGCAGTCAGTTTCAACATGCTGGGGGCTGATTTTTTTGTGCTCACATGGTTTATCGGTCTTTTCATTCTATCCCCTGCACAGCTCAGGTGGCCCCGCCGACTGCACATGCCAGTGTCTCAGCTGCGGGCGGTAAATTTCATACATTGCTCGCTCAGTTCCCAGCACTCACAGTCCCCACGTTTTCGGCAATGGTGGCTAAACATGGGGTGGAGCATTTTATCACCACCACCAGGCCGGCCGTTTTTGCAAAAGCTCGGCGCTTGGATCCAGCTAAACTGGCCATCGCGTGCGAGGAGTTCGCTAATCTGGAAAAGCTGGGCATTGTTAGACGCTCCCAAAGCCCCTGGGCGTCGCCACTACACATGGTCCCAAAAGCTGATGGCTCGTGGCGACCTTGCAACGATTTCCGCAGGTTGAACAACGTTTCAGCACATGACCGCTACCCGATTCCACACATTCAAGATTTTTCTGTTCATTTGGCGGGGGCGCGCATTTTTTCTAAAATAGACTTGGTGCGCGGTTACCACCAAGTTCCAGTGCGCGCGCAGGATGTACCCAAAACAGCGGTCATAACTCCAACGCATGATGGATGCAGTTTTACGCGACCTCCCTTTCGTGTTCGTTTATTTGGACGATATTTTAGTAACCAGCACATCCGAAGGCGGACACGAAAGCCACCTCACAGCAGTTTTTGGGAGGCTGGCAGAGCACGGGTTAATAATTAACCCAGCGAAGTGCCAGTTTGGGGTGGCAGAGATTGACTTTTTGGGGCATCGCGTTTCGGCAGAAGGAGCGGTTCCTCTGCCCGATAAACTGCGCGCAATAACAGATTTTCCACAACCTCAAACGGTCATGGCGCTACAGGAGTTTCTGGGAATGGTTAATTTTTACAACCGGTTCCTCCCAAGCGCAGCACGACTCATGCAGCCATTGTACACTGCGTTAAAAAAGCAAAAGCCCGCAAATAAAGGGGAAAGGTCTCCGGAGCGGGAGCTCGCTTTTGCCCAGGTCAAATCAGCCCTGGCAAACACAGTTTTGTTAGCGCACCCAGTTCTAACGGCCCGCATGGCGCTCACCACTGATGCTTCCGATGTAGCAGTGGGGGCGGTAGTCGAACAGTTTGTGGCAGGTACCTGGCAACCTCTCGCGTTTTTCAGCAGGACTTTGCGCGATAGTGAGCGTAAATACAGTGCGTTCGACAGGGAGCTTTTGGCCCTACACTTGGCCATCCGCCACTTTCAGTTCTGGCTGGAAGGGCGACGTTTCACCGCGTTTGTGGATCACAAACTGCTAACGTTTGCGATGGCCAAAATTTCAGAACCCTGGTCAGGCCAGCAACAAAGGCAACTAGCCGCAATATCGGAGTTCACCACTGATATTCAGCATGTCGCGGGTAAACACAATGTTGTGGCAGACTGTCTCTCGCGCGCGGTAGCAGCACCAAGCCCCATGGGGGCGGACTCTGTAGCTGTGGCCGCGGGCCCGGGCAGTGACACGGGAGCGCGCGCAGCCCCGGTCTGTGTAGGGTTAGATTATGCAGCCATGGCCGCGGAGCAGGTTAATGATGCGGACGTGCGCGCGCTCCAGTCTGGACCAACAGGGTTAAGGCTGGAGCACAGGGTGCAACAAATTGGTATGCCCCCACTAATCTGTGATGTCTCCACGGGACGACCCCGCCCCATGGTGCCAGCCACGTGGCGTCGCCGCATTTTTGACTCAGTCCATTCTCTGGCGCATCCAGGGGTGCGCGCATCGATTAAGTTGGTGGGGGAGAAATTCGTTTGGCCCGGGTTGCACAGGTCAAGGAATGGGCGGCGGCCTGCGTAGCGTGTCAGCGAGCCAAAATACACAGACACACTAAAGCTCCGTTGGAGCCTTTTCACATCCCCGCTAAGCGTTTTGACCACGTGCATGTTGACTTGGTGGGCCCGCTCCCACCGTCACTCGGGCACACACATCTTTTGACGATGGTGGATTGCACCACGCGTTGGCCAGAGGCGATTCCTCTGACATCAACCACAGCGGAAGAAGTTGCGCAAGCATTTTTAGCAGCGTGGGTTGCGCGTTTCGGTGTCCCGTCAGACATAACATCCGACAGGGGTCCCCAATTTATTTCCGAACTATGGTCATCGATGGCCCGCAGCTTGGGGGTGAAGATTCATCGCACCACCGCGTATAACCCCCAGGCTAATGATTTATGCGAACGCTTTCACAGGTCATTAAAAGCAGCCCTCAGAGCGTCGCTGACGGATACAAATTGGGTGGACAAGCTTCCATGGGTTTTATTAGGGTTGCGTTCTGCACCTAAGGAAGATTTGCATGCTTCCCCAGCTGAGTTAGTCTTTGCACAACCTCTCCGTTTGCCGGGGGAATTTCTCCCCAATAACCCCGCATCAAATGGCCCCCCTGCTCAGCCGTGGCAGAGCGACTCAGGAGCAAACACACTCCCTGGCCCGGTTCATCACAGTTTCCCATGCGTTTTTGTGCCAAAGGCTTTAAAAAAGGCAGAGTTTGTTTTTGTTAGACATGATGCTCAGCGCCCAAGTTTGCGACCGTTTTATGACGAGCCTTTCAGAGTGCTGGAGACCGGGCAGAAGCATTTTCTGCTAGATTTAGGGGGCAGAAGGGAGTTGATTTGCATAAACAGACTCAAACCCGCTTTTGTTTTGGCTGATGAGCAAGTGCAGCTCGCGAGGCCCCCCCGCCGGGGCAGGCCACCGAAAAGACATTCTCCAGAATCTTCACAGAGACATGCTAACAGTTTTAATCCACAGATGCAGAGAGGCGCTGCAGGGGTAGCAGAGCCAGGTTGCAGCAGATTCGGCAGAAGGTTAAAACCCAGGCAGTTGGTGAATTGATTAGTGATATGTGGAGTGTTTTGTGTTTTTCTTTTTTATGCCATGCATGTTTTGCCCTTAATAGACGTTTGGGGGGGGGGGGGGTAGTGTGGGTGACACACATGTTGGGCTCACATTTCCACAGAGGTATGACTGCATGTATATTGGGGGTTTCACGTCTGGAAGGACAAAGGACTCGAATCTGCAGAAGATGGCGAGGAGGTGTGAGATTTGCCTTTTTGTCCCAAAGAAGAGACCCCGGAGGGATTTCCAGTTCATCAATGAATGAGAGACAATGGTGGAGTTTCAAAGAGATGCTTTGTGACTGTATGTTTACTGAAGCACCATGTGACTTGAGTTCTGATGCTGGAAACATATAAAAGGGTGATGTGATATGATTCTTCCTCTTCTTCCTGCTTTGAGAATGCTAGATGATGCGTTCTGTCAATAAAGCTGAACCTGAGAAATACACTCAGCCTCATCATTGAAACGCATTTTCTACACGGGGTCATTATAACGCAGTTATAATGACCCAGCGGTATAATAATTCAGTAATAACACATTTAATACACACACACAGTAGCGTTTCAACTGGCAAAGCATGCTGGGAAATCCCTGCCCCCCTTAACATGGCCCCGACGTTACAATAGGTTGTTGCTGATAAGCCTGTATGGCTTGACACTGAGGCTTCTCCTCAGCCTGAACAAGTTGAGCACTTGATTTTTGCTTACCTTTGTCTTTTGTTTTCTCCTCACTCACCTGATCCTTCAACATCTTCAACTGCATTGATTTTAACTGAAGTTCAATATCAGCTAGTTTATCTGATTTTTGAGTATTGGCCCGATTATAGTTGTTCATGTGATGTATCACGTGCTCCTTCCATTCCACATATGGTTTAGTCATGAGGCCCACAGTGGCTTCCAGTGGGGTCCTCACTGCTTGGGGCAGAGATGTTATGACAGCATTCTTAAAGAGACACATGTTTCCATCATCTAACTTTTTACCTAACATTCCTTCCCACACACTCAAACACCGGTTAACATATACCCCTGGTGCTTCATCAGATTTGTGTGTTATCGATTGTAATGTGGTCATATCCACCTTTTTGGCCATTTCTTTCTCACCTCCGGCTAAAGCTAATCGGCCACACTAGATAATCTCACGTGGTCAGCAAGCTGATAAGTTTTAGCCTTCTTTTCTACTTCCACTAATTCAGAATGAGGAAATCCACATGCAGAAAAACATCTCCTAAAATCTCCTAACGCAGCTGTATCAGTAGGTACACCCTGAATGAATTCTTTAATTGAATTTGCTCCCCCCCTTCTCTATTGGTGGGAGTGTAGTTTTCAACAACTCCATGTCTTTCAAGGCTAATGGTTTATATTCTGTTTTGGATAGCTGCCCACTTGCACTATAAGATAAGACCAATGGGAAGGCTCCTACACAATCTGAGTTATTGTAGCATGCTGCCTGGTCATCTAAACTGCCCCAATCTATTTGACCCCCATCCTCTCCGTTATCATTGCCTTCTCTCTGGGCGAGATTCCCAACTAGTGCCGCTCCCTGGTGGAACCCAGAGCCAGATGGCATGTGTGATGTCTCAGAATATAAATGTCTTCTTAGAACCTATTGGGAATGCCCCCTTTGTGTAACATTTCTCATTGTAACATTAGCCGGTAAATCTGTTAAATCATCCTCATTCACAGTGGCAGTAAAGGGAGGAGTGTGGGGAGCGTGAAATGAAGAAGCTGAATAGTTTCATAATTCAGGTTTTATTCTTGAAGTCACATCCCCATCAAATCTCTCAGAAAACATAAGAGGCTGAGCACAGTCAGGACCTCTCTATTTATACAAGTCACAACAAAGGTTTAATCACACATCCCTGTTACATCTCCCTCTAGACTCTAAACCCCCCTCCGTGTCCTTCAGTCTCCTCACTTGGCCTCAGGGGGTCAGGAAGTCCTTTCAAGCTTCTGCCGCCGTGTCTCCACGTCCAGGTGTTCTCCACAGGCGGTCCAGACCCATTGTCCTCTTCCAAGGCGTGAGGTCAGCACATATGCAATCTCAAACTTCTCCCTGGCTTACACAATATGCAGGTATGAATATATAAGCCACAGGAGTTCCTATTGTTTGAACCAAATATTGTCTTTGTGAGCTTATACCTTCCAAAATTTCTTGTATTACCACTAAAGTATTTGAAGCCATTCCAAACACAGTTGGTCTTACTGTAAACACTGTCTGATCTACTCTGAACCTTCCATGCGGTGTTACTCTAGGTTCATGTTGTCTATATTGCCTGCGTCTGACTGGTGACGAAGAGGGGGAGGAATCCCTTCCCCCTTTTGCTGAAGTGTCAGTCCTACTCAGCTTTCTTCCTTTTCTATCACCTCCTCTATTTGTCCTCGTATCTATGCTACTGTAGAGTGTGTAAATGATGAGGCAAGTTTGTCTCAGGCAGTTTATTACACATTCTCTCACATGAGCATAGTAGAAAAGAGAACATCTCAAACAGAACTCTTCACTTAAATACTCAGGTCCTTCTACATATCAAAAGGTCACATTGCATTCACATAAAAGATCACATTGCATGCACTTCCATAATCCCTTAACATCCCCCTCACAGTCTCTGGCACACAAAGGATCCTCCAAGCCATCTCTGACACACAAAAGATCACATTTCACAGCTTCCTGTTATCTCCAAGGAAACTCTGCCCTTTGTTCTTATCAAAGATGCTGCTCATTATGTTTTGGCCATGTGCGGCCACACCACCCCCCCCCCCCCCCCGAGCATATTGGATCGAACAAAAGAATAACAGTCTGTATGCTGTGACAGAATCATTACACATCAATCCACATGCTGCTTGGGCTTCAGTCTTCTCCCGTATCTGCTGTAACCAGGATTCACCGCCTCCGCGGTGCTGTCATGCTGGGGAGCTGCTGTCTGGGGTGAAAACCTTTTGTCTATCCCTGTGGGTGTTCAGAATCAGAATCAGAATCAGAATCAGGTTTATTGCCATTGTTCATGTAGTACACAAACTAGGAATTTGTCTCGGTACAATGCTGCAACATTAAACATGATAAGATAAGAGAAATAAACTATACATGTTGTGATATCCTACCGTGTAGCAATGATCACATTTGAGTTATTTCTTTGGCTAACTCTGCCGTTTATTCTGCAACACACATAATATACTGAACATGGATTCTGCGCGGGGTTTTCACACTCTTGTTCTAATATATCCCCTTAATAGTAGTGCTGAACAATACAGGTAGTTCCCCCTAGAGGCATGTGCCAGTAATGTTTTGAATTAGACTTGCAGTCTACCACATCCCTCCCCTCTAGATTAAACTACTTTTAATTACACTAGCCAATTATGCTAGACATCCTGGAACTCCCATTTAACCCTAAACAATCACAGTTACTTTTAACTTCTTAAACACATGTGCCATACACATAATTTCTTTCTCTCTCTTTTTTTTTTTTACATGTATAACACACATAACAGTCTAACTGGGGATTTGGTTTGACTACCGCATCCCAGTGAGGTTCCAGGACGCATTCTTGTCCTGTGGCTGGGGAACTCACTACTGACTAAGTATAGTCCTTCAAGTAGTCTGGAGCTTTCCTAGCTCGCTGAGATCTTCTCACGGCGGGTGAGCCAACTGCAGGTGAAGACTCAGACTGCTCCACTGTTTCGGCTGCTGCAGTGCTGCCCGTAGAATCTGCAGAGACGGTTACCTCAGGTTTCACCTGAAGTGGTGGTTCATTGATGCTCTCCTCAGGATGGGTGTCAGACAACACCTCGGGTGCCATCGGCAGGGGAATGGAGCTCCTACCACGAACTTGGTCGATGTGTCGCCTCACCACTTGTCCATGACCTAATGTCACCTTGAATGACACAGGGCCTGTCTTTTCTGTTATTTCTCCTGGTACCCAGGCTGGTCCTGAGCCAAAGTTGCGGGTGTAGACCACGTCTCCTTCTCTCAGTATTCTCTCTCTAGCATGCATGTCATGATAACCTTTTTGTTTCTCTTGTTTATCATGCACTTTGTTTCTGAAGTCTGGATGTATTAAGTCAAATGTTGACCTCAACTTCCTTCCACACAACAGCTCAGCTGGTGACTTGCCAGTTGTAGATTGGGGTGTTATTCGATAGCTGAACAGAGCTCTCGACATTCGGGTTTCAATAGAGTCTCCTGTCATCTTTGTCATGAGTGACTTGAACGTCTGCACGGCCCTCTCGGCTAAGCCGTTAGAAGAAGGATGGTATGGCGCAGTCGTGATGTGACGTATGCCATTCTTTTCAGAAAACTCTTGGAACTGTTCACTCGTAAAACATGTACCGTTATCTGATACTATGATTTCAGGTAGCCCATGTTGGCTGAAACTCTTTCTAAGACATTCAATGGTAACAGTAGAAGTAGAGCTACTCACAGAATATGCATCGATCCACTTTGAGTATGCGTCAACTATGATCAGGAACATTCTTCCCATCCATGGACCTGCGTAGTCAATGTGAATTCTTCTCCATGGTTTATCTGGAACTTCCCAGGGATGTAGTGGGGCTGCTGGAGGACTGTTCCTGTTCTCCTGGCATGCCGCACATGACTTCACAAGCGCCTCCACCTCTGCATCCATGTTGGGCCACCACATGTAACTCCTCGCCAACGCTTTCATGCGAGTGATGCCAGGGTGTGCTTGGTGTAGTTGTTGCAGTAAGGCATTCCTACCAGGTGGTGGAACAACCACGCGTCCTCCCCACAGGATACAACCTTCCTGGGTGCTGAGCTCATCCTGTCGTCGGGCATAGGGAATGAACTCAGGACTGTTCATCTTCGGCCATCCTCTCAAGATGTATTCTCGCACTCTTGCTAGAACAGGGTCTTTGTCTGTCCACTTCTTTATTTGTTGTGCGTTCACCAGGGGCACGCCGATATCTTCAAACAATAGCACTCTCTCCTCCTCCTCAGGCGTGCTGTCTCTTCCTCCATCCAAGGGTAGCCTACTCATCGCGTCAGCATTCGTATGGTCCCGTCCGGCTTTGTAAACGATGGTGTACTCATACGCTGCTAATGTAACGGCCCATCTCTGAATTCTCTGAGATGTCATCTGGGGTATGGCTCTCATTTCACTGAACAGTGAAATTAGTGGCTTGTGGTCAGTCACTATAGCGAACTGTCTCCCGTACAGGTATTTGTGGAATTTTTTTACACCAAATACTACTGCAAGGCCCTCCTTGTCTAGCTGGGAGTAGTTTTTCTCAGCTGCACTAAGAGTTCTTGAGACGAACCCTATGGGTCTCTCTGAGCCATCCTCCATACGATGAGAGAGTACAGCACCCACACCGTAGGGTGATGCGTCACACGCCAGGATGAGTGGTTTGTTTGAATCATAGTGCACTAACACACTACAGGACTGAAGTAGCGCTTTGGACTCTTCAAACGCCTTCTGCTGCTTGACCCCCCATGACCATTTTTCTTCCTTCTTAAGTAAGGTATGTAGTGGTGCCAGCAGCGTGGAGAGCTTTGGGAGGAACCTATGGTAATAGTTCAACAAGCCCAGGTAGGCTTTTAACTCAGTAACATTTTGTGGCTCAGGTGCCTCCGCAATGGCTTCCACTTTGTCTGTTAGAGGGTGTAGACCACTGGCGTTGATCTTGTGGCCTAGGAACACCACCTCTTTTCCCATGAACTCACACTTGCTTCTTTTCAACCTCAGACCGCTTTTCTCCAACCGTTGAAGCACTTCCTCCAGCGTTTTCAGATGTTCTTGTTCATTTGGTCCTGTACAAAGGATGTCATCCAAATAAATGGCAACATTCGGAATTCCACCTAGGATGCCCTCCATAGTTCTCTGGAATATAGCAGGACTGGAAGCTACTCCAAATGGTAAGCGTGTGTAGGTATATAAGCCTTTGTGTGTATTGATGGTTACATACTTTCTTGATTCTTCTTCCAAGACTACTTGTTGGTAGGCGTGACTCATGTCTAATTTCGTGAAGTGTCGGCCGCCATTCAGCTGTGCGAAGAGGTCCTCCACTTTAGGAATTGGATACTGATCCACCCGTGATGCTCGATTGACAGTGAGTTTGTAATCTCCACATATTCTAATGGAGCCATCCGGCTTTCTCACTGGGACTATGGGCGCCGCCCATTCTGCAACCTGCACTGGCTCAATGATCTTGTCATCCAGCAGCCTCTGTAGCTCGCTTTCAACCAGTGGCTTGACTGCATAGGGTACCGGTCGGGGTTTGCAGAATCGTGGTTGGGCCTCCTTGTCCACATTAATCTTTGCAGTGACACCTTTTAGCTGTCCTACGCCTTCTTTGAACACCTCAGCGTGTCTTTCGAGGATCTCCTCCAGCTGCAATTTGGGCTGAGATTCCACTTTATTCACCAACTGATCAATCATGGCCAGTTCTTGTAGCCAACTTCGCCCTAGTAGATTTGGTCCTTCGCTCCCAACTACTACTACAGGTAAGTCCTTTTCGTTGTTTTCGTGCTGCACCTTCACTTGTGCCATGCCTAGCACGTCTAGCTTCTCTCCTGTGTATGTTTTTAATTTTAATGAACAGGGATTTAATTCTGCTGTGTCTGTTTTCTTCCACAGTTGTGTATATTGCTGTTTACTTAATATGGTTACTCCACAGCCTGTATCAACTTCAAATGTTACTTTCATTCCATTAACATTCATGGTACGCGTGATGGGCGCTACCTTGGTCAGCTCCTCTGACGTGTTGTAAATTGTGTGAAAACCCATGTCTTCTGTATCACTTTCTCCCTCCCCTCTCAGTTGATTCGCTCGCTGTTCCTTTCCTGGGCCCTTGTTTTCATACTTTTGCCCTTTTACTGTTGCTTTCAGCACCTGTGCGCTGTCCACCTTTATTCTACATGCTTTCTTAATGTGCCCTCGCTTGCCACAATTATGACACAGCTCAGTGGCAAATTTGCACTCGGCGGCATTGTGCTGGCCTTTGCAGCGATAACAACTGGGGAATTTGTGCTGAGTTTTGTCAGTCAACACTTTGTGGACACCTACTTGGGTCTTAGGTACACGAACATGCGTTGCTGTGTCCTCTGTTAGCTTCCCTTGCATCTCTCTCACATCTTTAGCTGCTGTTTCCATCGCTTGGCATAATTCCAAAGCCTTCACAAAAGTGAGTTTTGTTTCAGATAAAAGTCGCCGTTGCATTCGGTCATCATTCACTCCACACACAAGTCTGTCTCTTAACATTTCTTCCAATGAGTCTTTGTAATCACAGTGCAGTGTTAATTTCTTCAATTCTGCCACATACTCTGCTATGGACTCAGTGTTCCTCCTTATGCGTGAATTAAATTTGAATCGTTGCACGATTTCACTCGGTTTGGGGCTGAAGTGCTTCTGAAGCTCAGCAGTAAGCTGGTCGTACGTTTTATCTTTCGGTAATGCAGGGCTTATTAAATTTCTCAACAAGCTGTAAGTAGTTGCACCAACTCCACTCAACAGTACAGCCTTCCTTTTGTCTGGCTCCTCAATGTCATTAGCTTGGAAGAAAAAGTCCAACATTTCACTATATTCTTCCCATGACTGAGTCGAGTTATCAAAAGGGGTTACCGTTCCGATTACAGCCGCCATTGCTCGTCGTGGTGGGGAAACCTCGTTTTTCCTCCTCTGAACTTGCACTCGAACTACTGGAGTCACTTGAGTTCGCCACACTTGCAATGTTCTCTGTTTCTCGCCGCTGATTTTTTTTTTTTTTTTTTAATCCTCGTCGCCAATTGTGTGATATCCTACCGTGTAGCAATGATCACATTTGAGTTATTTCTTTGGCTAACTCTGCCGTTTATTCTGCAACACACATAATATACTGAACATGGATTCTGCGCGGGGTTTTCACACTCTTGTTCTAATATATCCCCTTAATAGTAGTGCTGAACAATACAGGTAGTTCCCCCTAGAGGCATGTGCCAGTAATGTTTTGAATTAGACTTGCAGTCTACCACACATGTAATAAAGTGTAGGATAAGATTAAGTGATACTGGTCAACAGTTAAAATATATATTAGCCAGCAGCAGATACTGTGGAGAACTATATAGTGCAGTCGGTAATGCAGGAAGAAAACAGTGATGATTGACATGAGTCTGGTTGAGCTGCTGTACATGGTGCACGAGAGTCACTTAGTGTTCAGCAGTCTAATGGCAGAGGGGAAGAAGCTGTTCATGTGACGGGAGGTTTTAGTCTGGATGGACCGAAGTCTTCTACCAGAGGGGAGGGGGGCAAACAGTACGTGACCAGGGTGTGAGGGATCGGCTATGATCCGGCCAGCACGCCTCCGGGTCCTGGAGATGTACAGATCCTGGAGAGATGGGAGCTTGCAGCCGATCACCTTCTCAGCAGTGCGCACGACGCGCTGCAGCCTTAGTCTGTCCCTGGCAGTGGCTCCTGCGTACCACACGGTTATGGAGGTGGTGAGGATGGGCTCGATGATGGCTGTGTAGAACTGCACTAACATCTTGGTGGGTAGCTTGAGCTTCCTCAGCTGCCGCAGGAAGAACATCCTCTGCTGGGCTTTTTTGATGAGTGAGCTGATGGTCAGCTCCCATTTGAGGTCCCTGGTGATGGTAGTGCCTAGGAAGCGGAAGGAATCAGCAGTGGTGATGGGAGAGCCTGAGAGGGTGAGGGGGGGCAGAGGAGTAGTGACTTTCCTGAAGTCTACAATCATCTCCACTGTCTTCAGAGCGTTCAGCTGCAGGTTGTTATTGCTGCACCAGGACGCCAGCTGGGCCACCTCTCTCCTGTAGGCGGACTCGTCGCCGTTGGAGATGAGCCCGATGAGGGTGGTGTCGTCCGCAAACTTGATCAACTTGACAGACTGGTGGCTGGAGGTGCAGGAGTTGGTGTAAAGGGAGAAGAGTAGGGGGGAAAGTACACAGCCCTGGGGTGATCCGGTGCTGATGCTAGTATAGTCTGAGACAGTCTTTCCCAGCCGCACATGCTGCCTCCGGTCCGTCAGGAAGTCGATGATCCACCTGCAGAGGGAGTCAGGCACGTTGAGCAGGGACAGCTTGTCCCGGAGCAGAGCGGGGCGGATGGTGTTGAATGCGGAGCTGAAGTCCACAAACAGGATCCTGGCGTAGGTTCCCGGGGAGTCCAGGTGCTGCAGGATGGAGTGGAGGGCCAGGTTGACTGCATCGTCTACAGACCTGTTGGCTCGGTAGGCAAACTGCAGCGGGTCCAGGAGAGGGGTGGTGATGGACTTGAGGTGGGACAGGACCAGGCGCTCAAAGGACTTCATGACTACAGAGGTGAGCGCTACAGGTCTGTAGTCATTAAGTCCAGTGATCCGTGGCTTCTTGGGGACAGGGATGATGGTGGAGGATTTGAGGCAGGATGGCACGTGGCATCCTGGGTGTTCTGGGGAAATTCTACTCTGAGAAGCTCCCCGTGGGGGTCTTCCACGCCGAGGGGCTCTCGCCAACAGCACTTGATCGTCCGCCACCACAAAAGCGGGTTTGAGTCTGTTTATGCCAACCTTTTCCCTCCTACCCCCCCAAATCTAGCAAAAAATGCTTGTCCCCTGTTTCCAGCACTCTGAACGGTCCATCATAAGGTGGTCGCAGTGGAGGGCAATGCGCGTCCTGTCTGACAAAAACAAGCTCCGCGTTTTTCAAAGTTTTAGGCACAAAAACGCGCGGAAAACTGTGGTGAACAGGGCCCGGCAGCGTGCCTGTGTCAATGCTACGCTGCAACAGCTGAGACGGGGAGCTGCCCGGCACAGGATTATCCGGGAGAAACTCCCCGGGCAGCCGAAGTGGCTGCGCAAAAACGAGTTCGGCTAGGGAAGCTTCCAAGTCTTCTTTAGGCACAGAACGCAAACCTAATAAAACCCACGGTAGCTTGTCTACCCAATTTGCATCCGTCAGTGACGCCCTGAGAGTCGCTTTCAATGACCTATGAAAACGTTCGCATAACCCATTAGCCTGTGGATTGTACGCGGTTGTGCAGTGAATTGTGACACCTAGGCTGCGGGCCATTGCTGACCAAAGTTCGGAAACAAATTGAGGGCCTCTGTCGGACGTAATGTCCGACGGGACTCCAAAACCCGCCACCCATGCTGTTAAAAACGCGCGCATCACCTCCTCAGCTGTGGTTGACGCCAGTGGAAAAACCTCCGGCCATCGTGTGGTGCGGTCCACCATTGTCAGAAGGTGCATGCACCCCTGTGATGGCGGGAGGGGGCCCACGAGGTCCACGTGAACATGGTTAAACCTCTTAGCCGGGATGTGAAACGGCTCCAAGGGATCCTTCGTGTGTCTGTGTACTTTGGCTCGTTGGCACACCATGCAGGCTGCTGCCCTCTCTTTCACCTGTTTGCGAAAACTCGGCCACACAAATTTCTCTCCTACCATCTTGATTGACGCGCGCACTCCTGGGTGCGCTAAAGAATGAACCGAGTCAAAAACGCGGCGGCGCCACACGGCCGGTACCACGGGACGCGGTCGCCCAGTAGGGACATCGCAGATTGGTTGGGCATTCCGTCTTGCAGCACCCTGCTCTCCAGCCTTAACCCTGTTGGTCCAGACTGGAGCGCGCACACGTCCGCATCATTAACCTGCTCCGCGGCCATGGCTGCATAATCTAACCCTACACAGACCGGGGCTGCGCGCGCTCCCGTGTCACTGTCCGGGCCCGCGGCCACAGCTACAGAGTCCGCCCCCATGGGGCTTGGTGCTGCTACCGCGCGCGAGAGACAGTCTGCCACAACATTGTGTTTACCCGCGACATGCTGAATATCAGTGGTGAACTCCGATATTGCGGCTAGTTGCCTTTGTTGCCGGCCCGACAACGGTTCTGAAACCTTGGCCATCGCGAATGTTAGTGGCTTGTGGTCAACGAACGCGGTGAAACAGCGCCCTTCCAGCCAGAACTGGAAGTGCCGAATAGCCAAGTGGAGAGCCAGCAACTCCCTGTCAAACGCGCTGTATTTACGTTCACTATCGCGCAAAGTCCTGCTGAAAAAGGCGAGCGGCTGCCAAGCCCCAGCTACACGCTGCTCCACGACCGCCTCTATGGCCACATCTGATGTGTCAGTAGTGAGCGCTATACGGGCCGTTGGGACTGGATGTGCCAAAAACGCAGTGTTTGCCAGGGCCTTGACTTCCGAGAACGCCCGCTCTCGCTCTGGGGACCACTCGATCTTATTTGGGGGTTTCTGTTTTTTGAGTGCGGCGTACAGTGGTTGCATGAGCTGCGCTGCGCGGGGGAGGAAACAGTTATAAAAATTCACCATTCCCAAAAACTCCTGTAACGCCCTGACCGTTTGTGGTCGTGGAAAATCTGCTACCGCGCGCACTTTGTCAGGCAGCGGAACCGCTCCTTCGGAGAGACTCAGTGCCCAAAAAAATCAATCTGCGTCACCCCGAACTGACACTTCGCTGGATTGATTATTAAACCGTGGTCTCCCAACCTCCGGAAAACCGCCATGAGGTGGGTTTCATGTTTGTCTTCGGATGCGCTGGCTACCAAAATATCGTCCAGGTAGATGAATACGAAAGGGAGATCACGCAGCACCGCATCCATCATGCGTTGGAACGTCTGTGCAGCCCCTTTGAGCCCGAATGGCATGCGCAAAAACTCGAATAGACCAAACGGAGTTATCGCCGCTGTTTTGGGTATGTCCTCAGCGCACACTGGGACTTGGTGGTAACCGCGGACCAAGTCTATTTTAGAAAAAACACGCGCTCCTGCCAAATGAACGGAAAAATCTTGGATATGAGGAATTGGGTAGCGGTCGTGTGCTGTGGCGTTGTTCAACCTACAGAAATCCCCGCAAGGTCGCCACGAACCGTCAGCTTTAGGGACCATGTGTAGCGGGGAAGCCCATGGGCTGTTTGAACGCCTGATGATGCCTAACCTCTCCAGGTTGGCGAACTCCTCGCGTGCTATGGCCAGTTTAGCTGCGTCCAAGTGCCGAGGTTTTGCAAAAACGGGCGACCCGGTGGTGGTAATAAAATGTTCCACCCCGTGTTCAGTGACGGCTGCCGAAAATGTCGGGACCGTGAGTGCTGGGAACTGAGTGAGCAGTGTGTGGAACTTACCGCTTGCAGCTGTGACGTTGGCTTGTGCTGTTGGCCGGGACGCTCGAGCTGTACAGGGAATAGAATCAAAAGACTGTTAGCGACATCAACCAACAAACCATGTGAGCACAAAAAATCCGCCCCCAATATACTGAAATTCAATGCTGCTATGACAAAAGTCCACTCAAATGCATGGCCGTGTAGAGACAGAAGCAGAGTTCTCTCACCAAAGGTCTTAATCTCCAAGCCGTTTGCTGCTGCCATCTCGGGGCCGCTGGATCCTGCCAGCCGGTCGGCGTAGGACGGCATGATGAAACTCAACTGGGCGCCGGTGTCCACAAGGAAATGCCTCCCTGAGCATGCGTCCGTCAAGTAGAGCAGCTTGTTCTCCTCCCCGAGGGCCGCAGCTGCTACCGACCCCCGGTCTTGGCATTTTCCGAGCGCTTGAACTGGCACAGTGGTATACATTTGCGTGCCCTCTCTGCAAAGCGGCGGTGGTAGAAACAAAGGGTGTCTCCTCCGCGTTCCTTGGCCCCCGCCGCCACCGTCGTCGGTGGTTCTGCTACCGCCGTCGATGGCTCCTCGCCGTCTCCGGTCGTCGCGCCGAGCTCCGTCACCGCCGCCGTGGTCGCGAGCTCTCTGCTGGCCATGATGATCCGGTGTGCCTCCCAGGCCAGTGCACGGTAGTCCCGCTTGGCCAGCAACGGCAAACTGGCCAGGGCCGCTCTCATCGCTGACGGAAGGTTCCGGAGGAAAAGGTGGATAAAAATGAAGTGGTCGTCGTCCGAGCCCTTCAATCTCAGCATCCTCTCCATGAGGTCAATAGCCATGCAATCTCCCAACCCGGTCCGCATCAGGAGTCTCTCTGCTCTCTCCTCAACCGAGAGTGTGTAGTGCTGGATAAGTGCGGCCTTCAACGCGCCGTATTTGTCGCTGGCTGGTGGCTGATCCAGCAGGCTCTCCACATGCTGAGCCGTGTGGGTGTCGAGCTTTGCAACCACATGGTAGAATTTCGTGTCATCCACCGATATCCCCCGGAGGACGAACTGCGCCTCAACCAGGTGGAACCAGGAGCGTGGATTGTGCTGCCAAAAATCCGGTAGCTGGATTGTAACGGCATACGCTTGGCTGGGGGCTCCCAACGAGGCTGGCTCCGGGGAATTCTCTTCGTGTTGCATGCTTCGTCTTGGGTCACCAGTGTAGAGTGTGTAAATGATGAGGCAAGTTTGTCTCAGGCAGTTTATTACATATTCTCTCACATGAGCATAGTAGAAAAGAGAACATCTCAAACAGAACTCTTCACTTAAATACTCAGGTCCTTCTACATATAAGATAAGATAAGATAAGATAAGCCTTTATTAGTCCCACAACGGGGAAATTCCAGGATTGCAACAGCACAGGGATAGCAACACTCAGAGCAACAATCAGAAGGCAAGAAAAAAAAAACAAACAAAAAAAAAAAAACAAGCAAGCAAGAGCAGCTAATATACATATGTACGTATTACTATAAAATATATATATATACACACACACACAGACACACAGTGCAGAGCATTGTAGCTGGATGGAATAAATATATGAATATATGAACACAGTGCAGAGCATTGTAGCTAGATGGAATAAATATGTAAATATATAAACACCCACAGTACGGAGCATTGCAGCTAGGTGGAATAAATATGCAAGTATATAAACACACACAGTGCGGAGCAATGTAGCTAGATGGAATAATATGTAGATATATAAATATATAAACACACCCAGTGCTGAGCATTGTAGCTAGATGGAATAAATATGTAAATATATAAACACACACAGTGCAGAGCATTGTTGCTAGATGGAATGAAACAGCATAACCGTCTACTTAGTTATCCTACATGGTATGATTATGTGCCCATACATATTCTCACCCTCCATAGCGACCGGTAAGTTCCTAGTTGTATGCCGGAGGGGACCATTGTGTAAGTCTATTGCATCTTTTGCATTCAAAAAACTATTAGTTTGTTACGTCTTTTTGCTATCTCTGCGAGCAGCCCTGCTTAGGTTGTACAGTCTGACAGCCGTTGGTAGGAAGGACCTACGAAACCTCTCGGTTGTGCACCTGGGATGATGTAGTCTGCTGCTAAATGAGCTCCTCAGTGCATTCAGTATGTCCTGCTTAGGGTGGAACTCGGACTCCAGCAGAGATGACAGTTTAGCCACCGTCCTTCTCTCTCCTATCTCCTCCATCGGATCAAGGCGCTGCCCCAGGACAGAGCTAGCTTTCTTAATCAGTTTGTTCAGTCTCTTCCTATCGGCTGCAGTAATGCCACTGCCCCAGCAGACCACTCCAAAAGTGATGGCTGATGCCACCACCGTGTCATAGAATGACTTCAGCAGCGCCCCTTGTACACCAAAAGACCTGAGTCTCCTCAGCAGGAACAGCCTGCGCTGTCCCTTCTTGTAGAGTGCATCAGTATTGTGTGACCAGTCTAGTTTATTGTTCAGATGAATACCCAGGTACTTATAGGATGTCACCATCTCGATGTCTGTTCCCTGTATATTTACTGGTACTGTGAGGGGCTGCCCATGCCTGCGGCAGTCCACCACCAGCTCCTTAGTTTTCCTCGCGTTGATCTGGAGGCAGTTCCGATGGCACCAGTCCACGAAGTCCTGGATAAGCCCTCTGTACTCAGCTTCATCTCCATTGGAGATGAGGCCAACGATCGCAGAGTCATCAGAGAACTTCTGTAGATGGCAGTGTGTTGTGTTGTGTGAGAAGTCCGCAGTATAAAGAGTGAACAGGAAGGGAGCCAGCACCGTTCCCTGGGGGGCCCCCGTGCTACTGATGATCGTGTCGGACACACAGTCCCGGGTTCTCACAAACTGAGGCCGGTTCGTGAGGTAGTCCAGGATCCATGATGACAGGTGCTGGTCCACCCCTGCGCGCAGCAGCTTGTCCTTCAGGATCATCGGTTGGATGGTGTTGAAAGCACTGGAGAAGTCAAAGAACATGATCCTCACCATATTCCCGGGCTTCTCCAGGTGGGACAGAGAACGGTGAAGGAGGAAGATCACCGCATCCTCCACCCCAATGCCATGCTGGTAGGCGAACTGGAGTGGATCCATCGCTGGTTCCACCAGGGGGCGGAGGTGAGCAAGGAGCAGTCTCTCCAGGGTCTTCATCAAGTGGGACGTCAAGGCCACCGGTCTGTAGCTGTTCAGGTCTTTGGGGTGGGAAGTTTTTGGTACAGGTACCACACAAGATGTTTTCCACAGCTGTGGTACCCTCCCCAGTTTCAGGCTCATGTTGAAGATATACGTCACAATCCCACACAGCTGGTCTGCACAGGACTTGAGGAGCTTTGCGCTGATGCCGTCCGGTCCCGGCGCCTTCCTCGCCTTGATCTTCCTCAGCTCCGTCCTCACCTGGGTCCTGGTCAGGGTCAGGATGGGGGGCTGTGTGTTGGGAGTGGGGGGGTGTTGGTGGAGTGGGGAGTGGGCAGCAGGACTTGATTTCTTTAGAGGCAGCAGTGGTTGTTGTGCAGTCAGGGGGGAGGGCGGTTGGTCAAATCTATTGAAAAACAGATTCAGGTTGTTCGCCCACTCCCTGCCCCCTGTGGCCTGGGGGGAGGTATTCTGGAGCCCCGAGATGGTTTTGAGGTTTCTCCAGACCCCGCTGATGTCGCTCTGTTGCAGCTTGTCCTCCATCTTCTTCCTGAAGCTGTCCTTGCCTTCTCTGATCTTTCTCCTCAGCTCCCTCTGTACGGACTTCAGCATCTCCCTGTTCCCTGACCTGAAGATCCTCTTCTTCTCTCTCAGAAGTGTTTTTATCTCAGGGTTGATCCAGGGTTTGTTGTTTGAGTGACGCCGTATGGTCTTGGTGGGAACGGATTTGTCCACACAGAAGCTGAGGTAGCCCGTGAAGGTGTGAATGAGGCCATCGATGTCCTCAAAAGGTGATATCAAAAGGTCACATTGCATTCACATAAAAGATCACATTGCATGCACTTCCATAATCCCTTAACATCCCCCTCACAGACTCTGGCACACAAAGGATCCTCCAAGCCGTCTCTGACACACAAAAGATCACATTTCACAGCTTCCTGTTATCTCCAAGGAAACTCTGCCCTTTGTTCTTATCAAAGATGCTGCTCATTATGTTTTGGCCATGTGCGGCCACACTACCAGCATTTACCCTCTGACTCATTGTACTGTCACTATCTGAATTCTCACTTTCTCGTTTAGATGAACTATCCCTACTGTGATTGTGCTATCTCTGCCTTTCTTCCATCATTAACACTGCCAATTCAGTAATTTGTTGTTGCATGCTCAAAAGCGCACTGGTGAGATCAGCCTGTTCTTTCACCCTTTCAACTTTTTCTGCTGTGGTAGGAACCATCACACAATCTAACTCTCCCCGCTGTACATGCAGTACTGGAACTTGAATTCCTCCCTGACCCAGCTTGTCCACGGCCGCATCAGGAAAACACATTCCTCATTACTGTCACATTTCTGAAATATGATGTTGTCACACCATTATGTGGTGAGTAACATCAAATGTATTCTGCAGTGCAAAATCATATAAACATTACATTTGTAAAGTCAGAGTAATTTAAATCATTATGCTTTATGTCATTTACAATGTCATGCAAAGTCATACTTAGCTTTAAAAAATACTTATCAATTTAGGGGTCCTTTCTCCTGCGATCAGTCAATGTCCATGTCACCTCTCCCAGTCAATGAATGTCAGTTTCTATGCCCCTGTGGTCACGTCCTGTGTCCTTTTCCCCTGTAAAGTGCACTGTTATACTTCAAAGAAAAAAGTCAGTGATACGTCAAAAAAAAAATGCTTTAAAAAATATATAAATAATTTTATCACGTACGTAATAGGAGTTAAAAACCCGCAAAGTTAGATTGAAAAAGTAAAACCCCAAAACTTTGTAAAAATACCCATATTTAGATTACTTCTCCTTAACTCCCGTCACACAGATCAACACACACACACACACACACACACACACACACACACACACACACACACACACAGAGTATTGCTCCTCTCTCTGATGTCCACAAAGTTGAAGCAGGTCCTTCCATTTTTTCTACACAAAGACAAAACAACCCAAACTGCAATAATCCAGATAAACGGCTTTGTAAACACCAAATTGTTTCGCTAAAATACCTTTGTGTTAATGCCAGTTTATCTTGAATAATTATTCTCGCTGCGCGTTTTTTGCTCTTCTGAAAAGGACCTGCCTCGTCCTCCTCTCTCATTGCCTGTCTGTTCCTGCTGTTGGAGTAATCTCTCCACATACTCATTTTTATATAATTTGCTTGGGAAGGGATCCCCTAAATTATCAAATAAACCATCCCTTTGTAACCATTTTACGCAAGTGTTTAACTGTTTTCTTTCCTCGGTCAACTTCTCTCGCCGTACGGTGGCTCTTATCATTTCCTGCATCTCTTTCACTGCATGCTCTAAACTTTCCAAGGGAATTATTTTTATCATCATCCATTTTATCATTATCCTTATTACAGTCCGTTTTCATAGCCATTTTAGTCCAATCCATATTGCTTAACCTTACAAGATTTTTATAACCGTTCCTGTTGTTAATTCACACAAATAATAATAAAATGTGAATATATAGAAACAACACATTTTTTTTTTTTTTTTTTTACTGCAGTAAGACCAACTATAATTTTAGGGACGCACCCGTTGCTATCCCAGGGAGTTTCAACCTCTTTTGGTCTGAACAAAAATAAGCTAGGGGTGGTGCCAACTCTACTTTTTGAAATTAAGCAATAACTTCATGGGGTTTAAACCTTTTGGCAAAGCTATCTCCAACTCTACTTTTTGGGACAGTTTTAACGCGTCTAACAAGTCCCACGGGGTTTAAACCGTTTGGAGATTTCTCTCTCTCTCTCTCAAACTCAGTTAATATACTTCTCAATTCAACACATTAATCATTTAAATCAAGACCATATCTCAGTTCCATTCCATAACTAAAATCACACGTGCATGAGTATTTAATCTCCACAGAAAGGACTGTCCCCGAAGGAACAGGCAGAAATTTGTTGAAAAAGGTTTTCTGCTTACCGTATGTTTGTGCGGCCGCCAGACTGTGGAGAAAAAATCTTCACACCATTCTCAAAAAAATCCTAAAATTTTTTCAGCCTCGTAACCAGGCAGAAACACCAAATTGTTGCATCTAAAATGCTTTCACCCCCAGTTCTTTTATACGAAGGCCAAATAACCAGACTGAGAGATGAAATATACTTTCACTTATTTTACTGAAATTGAGATATGGTACAGGCAGCGCTGGAACTCCTCTTAGGTACATGCCCCGAGAAAGTGCTCCCGAATTCTGGATCTTACAGTTTTTATAAGACCTGACTGTGTAACTGAGATCATCCTGCGCAGTTCGCCCCACTCGGGACACGAACCCGCGACCTACCAGTCAACTACACACAGTTCGAGCATGGGAGACACAGCACGATCGCGCTGAGCTAAAGGTCCGACCGGTAGCTCAGCGCTACCATCTGGGGCTCACAGCACCACTTTTAACTAACTGAGGTCATCAGCGCAGTTCGCCCTACACAGGACACGAACCCGCGACCTCACAGTTAACTACTCAGAGACACACACAGCACGATCGTGCTGAGCTAAAGGTCCGACCGATAGCTCAGCGCTACCGATACTGTATGAGGCTTTTCGGGAGGGAGGTTTATTAACGTTCTACGCCGAACAGTGCTAGTTGGCATCCGTTACACTCTCCCCCTTAAACCTCACTCCCATCCCGGGTTCACGGCACCATTGTAACTGAGATCATCCTGCGCAGTTCGCCCCACACGGGACACGAACCCGCGACCTACCAGTCAACTACACACAGTTCGAGCATGGGAGACACAGCACGATCGCGCTGAGCTAAAGGTCCGACCGGTAGCTCAGCGCTACCATCTGGGGCTCACAGCACCACTTTTAACTAACTGAGGTCATCAGCGCAGTTCGCCCTACACAGGACACGAACCCGCGACCTCACAGTTAACTACTCAGAGACACACACAGCACGATCGTGCTGAGCTAAAGGTCCGACCGATAGCTCAGCGCTACCGATACTGTATGAGGCTTTTCGGGAGGGAGGTTTATTAACGTTCTACGCCGAACAGTGCTAGTTGGCATCCGTTACAACTGCACCCTAAGCTCACCCACTCTCTCACACAAAGAGGAGGGGTTTGTCCCTCATTGAATCTATAGTCTTTCATCTATGTGTTGGGAACAGCTGTGGGCTGACCCATTCTATTTGATTTCAGCAAATGTCATGAAGTGTGTGCGTGAATGTGTGACCTCAAAGGTGTAAGCTATGGCATGCAAAGCAGGCAGTAAAAGAAGTATGACAAGCAATAAAGGAAACAAGCAATAAAAGAAGTGTGATAACATTTGCACAAAAACTGGCATTCCAAGAAAAACAGATGCAGCTGGAGATTTTAACCGACATGGGTGATCAGTGTTTCTACGCTATAGGAAACTATGCTAATTGCACAGTGCAGAAGTTAGCCAGAGGTTCTCTGATCAGAACTCAACTGAGCTACAGTACATGTCAACTGTCCACTTTCCCTCAGGCTTTCACAAAGCCGTAAATGCTGCTCAGGTAGTTAGACCATGCATGGTTTTTTGGCCGTTTAGTGGAGAGAGTAGAGAACATCAAGTTCCTCAGAGTGCAGATCTCGCAGGACCTGACCTGGAGCAAAAATTCCTTGGAGATCAGGAAGCGGGCTCAGCAGAGACTGCATTTCTTGAGGAAACTCAAACAGGCCTCTCTCCCCATCTGCATCCTCAGAACCTTCTACAGAGGTGTGGTGGAGAGTGTTCTGACGTACTGCATTGCAACATGGTACTCCAGCTGCAGTATGTCAGACAAAAAAGCCCTGCAGAGGATAGTCAAGGGGGCCGAGAGGGTAATTGGAGTCTCCCTCCCCTCTGTCCAAGAACTTTTTCAGAACCGTTGTAGGAGCATTGCACTGAACATTGTCAAGGACCGTTCTCACCCTCTGCATAAACACTTTGAACTTCTTCCATCTGGTAAACGATTCCGGAGCATCAGAGGCAGAACCACCAGACTGATCAACAGCTTCCTTCCACAAGCTGTCAGGATGCTGAACAGTTGACCCGCAATCTCTCATACACACTACTGCACCTACGGACATTTTGTATATTATAGTTAGTTATTCTTTTTCCCCAAGTATGTCTCAGGGATGTGTGAATGGATGGGGGGTGGGGGTGGGGGTGGAGCTATGTGGGAGTGTGTCTTAAATCATGCTGCTTCTTATATGGATGCCGAGAGAAACGCAATTTCATCTTGCCTGCACTACAGTTGTATGTACAGCAATATGACAATAAAGTTTGATTTGATTTGATTTGATTTGATTTGATATTCAATGTCCACAGTCTAGCTTGACTGTATGTCAACTGCTGCACACATATTACTGTAAGTGAATGAATGTTAACTAAATGTGAGGCATTTGTTCATTTTGGGTTTCTGATGTCTAAAGTATTACAAACTTGAAAAGCACTCGGAGAGCGCAGACCTCCGCCAAGCGCCACAGTTCCCCCCATACAGTGTTTAACATCATAAATATTAATCCTACATTTATTTTGTGTAACTTTATAGATTCCTTGACTATGAAAAAAATGTCATTCGCAAGTGGCATATATTATAGCTATACTGTGATGCTTTTTTTAATGCTAAATAAAAAAAAAAAAAAGAATGTTTTAAAAAATTCCTGGATCCAGACGGTGATCCGGATCAGCACCAAAATCTAATCATCTGTAGGATACCCCATTTCTGACAATCTCTGAAAATTTCATGAAAATCCGTCCATAACTTTTTGAGTTATCTTGCTAACAAACAAACAGACAGACAGACAAACCAACGCCGATGAAAACATAACCTCCTCGGCGGAGGTAATAAATTGTACCTAAAATGATGCAGCACTTGGAGTGAAGACAGAATACGCATTCATTCTTGTGAGACCTTTTGCAGTGCATGTTGTCCATATTTATGTATTTCACCAGAAAATCCAAACTGACATTGCAATGTATAGGGGACCAAAAATTCTTTGTGCCATCACAGGGAAGTTGGGTCTTTTGGGCCATGTAACAACAGAGTAAAGTATTGCCATTTTCCCTGAATTTTAAAATTGTGACATTTGGATATTTATCCTAATCTGCAAAATTAAAAATCTTTCTAAAGCTAGACTGGAGTGAATGAATTGTTTCTCTTTGCTTTGTATTGAAGACATTTCATGAGGCTTTTGAATATTTGGTGCATGAATACAAAATCAATTTGCTATTTTATTGAATATAATTGCTTCTGATATCTTAAATATCAATTATCACCAATGTAAGTAGTCTTAGAAAAATTCATTAGTTGAGAGAGAAGAATGGGCTGCCTGGTTTAGAGAAAATTCTAATCTTAGTAACACTTCAGCGTTCTAGTGTGACTGCTCATCAGCAACCCAGGGGCCACCTCTGGTAAAAAAGTAACCAAAATCCACCAAGTAATTTTTGTGAAATCTTGCTCAAAGACAAACAGAGCAACATGAAAACATGACCTCCTTGGCAGTGGTAATAATCCTCAAGTGGGTCTGCATCCAGGTTGTGCTCAGGGTCAGTGGTTGTGAGATGTGGGTGAGTTCAGGGTGGCTTCATCAGGCCAGAATGAGCTGTTGACTGTCTGGTTTGTTTTTGTCATATGTGGCACCTCACCCAAAATCTTGTTTTCTATAATATTTGCAAGATTTCACTTTCACTGATGATTGTCCAACTCATATAAGTTTGATATTGAACATGTCTACTGAGGACAGTGTTTTTGGAATTAGTGTCATATATTGTTCTTTACGTTCCCAAATCATACAAGTTTCATACTGTACAAATTTACTAAGGATCTTATATCTGGTTTGACTGTCATATGAATTACATATGAATTTACATATTAATTTACATATGAAATTGTGGTATCAGAGGGGTAGCACTGTCCTGGTTAAGAAGTTACTTAAAGAATAGATATCAGTTTGTATGTGTTAACAACAAAAACTCAGAGCTACTGAAGGTCACCTGTGGAGTCCCACAGGGTTCAGTTTTGGGACCATTATTATTCAATATGTATATAAATGATATATGTAAAGTTTCAGAAAAAATGGACTTAATATTGTTTGCTGATGACACTAACCTGCTATGCAGTGGAAACAACTTGGAACAACTTCTGGATACACTCGGAAAGGAATTAGGAAAGCTGAAACTGTGGTTTGATTCAAACAAATTAACGCTCAATTTAAGCAAGACAAAATTTATAGTCTTTAACAACCATCACAACTACCCAGTACCCAAACTCAGTGTAAATGGTGTAGAGATTGAAAGGGTATCCGAAACTAAATTCCTTGGAGTAATAATTGATAACAAACTGTGTTGGAAGCCACATATTAATTATATAAAAGGTAAAGTATCCAAATCAATTGCAATATTACACAGAGTGAAAAATTTGCTGAATCAACCCACACTATACACCTTGTATCATTCATTAATACTCCCATACATGACATATTGTAATGAAGTATGGGGAAATACATATAAAACAAACATATATCCACTCTTTATGCTTCAAAAGAGAGCTATTAGAATAATCAACAAAGCAGCTTACAGGGAACCAACAAACCCACTTTTTCTTAAACAAAAAACTCTCAAGTTGAAAGATCTGATCGACTTTAAAACCGCAATAATAATGTTCAAAGTGAAGAATCTATCACTGCCCGCAAATATCCAAAAGTTGTTCCAAACAAGGGAGAAACGATATCACTTCAGAGGAACATGTATATTTCAAAAGCCTACAGTGAGAACAACTACCAAGCAACACTGTATTTCAGTGCAAGGTGTCAGATTATGGAACGATTTTGGACCTGAATTAAAATCATGTACAAAGCTTGGACAATTTAAACAAAAACTAAAGGAAGAAATACTCCAAACATATTTACAAGACGACATGTAAACTCACATAAGGATTGACATTTCCAGCCTGTGTTGTGTTATAGCTTAGTTTTTCTTTTTTCTCTGTGACACTATGTCTTAGATTTGTTTTTGAATAGTAACCGCTTAACTTAGACTAGCTCAGTTTTCTTTTTCTCTCAGTCATATTTTGTCTTAGCCTTGTTTTAAATTGTAATCGCTCTTGTCTTGTTTTCTCTTTTTTCTCCTTTGAATTCTTGGATGGAATATGGGTGGGCAATATAAGCTGCGGCTTCAGCCATCACCCATTTCGGATAACTCACGTGGAATTGTATAGTAGAAGGAGTCTTTGTCTAATTTGACCTTGTTGTTATATTATACAGTTTCTTTTAACCTGTAATGTACTATCCGAAATAAATTCATTCATTCATTCATTCATTCATTCATTCATTCATTACTTATATGTTCCAGATAAAAAAAAAGATAAAAATTTGACAAAATTGACCTATATCTTTTCCAAATGGGGCGTATTATCCATGGAGTCAATCCGAAACCCCGCCCACACTTCTGGAAGCCAGGACATGAAGACACAGAGCAGTCACAGAGTGGTGGCTAAACTTTTATTGATAAAAATGACATGTTTTGACTGAGTGACTCCATATTTGGGGATGCACGCCCTCGTAACCTCAGGAAACTAGGTATAAAACCTTACATCAGTCTGAGGAACACGCACACAAAAACAGACAGATATCTTGAATTTATAGATATAATCATGACTTAGAGGGTAAAGCAGTTTAAATTTTTAGGAATATGGTTTAATGGAAAAATTACTTGGAGGATACATATTCAGAGAATTGTTGATAAAGGGAAAAACATTTTAAATGTAATGAGGTGTCTTGTTGGAAGAGAGTGGAGGGCAGATAGAATTGCATTGAAAAACATCTCCACTGGGTTAATTAGGATGGTGATGGATTATGGTTCAGTGGTGTATGGGTCAGCAGCAATCATGTCCCTGAAAAAATTTGATGTTATACAGCATCAAGCACGTGGAATGTCACCTCTCTGGTGGGGAAGGAGCCTGAGCTGGTGTACGAGGTTGAGAGATACCGGCTAGATATAGTCAGCCTCACCTCAACACACAACTCCGGTTCCGGAACGAGTCTCCTGGAGAGGGGCTGGAGCTTGGCCTTTTCTTGAGTTGCCCTGGGCGAGAGGCAATGAGCAGGGGTGGGCATTCTTGTATCCTCCCACCTTGCTGCCTCTAAATTGGAGTTTTCCCCGGTGGACGAAAGAGTTGCTTCCCTGCGCCTTCGAGTTGGGAAATGGGTCCTAACCATCATTTGTGCATATGCACCAAATGATGTTTCAGAGTACGCACCCTTTTTGGAGTCTCTGACTGGGGTGCTGGAGAGTGCTCCTCTTGGAGACTCCATTGTCCTACTGGGGGACTTCAATGCGCACGTGTGCAACAACAGTGAAACCTGGAGGAGGTTGATTGGGAGGAACGGCCTGCCCAATCTGAACCCAAGTGGTGTTCAGTTATTGGACTTCTGTGCTAACCACAGTTTGTCTATAACGCACACCATGTTCAAGCATAAGGGTGTCCATATGTACACCTGGCACCAGGATACCCTAGGTCGCAGGTCGATGATCGATTTTGTTATCGTGTCATCAGACTGCCACCATATGTCTTGGACACTTGGGTAAAGAGAGGTGCAGAGCTGTCAACTGATCACCACCTGGTGGTGAGTTGGATCCGATGGCAGGGGAGGATGCCATTCAGACCTGGTAGACCCAAACGTATAGCGAGGGTGTGCTGGGAACGTCTGGCTGAGGCCCCTGTCCGGGAGGTCTTCAACTCCCACCTCCGGAAGAACTTCAACCACATTCCGAGGGAGTTTGGAGACATGGAGTCTTAATGGACCATATTCTCCACCTCTATTGTTGAAGCCAGCCCAGAGCTCTTGCGGCCAGCCCAGAGCTGTGGCCGCAAGGTGGTCGGTGCATCTCATGGTGGCAACCCCCGAACCAAGTGGTGGACACCAGTGGTGAGGGGGGCCATTAAGCTGAAGAAGGAGTCCTATCAGGCTTGGTTGGCTTGTGGGACTCCTGAAGCAGCTGAGGTGTACTGGCAGGCCAAGCTTAGTGCAGCTTGGGTGGTTGCTGAAGAAAAAACCCAGGTATGGGAGGAGTTCGGTGAGGCCATGGAACAAGACTTTCGGTCGGCCTTGAAAAGATTCTGGCAAACTGTC
Source organism: Pholidichthys leucotaenia (assembly GCA_020510985.1). Classification (NCBI taxonomy): domain Eukaryota; kingdom Metazoa; phylum Chordata; class Actinopteri; order Cichliformes; family Pholidichthyidae; genus Pholidichthys; species Pholidichthys leucotaenia. The sequence continues at coordinate 61,193,608 of CM035836.1, forward strand.
CGGCGGCTCAGGAGGGGGAAGCAGCTCCCTGTCCACACTGTGTATGGTGTGGATGGGGCACTGTTGACTTCGACTGGAGATGTCGTCGGGCGGTGGAAGGAATACTTTGAGGATCTCCTCAATCCCACTGATACGCCTTCCACAGAGGAAGCAGGGCTTGTGGACGAGGGGGATGACTCGCCTATCACAGGGGCTGAGGTCGCCAAGGTGGTTAAAAATCTCCTTGGTGGTCGGGCCCCGGGGGTGGACGAGATTCACCCTGAGTACCTCAAGGCCCTGGATGTTTTAGGGCTGTCATGGTTGACACGCCTCTGCAACATTGCGTGGAGGTCGGGGACAGTGCCTTTGGCATGGCAAACCGGGGTGGTGGTTCCTCTCTTCAAAAAAGGGGACAGGAGGGTGTGTTCCAACTTTAGAGGGAGCACACTCCTCAGCCTCCTTGGGAAGGTCTATGGCAAGGGACTGGAGAGGAGAGTCCGGCCGTTGGTTGAACCTCAGATTCAGGAGGAGCAATGTGGTTTTCGTCCTGGCCGTGGCACATCGGACCAGCTCTTTACCCTCTCGAGAATTCTCGAGGGTTTGTGGGAGTTTGCCCAACCAGTTTACATGTATTTTGTGGACTTGGAGAAGGCATTCAACCGCATCCCTCGTAGTTTTTTGTGGGGGGTGCTTTGGGAGTATGGGGTATCGGGCTTGTTGTGACGAGCTATTGGGTCTCTGTATGACCGTTGTGAGAGTTTGGTTCGTATTGCCAACACTCGGTCAGACTCATTCCCAGTGAGAGTTGGACTCCGCCAGAGCTGCCCTTTGTCACCAATCCTGTTCATAATTTTTATGGACAGGATTTCTAGGTGCAGCCAGGGAATGGAGGGTGTCATGCTTGGTGACCACAGGATCTCATCTCTGTTGTTTGCAGATGATGTTGTCCTGTTGGCTTCATCCAGCAATGACCTACAGTTCTTGCTGGGATGTTTTGCCGCTGAGTGTGAAGTGGCTGGGATGAGAATCAGCACCTCCAAGTCCGAGTCCATGGTCCTCAGCCGGAAAAAGGTGGCTTGTCCTCTCTGGGTTGGGGACAGGCTCCTGCCCCAAGTGGAGGAGGTTAAGTATCTTGGGGTCTTATTCACGAGTGAGGGGAGAATGGAGCGAGAGATTGACAGACGGATTGGAGCAGCATCTGCAGTGATGTGGACTTTGTACTGGTGTGTTGTGGTGAAGAGGGAGCTTAGTTCTAAGGCAAAGCTGTCGATTTACCAGTCAATCTACGATCCTACTCTCACCTATGGTCACGAGCTTTGGGTAATGACCGAAAGAATGAGATCACAGATACAAGCGGCTGAAATGAGCTTTCTCCGTAGGATTGCTGGACTCACCCTCAGAGATAGGGTGAGGAGCTCAGTCATCCGGGAAAGGCTCAGAGTAGAACCCCTGCCCCTTCACATTGAAAGGAGTCAGTTGAGGTGGTATGGGCATCTGATTAGGATGCCTCCTGGACACCTTCCACTTGAGGTGTTTCGGGCACGTCCCACTGGAAGGAGACCCCGGGGTAGACCCAGGACTCGCTGGAGATACTATGTCTCCCAGCTGGTCTGGGAACGCCTTGGTATCTTCTCTGAAGAGCTGGAGCAGGTGGCTGGAGAGAGGGAAGTCTGGGCTTCTCTGCTTGAACTGCTGCCTCCGTGACCCAGACCTCCGGAAAAGCGGTAGAAGATGGATGGATGGATGGATGGACAGCATCAAGTATTGAGCTTATGAACAGGAGCATTTAAAGCGACACCAACAACAGCACAACAGGGAGGACTAGGAGAAATGCCACTAGAGTTAAGAAGATTATAACTCTCTGAAGTACTGGGTCAGTTTACAGGGTTATAATCAAGATCATCCTGGACTGGAAACATTAAAGCTGTGCTGGGAAAAGGAGAGGGGGGAAACAAAAATCTTTGGGTGGACAACAACGCAAAAAGCAGAAGAATTTGAATCAAGCCAACTGAGTTTTAGTCCTACAGTACCAATGCCAGGATTACTTCCTTGGATCCTCCCAGATGCCATGGTTGATTGTGTATTATTAGAAAAGAAGAAAGAGAGTTTTAGATATAATTGATGCTTTATTCAGTCATACATTGATAGCCACTACAGTTATGTTCAAATATACACAGATGCCTCAAAGGGTGAGGGAGATTAAGTGGGAGTGGCAGTTGTAGTTCCAGAATTTAAGGTTAAAATAGGAAAGTCAATAAATAAGGAGGTAATGTGGAGAATAAAGGAACAGGGGAAAGGCAACGAGCAGGGACGACACAAGGAGAATAACGGCAGATGACACCAGATATTACAATATGGATGCAGCGCTGGACACTCGCACGACTTAGCAAGTTGCGAGCCAGCTCCAGCAGCCCCCAGCCCACGACAAATATGGCGCTCTCAAAGTCCCGCTGACCCGGCGCTACACGCTCTCGGACTGCGAGAGAGCAGAGAGGCTCCTGACGTGCTCCGAGATAGTGTCATGACTCACTCTGGGCCATCACCTGCTTCAGCTGCGCGCACACCTACTTCCAGTCGCCCACGGGCTTTATAGCCTTCTCTGCCTGGGATCCGGCACAGAGCCGTCTGTCATTGTCCCAAGAGTTACGTCTCTCGCCTGACTGTCTACGTCCAGGTCTCTTAACTCTTTATTGGAATCATCTTTTCGTCTCAAGTAAGCAGTGTGCTACTCACCTTCTTCTCAGTTTCTCCCCTCTGCACAGGTGGATTCCTCTGGCGGCGGAACCTGCCCTTCTCGGCAGCGGAATGCCCTCTCCTCACCTCAACAGGCCAATCTGCTCACCTCTGGAGTGCATAGCAGACGCTGTCTTCCTGGCTGGAGCCTCCAGGCCAACCTGAGTGCTCATCGTTCCTCCTGCAAGTAAGCCCCAGTCATTACTTTGTTCATTCAGTGGTGGAAGACTCTAACATCTGTGCTTTGGCTCTGTTATAGGGTTGCCAGGCTGAACGGCGCTCTGCTTCACCCTTGGCCACGTCATCTCTACCATCACCACATACACACCACACATACACGCACCCACACACCCTCACTGTACAAATAAAGATAATTGTATTCACTCAAGCCTGTGTATGTGTTCTCTGGGTCCAGCAATATGTCAGTACGGCTCTGTCAGAGCGACCCAGCGAACAGCGTGCTAACACGCCAGATTAACAACTTGGAGGCTCGATTGGCCAATTAACTTACCAACAGCAGGTCATTCTCAACCAGTTAGCCCAAATACAGTAAACAGCCGGTTGGATCACCTGGAAGGACAGCAGGTGTTTCCTCCGGTTCCTAGCAGTAGGCCAGCTCCCGTTAGCTACCCTCCTAGCCAGGCTAGTCAGGCCCCCTTGACCCGACTCACTCTGGTTCCCACGCCCGCTCGCTTTGGAGGAAAACTTGGGGAGGCCCATGGCTTTATTCTTCAGTGTGAGACCATGTTTCAGCGGGTTCCAGGGGATTTTCCTACCGACCACAGCTGCATAGGTTACGTAGCTAATCTGTTGGAAGGATGAGCACTAGCATGGGCATACGCCGTGATGGCAAAACCCAGCTATGCCAACTTAACCTACACTCAGTTCATCCATGATTTCCACGAGGTTTTTGATCATTCCAACCACGTCAGTGTGCTCACCACCCGGTTATTAAATCTTCGACAAGGGGGCAGGTCCGTCGCGGACTACGCTGTCGATTTGCGGGTGGTGGCAGCAGAGGTGGGATGGGAGGATGCCTCGTTATGTAGCATTTTTATCAGAAGCCTGAGCCCTAGTCTGCGGGATGAGCTGGTCCGTCTAGACAAGCCTGAGTGGCTCACGGAGCTCATTTCATTGACTATTAACTTAGATAACAGGCTGAGAGAGCGGGCTGCCGAGCAGAAGACTTCCGGCCGCTTGGGCAGTTAGTTTCATTGCTCCTCTCAGTCATCTCTCCTGGCGTTGCCCGCGCTGGAGGCCGCAGACGGACCCGAGGCAATGGTAGTGGGGTGGACAAAGCTCTCGTTAGCCGAGAGGCAACGCCGCAGGGAGTTAGGCCTGTGTATGTACTGTGGAAGTGAACAGCACGAGGTAGAATCTTGCCCCGTTCGGCCAAAAGAGGGGGTCCGCGCATCGCAGTAGGGGGACTCGCGGACTCGTCTCAGCCAAATCCCCTCACAAAGTGTCTCCTTCCTATTAGATTTTGTTACAAACATACTGAAATTCTCACGCACGCACTGGTAGACTCGGGGGCTGAGCAGAGCTTCATCTTGGGGGAACTGGCAACCTGACTGGGGCTTTCCTGCCATACTCTCCTGTCCCCCCTGAGGCTCGTTGCCCTGTCCAAGGCCCCTCTGGAGACCATGTCACGTCAGATCATTCTGGTGTCTGCTATTATCTCTGGCAACCATCGGGAGGTCCTGCGTCTGTTCGTTTTTTTCCACCTCGGCCTCTCCCGTCATCCTAGGCTACCCCTGGCTCCACCTCCACAACTCTACTTTCGTTTGGCGTACAGCAAGTGTCGTTGCTTGGAGCACCTTTTGCTTGAGCGCATGTTTACAGTCTGCAGCATGTTCACCTTCAATGCCCCTGTCCCCCCCACCCCCCCTCCTCCTGCCCTGTCCAGGATGCCGCCTAAATTTCATGACCTGGGGGCTGTGTTCAGCAAGTCACAGGTGCTGTCCCCTCCCCCCCACCGCCCGTACGACTGTGCCATCAATCTCCGGGCTGGCGCCCTGCTGCTGTCAAGCCACCTCTACAGCCTATCAGCTCCGGAGTAGGAAGCTATGGACGCTTATATCAAAGAGTCTCTCAGCTCGGGCATCATCTGACCTTCTTCCTCAGCAGTGGGGGCGGGGTTCTTCGTGGGTAAGAAGGATGGATCCCTGCGGCCATGTATTGATTTCCGGGCTCTCAACGACATTACTATTCAAGACAAATATACCCTCCCGCTCATGGACACGGCGTTTGACTCCCTCCAGGGGGCCTCCTGGTTCACTAAGTTGGATCTCCTCAATGCCTACCACCTCATGCGGATCCGGGAGGGAGACGAGTGGAAGACGGGATTCCGGACCCCAAGCAGCCACTTCAAGTACCTCGTGATGCCGTTTGGGTTGACCAACGCTCCGGCCGTCTTCCAGCGCCTTATTAACGACATTCTCCGGGACTTCCTTGGGTCTTTCGTCTTTGTATATCTGGACGATATTCTGATCTTCTCTCAGTCACGGGATGAGCATCAGGTCCACATGAGACGGGTCCTCCAATGGCTCCTGGAGAACAAATTGTTTGTGAAGGCGGAGAAGTGTGAGTTCTATGCCAACAAGACCTCCTTTCTCGGGTTCATTATCTCACACAACCAAATCATCCCAGACCCCGAGAAGGTTAAGCTGGTGGTGGATTGCACCCCCTCCCCCATCGAGGAAGCAGCTGCAGCAGTTCCTGGGGTTTGCCAATTTCTACCGCCAGTTTGTTTCTAACTACAGCATGATCACTCTCCCCTTGACCCGTCTCACCTCCCCCAAGGTGGTGTTCCGGTAGACGGAGGAGGCTCCGGCGGCATTCGCCGCTCTTAAGACCGAATTTTCATCCTCTCGTGTCCTGACGCAGGTGGATCCCTCTCTCCAGTGCCTGGCCGAGGTGGACGCTTCTGATTCTGGGGTGGGGGCGGTTCTGTCGTAGCGTTCTCCAGTTGACGGGGTGATCCGTCCCTGCGCCTTCTTCTCCCGGTGGCTGTCCCTGGCGGAGAGAAATTATGACATCGGCGACAGGGAGCTCCTGGCGGTGAAACTCGCTTTGGAGGAGTGGCGTCACTGGCTGGAGGGGGCCGCCCAACCCTTTGTTGTGTGGACCGATCATAAGAACTTGGAGTACCTGACGACAGCGAAGCGTCTGAATGCCCGTCAAGCCCGTTGGTCCCTGTTCTTTGGGCACTTCAGGTTCACCATCACTTACCGCCCCGGGGCTAAGAACATCAAACCTGACGCCCTGTCCAGGCAGTTCGCTTCAGAGGCCGCTGAAGGACGTGAGCACACCATCCTCCCTGCCTCTTGTGTTGTGGGCGCCCTCTCGTGGGGCATCAGGGAGAAGGTTCTGAAGGCGCAGGAGGCTTAGCCGGATCCAGGCGGGGGGTCTACGGAGAGGCTGTTCGTTCCTTCATCTGTCCGGGGTGAGGTAATCCACTGGGTCCACTCTTCTAAGCTCGCTTGCCATCCAGGGGTTACTCACACGGTGGAGATGCTCCAAATGACGTTCTGGTGGCTGGGGCTTCGGAAGGACGTCATCGATTATGTCTGCACCTGTCCTCAGTGCGCCACCAGGAAGACATCATCTTCTCTGCAGGCTGGTCTCCTCCACCCGTTGCCGGTCCCCAGCAGGTCATGGTCCCACATTGCCCTGGACTTTGTGACTGGCCTTCCTCCATCCAATCATTTCACCATGGTCCTCACCATCGTGGACCATTTTTCTAAGGCTGCCCACTTTGTCCCATTACAAGGTCTCCCAATGGCATGGGATATGGCAGACCTGTTGGTGCAGCACATTGTGGATCTCCACAGGATCCCCATCGACATTGTCTCTGATCGGGGTCCCCAATTCATGTCCCGGGTTTGGAGGGCTTTCTGCAACGCGCTGGGGGCAACGGTGAGCCTGTCCTCCAGTCATCATCCACAAAGAAACGGGCAGTGCGAGCGGGCCAATCCGGAGCTGGAGGCCGCCCTGCATTGTGTCATCGCCTCTAGTCCCTCGTCTTGGAGCAGCCATCTCCCCTGGATCGAGTATGCCCACAATTCGACCATGTCCTCGGCGATTGGCATGTCCCCCTTCAAGGTCTCTCTGGGTTACAACCCTCCACTTTTTCCTGAGGAGGAAAGGGACGTGGCTGTACCTTCCATCCACGCCCACCTGAGGCGCTGTCGCCGGCTCTGGATGGCTACCCGCCGGGCCCTTCTGCGCACGGCTGAGCGCAACTCTAGGACGGCGAACTGCTGCAGAAGACCGGCTCCTCAATACCAGGTGGGTCAGCAGGTATGGTTATCGACTCAGCATATTGCCCTGAACGCTGAGAAAAGGAAGTTGGCTCAACGTTTTATTGGCCCCTTCCCCATTGTTCGTATTGTGAACCCTGTGGCTATGCACCTGGCTCCTCCCCCCCTCCGTGTTTGTCCTATGTTTCACGTCTCCCAGGTAAAGCCCGTCTGTTCCAGCCCTCTCTGCCCCCTCCCAGGGCTCCACTTCCGCCAGTGTTGATCGACAGCGACCCGACTTGGAAGGTCAACGCCACCCTGGACGTCCGCTGCCGGGGCCACGACCTGCAGTACCTTGTGGACTGGGAGGGGTATGGCCCCGAGTGGAGATCCTGGGTGCATCCTTCCTTCGTGATGGATAAACACCTCATCAGGGGCTTCCACCAGACGCAGCCAGGTAGGTTGGACCTGGCGCCGGGAGGCGTGGCTCGGGGGGGGGAGTACTGTCATGACTCACTCTGGGCCATCACCTGCTTCAGCTGCATGCACACCTGCTTCCAATCGCCCACGGGCTTTATAGCCTGCTCTGCCTGGGATCCGGCACGGAGCTTTCTGTCATTCTCCCAAGAGTTACGTCTCTCGCCTGACTGTCTATGTCCAGGTCTCTTAACTCTTTATTGGAATCATCTTTTCGTCTCAAGTAAGCAGTGTGCTACTCACCTTCTTCTCAGTTTCTCCCCTGTGCACAGGTGGATTCCTCTGGCGGCGGAACCTGCCCTTCTTGGCGGTGGAACGTCCTCTCCTCATCTCAACAGGCCAACCTGCTCACCTCTGGAGCGCATAGCAGACACTGTCTTCCTGGCTGGAGCCTCCAGGCCAACCTGAGCGCTCATTGTTCCTCCTGCAAGTAAGCCCCAGTCATTACTTTGTTCATTTAGTGGTGGAAGACTCTAACATCTGTGCTTTGGCTCTGTTATAGGGTTGCCAGGCTGAATGGCGCTCTGCTTCACCCCTGACCGGGGGCCAGGAAGCGCCAGAGAGACATGCTCTGCTCCTACCACCGCCATTTTGGAGAGGACGCACGCCGATGCACGCCACCGTGCCAATTCAAGCATTCGGGAAACACCAAGGCCGGCAGTTGGTAGCAGCTGTGACCGCAGGTGAAGAAAGCAAGCTGCTCTATGTGACAGACTCGCGCTCGGGGAGACGGTTCCTCATGGACTCCGGCTCCCAAAAGAGCCTCATCCTGCCGTCCTATGCCTACCAGCTAGTGGGTGCTAGCGGCCCCGAGCTGATGGCCGCAAACGGGTCGGACATAAAGACTTTTGGTGAAAAGTCACTGACTGTATCCCTACACGGCTGTACGTACCAGTGGACATTCGTCATAGCGGCATGCAGTTTCCCAATCTTGGGCGCTGATTTTTTGTGCACACACGGACTGCTAGTCGATGTTGCTAACGGACGCCTGATTAATGCAATGTCTTTTGATTCCCTCCCCTGTACAGCTCAAGGAGCCGGGCCAACAACGCTAGCCAACGTCACAGCTCCAGGCAGTAAGTTCCACACACTGCTCACCCAGTTCCCAGCACTCACAGTCCCAACGTTTTTGGTGGCCATCACTAAACACGGGGTGGAGCACTTTATTACCACCACTGGGCTGCCAGTTTTCGCATGACCTTGGCGCCTGGACATAGCTCAACTAGCCATAGTGCGCAAGGAGTTTGCCAAGTTGGAAAGGCTGGGCATCATCAGGTGCTCAAACAGCCCATGGGCATCCCCACTACATATGGTCCCTTAGACTGAGGGATCGTGGCAACCTTTTGGCGATTTCCACAGATTAAACAACGCCACAGCACACGACCGCTACCCGATCCCTCATATTTAGGATTTTTCCATTCACCTCGTCGGGGCACGTATTTTTTCTAAGATAGACCTGGTCCATGGTTACCACCAGGTCCTGGTGTGCGCAGAGGACATACCTAAAATGACGGTAATACCCCCTATTGGTCTGTTTGAGTTTTTACGCATGCCCTTCGGATTAAAAGGCACGGCACAGACATTCCAACGCATGATGGATGCGATGTTGCACGATCTGCCGTTTGTGTTCGTCTACCTGGATGACATCCTCGTGGCCAGCGCATCCGAGGATGAACACGTATCCCACCTCTGGATGGTTTTCCGGAGGTTAGAGGAGCACGGGTTAATAATCAACCCGGTGAAATGCCAGTTCAGCGTGACGAGGATTGATTTTTTGGGGGCACCGCATCTCACCGGAGGGAGCGATACCCTTGCCGGACAAGGTGCGTGCGGTGGCAGAATTTCCCCAGCCTCAGAAGGTCAGGGCACTGCAAGAGTTTTTGGGGATGGTTAACTTTTATAACCGTTTCCTCCCCCGCACAGCCCAGCTCATGCAGCCGTTGTACGCCACACTCAAGAAACGGAAACTGGTGGACAGAGTCGACTGGACTCCTGACTCAGGCATTCTCTGAGGTTAAAACAGCCCTGGCAAATGCCGCACTGTTGGCTCACCCAGACCCGGAGGCCCGGATAGCGCTCACTACTGACGCCTCGGACGTGGCCATAGGGGCCGTCGTGGAACAACGCATCACCAGATCTTGGCAGCCGCTCGCTTTTTTTTTAGCAGGTCTTTGCGCAACAGTGAGCGTAAATACAGCGCGTTTGACAGAGAGTTACTGGCTCTCCACCTGGCCATATGCCACTTCCAGTTCTGGCTGGAAGGGTGCAGCTTCACTGTATTCATGGACCACAAGCCGCTAATGTTTGCGATGGCCAAGGTTTCAGAACCATGGTCGGGCCGGCAGCAGAGACAGCTGGCCACGATCTCGGAGTTTATGACCGATATTCAGCATGTGTTCATTCAGCATGTATTCAGCAATCTTAGAAAGAGTTGTTGCTACGCAATTATTTGACCACCTGCAGGGAAATGGTTTACTTGAAGAGTTTCAATCTGGGTTTAGAATCCATGATAGTACTGAAACAGCCTTAGCGAAAGTCACTAACGACCTCCTCATCGCATCTGATAATGGACTAGTTTCTGTACTTGTCCTTTTAGACCTTAGTGCAGCTTTTGATACTATCGATCATAATATTCTACTTGATAGATTAGAACACTATGTTGGAGTTAATGGAACTTTGTTGCAGTGGTTTAGATCTTATTTATCTGATAGGTTCCAGTTTGTTCATGGAAATAATGAGTTTTCTTTCAACTCAAAGCTTAGTCATGGAGTTCCACAGGGATCTGTGCTAAGCCCTACGCTTTTTAATTTATATACAGTGGGGCAAAAAAGTATTTAGTCAGCCACCAATTGTGCAAGTTCTAACACTTAAAAGATGAGCAAGGTCTCCAATTTTCATCATAGGTATACCTCATCTATGAGAGACAAAATGAGAAAAAAAATGCAGAAAATCACATTGAAGGATTTTTAAAGAATTTATTTGCCCTGTGAGCAAAAAAAAATGAATTAATTGGTAAATTCCTCAGTAAAATAAGTATTTGGTCAATAACAAAAGTTCATCTCAATACTTTGTTATATACCCTTTGTTGGCAATGACAGAGGTCAAACATTTTCTATAAGTCTTCACAAGGTTTTCACACACTGTTGCTGGTATTTTGGCCCATTCCTCCATGCAGATCTCCTCTAGAGAAGTGATGTTTTGGGGCTGTTGCCGGGCAACATGGACTTTCAACTCCCTCCAAAGATTTTCTATGGGGTTGAGATCTGGAGACTGGCTAGGCCACTCCAGGACCTTGAAATACTTCTTACGAAGCCTCTCCTTTGTTGCCCGGGCAGTGTGTTTGGGATCATTGTCATGCTGAAAGACCCAGTCACGCTTCAACTTCAATGCCCTTGCTGATGGAAGGAGGTTTTCACTCAAAATCTCACGATACATGGCCCCATTCATTCTTTCCTTTACACGGATCAGTCGTCCTGGTCCCTTTGCAGAAAAAAACAGCCCCAAAGTATAATGTTTTCACCCCCATGCTTCACAGTAGGTATGGTGTTCTTTCTCCTCCAAACACGACAAGTTGAGTTTTTACCAAAAAGTTCTATTTTGGTTTCATCTGACCATATGACATTCTCCCAATCCTCTTCTGGATCATCCAAATGCTCTCTAGCAAACTTCAGACTTGCCTGGACATGCACTGGCTTAAGCAGGGGGACACGTCTGGCACTGCAGGATTTGAGTCCCTGGCGGCGTAGTGTGTTTCTGATGTAGCCTTTGTTACTTTGGTCCCAGCTCTCTGCAGGTCATTCACTAGGTCCCCCCGTGTGGTTCTGGGATTTTTGCTTGCCGTTCTCGGGATCATTTTGTCCTCACAGGGTGAGATCTTGCGTGGAGCCCCAGATCGAGGGAGATTATCAGTGGTCTTGTATATCTTCCATTTTCTAATAATTGCTCCCACAGATGATTTCTTCACACCAAGCTGCTTACCTATTGCAGATTCAGTCTTCCCAGACTGGTGCAGGTCTACAATTTTGTTTCTGGTGTCCTTTGACAGCTCTTTGGTCTTGGCCATAGTGGAGTTTGGAGTCTGACTGTTTGAGGTTGTGGACAGGTGTCTTTTATACTGATAATGAGTTCAAATAGGTGCCATTAATTAATACAGGTAATGAGTGGAGGACAGAGGAGCCTCTTAAAGAAGAAGTTACAGGTCTGTGAGAGCCAGAAAGCTTGCTTGTTTGTAGGTGACCAAATACTTATTTTACTGAGGAATTTACCAATTAATTCATTAAAAATCCTTCAATGTGATTTTTTCTCATTTTGTCTCTCATAGTTGAGGTATACCTATGATGAAAATTGGAGACCTCGCTCATCTTTTAAGTGGGATAACTTGCACAATGGGTGGCTGACTTAATACTTTTTTACCCCACTGTAATTTTCCTGAGTTCGCCAAGCTGCTAGCCACCATCTCTGTGCAGCAGTGACATTTTCCTGATTTGACAATTGGTTCGTCTCCAGCCCAAAGACACCGCCGCCCAGTGCAGAACCCTTTTCCTTCCCATGACATAGCTGTCTCAAACTGGAAGGAGGAGAATCACCGGGTCAACACGCCACGAGGCTCCCGTTTGGATCCAGCTACGGGCCACCAGAAGAATTCCTTCATCTCCCAAAATAAAGTATTAAAAGTTATTACAGAAGGAGTTACAACAATATACAGTGCAAAGTTAGGCACTGTATAGGCTCCTCTTGGCAAAGTAAATCTGTTTTGGCACAGTAGGGTGACAGATCCCTGTTCTGTTTGCCTAGCTGCCTGACAGGACAAAAAAAAAAAAAACTGGAAAGAGGAGAATCACCGGGTCAACACGCCACGAGGCTCCCGTTTGGATCCAGCTACAGGCCACCGGAAGAATTCCTTCATCTCATCGGTGGTGGCATCAGCCATCACTTTTGGAGTGGTCTGCTGGGGCAGTGGCATTACTGCAGCCGATAGGAAGAGACTGAACAAACTGATTAAGAAAGCTAGCTCTGTCCTGGGGCAGCGCCTTGATCCGATGGAGGAGATAGGAGAGAGAAGGACGGTGGCTAAACTGTCATCTCACCCTGGTATGTCATCATACCAGGGTGGGAGATCGTCACTTCCTTGTGGTAACGTATCGTCACTTCCTGCTTTGCTGTCTGCCTGTGTGGTTTGCTCTCCAGCTACTAGCTATGGCTACTACCTCTCTTTCCTCTCCTCCGCTGGTGTGCTCTCTCTGTCAGATGTTTAGCTACACCTCTGCCTCTTTTAGTGATAACGGTAAATGTAATAAATGTTGTCTTTTTGAGGCGCTCGAGGCGAGGTTGTCTGATTTGGAATCCCGGCTCCGCTGCATTGAAACACCGTCTGCGCCAGTTAATCTCGACGGACGTCCATTAGCTGCAGCGGAGCTAGCTAGCTTAGGTCCCACTGTCAGCGGTTCCCCGGCTCTCCTCAGCAGCGAGGAGACTGGGTGGGTGACGGTGAGAAGGAAGCCTAGTCGCAAAGCCCCGGTTCACCACCAACCTGTTCACGTTTCTAATCGTTTTTCCCCGCTCAGCGACACACCCGCTGAGGAAAAAACTCTGATCATTGGCGACTCTGTAGTCAGAAACGTGAACCTAGAGACTCCAGCGGCCATAGTCACATGCATTCCTGGGGCCAGAGCAGGCGACATCGAGTCAAATTTGAAAATGCTGGCTAAAAGTAACTGTAAATATTCCACAATTGTTATTCACGCCGGCATTAATGACATCCGTCTCCGGCAGTCGGAAGTCACGAAACTTAATATAGAATCGGTGTGTGACTTTGCCAAAACGATGTCTGCCACTGTAGTATTCTCTGGGCCCCTCCCCAATCTGACCAGTGATGACATGTTTAGTCGCTCGTCATCCTTGAACCGCTGGCTGTCTGTGTGGTGTCCTAAAAATGACGTGGGCTACATTGACAATTGGAGCTCTTTTTGGGGAAAACCTGGTCTTATGAGACGAGACAGCATTCATCCCACTTTGGATGGTGCTTCTCATTTATCTAACAATCTGGCATCTTTTTTATCCAAATTTCCAAAACCCTGACTACTCAGAGTTGGGACCAGGAAGCAGAGACACAGTCTTACACGCCTCTCTGCAGCTCCTCTTCATCCGCCACCCCTCAACTTAGCCCCTGTCTTCCCCATCAGAGAATCGTTGTCTGCTCCCTCCAAAGTAAATAAAAATATAATGTATAAGCATCCCAAAGTGATAAAGCAAAATATTGGTAAAACTCAAATTAAACATAAAGCCTCTAAATTGAATGATTTGGCCTCTGTTCCTCCTCATAATTTAAAAATTAAATGTGGTTTATTAAATATTAGGTCTCTAACTCCCAAGTCTCTGTTAGTCCATGATCTGTTAATTGATCATCAGATTGATTTAATTTCCCTTACAGAGACTTGGTTAGGACAAGAGGATTATGTTGGTTTAAATGAATCAACCCCCTCTGGTTATTTAAACTGTCAAAATCCCAGAAGTTCTGGTCATGGAGGAGGAGTAGCAACAATTTACCATTCCAAATTACTAGTTAATGTAAAGCAAAAAACATGTTATAATTCCTTTGAGGGCCTGGTCCTCAGTATTGGGCACTTTAGCAATTTCAGGTTAAACCCAATTTTATTTGCCATAGTTTATCGTCCCCCATCAACCTACTCAGAATTTTTTATCAGAATTTGCTGATTTCTTAGCTGATTTAGTGCTGAAATCTGATAGAATAATTATAGTAGGGGACTTTAATATACATGTGGATGTAGATAGTGACTGCCTTAATGTGGCTTTTAATTCAATATTAGACTCGATTGGGTTTTCTCAGAAAGTAGGAAATTCTACTCATTACCTCCACCATACATTGGACCTTGTTCTGACATATGGCATAGAAATAGAAAATCTTGTAGTGTCTCCTCATAACCCTGTACTGTCAGACCATTGTCTGTTAACCTTTGATTTTACTATTTCTGACTATTTGGCTCCTAAAGAAAAATATTATCACAGTAGATGCCTCTCAGATGATGCTGTTTCCAAATTTATGCAGATTGTTTCCTCTATGCCATGTGTCAACACAACGGAAATAAGCTATAGACTGCTTGCTCCTTCTGTAATTGATAACATGGTGGATAGTGTTTCAGCTTCTCTGCATCAGGCTCTAGACTTGGTGGCCCCCTTAAAAAAGAAAAAGTCTAATCAGAGATTTTTAACTCCTTGGTTCAACACAGAAACTCGTAGCTTAAAACAGAAGACTCGTCAATTAGAAAGAAAATGGCGCTCTACTAATTTAGATGAAATCTATTTAGCTTGGAGAAATCATCTTTTAATTTATAAAAAATCTCTTAGAAAAGCTAGAACAAGTTATTACTCTGCATTAATAGAAGAGAACAAGAATAATCCCAGGTTTCTTTTCAGTACTGTAGCCAGGTTGACAAAGAGTCAGGACTCCGTCAATCCTAGCATCCCCTTAGAGCTTACTAGTCAGGACTTTATGAACTTTTTCAATCATAAAATTTCATCCATCAGAGATAAAATCAATCAGATTCTTCCCACAGTTAACTTAAATACTGTAACTACTACAGCTCCTTCTATTGATGTCTGTCTTGATGAGTTTTCTCCAATCGACCTTTGTGAGTTAGACAAAATAGTTTCCTCATCCAAACCTTCAACTTGTCTTTTAGACCCTATTCCTACCAGGTTATTTAAAGAAGTCTTCCCACTTATTGGTAGCTTTATTCTTCATATAATCAATTCTTCATTAACTTTAGGCCATGTACCGCAGGCTTTTAAAATGGCTGTAATTAAACCCTTACTCAAAAAGCCAACGCTAGATCCAGGAGCTTTAGCTAATTATAGACCAATCTCTAATCTCCCTTTCATTTCAAAAATCTTAGAAAGAGTTGTTGCTACGCAATTATTTGACCACCTGCAGGGAAATGGTTTACTTGAGGAGTTTCAATCTGGGTTTAGAATCCATCATAGTACTGAAACAGCCTTAGCGAAGGTCACTAACGACCTCCTCATTGCATCTGATAATGGACTAGTTTCTGTACTTGTCCTTTTAGATCTTAGTGCAGCTTTTGATACTATTGATCATAATATTCTACTTGATAGATTAGAACACTATGTTGGACTTAATGGAACTTCGTTGCAGTGGTTTAGATCTTATTTATCTGATAGGTTCCAGTTTGTTCATGTAAATGATGAGTTTTCTCTCAGCTCAAAGCTTAGTCATGGAGTTCCACAGGGATCTGTGCTAGGCCCTACTCTTTTTAGTTTATATATGCTTCCTTTAGGCAACATTATTAGAAAGCACTGTATACATTTTCATTGTTATGCAGATGACACACAATTATACCTGTCAATGAAGCCAGATGATACTAATCAATTAGCCAAGTTAGAAGCTTGTCTTAAGGAAATCAAAGCTTGGATGACTTGTAATTTTCTGCTATTAAATTCAGATAAGACTGAAGTCATTCTTGTTGGTCCAAAAAACCTTAGAAATTCCTTTCCAAATCAAACTTTCAGTTTGGATGCAGCTACTCTTTCTCTTAATAGCTCTGTGAGGAACCTTGGAGTTATTTTTGATCAGGATTTGTCCTTCAATTCACATATTAAATTTGTTTCTAAGACTGCCTTCTATCATTTGCGTAATATTGCCAAGATTAGGAGCATCTTGTCTCAGAGTGATGCTGAGAAGCTGATCCACGCTTTTGTTAGCTCGAGATTAGATTATTGTAATTCTTTATTATCAGGCTGTCCTAAAACATCTTTAAAAAGTCTTCAGCTGATCCAAAATGCTGCAGCAAGAGTTTTAACAGGTACTAGAAAGAGAGATCATATCTCTCCGGTTCTGGCCTCCCTTCATTGGCTTCCCATAGAGTTTAGAATTAAGTTTAAAATCCTTCTTCTTACTTACAAAGCTCTAAACAATCAGGCTCCTTTTTATTTAAAAGATCTGATACTACCGTATCATCCTAACAGAGCACTACGCTCCCAAAATGCAGGATTACTTGTAATACCTAGAATCTCCAAAAGTACAATGGGAGGCAGAGCCTTCAGTTATCAAGCTCCTCTCCTGTGGAATCAGCTGCCAATCTGGATTCGGGAGTCAGACTCGATCTCTGTTTTTAAGAATAGGGCTAAAACCTACCTTTTTGATATAGCCTACAATTAGGGAGGGATCATGTGTTTCTGAACCCTCCCTTAGTTATGCTGCTAATAGGTTTAGTCAGCCGGGGGACCTCCAGTAATGCACTGGGCCTCACTCCTTTCCTCACTCTCTATGAAATATTTTTTTTTTTTTTTTTTGCTGGTCATTAACATTTGTTTGTTCTCTCCCATAGATTGAGTCCCCATCGTGCTGTTTGCTCTCTACATGTCTGTTCTTTTCTTCTTCTCTATCCCCTCATCCCCCCAGCCAGTCGCAGCAGATGACTGCCCCTCCCTGAGCCTGGTTCTGCTGGAGGTTTCTTCCTGTTAAAAGGGAGTTTTTCCTCTCCACCGTCGCCAAGTGCTTGCTCACAGGGGATCGCCTGATTGCTGGGGTCTTTCTGCAACTGTGGGGGTCCCCCCTACAGTTGATAGTGCTATGAGATGACTGTTGTTGTGAAATGGCGCTATATAAATAAAGTTGAATTGAATTGAATTGAATCTCTGCTGGAGTCCGAGTTCCACCCTATGCAGGACATACTGGATGCACTGAGGAGCTCATTTAGCAGCAGACTACATCATCCCAGGTGCACAACCGAGAGGTTTCGTAGGTCCTTCCTACCAACGGCTGTCAGACTGTACAACCTAAGCAGGGCTGCTCGCAGAGATAGCAAAAAGACGTAACAACCTAATAGTTTTTTGAATGCAAAGATGCAATAGACTTACACAATGGTCCCCTCCGGCATACAACCAGGAACATACCGGTCGCTATGGAGGGTGAGAATATGTATGGGCACATAATCATACCATGTAGGATAACTAAGTAGACGGTTATGCTTTTTCATCCCATCTAGCAACAATGCTCTGCACTGTGTGTGTTTATATATTTACATATTTATTCCATCTAGCTACAATGCTCAGCACTGGGTGTGTTTATATTTATATATCTATATATTTATTCCATCTAGCTACAATGCTCCGCACTGTGTTTTTATATATCTACATATTATTCCATCTAGCTACATTGCTCCGCACTGTGTGTGTTTATATACTTGCATATTTATTCCACCTAGCTGCAATGCTCCGTACTGTGGGTGTTTATATATTTACATATTTATTCCATCTAGCTACAATGCTCTGCACTGTGTGTTCATATATTTATTCCATCCAGCTACAATGCTCTACACTGTGTGTCTGTGTGTGTGTGTGTATATATATACTTTATAGTAATATGTACATATGTATATTAGCTGCTCTTGCTTGCTTGTTTTTTTCTTGCCTTCTGATTGTTGCTCTGAGTGTTGCTATCCCTGTGCTGTTGCAATCCTGGAATTTCCCCGTTGTGGGACTAATAAAGGCTTATCTTATCTTATCTCCGGCATACAACTAGGAACATACCGGTCGCTATGGAGGGTGAGAATATGTATGGGCACATAATCATACCATGTAGGATAACTAAATAGACGGTTATGCTGTTTCATCCCACCTAGCAACAATGCTCTGCACTGTGTGTGTTTATATATTTACATATTTATTCCATCTAGCTACAATGCTCTGCACTGGGTGTGTTTATATTTATATATCTATATATTTATTCCATCTAGCTACAATGCTCTGCACTGGGTGTGTTTATATTTATATATCTATATATTTATTCCATCTAGCTACAATGCTCAGCACTGGGTGTGTTTATATTTATATATCTATATATTTATTCCATCTAGCTACAATGCTCCGCACTGTGTTTTTATATATCTACATATTATTCCATCTAGCTACATTGCTCCGCACTGTGTGTGTTTATATACTTGCATATTTATTCCACCTAGCTGCAATGCTCCGTACTGTGGGTGTTTATATATTTACATATTTATTCCATCTAGCTACAATGCTCTGCACTGTGTGTTCATATATTCATATATTTATTCCATCCAGCTACAATGCTCTGCACTGTGTGTCTGTGTGTGTATATATATATTTTATAGTAATATGTACATATGTATATTAGCTGCTCTTGCTTGCTTGTTTTTTTTTCTTGCCTTCTGATTGTTGCTCTGAGTGTTGCTATCCCTGTGCTGTTGCAATCCTGGAATTTCCCCGTTGTGGGACTAATAAAGGCTTATCTTATCTCTTATCTTATCTTATCTTATCTTATCTTATCTCCCAGCCAGCTGTTTTTTCTTCACCACTGCAGAGAGCTAGGACAGCAGCTTCAGCCTCCGGGTCTTTTTTGTCAGCTGTTTCACCAGCTCCCCTACCCCGGACTGCCTCGGCTTCGCCTCCCTCCCCCACGGTGCTACCTCCAGCTGCTGTGAGCCCAATGGTTTCTTCTCCGGCTGCCCTAATCATCGATCCTCCTGGAGCGGCTCCTCCTTGTCTTCCTGAGGGGCCAACCATCACCGTCACTACAGGAGAGGGAAGAAATGAGCCTGCTGCAGCAGTCACCACCATACCCCAGGAAAACAGGAAAGTGTTTTTTCATTCTATAGCACAATTTGGTGAATTACCTTGTCTGATTCCTGGGGGTGAGGCTCAGGTTTTACAGTCCACTGAGCTCTAACCACCTGCTGCAGCCACAAAGAAATCACTTGCTACCTCTGTGTCTTCTCCTGTACCCCTCGAGTGTCCGCCGGGTCCAGGATGAAGCTGCCGGATGGAGGAAGAGCCTGCGGACCTGGAGAGCCTGGTTCCAGCCCTGCAGCCATGACACGGACGGAGGCGGAGGGCTGCTGGCTCCCCTGAGCCTGAGCCGATGACGAAGCATCCCCGGGTGTCACCGGAGTAGAGTTCAGCCCCAGCAAGTAATGGATCCCCTGCCACCACGCCGAGTGAGCCACCTATGTGGCTTACATCACCAGGGGGTTCAAGGACTGCTGAGACCATCATGCCGGCTGCGGAGGCTACCGCAGCTGAGTGGGAACCTAAGATGGGCCTCCTGAGAACCGAGCTCAAATCATCATCACTGCCTGGATCGTTGGAGTCCTGGACGGCGGTGGAGCTCAAGATCAGGCAAGTGCTCTGTGTTGTCTTTCTATTTTCTATTTTTGAGCAATCTTGCCTGTCTCTTGGGGAGGAGAGCTGGGTGAAGCCACCCATTGCATCCGAGTTCGCCTTGCTGGGCTCTGCTGCTGCCGGTGACCCTGATCCCTGCATTCTCTCTGCTGTATCTGAGCCTTCTTCCAGGGTCACCAGAGATGATTCAGCTCCACCTGATGTCTCCGAGGGTCCAGGTTCACCTCTGGAGGTTGTCCAGAGCGTAGCTTCCAACCTGCCTGAGGCCATCGTTTGGGTCCCTCCATGGGTTGGGTCCACCATGGGTGCTGTGTTGGCCCAGCCGGGGTCCACCGCAGGTGCTGCTAAGCTCCAGCTGGGAGCCACCACGGGTGCTACTGAGCTCCAGCCTGGAGTCAGCGGGGATGCTGCAGATTCTTTACTGCTAGATGCCGTCGTGGCTCCCCTCCTTTCTCCACCACCAGATGCCGTTGGGGTTTCCCATCCTCTGGCCCGGCTTCCTGCCACTGAACCTCCCGGTGGGAAAGCCACCTCCCAGTTCACCCCTCCGGTTCTGGTGGCTCAAGGACGCTAGTAGACCGTCTGAGCCTTCTGGGTTACTGAGGTGGATTTCGGACTCTGGAAGGCCACCCGATGGACTTTTTCATCTTTCTTGGTGGGGCTGGAGACCTGGTAGGCTGCCCCACCTTTTCCTTGTGACGGTCAGGTGGAGCCGGGACTCTGGCAGGCCACCAGAGCGGTTTTCGTGTATAGCCTGCTTTGCAAGCCCTGTTCTCCTTATTTCTTAGGTTTTCCAGTATGTTTATTCAATTATTCAATTCAATTCAATTCAAACGTTTATTTCAAACTCAGGGTTCATATTACAAATAGATAAATAAATAAAGTATATACAGATCAGCAGACACTCGGCGCTCTTGTAACAACAAAAAACATAATGGGCTCAGTGTAAAATGGAACGCCACCACTTCCAAATGCTGGAATGAAGTGTGAGTGACGAGTTGACAATTGCTGATATAAGATGATTGTTACATTCCAGCAGTCTTCTCAAAAAACTGTAAACATTCTTACGTATCAATTCTCCAAAAGACGGAATGTTCACAGACACAAACAGCTTGCTTGCACTCGACCTTCGTGGTACATTTAACAACCTTCTTTGGGAGTTATTATATGCAATGCGGATTTTGTTCCTAACAGTAACATTGCTATTAAACCATAACGGCGAGCAGTACATTGAGGTACAGAAGGTCTTGAACAACATACATTTGACTTCAGGAGAACATCTATGGAAATTACGCAACAGTAAATTGGTTTGAGCGTACAGTTTCCTGAGATGCCTGTTACAATCAGCATTGGTCTTATCAGATTCAATCCACACACCTAGATATTTGACTTTTTCGACAAAGTTCAAGCTATTACCACAAAGTGACATAACAGGATTCGACGTATTGACGCCCTTTGGTTTGAAAGCCATACACATAGATTTAGTACAGTTGAACAAGATGTCATTTTTTTTACCAAATTTTTCACATACAGAAAGGAGATGTTGCATCGCTGCGGTAGATAAACTTAACAAACAGAGGTCATCAGCGTAGAAAATGTGATTTAACAGTGCACCGTTAAAGGAGCCGCCCACATTAGTATTGTTCAACAGTATACTGAGATCATCAACATAGACATTAAACAACAAGGGTGACATATACCACCTTGTTTAACACCGTTGGTCACATGAAATTTGGATGAGGTGACATTGCCCCCTCTAACAACCATAGACTGCCTTCTGTACCAGTACAGCAGGATGCTAACAATGTAAATAGGGATACCTCGATCGATCAATTTTCTGAACAAACCCCAGTGGTTAATCCTGTCAAAAGCTTTGCTAGCATCTAGGAACGTAGCATAAACACTAGTGGAGTGGCTTCTGAAGTAGTCAACAAATTCATGGAGTAGGTAAACAGCCTTGTCAGTTGAAAGAGCTGATTTGAAACCAAACTGATTGTCGTTTGTCCACAGATAATCCTCAATTCTGTTCAGAAATAAACCCTCTAACAGTTTAGATATAACATTAGCAATAGCTATAGGTCTGTAGTTGTTCATGTCAGAAAGACTGGCACACTTGTTTTTCACCAAAGGAATAATAACAGAGTCCATCAACATGTCTGGCATGTAACCATGAACAAACATACAGTTAAAACACAATGACAACAAAATACACAAGTTGAAATCGGCGTTGATGAGGCATTCACTGGTGAGACAGTCAGGGCCAGCTGATTTGCCTTTCTTAAGAACTTTGATCAGTGAATCAACTTCAACAGGAGTAACAGCAGAAATATCAGAGGCATCAAACATATCGTTGTACAGACGAATATCATGCATAACAGAATCCTTCATTGAAACATTCTTGACTGAGTTGAAAATAGCTTCATAATGACATTTCCACTTTTCAGCAATATTAACGTCACCAGTCACACCATCAATAGTGTTTGATCTGACAGACCGGTGGGAGCTCATAGCCTTCATTTGTTTCCAGAATTCTACCATGTTCAGTTCACTCATGTGATTAGCTAGCTGGTCACATTTGATACTTTATTCATTGCGCCTGCATGCTCGTAGAGCATATTTGAACCTAGCCCTGCAATTTTTCATGTTTTCAAATATTGGACCAGAACGTGGTTTGCTATTACTCCACCACAAAAAAGCATCCCGGGCAGCTGTGTGAGCCTCGCTAACTACATCATTCCAGCCTGTGACGTTATATTGGGTGGCCACACTGTGACTAGGAATGCATTCACTCACACAGTAATTTAGGGCATCAACAATATCACTGTAGAACCTGTCAATATCGTCCCTGTGTGCCGCACAATTACGGTCGTGACACCTGATGGCGTCCATAGGAGCACGGATGTTACAGAGTTTCCTACGAGTAAGTTTCTTATATCTGGACAGGTCTGACGCTGTGGCATCACGCCATTTGTATGTTCTACTGCTCGTTGTGGCTGAGGGAGCTTCCCGGGGGCCATTTACAGCACTAGACACCTCAATATCTATGGATAAGGGTACATGATCAGAACTCACATAGTCAAGCAGAACTTTGATATTGGATACGTTATCATGGCCTGAGGATGTAGTCACACAGTGATCAAGCCATGATGTAGAGCCGTGGGCCAAGCTAACATGAGTAAAGGTATCACTTGGTAGGATAATCCTGTCCGAGATGTGTAGGGAGTAACTCTCACAAAAAGACACCAGTTCGTTTCCAAAACAACTTGAACGTGCTGTATTAGCGTTGAAGTCACCAATTGTGAACACATATGGAGTTGGAAAGTCCTCGGTGATACGTTTAACAAGACTCAGGCAGTGCAAGTATTCATCCAAGTTTTCAACATTGTCATAGGGGAAATATACACATAATATAAGACAGTGAAAGTCACCCAGGTTGACTTCAATACCTATAACTCTTAAGCAATCGTAAGTTTTCACAACACAACTGTTCGCAAGTGACTTCCGCCATAGGATACTGACGCCGCCATAGGGGCGACCTAAAATAACACGTTCTTCCGTATCCATAAAGGAGACACCTTGTCCTATAAAGTCACCATGTAATCTACTTAGAATAGACAATTCGTTTTTGAATAACCAGTGTTCTTGCAACAACACAATGTCATGGTTATCACATAAACTGGAGATCTCATTAAATGAAGTTTTTACATTCTTGCAGTTAAATGAACATATTCTAAGGTTGGTCCTACTATTGAATGCGTATAATGACAAACACAATGATGACAGTCACATGTTGATCATTTCCTCTCAAAAAACTGTCGGAGGTATAAACCAGATGGCCACACATTTTTGTCAAGCAACTTCTTGCTGCAACTGGCAGGACATGTAATCTTAAAAGAGGCATAACCATCATACTTGGTTTCTAGTTGCTCAATCTTGATATTGTCATTTAATTTAACATGGGTTTTGATGTAGGACCGTACATGATGGGGTCTGGTGGTGGGGTCAAGTCGACTGATGAAGACTTGGTGCATCTTATGAGCTTGACCTTGACTCTGAAGTCCGCCAGACCTCCTGCCAGACTTTGGTACAACGCGTAACTGTGGGTGGGGGCGTGTCTTGTTGACAGCCTGTAGCTGGTTCGTGGTCTGCTTGTCAGACGGTTGGTTGTCAGACGATTGAAGAGCATCAGCATAGGACCTCCTCTTCTTCTTGGATCGACGACTTTCAACTTCCTTGAACTCACTCTCGCGTTCTTCAGCAGTTACAGCAACTTTGGCAGCTTTGGCAACGTCAACAAAACTGGTCTTTGTAGAGTTGGCGGCCTCGTCCGCATTCTCCCCTTCGGACGTGGCAGTAGGTGGAGGAACACGGGCTGCAGTGGTGACCGGGGCGTGGTCGACAGTTGTTACCACAGTCTCCTTATCGCTGGGGATGTTGACAGCACTCTGAGTACTGCAAGCCTCATTGTCATCTTCATCATCATCTTCCACGACCCGGGCGTCAGCTGGAGAGGGTGTGTCGCCGAGTTTGGAGTTTATTGCCGCCATGTCGTCCTGGATAGCTGATATCGTTTTGAACGCGGTAGCAAAGCTCTCTCCAAGGGACATCACACGGCACACATCCTTAGACAGCCTGGCAAGGTCAAATGACTCCAACGAAGCTGGTGGCAAATCCTTGAGGTTCAGGGCAACGTATTGTGGTGCCAGCTGACCAGCCTCATTCAGCTTGTGGTAGATATCGATGATGTTGTCTTCCTTCTTCTTCCTCTTTTTAAACCGCGATGTTCCCTCTGGACACTGCTCGAACAGCAGCTTCTTTGCTCCTTTAACCTGGTTCTCATCGTAGAAGTCGCTAACCAGTTTCACAAGATAGTCCATCGGGGCAGCATCCATCTTGTTCTGCATAAAGCACAGCAACTCGCAGACGGACATCTGACGTGGGAATGCTGTAAGTGGCCCATGCGGGGGGAGGTTGTCACCAGCCATATCTGGCATTAGATTATTTAGTCCAGAAGACAATTCAGGTGGTTATCTAACAAGATACTGACATGTATTTAGCAAACCAGCATAGGTTTACCGGGATAGCTTTGTTAGCTTGGATGGCTTTGTAGCCCAACAGGAGTAACGTTCAGCGGGGCTGATCATTGGATTGGCGGGGCTAACGTTAGCTTAGCATTAGCGTTAGCTTAGTGTTAGCATTAGCTTAGCATTAGCGTGATAGATAGATAGATAGATAGATTAGTTTAGCAAAGTTTCAATAAATTGCGCTCTTGTGTGAATTAATACACACGCGCTCTTGGTTCCACCGCACTGCGGATCAGTTCGCCCTCTGGGGAGTAACGGTAGACGGCACCATTATTTATTTCAATTTCACACAGATGACCAGATGTAAAGAATACCTTCTCACTGCTGTAGTTACTCTGGGTTAGCATCTGGGTTAGCATCAGATGCGAGCCTTTAGAGGTCGGAAACGGGACGAAACGGAGCCAGAGCTGCCAGAACCTTCACCAGGGCAGCACTGGGTCGTAAGGGTATTCCCCACGTTTGTTGGTAGCCAACAGAAGTCCTTATTTTGATGGTTTTACTTAAAATTCTCGGCTCATATCAGGCATTGCAAGTGCAGCACCGGAAGTGCAGCACCGGAAGTTCAATTAGCTTTACCCAACTGTGTTTTAATACATTGATAAATTTTCACTTTGTCATTCCAGGGACTATAGAGATATTTTCATTTGTACTTATAGTTGTGGTATTTGCTATATTGTTTTTGTGTTTTGGTGCATTTATGAATTTTCACATTGAAGTGTTGTGGGAATCTTTCTGCTAATCATTTTTGGTTTTGTTTCATTTTTCGTGCCTCTCCCTCCAGGCCTGGATTCCTCCTCCGCCCTCCCGAGGCTGGTTTAGGTAGTCTTTCTGGGGGGTTTTTTTTGTTTGTTTTTTTACTCCAACCTAGGCTGGAGTCCCCAACCCTGACTCCAGTCCATTCTTCGGTGTCAGGTTTCGCCCTCGCTATTTATATGTAAGTGTTTGTATTGATTCTCTTTATTTCTCCTGTTATTCACCCTTCGACGTCGCATGTATAGCTGTTTGTGTTTTGCCCCTCGTGGCACGTTCTTTTGTTCTTTTTCATTAATAAATAAGCAAACTCACTGCTGGCATTTGGTGCCTCATTTATGCCCAGAAAGGGAAATACATTGTGGTGACCCACCACAATCTACTTGGACATTCAGAACACTCAGCTTGAGCTGGAAGCAGAACAATTGGCAAACAGGCAGAGAGCTCCTCGTGGGACAACCAGTTAATCGTGCGATTGATATGTATGGACTGATATGAATATGTAAATGTGCCTTACATTCTCTTCTGTCCTATTGTCATACATCCCCGGAGCAAAGAGAGGAATTCCGGCACCAGTAATCAAGCAATTGATATGTGTTGACTGTTATGTAAATGTGCCATGCATTCTCTCTTGTCTGTATAAATGTGCTCACTCGAAGCTCACTTGCAACGCATTCAGAGCTCACTCACAGCGCACTGATACAGCACTAAGTGTGTCTCGTGATGGAGGAATAAAACACCTTGAACCTTCAGCTTGCCGTGTCTACCTGCACTTATTTTTTCCTCCACACTGGTGACCCTTGACGAAGAATGGAATACCAGGCGAACACCCCGGAGATCATCCACGACCGGGAAAGCCTCAGAAAGCATCATGGTGCGATCCTCACCTGATATTTTGGACCTCCACGCTGGGACCTGCTGAGGGAGAATGATCGTCGGCTCCCTCTCACCGCGCTGTGGATTCCACAGACCGAGGATCGCCTACGTCCTTCGCATCCACACGGGAGCATGCGCGCACCTTGTCCTCTCTCCACGATGGTGACCTTCAGGGCCGGATGGAGAGCGCAACGCTTGGACCAGAATGCACCATGACCCAACATGAGCGAACAACAGAAACAGCCTTAACAGGGAAGACTATCAGCACCGACTGCGCAGGTTTCCATCAAGCTCCCTGACCCTGACTTCAACTCTCGTCAACGGACCTTCGGCGCACAGAAGCCATGCGCGCACACTGCAGGGATTACGAGGACAGCGCTATTGCCAGCTATGTGGTCACTGCGCCAGGCGCGCGCCACACACCAGGGACAAACCGGCTTCACAGACTGAAACAACGTCCTTCGCCGCTGTACATGCCCGAGAAACACGGCCCATCTCCACCCTCGGAAACTTCAGGGCTGCTTACGCACCTGAAGCAGACGTGCAGCCAGCACACAGGACTTTGTATGAGTTTTCCAGCCATGGCGCACAATGGGAATTTAGCTGATTGCTTTCCCTGATGACTTTAGAGCTCTTTTCCTGCACCTAAAGCCAAACTGCTGAGTCCCTGACACAGCTTCAGTTTATTACAGCCGCTATGCATCCTCGGGGAATTCGGCCGTTTGCCTTCCCCACATCCTTGCAGGACTGGGCCCGCACAAGGAGTCAGAGACTAATTTTTTTTTTCTTCTCACAGCCGCTGTGGATCTCCGCCACATTTAACGGGAAAGTCCCTCACCATCGCGGATCCACACGTAATTTTTGCGCAGCCCGGACAACTTTGCCATCCTGGGCCGGCACTTGCTTACTCCCACCCCCCTCCACCTCCTCCTGCACAGAGCTTTTCCCGCACCTTGCTTCCAAAGCCGGCCGATCGCCATCTTGTTCCGTTGCGCACGACTGCGCTCCTGCCCGTGCGCCCACGATCCATGGCTGTTCAACATGCTGGAACTCGGAGCGAAGCACACTGCCCTTTCCACCCCTCCCCCGTCCCCCTCATGGACTGACATGCCCTCCGACACTCCTCTACAGCAGGACAGTTTTACCGGAGCTGGAGCCAAACGGCGGCGGTGGGGGGGGGGTGTCACAACCCCTGCTGATTGCTCTGGGGGGAGCGGTGTGGTGACCCACCACAATCTACTTGGACATTCAGAACACTCAGCTTGAGCTGGAAGCAGAACAATTGGCATACGGGCAGAGAGCCCCTAGTGGAACAACCAGTTAATCATGCGATTGATATGTATGGACTGATATGAATATGTAAATGTGCCTTACATTCTCTTCTGTCCTATTGTCATACATCCCCGGAGCAAAGAGAGGAATTCCGGCACCAGTAATCAAGCAATTGATATGTGTTGACTGTTATGTAAATGTGCCATGCATTCTCTCTTGTCTGTATAAATGTGCTCACTCGAAGCTCACTTGCAACGCATTCAGAGCTCACTCACAGCGCACTGATACAGCACTGAGTGTGTCTCGTGATGGAGGAATAAAACACCTTGAACCTTCAGCTTGCCGTGTCTACCTGCACTTATTTTTTCCTCCACGCTGGTGACCCTTGACGAAGAATGGAACACCAGGCGAACACCCCGGAGATCATCCACGACCGGGAAAGCCTCAGAAAGCATCATGGTGCGATCCTCGCCTGATATTTTGGACCTCCACGCTGGGACCTGCCGAGGGAGAATGATCGTCGGCTCCCTCTCACCACGCTGTGGATTCCACAGACCGAGGATTGCCTACGTCCTTCACATCCACACGGGAGCACGCGTGCAGCAACCACATTGTAGCATTTTGTGTAATACGTAGTTATCCTACAGAATGCACTGGGCCTCCATCTGTGAAGACCACACTGCTGGGTTGTGCAGTCAGAAGTTCAGGAGCGTGACAGAAACAGCACATGCAGTGCTGGTGTTCTCCCTCCAGAAGTCTCGGGGGCGGGCTCAGCTCACTATCCATGGCGCGTCTTGGGTCCCCATGTGGCTCGCTCTCCCTGGCCCGTCAGGTCGCCAGTGTGGAGAAAGGAATAGGCAAGCACTGTCCATGGTACTTCGGTTTCACCAGTGTGGAGGAAGGGATAGGTGCTCCATGGCACGTCAGGTCACCAAATGTGGAGAAAAAAGGAATAGGCGAAGGCAACGAGCTGGGATGACACAAGGCTTTATTATCTCTCCAACATAACAGCAAACACGCTTCGTAGCTCTGCTGAGCTACTGTGCTATCTGGGTCCCTGTACATTCCTCTTTTATACTTTTATTTCCATTTGTAGAGACCCAGAGCTTCCGACCCTCATGCATAAAGCGAACTGCAGCACATTAACATAACATTATGCTGGCGCCGCTGTTACACACTTTTCTTCTCTCCGTGGCTCAAGTCATCTTCCTCTCCCCGGGGGGTGCATTAATCTAACTGTCCCGCTTGATACCCCCCCGGTGGTACCTCTTCATTCAGTCCATTGTCCTTTCTTCCCCTTGTCTCTCTGGGTGTGAGGAAACCCCAAACTGTGCCCCGACAGTATCAGTATATGCAGGTGAAATGATTGCAGTATTATTGGCAGTACAGTGGATGGAAGAAACAAGACCACTGAGATCAATTCTATGTTCAGACTCTCCAGTGTGGAGAGTGTGAATAACGGAAACAGATTTATGCAGCAGACGACTTTATTCACTCTCACATCAGTCATGCACAGAAAAAGCATGTCTCAATACACCAAGGGTTCTCCTTTTATATCAACCACCCATCTCACATCTGCATGACATCTCACATCACAATACATTCGTCCCTTCTCCCCCAACTCCTTCTTCCTGCTACCTCACCATAATCTCCATCCCTATTGTCCTTCTCTGTTTACCCTCTGCATCCAGTCTGAGATGATTAACCCAGCCTCTACATTCCCCCCTCCCCCCCAGAATATCAGACCGAGTTTCAGTCCTCAAGTCCTTTTGGCTTCAGTCTCCTCCCATATCTGCTGTAACGGGGTTTACCGCCTCCGCGGCGCTGCTGTGCCGGCGGGGGGCTCCTGGGGGTGTGTCTGTCTGCGGGTGGGCCATGGCAAGGGGGGGGACCTTCGACTTACAATATAACCATTCAGAAAGCAGACCTGACATCTTATCTGAAATTCAACAAACATTATTCAGAATTCATCGATCCATCCATCTTCTACCACTTTTCCGGAGGTCCGGATCGCGAAGGAAGCAGATCAAGCAGAGAAGCCCAGACTTCCCTCTCCCCAGCCACCTGCTCCAGCTCTTCAGAGAGGATATGAACAGGATCGGTGACAAAGGGCAGCCCTGGCGGAGTCCAACTCTCACTGGGAATGGCTCCGACCGAGTGTTGGCAATACGAACCAAACTCTCACAACGGTCGTACAGAGACCGAATAGCTGATAACAACAAGCCCGATACCCCATACTCCCGAAGCACCCCCCACAAAAAAACCACGAGGGAAGCGGTCAAATGCCTTCTTCAAGTCCACAAAACACATGTAA
Organism: Pholidichthys leucotaenia; assembly: GCA_020510985.1. Classification (NCBI taxonomy): domain Eukaryota; kingdom Metazoa; phylum Chordata; class Actinopteri; order Cichliformes; family Pholidichthyidae; genus Pholidichthys; species Pholidichthys leucotaenia. The sequence goes on from CM035836.1 coordinate 61,223,517, forward strand.
ACTGGTTGGGCAAACTCCCACGAACCCTCAAGGATTCTCGAGAGGGTAAAGAGCTGGTCCGATGTGCCACGGCCAGGACGAAAACCACATTGCTCCTCCTGAATCTGAGGTTCGACCAACGGCCGGACTCTCCTCTCCAGTACCTTGGCATAGACCTTCCCAGGGAGGCTTAGGAGTGTGATCCCTCTAAAGTTGGAGCACACCCTCCTGTCCCCTTTTTGAATAGAGGAACCACCACCCCAGTTTGCCATGCCAAAGGCACTGCCCCCGACCTCCACGCAATGTTGCAGAGGCGTGTCAACCATGACAGCCCAACAACATCCAGGGCCTTGAGGTACTCAGGATGAATCTCGTCCACCCCCGGGGCCCGGCCACCAAGGAGATTTTTAACCACCTTGGCGACCTCAGCCCCTGTGATAGGCGAGTCATCCCCCTCGTCCCCAAACCCTGCTTCCTCTGTGGAAGGCATATCAGTGGGATTGAAGAGATCCTCGAAGTAGTCCTTCCAAAGCCCGACGATATCCCCAGTCGAAGTCAACAGTGTCCCATCCGCACCATACACAGTGTGGACAGGGAGCTGCTTTCCCCTCCTGAGCCGCCGGACAGTTTGCCAGAATCTCTTTGAGGCCAACGGAAAGTCTTGCTCCATGGCCTCACCAAACTCCTCCCATATCCGAGTTTTTGCTTCAGCAACCACCCGAGCTGCACTCCGCTTGGCCTGCCAGTACACCTCAGCTGCTTCGGGAGTCCCACAAGCCAACCGAGCTTGATAGGACTCCTTCTTCAGCTTAATGGCCCCCCTCACCACTGGTGTCCACCACTTGGTTCGGGGGTTGCCACCACGAGATGCACCGACCACCTTGCGGCCGCAGTTCTGGGCCCCCGCTTCAACAACAGAGGTTGAGAACATGGCCCATTCAGACTCCATGTCTCCAGACTCCCTCGGAATGTGGTTGAAGTTCTTCCAGAGGTGGGAGTTGAAGATCGGCCATTGGTTGAACCTCGGATGCAGGAGGAGCAATGTGGTTTTCGTCCTGGCCGTGGCACATCGGACGAGCTCTTTACCCTCTCGAGAATCCTTGAGGGTTTGTGGGAGTTTGCCCAACCAGTTTACATGTGTTTTGTGGACTTGGAGAAGAAATTTGACTGCGTCCCTCGTGGTTTTTTGTGGGGGGTGCTTCGGGAGTGTGGGGTATCGGGCTTGTTGTTACCAGCTATTCGGTCTCTGTACGACCGTTGTGAGAGTGTGGTTCATATTGCCAACACTCGGTCAGACTCATTCCCAGTGAGAGTTGGACTCCGCCAGGGCTGCCCTTTGTCACCGATCCTGTTCATAATTTTTATGGACAGGATTTCTCGGCACAGCCAGGGAACGGAGGGTGTCATGCTTGGTGACCACAGGATCTCAACTCTGTTGTTTGCAGATGATGTTGTCCTGTTGGCTTCATCCAGCAATAACCTGCAGTTCTTGCTGGGACGATTTGCTGCTGAGCATGAAGCGGCTGGAATGAGAATCAGCACCTCCATGTCCGAGTCCATCAGAATCAGAATCAGAATCAGAATCAGAATTAGAATCAGAATAAAGTTTATTGCCAAGCACATTTACAGTAAGAACAAGTAAACATACGAGGAATTTGACTTGACATTGGGTACGCCTATCAGGCGTACCCGCCTGATAGGCGCTTCCCAATGACGCGGCGAGCCATGGAGGTGCCTGTCAGCAGGAGGGGAATAGAAGGCAAGGGGAGGGGAAGACACAATAGGAGAGAGAAAAAAGCATTGTTGATCAAAATAAAGCTCATTTTTATGACCAATATTGTGATTACAAGAAAAAAACTCTCAAATGCACAATTAGCAGACAATAGAATTCATACAATGACAAACAGCACAGAGAGAGAACAGTGAATGAATGTGTCTTTGTCAGTATAAGTGGGTCAGTTGTGTGTGTGTTGGATGCAAGGGTGGCAGTTATCAGTTAGGTGAACAGCAATAGTCTCTCTTTCAGCAGATGATATGACTAGTGTCTGAAGGCAGAGGCACATGTCCTTGAACACGGCAGATGGAATACTCTGAGTCAGACATAGCTGTCCTTGAGAGGTCCTCAGCCTGAAAAAGGTGGATTGTCCTCTCTGGGTTGGGGACAGGCTCCTTCCCCAAATGGAGGAGTTTAAGTATCTTGGGGCCATATTCACGAGTGAAGGGAAAATGGAGCGAGAGATTGACAGACAGATTGGAGCAGCATCTGCAGTGACGCGGACGTTGTACCGGTCTGTTGTGGTGAAGAGGGAGCTTTGTTCTAAGGCAAAGCTATCGATTTACCAGTCAATCTACGTTCCTACTCTCACCTATGGTCACAAGCTTTGGGTAATGACCGAAAGAACAAGATCGCGGACACAAGCGGCTGAAATGAGCTTTCTCCGTAGGATTGCTGGACTCACCCTCAGAGATAGGGTGAGGAGCTCAGTCAACCGGGAGAGGCTCAGAGTAGAACCGCTGCTCCTCCACATTGAAAGGAGTCAGTTGAGGTGGTATGGGCATCTGATTAGGATACATCCTGGACGCCTTCCACTTGAGGTGTTTCAGGCACGTCCCACTGGGAGGAGACCCCGGGGCAGACCCAGGACTCACTGGAGAGACTGTGTCTCCCAGCTGGTCTGGGAACGCCTTGGTATCCTCTCTGAAGAGCTGGAGCAGGTGGCTGGGGACAGGGAAGTCTGGGCTTCTCTGCTTGAACTGCTGCCTCCACGACCCGGACCTCCGGAAAAGCGGTAGAAGATGGATGAATGGAAAAATGACAAGTGCTAAAATTAGTTGCCACTTGACGGCAAAACACATATGTGGACTATACATTAAAATTAATTTTAAAAACTTTTAAAAATACTATTTTAAATGCCGTTTCTACTCCACTGTTACTGACTGATTTAACACTTGATCAGCTGAAACCAGAAGCTCCACCCATAATCGTTCCTACAGCGGCACCCTCAGGAATAAGGTGGATAGAGATTTTAGTGAAAAAACAGCGGTGAATGGAACAAAATAGTTTTTCAGTTTTTATGTAATATTAAACTAACTAAGCATGTATGAGTAGTTTTTTTTCGGGGGGTGGGGGTGGGGTGAATGGAAGATCATAAGAGGACTCATCCATTCCAGTAGATGGAGCTAATGCGCTATGCACGTTTGTCAACCGCCAAAAAGTATTGTAATGTCGGGGCCATGTTAAGGGGGCAGGGATTTCCCAGCATGCTTTGCCAGTTGAAAACTTTACTGTGTGTGTGTATTAAATGTGTTATTACTGAGTTATACTGCAGTGTTTAGCAGGATTAGGGCAAGATGTATCATGTGTGTGTAACCATGATTGAAACGGAGGTCTGGGAGAATGACCTCCCCTCCTCTCTGTGCTCAGAAGTAAGTTGGGGGTCAGTGGTGTGTAAATAAAGCCTGTTCATCACAACCATCTTGCTCCTCTTTCTTTGTGTGAATCCTGCAAATGTCACACTGGTGTCAGAAGTGGGATGGAGCAAGATGAGGATCCAGGAGGTCCAGCGGCCGGAGCGGTTCATCGCTCGGCTGGGAATGGAGCGTAGAGCTAAGACGGCGCCCCCCCGGAGAGGCTCGCCGCGATGGACGGAGCAGCGGACCCGACGGGACTGAGCAGAGCAAACCAGCCCCGTTTCGCGCCCTTTTCAGGGCAGGACGGGCTGGCGATTCCAGAGCGATTAGGAGCGACGATTGACCGGGAGGGGACTGTCCCATCCATCCGGCAGCGGGGCCAAGATTCCCCGCTACAACGGCGAGAACCTGTTGGATGACCACCTGGCCCAGGTCGAGTTGGCTGCCGTGCTGAACGACTGGTCACCAGAGGAAACCGCCGTGTTGAGAGCGAGTGGGAGGAGGAGCTACGGCAGATCACGGCAGCGCGTGCACTAAGGAGATGGCGGCGGCGACGCGAGGAAGGGGGTCTTCCGCTGCACAGAGCAAGGGCACATGGCATGGTACTGCCCCACACACAGCGCACGACAAACTGACCCTCGCCGAAGTTAAATTAGAGCGAGGTGGCATGGACGGAGAAAAAGCCGCCTCCTGCAGATGCTCCCCCCGGCGGTGACGTCACAGAGGCCTTTGGAGCGCAGCAGCAGCGGAGCGAGCAGGACAGATCCGGTCTTTTCCCGGGCTCGGCAGGGGCTGGACACCTGGACGCGGGCCAGCGGCCGCCTGGGAGGTCTTGGCAGCGGTGGGAGTCTTGACTCCCGCTGCCAGAGGAGGAACTGTGCATGTCCTACCGCCACCTGCAGATGCTTCCCCTTTTGGTGACGTCACGGAGGCCCTCGGCGCAGCAGACGCGCAGCAGCGGAGCGAGCAGGACGAAGATCCGGCCATTTTCCAGGCACGGCAAGGGCTGGACGCATGGATGCAGGCCAGCGGCCGCCTGGGAGACCTGGCAGCGGTGCGAGTCGGCCGGAGCGGGCATGGGACTCCCGCTGCCAGGGAAGGGACTGTGCGTGGTCCTACAGAGGCTGTCAGATGTGTCCATCCGCCCGCTGGTGGCCAAACCAGGAACCCTACCCCAACCAGATATTCCGACCGAGACTCAGATGGACACTGGATGGCCCGTGCATGCCGCCCCGGCACCGGGCTGACTCGCGTTGGATTTCTGAAAGTGGACTTTGAATTTTCTGGGGACAGAAACCAGTCCAGGGGAGGGCAGTGTAACGTCGGGGCCATGTTAAGGGGGCAAGGATTTCCCAGCATGCTTTGCCAGTTGAAAACGTTACTGTGTGTGTGTATTAAATGTGTTATTACTGAGTTATACTGCTGTGTCATTATAACTGCGTTAGAATGACCCAGCAGTGTTTAGCAGGATTAGGGCAAGATGTATCATGTGTGTGTAACCATGATTGAAACGAAGGTCTGGGAGAATGACCTCCCCTCCTCGCTGTGCTCAGAAGTAGTTGGGATTGGGTGTGTGTGAATAAAGCCTGTTCATCACAACCATGTTGCTCCTCTTTCTTTGTGTGAATTCCGCAAATGTCACAGTATCCAAAGAAGAGTTGCATGGGATTTAACTGGGATTCTGGGAACAGATGGGGATGGAGATGCTGTAAGAATCACGAGAAGGGCTCTTTTCTCTTTTTTAAATAACACAGGATTAAGTCATAGAATTTAGGGCTCGGGCTCAAATGCCAGAATGTTGCACACTCTTGTACAGTGGGTGGCGATATGCACCTTTAAGTTGTTTGCTATCCGACAGTAACCGAGATAAGACGAAGATGAAGAAGACAAAGAGGAAGAACAAGAACAAGAAGGACAGCGGATGTGACGTCATACGTACCTCGATTTAAGATGGCGACGATAGGCTGGAATTTCGAATCCCAAACCGAGACGTGCTGCTAAAACTGTGAAAATGACTTTGGTTGCTTCCCAGCAAATGTAAGTAATATCTGTAAGACGAGAACTAAGCTTCCCCGGAGAAGGTTTAGGCTCCGTTTTTAAATTTAAAGAGTATTTAAAAGAACGGCGAGTCGAGCTAAAACCAGCTAGCTTAACTAGCTTAGCCGCTGCCGTTTCCTCTTCAAGCTGTGTTCATCTCTTATTTTAGCATTTTCTCTTAACGCTTCATATCTGAGAACAACCGAGGTTCAAAGGAAAATGTGACATCTTATCAGTAAGCAGGTTACAGTTGAATTATATGAACTGAAGTATTTTACTCGAAAAACAGGAACAGAAAATTGATCATGGCATTTTGGGGACAGGTCAAGTGGACCAATCTGTACATGTACAAGTACATTTTTAATCCGGTGATTTACAGACTGATTTTCTAAAGCCTCATTCAGAACATTCTAGTCCCACATACCTATTGTGTGGATTTTCAACTGGGTTCAGCCAGCGGTGATGAGCAGCAGTGGTGGAGAAAAGTCTGTTGGAAACAGAAACTGAGCCAAAACCTTCTCTGGGTCAGCTTACCCGACCTGGGTATGTCATGTTATATATACAGTATATATACTGTATATATGTGTGTGTGTTTTACACTTCTTGGTGACCATGAAAAGTCTTTACAACAGCTTTACACAAATTCTTGATGTTTTTCTCCTTCACGTTTACAAATCACTGGATGAAGAATGTACTTGTACATGTAGAGATTGGATCCCGGGTGTTGGGTATGAAATTACCTCTGGAATGACGAGGCCAGGTGCACGATAGAACTCAGCTTTATTTGGGGTCAGTCACACACACTACAGCCACCAAGCAGGGGCATCGGTGAAAGAGGCCGGATGGAGATGCCCGCCTGGTATTTATGGGCGGTGCAGTGGTGGAAGGGGAAGTGGCCGCCACTACACCGCACTTCACAGATAAAGGTACTATTTATAATAAAACACCGGGGTCCACTTGAGGTGCTCACTTGGAGTGCTCACTTGATCAGGGGTCCCAGGGCTTAAAGTTTTCCAGCACTGTGTCGGATCTCCGGTGTGTGCCGTTTGGCTGCGGGGAAAAATGATAGTCCTATAACGGTGGCCCTCAATAGGCAGCCCGTGAACTTCCTATTTGTGACTCACGACCAGTGATTCCTTCACTATGTGCTTTGGTCAGGTCAGCAATTGTAAATGTGGACAGTTATGTCCATGCCAACGATGCGCTGACAGCCTGCCAGTGTGCGAGCGGCTGCAGCCGAGTGGCACGTTTTACTTTCACTTTAGGAGTGGTTGAGGCAGTGGGAGCCTAGATTGAACGAAAATGGCATGCTCCAATTTTGCTGCTAAAAGAAAAGTGGACAGTGAAAACTGGCAATTCAAAGACGAATGGACTGAGCAGTTTGCATTTGTTCTCCCTCCTACCAGCACAAGACTACAGCTTGATAAAAATTTACAGTTTGAAACGGCATTATGAGAGCAAGCAAAGGAATTTTGAAGAGACATTTCCTCAAAATTCAGAGGTCAGAACAACAAAAACAAATGGACTGAAATCCTCATATCAAGCTACAGGATTCTTGTTGCATCTATGAGACAAAAAGCAGCAGAGTTGTGAAAGTCTCTTCTGAGTCACTGGCTGCCTTCACAGCTCCTCCCACAGCAGAACAGCCTGGTGACATGGGCGTAAATCAAGGGGGTCCAGGGGGGACAATATTTTTTTTCTTTAGAATTTGCAGCTTTTCTCATAAATGTGTAACTTTTTCTCATTAATTTACTACATTTATTTGTAAATGTAAAACTTTTTTTTTGTAAATTTGCCACTTTTCCCTCATAAATCTGCTGTTTTTGCATCTTAAATCATTAATTTTTTTCTTGTAAATTTGTAACCTTTTTGAGTTTTTCTTAATAAATTTGCAACTTTTTTCTAGTAAACTTTACCTTTTGTAATGTGCAATTGTTTCTTATAAATTTGCAGCCTTTTCCCCTCAAGTGTAAATTTGTACATTCTTTGTCATAAATTTGTGACTGACAATAATAATACTTAATGTCCCCTCAATATTTTCTCTGGCGAAGATGTTGTGTTTATTGTCCCTCCTAACATAAAAATGAAATATCCGCCCATGCAGCAGGCTTTCACTGCTCCAGACCTCTGGTCCCCTGGAAAAAGGAAATGCGGAGCCCTGGAAAAAACATTTGAGGACTCCTGTCCTATAAAAACAACAGATTTACCTCCTATTCCTATACGCAGAACTACTTTATGTCCAAGCGTTGTTGCCGTATGTAGTGTGACTGGAGGCGCGAGTGCAGGACTGGACTAGCCCATATCCCAGTGTGCCGCTTCACTGATGGACCGGTGTTCTAGTTGGAAGTAAAATTAATTGACGTCAGTATAACCTAATTATCTGCAGCAGGCATGTTGTGAGCACTATTCCGATGTTTAATAGCCCTAAATCTGCCTGACTGAACTACACACCAGAGCATCCCTCAGAATTTGGTGCCAGTAACGACTGGTCCGACTGAAAGACAGACTGACAGCATTCAACAGGGCGCGGGACTCCAGAAGGTGTGTTCACATTTTGGTGGTTAACAAATGGCAGAAATTGATAGAAGAGGTGATTTTCCCAAAGAAAAATGAGCCAAACGGCATAGTTGAGGGGAGAGGAGGCTGCGGAGGAGTGTGTTCTGACTACAGCAGAGAAGCCGGTGAGATTTTCAGCACCTCAGGTTAGTTCAGTGACTCTCAAAATAAATTCTATAATATTTAGCTGCCATCAAATAGTTCACAATTCTCTGACTCCCGACGTATTTTTTCTCATAAACTGAAAAATGATTAATTCCTCATTACGAAGATTTTTAAATAAAGTTCTAAATTTCCAAGAAAAAAATAGCTACATGAATAGAACAGAATACACTTTATTCAGGGATGGAAATTTTCCGCCGATCCGCGGATTTCCGCCAATTTATTTTCAAACTGATCATTTCTTTGAATCGTCTAAATCCGTTGAGAAAATTTTAGGGAGGGTAAGGTACCTTATTGTTACCGATTTTAGTGAAAATCAACACGATTACATAAGCACTCGGCGCTTCCCCGGGTCAAGTCTCCCGCGATAACCCGAATGTTTTGTACTCAAGCTACTGCTGTATTGTAAACGGCCCTGCGATTGGGTAGTTGCAAACGATTGGACCAATCAAATGGCTCGTTGTATGCTTTGTCAAAAATTCATGGCGACGTGTTCGTGTTGGAATTCTGAGCTTTTGATATCATTTTCAGCGGAATTATGAGATTGTTATCGAAGGATCAGGAGTCATCAGTGCTAGAAATAGACAAAAGTGTCAAAAATAAGTTCCGATGGAATTGGCTTGAGAGAAAAGTGACGGTAAAGGTGAAAATTGGCTCAAAGTTCGACGAGATAACAGAAACACTCGGACAATTTCTGAAGAAACCAGACGTGGCCAGAAAAGCTTTTTGTGTGTATTATAAAGACTTGATTAACTATGGATTGCATGGATGTGTGGCGCAGTGAGACAACATTGAAGAAAAAGTAAGTTAACTTTTCATTAAATTTAATGATTTATTTAAGTCTAGTATTTCATTTTTTTTAATCATTTTTTTCAGTCTAAATTACTTCTGTTTTACTGAAAACCTCTCAGCTTCAGGGGGGCTGTGCCCCCCTGGCCCCCCCATAAGTCAATCGACCAAATTAGATTTCAGCTGAAATCATAATTTCCTGTTACTCTGCCTGTTTATTGTCCCCTTGGGGAAATTTGTTGTAGACTCACAGTTCTGACACAAACCTGCTTCCCATTGAATCACAAGACATCACATCACAACATGACATCTGCTCACATATATTGCACACTACCCCCATTACACATATTAAAAAAAACTAGTCTAAAACCTAAACAAACAAACAGAACATGTAATACAAGTTAGGATCAGCATGCTGTTGTACAATCCTAGGAGCATTTTAGGAGCCTAATAGAAGCAGGTACAAATGACTTTAAAACGGTTTAACCTGCATTTTGGTATTCTGTACCTTCTACGAGAAGGCAAGAGCTCAAACTCAGAATAGAGGATGTGTGAGGGGTCCTGCAGAACTCTCTGTGCCTGCCGGCACACGCACTGGCACTGCTCATAAATGGCCTTAAAGTGTACCTGTGGTGGTCGTGCAAAAAAAGATATTATATTGAGCCCCTGGCTCACTTTCTAGTTCAATTTCAAGGTAAAATTCAAGTTTAAGGCAATTTGATATAAATCCATTGCTGATGTGCTTGTTCAGGTATGCCAGCAAAACATGTTCGCAGCCATATTTGCCTCTACATGGACTTCCAGGATGCTTCCTGTGACGTAATTTCGTGGCTACTGCGATCTGGATCAGTATTGGCTGAGCCTCGAGTACCCGGATGTGCAGCGGCTTTTGGGATATTCTAATTCAAATTCAAACGTTTATTTCAAACTCAGGGTTCATATTAAATGCAGAACTGAAACGAGTAGAAAATAAATAAATAAATGCTTAAATTCGGCGGGTCGTCTAGTCTGATCTGAGGTCGTTAACAGCCGCAAAACGGCAGATTATTTCGGCTCTTCCGTCGCTGCTATAAAAAATAGCGGCAGACAGCGCATTGCGTTGTATGAGGACCAAAATTCAAACGTTTATTTCAAACTCAGGGTTCATATTAAATGCTGAACTGAAACGAGTAGAAAATAAATAAATAAATGCTTAAATTCGGCGGGTCGTCTCGTCTGATCTGAGGTCGTTAACAGCCGCAAAACGGCAGATTATTTCGGCTCTTCCGTCGCCGCTATAAATAGCGGCAGACAGCGCATTGCGTTGTATGAGGACCAAAATTCAAACGTTTATTTCAAACTCAGGGTTCATATTAAATGCATAACTGAAACAAGTACAAAATAAATAAATAAATGCTTAAATTCGGCGGGTCGTCTCGTCTGATCTGAGGCTGTTAACAGCCGCAAAACGGCAGATTATTTCGGCTCTTCCGTCGCCGCTATAAATAGCGGCAGACAGCGCATTGCATTGTATGAGGACCAAAATTCAAACGTTTATTTCAAACTCAGGGTTCATATTAAATGCAGAACTGAAACGAGTAGAAAATAAATAAATAAATGCTTAAATTCGGCGGGTCGTCTCGTCTGATCTGTGGTCGTTAACAGCCACAAAACGGCAGATTATTTCGGCTCTTCCGTCGCCACTATAAATAGCGGCAGACAGCGCGTTGCGTTGTATGAGGACCAAAATTCAAACGTTTATTTCAAACTCAGGGTTCATATTAAATGCAGAACTGAAACGAGTAGAAAATAAATAAATAAATGCTTAAATTTGGCGGGTCGTCTCGTCTGATCTGAGGTCGTTAACAGCCGCAAAACGGCAGATTATATCGGCTCTTCCGTCGCCGCTATAAATAGCGGCAGACAGCGCGTTGCGTTGTATGAGGACCAAAATTCAAACGTTTATTTCAAACTCAGGGTTCATATTAAATGCTGAACTGAAACGAGTAGAAAATAAATAAATGCTTAAATTCAGCTGCTTGTCTCATTTGATCTCGTAACTGCCGCAACACGGAAGATGATTCTACAACTATATACAGAGCAGCAGTTTGTGTACCCAAACACAGCTCACCTTGTCAGAAGATCGGAGCAGAAACAGGGCACAGACGAATAATTTCAGACGAAATTGCGTTGTGTGTGAGGACCACTTCGTCACTTTAACCCTCAGAAGACCTTTCTGGCTCAAACCTGTAGCCATGTTGGACAAATTCTTCCTCAGAGTCCGACAATTCAGCCATAATAGAATAAAAAAACTCACAACAGCACCCTAGTCTCTCATACAGGCGGAGCATTGACTGTTGAGTATCAACAAAGTGACGTCACATCTGCATGTGTCATGGCTGCGCCCACAGTTTTCATTGGCTGCCCATGGCCAAGGTCCTATTTGAATATACAGTATGTCTGGTGGTATATGGCTGGAAAAAAATATTTACCAAAATAAGAAATACTTTTTCATAATGTTTTCAAGTCAAATGCGTCTTCACGACCACCACAGGTACGCTTTAAGGGAGAGTTTTTCAGTTCTCCCCATCACCTTCATGGCAGCCTGGACCAGATGCTGCAGCTTAGATTTGGCCTGCACAGAAATATTGCCGAACCACACAGACATCCCGTACCTTGTGATGCTCTCCAACACTACCTGGTAAAATAAAGACATTATTTTGTCGCTGACTCCAAACACCCTCTGCCGATGGAGAAAATACAGCCTTTGCTGTAGACGAGAGCACACAAACTCAACAAGGTCATTGCAGGTAAAAAGGTTATCCAGGTCCAGCAAAATTGTCTCCTCTTTTTGGAAAATCCACGTATTGGTGTAGTTTCATTGGAAGGCCTGTATCTACATGGTTGAAGTCGACTACTGTGATGAAGAATCTTTCTGGATGTGCTGTTTGTGCCTCACTCGTAGCCTGATGGAGTTCCTTTAGTTCCTTTCTTCTCTTGCTGGTGGTGGTGGGCGGGACATACCCGACGACTAGTAAGGATATATGTAATTTCCCTCCGCGAGTAGAAAGGTCAACACTTGATGATCATAAACTCCACCAATGGAGAACAGTGTTTGTGCACAACAGCTGCATCTTGGCACCAGCGGTCACTGATGTCAACATGCATGCCTCCCCCGCGAGTCTTCCCTTCCTTCCATGAACACCCAGTCAGCACGATAACATGTTAGCCCCACTAACTGATAAACAGAGTCAAAGATACTGTCTTTTAGCCATGTTTCTGTAAAGATAAAAACACAGCAGTTCTGCGCATTGCGTTGCCTATTTCTCAGGAGATGTATGTGGTCTATTTTGTTGTCTATTGAGTGCGTGTTGGCGAGAATGAGAGCAGGAATTGGGAGTCTTTGTGGGCTCCCAGCAAGCTTAGCTCTGATATTGCTGTGCTTACCTTTCTTTTCTTTGCTCACACCGTCTATGGCGTCTCCATTTGGAATGAGACACAGTTGTCGAGTCCGGGGGTGTCCAGACCTGGTTCCCTCCGGTCGGGTTTGGTTCCCTCCGGTCGAAGGTCAAAGGGAGATCATGGCTACGGTCACCTGCAGGTCTTAATGCTCAATTCCGATTTTTTTTTTTTTTTTGCTGAGATCCAATTTTTTTGTTTGGGCATTGACATTATAACTTAAATGCGACCCCCATCAGACACCAGTGTGAACGATCTACAGCTGTGAAGTGACCCGCATGCATAGAAGAAAACGTAATGTCAGACACAGCGTTGTGTTTACGGAAGTAAATATGAGCCCAGATGGTGGGGGGAGAGAACTTCTTCACCCTGATGCAGCAGCAAAATAAAACGCTAATATCGTATATATGACACCAGCTTCATTCCTCTTCACGCCAGATGACCGCTGTGATCAGCTCTGCTTTAACAGAACTGATCAATTAAACAGCCGTCTTTAAAATGAGACCCCATGTCTCAATGTGGTTACCTGTAATAATAAGGCTTGTAGAGAAAGGAGGCAGGCGAGGCAACAAGCTGAATGACACAAGATTTTATTCTTTCTCCATCAAACAGTATAGCAAAAAAGCATCCCAAGCCTCTGTTCATTCCTCTTTTTTTCTTTATTCCCATGCATGAGGCCCAGCACTTGGGACCATAACCATTGTTATTTGAACAAAGAATTGTGTGGCATACTAACATAACATAATGCCAGCAATGCTCCACACTTCTTCTCTCCGACATTTACTCCTCTCCCGGGGGGTGGGGGTGGGGTGGCATAGTCCTTACTGTCCCATCTGATACCCCCCCGGTGACACCTCCTCCTTGGGTCCATTGTCCCCTGGGGCATCCTGGGTATGATGTTAAACTGCATCTGGGTGAGGGGGTCTGTTGGACTAGGAGGATTATGGAGTGCCTCTTAACCCTCGCTGATACTCCCAGGTGTCCCTTGGGCAAGGGCTCGTACCTGTTAGCCTCCCTTACCAGGGTTACGGTAAAATTCTCCAACAACTTTTTGCATTACAATCCCCAAAGGGGACCAAGGATTAAAGTGGTTCCAAGCACCCCCTTGCTGATCATATGAGGTGACAAATGGGGCAACTTGTTTGCCGTGAGTTGCAACCCATGTCAGTGACGGAAGAGATGCTGGTTCTTGAGGAATGTCTTGCTGTGGCTTTCACAAGTCCAACACAGTGCTTTGGCTCCTACTTCACTTAGACGGGAGGTTGGAAGGGCCCGGTCCAATCAATTGGCTTGTCAAGGTCTACTCTGGGATGTGTTTTGGCAGTGTAACATCTCCTAATCCCAGAAGCCTATGGCGGAGGGTCAGTTGAGTAATATGCACTTTGGTGCTTTATTGCTTGAGTATACCATCCCTGTATCCCTGGTGCATAACCTGCAGGAAGTCTGCGGCTCTGTGTATCCCCTTGTAGGGCTCCGAGGACGGTGGGGAGCAGGGATGATGAATCATACTCTATAAAATATGGCTACTAAACAAACCCCTAAAAACAAATGTTGGAAGACGATGTGGATGACCCAGGAATTAGCAGGATGGCTCTTTGAAATGGTGATAATTGGCCGAGGCTTATTGTTTTAGAGTTGCTCTCATCAGATATGCCTCTTTCTCAGCTGTCCCCTTTTGCTGTACAGAAAGGAATTTCAGGTATTGCAGGGTCAGTTAAGGATGTTAAAAAACTGAGGTCTGGCCAGATTTTGGTGGAATGCTTAAAGAAATCCCATTCTGAAAATTTGTTGCAGTGTAATGTGCTGGCTGGTGTTCCAATGAAGGCTTTCCCTCACCCTTCTCTAAACAGCTGCAAAGGAGTAATTCGTACTTGAGAACTCCACGACATGGAAGAGGATGAAATAGCCTCAGAACTGCAACAACAAGGAGTAACACATGTGAAGAGGATAACCATTAAAAAAGATGACCGAACAGTAAAAACTGGCACTTAGATTCTGATGTTCAACTGGCATCAACTCCCAGAAAGAATCCAAATAGGATATGAGTGCAACTGTTGATACCTTTATTCCAAACCTGTTGAGATGTTTTAACTGCCAAAAGTTTGGCCATGGCTCCGCAGGATGTAGGAATAAACCAGTCTGCTGCAAATGTGGAGAGGAAAGGCATGAGTTGGCCTGCACAACACCTCCCAGATGTAGTAACTGTTTAGGCAATCATGCAGCATCGTCAAAGGAATGTTCTTGTTGGATCAAGGAAAAAGAAATTCAAACTGTCAAATGTACTAAAAAAATTAGCTACTCTGAGGCACGTAAACTGGTAGAAGGTTTCCCAAAGTTCAAATTCCAGCAGACTTTCTCCTCTGTTGTGAAACCTAAGATGCAGCCTGCTGAGTGCCAGACAGATCTGCCCTGGTTAACTAAAGATAAGCCCTCATTATTAAGTAGTATTAAAAATTCCGGAGTCCCAGTTAAAAGTAAAACGAGCACTCAGAGCCTGACTACAATAAGACTACAATAAGTCAACCCTTAAGTCAAAGTCTAAGCAAGTCTGCAGAACAAAACCAATTATCAAAAGAAAAGAAAAAATCCAGCCCGTCTACTCAGGCAAAATCAAGCCAAGAAAATAAATTGCAAAAGAATGGGAATCCAGAAGATGCAGAAATGTCTGAAGTCACGACTTGCCGTAGTCGCAGCCCCTCCCCCAAAACCAAACATAAGGAGCGTGCTTTTGTTTTAGCTACCTGATGGTGGGTAGCCACATTATCCAGTGGAACTGTCGTGGCTTTAACGCCAATTTCTCTGAAGTGCAGCGTTTAGCTGCTAATTTTAATCCCCTTGCTTTTTGCCTTCAAGAAACTCTTCTGCTGTCAACCAACCCCATGTCTCTGAAACATTGTACTATATACAGTGGGGCAAAAATGTATTTAGTCAGCCACCAATCGTGCAAGTTCTCCCACTTAAAAGATGAGAGGTCTCCAATTTTCATCATAGGTATACCTCAACTATGAGAGACAAAATGAGAAAAAAAAAAAAATCCAGAAAATCACATTGAAGGATTTTTAATGAATTAATTGGTAAATTCCTTGGTAAAATAAGTATTTGGTCACCTACAAACAAGCAAGATTTCTGGCTCTCACAGACCTGTAACTTCTTCTTTAAGAGGCTCCTCTGTCCTCCACTTGTTACCTGTATTAATGGCACCTGTTAGAACTTGTTATCAGTATAAAAGACACCTGTTCACAACCTCAAACAATCAGACTCCAAACTCGACTATGGCCAAGACCAAAGAGCTGTCAAAGGACACCAGAAACAAAATTGTAGACCTGCACCAGGCTGGGAAGACTGAATCTGCAATAGGTAAGCAGCTTGGTGTGAAGAAATCAACTGTGGGAGCAATTATTAGAAAATGGAAGACATACAAGACCACTGATAATCTCCCTCGATCTGGGGCTCCACGCAAGATCTCACCCCGTGGGGTCAAAATTATCACGAAAACGGTGAGCAAAAATCCCAGAACCACATGGGGGGACCTAGTGAATGACCTGCAGAGAGCTGGGACCAAAGTAACAAAGGCTACATCAGAAACGCACTACGCCGCCAGGGACTCAAATTCTGCAGTGCCAGATGTGTCCCCCTGCTTAAGCCAGTACATGTCCAGGCCCGTCTGAAGTTTGCTAGAGAGCATTTGGATGATCCAGAAGAGGATTGGTAGAATGTCATATGGTCAGATGAAACCAAAATAGAACTTTTTGGTAAAAACTCAAGTTGTCGTGTTTGGAGGAGAAAGAACACCATACCTGCTGTGAAGCATGGGAGTGGAAACATCATACTTTGGGGCTGTTTTTCCGTGTAAAGGAAAGAATGAATGGGGCCATGTATCGTGAGATTTTGAGTGAAAACCTCCTTCCACCAGCAAGGGCATTGAAGATGAAACGTGGCTGGGTCTTTCAGCATGACAATGATCCCAAACACACCGCCCGGGCAACGGAAGGAGTGGCTTCGTAAGAAGCATTTCAAGGTCCTGGAGTGGCCTAGCCAGTCTCCAGATCTCAACCCCATAGAAAATCTTTGGAGGGAGATGAAAGTCCGTGTTGCCCAGCGACGGCCCCAAAACATCACTGCTGTAGAGGAGATCTGCATGGAGGAATGGGCCAAAATACCAGCAACAGTGTGTGAAAACCTTGTGAAAACTTACAGAAAACGTTTGACCTCTGTCATTGCCAACAAAGGGTATATAACAAAGTATTGAGATGAACTTTTGTTATTGACCAGATACTTATTTTACCAAGGAATTTACCAATTAATTCATTAAAAATCCTTCAGTGTGATTATTCTGGATTTTTTTTTTCTTATTTTGTCTCTCATAGTTGAGGTATACCTATGATGAAAATTGGAGACTGTCATCTTTTAAGTGGGAGAACTTGCACAATTGGTGGTTGACTAAACACTTTTTTACCCCACTGTATAATACATATGGTCCAAATGTGCATCGTCCATCTGGTGGTTCAGCAATTTTAGTAAGGAATGACCTAATTCACAGCCATTTGGCTTTAGTCTCCAACTTACAAGCAGTGGGAGTTTGCCTAACTTTGTATAAAGCAATAACCTTTTGCTCTGTTTATATACCACCAGATATGATTGTGACACCGGAAGATTTTGATGCCCTTCATAATCAGTTGCCATCCCCATACATCCTTATGGGTGATTTTAATGGTCATAATCCTCTGTGCAGAGGAATTTGCTCAAATGCAAAAGGCAAGATACTGGGGGATTTTATTGCTAAAAATTATCTATGTCTTTGGAACGATGGGTTTCACACATACCTCTACCCATGACATGGAACCTATACTGCAGTTGACCTATCTAAATGTGATCCTGAGCTGGTGCTGGAATTCTCGTGGCGGGTCTTGGATGATCTTTGTTGAAGTGACCACTTTCCACTAAAATTGACATCTACAGAAGTGGATGTGCAATCAAGAACTCCGCGATGGCAACTCAAAAAAGCAAACTGGCTTTCCTTTTGTTTCTCTGTGCGAAGAGAAATTCGGCCAAAAACCTCAACCACACTGTCACTCTGTTTAGAGCTTTGCTCAAACCTTAATTACAATTGCAGATAAGCCTGTCCCAAAAACATCAGCAAAGCCACATCGTAGGTCCAACCCATGGTTCAGTGATGACTGCAAAAAGGCCATTGAGGCAAGGAGAAAAGCAGAGGGTTTTCAATAAACATCCAACAACAGAAAACCTGACCAGATTGAAAATCTATTGAGCTAAAACACGTAGGATCATCAATGAAGCAAAGAGACAGAGCTGGAGGGAATTTGTATTAAGCCTCACATCCAGCACATGTACCAAAAAGATCTGGGATTTAATTAGAAAGATGAAGGGTAAGGAGAATGGACTTCAAATGCAGCATATTAATCATCAGGGTAATCTGATGACGACAAAATATGAAATAGCTGATCAACTAGCAAAATTGTTTGAGAAGAATTCATCTATTGGAAACTATCGTCCTGAGTTCCAAATCATACAAGCACAAGAAGAACAAAAAGAAATAAACTTTTCTACAGATAACTCAGAACCATACAACCAAGATTTCACTATGGAAGAACTTTTGTTTTCAATAAGGAACTCTCATGACACTGCTGTGGGGCCAGATAAAATCCATTGTCAGTTTTTAAAACACTTACTCCCCCAGTGCACTATCCATTCTCTTGATGGTTTTCAACAGCATCTGGAAGTCAGGCAGTATTCCTGAAAGCTGGAAATAAGCAGTAGTAATACCCGTTCCAAAACCCGGGAAAGATCATACTGATACCAACAACTACCATCCAATAGCTCTGACAAGTTGCCTCTGTAAAACCATGGAAAGAATGGTAAACAAGTGCCTTGTGTGGGTGCTTGAGTCTGAAGGCCTTTTAACTGATTACCAGTGTGGCTTCAGATGTGGTAAAAGCACTTCAGACCACCTTATCAGATTAGAGGCTTGTATATGTGACTGCTTTATTAGGAAAAGAACATGTAGTTTCTGTATTTTTAGATTTAGATAAAGCATATGACACAACATGGAAATACGGTATTTTAAGAGACCAACATGGCATGGGTTTTAGGGGACATTTGCCCTTTTTCATTTCAAGCTTTTTGTCCTATAGACACTTGAGAGCCCAAGTAGGAGATACCCTTTCAGAGCCCCATGTACAAGAACAAGGAGTCCCCCAGGGAAGCATCCTCTAGGTTTCTCTTTTTTTTTTATTTTTTCTCCACAATATTTTTTATTGAACCTTTTTTACATACATGGCACAAACAGTCAGACACTAACACTAAAGTAATTTAAAAGTTAAAAAGAACACTAACGACTTCCGGTTATGGCGGCCACGTGAAAGGGACACGTCTCGCTCTGCTCTGCTCCTGGAGAGGAAAAAATGGCAAATAACTTTCTCATTTGGGACAGAACCTATCCCAGCGTTTGGACGAGGATATGTCGGTGAAGCCTAAGGCTGGAAAACCAGGTAGAGGAAAAAGCGAACCGCCGAAACAGTCTAAATTAACGGACTTTCACGTCTGTGATGCAGCAGATAAAGAAGCTCCATATATGGCGGAGGGAGCTAGCAGCGGTGCGGTGAATGTGGGAGGCGGCACAGGTGCGGTGCTTAATGCCATTAGTTCAATGAGAGCGGACTTTTCTGCTAAGTTTGATGGGATTATGGCAGCGTTGGAAGGAATGAGAAAAGAATTGGGTGACTGTGTAGAACGAATGGCGCAGGTAGAGCTTCGTGTCTCTAGTGCTGAAGATGACGTCACCTGTCTTCAATTAAAGGTGCGCACTTTGGGAAAAAAAAAAATAAATGTCTGGAAAATAATGTCTTGAACTTGGAATCCTGGTCGAGACGGAACAACTTGAGGCTGGTGGGTCTACCGGAGGAATCCGAAGGTCGGGACACATGTTCCTTTTTGGAAAAGTGGATTCCGGAGGCGCTGGGCAGCGCGGAGCTGCAATCAGCAGTCGTTCTGGAAAGCGCATATCGTATCGGCCCATGGAGAGATAAGGGACCACCGAGGACGCTTATTATGAAGTTTATCAGCAACAGAGACAGGATGAAGATCTTCAACGCTGCGCGAGCTAAAGGCCAAATTAAACACCAGGACCAGCAGGTGCGGTTCTACCCAGATTTGGCCACAGGAATCCAACAATTGAGGAAGCAGTTTGATCCCGTACGTAAAGAGCTGCGCAACCTTGGGATTCGTCATGGTGTAATTTATCCTGCAAGACTGTTGACCACGTATGGGGGCAGAACCCACATCTTCAAGACCCCAGAGGAGGCGCAGGAGTTCATCAAGAAGATCCAAGAAGAGACTGGTGGGAGCTAAGCATGAACAAAATATAAGGTAGAATATTTAAGCATTTGCACAGGCATCTGACTGACTTGAAGCAAATAGCAAGTTTACAAAATATAGATTGTATTATATATTAAAAAAAAAAAACAACAAAAAAACTATGATGTACAAAGTTGCTAAAAATTTTGGAGTTAAGTTGGAAAACTACAGAAGAGAGTTAATGTTATGTCATTAAAAGCAGCAGAGTTAGGGTGATTGGGAGGATGAAGAAGGAGTGGCTTTGGCTGATCCTCGTGGGTGTGGAGCGGTCGATGGCTATATCGGGAGACGGAATTTTTTTTTTGATTTTGGGGGGATTACCACAAATGTGGGAAGGGGGAATTTGTTTGTGTGTAGTTTGTAGGATGAATGTTCAACCACTCATGTTTTTGCTTCTCTGTATGAGCATGTTTACACTGCAAGGTAATCCCAAACTCCCTATTGATCATAAACCAAAGCGTTAATCTTAATTTAACTTCATGGAATTGCAGAGGTCTACAAAAATTAAAAAAACTTAAACAAGTTATGAATAAAATAAAAGATATGGGTTCAAAAATTGTGTTTTTACAAGAAACTCATCTAATAGAGGAGGATGTAAAAAGAATTAGGAGTAGATGGCAAGGAAGTGTTTTCACCTCATCATTTTCATCCCGAGCCAGGGGAGTTATGACTCTCATACATAAATCAGTCCCATTTCAAGTGAAAAATGTAATTGGAGACAAATTTGGAAGATATTTAATCATTCAAGGATCTTTGCTATTAGAAAATATAAATTTGGTGAACTTATATGGTCCCAATATAGATGATCAAAAGTTCTTTGCTAATTTATTTCTTATCTTATCATCACTTACAGGGCAACATATAATAGCAGGGGATTTTAATTGTACATTGAATCCCGGTATAGATAGATCAACAGGACTGGACTGTACGCACAATGGATGTAGGATGACCATTATTCATTTTATGAAAGAATTGAGATTGCTAGATATATGGAGAGAAATGAAACCACAAGTTAAAGCTTACTCTTGTTATTCCAATACCTACAAGACTTTCTCACGTATTGATTATTTTTTGATCTCCGCAGAATTAAGGTCCAAGATTCAAAACTGCTTTTATGATAACATCGTGATCTCTGATCATGCACCCTGCTGTCTAATATATGTAGATAAGAAATTGACAAAGGAACCAGGTA
The DNA here is from genome assembly GCA_020510985.1 of Pholidichthys leucotaenia. Taxonomy (NCBI): domain Eukaryota; kingdom Metazoa; phylum Chordata; class Actinopteri; order Cichliformes; family Pholidichthyidae; genus Pholidichthys; species Pholidichthys leucotaenia. The sequence continues at coordinate 61,244,455 of CM035836.1, forward strand.
GATGGCAATTTCAGCATAAATGGCTTCAGGATGAGGAATTTGTTAAGTACATAGAAAAACAGATGAGTTCTTTGATATCAATACTACACAAACATCAGCATGTGTAAAGTGGGAGGCTTTCAAAGCTTTTATTAGGGGACATATTATTAGTTATACAGGTTCAAAATCTAAGAAGACTCGAGAGGAGAGAGTCCAATTTCAACATAAAATAAAAATTCTTCAAGAAAAAGTATATGCAGGAAGTGATCCAAGGTTGGAGAACGAATTACTGATTTTGAGAGCTGAATATGACAAAAAATCAGCGAATAGAGCTGCCTCGAGTCTTCTGAGATTGAAACAATCTTTTTATGAACAAGGTGAAAAATCAGGAAAATTATTGGCATGGCAGATTAAACAATTAGAATTTAAAACACCAATTACCAGTATTATAAGTAACGGACAGGATACAGGATAGATCCTTTAGAAATTAATAGAGCCTTTAGAGATTACTATGAAAAATGATATGATACCAAAAATGAATCTGACTTAACAAAACTAAATGGGTTTTTGAACGAACTATCTATACCGTGTATTCCAAATGAAAACAGGGAGATACTGGAGTCTAAAATTAGTCAAGAAGTAGTTGGGCTAGCCATTGATAATATGAAATCAGGAAAAAGTGCAGGACCAGATGGTCTTCCAGTTGACCTTTATAAAAAATTTAAGAATAAATTAATAAAACCTTTTTTGGAAATGGTTTTAGAAGCATTTCAAAATAGTAATTTACCATCATACATGAATAATGCCTTAATTATACTGTTGCCAAAACCAGGCAAACCCTCTAATAAATGTGAAAATATGAGACCAATAAGCCTATTAAATGCCGACCTTAAAGGCCAAATGTCACGTAACAGGGTACTTTAAATATCTTGAAACTAGATATAAAAGGGAACCGATCCGTTCGGGTCTTGGTGCATATGCTTCAGTAACAACGGAATATTCGTTAATTTAAAACTGCCGCGCTTGGCCTGACACGGCCCCTGGAATCGCCTGGGGAAGAAGGCGGAAGTGACGAAATCGATTGTACCCTAGTTTGATGCTTGGGGTATTTCAATTGATTGTTTATATGGAAACTGGAAGGTTGAAGTGAGCAACAAGAAAGAAAAAAAAAAAAATTGGATATTTCACCCATACCTTAAAACGGGACTATCAGGACGAACCTTACAGGTTCGGACGGCTCGAACCTGTAAGGTTCTATGCCTCTGTCACTGTCTGAACCACTGACAAAAAAAAAAGACAAAACTAAACTAATTTGTTCACAATCGCTGTCACTTTCCGTCATGATTGTCCAATGTTGATAAGTGTGAATGTGGATAGGCAGGGCAGCCAGGGTACAACTGGTGATGTCAAAAACATGGGCGTGGTCTGGACTGGCTGTCACAAGCCAGCAAGCAAGGTGGGGCCTTCACCTGGTGTATTTTGTGCAATTATGTAAATACAGGTGGGTGATATGGTCTCCGATATGAATATTTGGTTTAAGCTATGTGTATTTTATCTAAATTCGTTGTCATTTAGAAAAAAAAATTACGTGACATTTGGCCTTTAAGATAATCTGTAAAATTTTAGCAAGACGAATACAAGAAATTTTACCAAATATTATTAATCGAGATCAGAATGGCTTTATAAAGGGAAGACGAGGCTTCCATAATGTAAGAAGACTATTTAATATTATTCATTCTAATAAAGAAGCACCGGATACAGCTCTCCTATCACTGGACGCCGAAAAGGCCTTTGATAGAGTCGAATGGCCCTTTCTTTTTGAAGTTTTACAAAGGTTTGGACTTGGAAATAATTTCATAAAATGGGTTCAGATAATATATAATAATGCTACAGCAGAAATCCTAACAAATAGCAATATTTCAAAATCAATAAAAATCAATAGAGGATGTCGACAAGGCTGTCCACTTTCACCTTTACTGTTTACTATGGCAATTGAACCATTAGCGATGGCGATACGTTTACAGTCACAAATATATGGAATTAAAGTTGGACCAACAGAACATAAAATCTCCCTGTATGCCGATGACATAATTTTGTTTATGTCGAATCTTAAAAAATCAATTCCGACCTTGTTGAATTTAATAAAGAATTTTGGGGAAATATCAGGATATAAAATAAATAAAACTAAATCTTCAATATTAATGTTAAATGAGACCCAGAGAAATTACCCAGCCCCTGAGGTAAATCAGTTCAACGTTGTAAATCAGTTTAAATATTTAGGAATCCAAATTGTGCCTAAGTTAGAATCAGTCGCCAGTGTCAACTATGAAGCCTTAATGACAGATATTAATGAGTTACTTCAGAGATGGATGTCACTACCAATGTCGATGATCGGGAGAATCAACATACTTAAAAGTAATATCTTACCTAAAATACTTTATTTATTTCAATACATTCCCTTACCACCACCTTTAGATTTATTCTCAAGAATTAAAAAAAAGTTAGTGGAATTTATATGGAACAACAGGAGGGCTAGATTACGTCTGTCTTTATTATATTTACCATTTGATCGTGGAGGTCTGAAATGTCCAAATTTTATGTTGTATTATTGGTCGGCACAACTGTTTTATGAAAATATTTAGACAGGTTCGTGAGGAGTCGGCGCACAGGAAAGAATTCACACTGAGACAAGAACTGCTATAATAAAATGTGTCTTTTATTCCTCACAGAACATATCTTCACACACAAAAGATCAATGCATTCACATTAGACAGACTGCTAGAATAAGCTGTATTCCCTTATTCCCCACAGACCATATCTTCATATACAAAAGATCAATGCACTTCATGTCATTTCATCAGCCCTTACCAATAATACAGAAGACCGGAGAGCCTTTGGCAGTCTTTTGGCAGGCGCGTGCATCAATCAGCTTGGCAATTCGCGCGAAATCCACAGCAGACTCTACTGTTTGGCAAAACACCTCTGCCTTTTAAAGGGTAGAGTTACGTACACAACGAAGGAGCCACTCTTCGTTGCCAGGCAACTTCCCCCCCCCATGGAATCGCGTAGAGAGCGGGGGGGCTAGTCCCCGCTCCCAGGCGATTGCAGCCAGACTTCTCAAAACATATAACATCTGTTCACACACACACATATGTGAGAAATAAAGGTTAAGCCTTGTTCCATAAACATGCCACAGTGATTCAAGGAGTGAGAAACTTGCTGTGCTGAAGATAAATCCATCATGGGAAGAGAACTGAACTGGACCGTCAAAACATATTAAAACAACTGAGAAACAAATCAGGGCACACATTAAAAACACATTTATATTACATTCCACCCTTTGACCTTATTTGTGATCAGTTGTTTAGTTGGTGAAGATAATTGCTTTCTTCCCCAACTAAGTGCCTTCTTCCCCAACTGAAAAACAAATCAGGGCACACATTAAAAATATTTATATCACATTTTCCACCCTTTGACCTTATTTGTTCTATCGAAGTTGGTAAGATGATATGTCCGATTATGCCATCGCCACATGTGAACACCATGCAGACACCCAGTGAAAGGTATCCTAGGCAACATTGGATGGGAATTTAAAGTGGCTACACATATAGTATGGGGCCCTATTTGCCACATCATGTCACAAGGTTTTTCTATTCTCCATTCACATAGTGCCTCTGTCATGGTTAAGCATGGTTCAGTATATATTGCTCGACTTAGGCATGCATATCCTTGGTCAGTCAAATCACATTCTGATAAATCATAGGTGTTATTCTGCCCTGGAGCAAACCATCCCCCTTTTAATTGAATAAACCAAAATGCTGTAGCAGTAATTACTGGTAACACGTGATATTTGCACACATCAACAGCTTCTGTAACATTTAATTGAGTCCATTGCCCGCTACACATCGTGCTATTGCAGATGGTTTTTTCAGGATGTGGAATTAACCACCATTCTTCAGTGATGTTCCACACGTCTCGCCATTGTCGAGCGTGATTGGTAGTGACAATGCGAGTAAAACGTTCCAATTGCATGCGGATATCCAAAACTTGCATGTTGCACACAGTCCAATTGAAAGCGCGAGTGATGTTCGTCATCAATTCACTCGTAGCATTCCACATAGTCAAATCCCAAGTCAAACGCTTTTGAAACAGATTGGCGGCCTCCATTTGAGGCCCCACCACCGTAGGCATCCAAAATCCAACTTGTTGAATGCCTAAAGACGTTTGATGTCCAGTATCTGCTAACATTGATCTGGTTACCTCGTTGTTAATGGTGTTGGAGATTCCCAAAACTGTACCAAATCCTCCCAGCAACGTGTCATACCATGCTCTCTTCTTTCTTTTTGAACATTTGGGAATGGGTGGTATCTTTACCATCCAATTGACGGTGATATGGCTGGTTTGTGTGGCTACTGTATGGGTGCCAGATTCGTCGGGGATGTATGCTTTGGGTTTTTGTCGACCACCAGAATAAGGTACACAAAGGGGATGCGTCGACCATTTATGACTGTTCCATTCATCAAATACACTTCCTTATCTCCCGTTATGTTGATGGATAGCTTTGTACCATTTAAGGTAGTATCACATTTCAGTAAGTTATTAACCACTTTGGCCACACATATGGTTACATTGGCAGTCAAGTTAACCATACACCCCTTCTCCACCGCAGGCACATTGTATTGGTATTTGACACATTTGGGGCATATGTAAATAGGACAGTGGCTGGTCAAGTTCAGTATCTTACACCTTTGGTTTGATAAGCAATAGAAACCGTCTTGACTCCGATTAGCACCGGTTCGACTTTCCCTCCATCCCAACGAGACAGGTTGGTAGGTTGGTCCACGTCAAACATTTATTGGCCTGGTGTGGCGTGGATCTGGATCCAGCAACCGGCGATACTCATCCACAGGATCACAACGAGGGCAGGGCGGCATATGTCCCAGCAGACGACATCGCCATGTCCTCGGTGCTTGTGGGGGTGTTGAAGAAGACCCATGACGTTGCGGGTGCCCAATCACCAATCTCCCCCCGAACATTCCTGCAAAGCAAGCACATACTTAGGAGAAGAGAAAACACACAATTAGTTCTCCCTTAGATAACATTTTGATATTGGTACATTTATCCAGGTTTGCCCTGGGCTCTTTCCCCTTTGTATATGCCCAGTGAGATGTTGTGGGACACCTCTTCTATGATGCTGACAGACCTCACACTGTTCAACGGCTGTCTTTACATCATCAGTTTTCAAATCAATGCCTCTATCCCTGGCCCATTGGGTAGTAGCTTGAATTCCCCAATGTCCACTCTTTTCATGGGCCCACCGGGCCAAATCCGCAGTGGATTGCCTTTCCACTGACATTGCTCTGACCACTCCATCAATATAACGGTTGTGGAGGGCTTCTGAGTCCATATTTTGAGTATGGGCATCAACATGGGTGACATGGATAGTGACCCCTTGGACCTTTTGCCAGATTTCCTCCCACAACTCTTTACCCCACACCTCTTTCTTTTGAATCTGCCACTGATTGGACTGCCATGTAGGCATCCATGTGGTTAACCCATTAACCACTGACCAGGAGTCAGAGTAGATATACGCTCCTGACACACCCACATGTTGTATCACCATGTGCACGGCCTTCAACTCGGCCCATTGGCTGCTTTTTCCCTCACCCATTTCTTCCAAAATTTGCCCCAGATGAGGGTTGAAAGCCCCAGCTTTCCACCTTCGTTTTCCCGCTACCCACTGAGAAGAGCCATCCACAAACCACGCCCTGCTCTTTTGCTCGTCTGTGAGTTTGTCATAGCGGGGCCCTGTTAACACAGGAGATTCTTGCAGCTGTTCAACTTCAAAACAAGACTCATCTGCCTCTGGGACATCAGCAACTTGTTCATGCAAGACCGAAACTCCTTTTTGTCCAGATTTCACTCTTTCAGACACGTACCATTTCCACTTAATGATACTACTCTCCTGGGCGGTACCTATCCGATGTGTGGTGGGGTCACTCATTACCCACGTCAGAATAGGTATCAATGGCCTCATGAGCACCTCATGCCCTGCAGTTAATGCCTCTGTTTCCACCAAACTCCAATAACACGCCAATAATTGTTTTTCAAAGGGCGTGTAACGAATTCCTGCACTCGGCAGCTTCCTTGACCAGAAACCTAAAGGTTTCCGTTGTTTGCCTTGTTTTTGCCATAAGCTCCAATTTGCATAATCATTCCGGGCCGACACCTGCAACTCAACCGGACCAGATTGCATTTTTCCTAATGATAGAGCTTGCTGTATGGCCTCTTTGGCCATGTCAAAAGCCACTTGCTGTTTTTCTGTCCATTCAAACTGCTCTTTTTTCCTTGTCACTTAATATAAAGGCTGCAAAATTTGCCCCAAATGAGGAATGTGACTCCTCCAATATCCAAACAGCCCAACAAACCGCTGCACATCCTTTTTGGTGTGCGGAGTGGCAAAAGTCATTATCTTTTCTCGGGCTTTATCTGTGATTTCCCTTTCTCCCTTATTCCAGCAGATTCCCAGAAATTTCATCCTCTGGGAGAGCTTCTGCTTTGTTCCAAATCCATTAAAAACTGGATCAAACTGTCCTCTTTGCTTAAATTTAGAGCATTTGAGTCACTGTTGATTCCTATTGTTTCTTTATATTTCCTTTATGCAACTCAGCATCTCCCAAGCCTTGTGAGGCAGGCAGCCCCGCCTCTTGCATTCTTCACTTGCCAGCAAAGAAAATTCACCTTCTGTTTTTTTCTAAAGGCCAAACTTTGCCTCTCCCCCGCCCCTCAGGCAAAAGGAGAGAGGGAGGGAGAGAGAACTTCCCGCGCCCGCCCCCTTTGGGAGAGCGAGGAACAGAGAGAGAGAGAGAGAGAGAGAGAATTATCCCTCACCCGCCCCCTTTGGGAGAGCGAGGAACACAGAGAGAGAGAGAGAGAGAGAGAGAGAGAGAGAAAGGAAAAGGAGGTTTATTTTTTTACATGTAGCGCTGCTCGCCTCTCCCCTTGCCGATGGGAGAGAAAGAACGGCTACTCACACAACACCGCACCTGCTGCTGAATTCCGCTCAGCGGAGCTTTTGGAGCAACTTCAATACCCCGTAGACACGCAGACATCACCGAAGGGGACCTGTCCCCTACCAAATCTGCCCATGGCGCTAATCTGCCACCTCCATCAGCAGTGTAATCTTCAACAATGGTCACCGCCACAGGGTCCGGCTGGTTCTGAGGCACAAGGTTATATAACCCCTGTCCCTGATCATCATATAATTGCCGCCCATCATCATCCACCACTGCCTCTCGGACAGGCGGGATAATCCGCTGCTCTTCCCACCGTCTCCGGACAGGGGCAGCCTGGTAACTCCCCGGTAACTTGGGGTACAGTGGAGAAACCAGTGGAGGAGTCTCCTCTTCCCCACACCACTCATCCCACTCATCAGGATCCCAATCCTCATCTCCGTCCACCATCCCAGCTACATATGACCGCACTTTAACAGCGGAGGTAGCATGGGGTCTCTTTTTCTTTCTCTCCCTGTTTAACTGTGCAACCCGCGCTACACCCTGCTCTGCCATCACTGTCAACCGAGATGAGCGGAGTTTCTCCTTTTCCAATTTTTGTTGCAATTTTAGGATTTGCTCTGTCAAATCCTCCTCTTTTTTCTGCCATCCTTCTAATTGCTGAACTAAATCAGCTATTTGTTTATCCTGCTCCTGTTCTTTATCAAAACATCGGCGCCATGCTGCAGCGCAACACCACATCCGCCGCTGAATTCCACTCAGTGGTTCCTTCGGGGCAACTTCAATTCCCCAAAGACACCTAAACACTACCGAAGGCGACCCGTCGCCTATCAAATCTACCCATGATTCCGAGCGTCCGCCCCCGCTCGTCAAACATACACCAATTTGTTCCCATAAGCCATCCCAGCCTGGGATAACAGCACAATCACAATCGCTGGGAGAGCCCCCAGCAGCTTCACTCTGCTTATTTCTTCTCTTAAACATGACTTTCCTATGCACAGCTCCTCTTTAACCTCTGTTATTTTCTTGTTATCCTGTTCGTGACGCCAAAATGTTTTATGAAAATATTTAGACAGGTTCGTGAGGAGTCGGCGCACAGGAAAGAATTCACACTGAGACAAGAACTGCTATAATAAAATGTGTCTTTTATTCCTCACAGAACATATCTTCACACACAAAAGATCAATGCATTCACATTAGACAGACTGCTAGAATAAGCTGTATTCCCTTATTCCCCACAGACCATATCTTCATATACAAAAGATCAATGCACTTCATGTCATTTCATCAGCCCTTACCAATAATACAGAAGACCGGAGAGCCTTTGGCAGTCTTTTGGCAGGCGCGTGCATCAATCAGCTTGGCAATTCGCGCGAAATCCACAGCAGACTCTACTGTTTGGCAAAACACCTCTGCCTTTTAAAGGGTAGAGTTACGTACACAACGAAGGAGCCACTCTTCGTTGCCAGGCAACTTCCCCCCCCATGGAATCGCGTAGAGAGCGGGGGGGCTAGTCCCCGCTCCCAGGCGATTGCAGCCAGACTTCTCAAAACATATAACATCTGTTCACACACACACATATGTGAGAAATAAAGGTTAAGCCTTGTTCCATAAACATGCCACAGTGATTCAAGGAGTGAGAAACTTGCTGTGCTGAAGATAAATCCATCATGGGAAGAGAACTGAACTGGACCGTCAAAACATATTAAAACAACTGAGAAACAAATCAGGGCACACATTAAAAACACATTTATATTACAACAACTGAGGTCTATGACACATTATTTTTCATCAAATGATCTCCCTCACTGGACTGAAATGGAATCATACAATTTGCCTTTACCTCTTCCCATATTCATATACTCAGATTCGGCAAAAAAATTACAAAAACAAGTTAAAAATCCATTTGTAAAGCATATGATCAAAATATGGTGTGAAACTAAAAACTATTTAAAAGAACCACACTTATTGTCACAATTTAGCCCAATATGGGGTAATCAGTATTTTAAACCAGGGAGAGCGGATGCTGTATTTAAAGTATGGAATTTAAAAGGGATTCAAAAGATTCAAGATTTATATCTGTCATGTTCAGATAACATAATGTCTTTTGAAGAGCTGAGGATCAAATTTAATCTTAATAGAACACACTTTTTTAAATATCTTCAACTTAGGAATTTTATTCGATCAAATCAAAATAAAGCTCTCACTCGACCTATTTACTCATCCCTGGAAAAAATGTTGATGAAAGATAGTAAAAGAAAGGGTATTATTTCAGAGTTTTATAACTCATTGACACTATCCTCAAGTGAAAACTCACAGAAAAGATTAAATTACTGGAAAGAAGATCTGCAAACTGAAATTTCAGAGGAACAGTGGGAATTGGCTTGTACAGAAGCTCAAACCAAATCAATAAATGTACGTCTTAAATTGATACATTTTAAATGGTTAATGCGGATGTATGTTACACCGGAGGAGTTAAATAGATATAACAAAAACATACCAGATACCTGCACAAAATGCATGGAAAGTAAAGGAACCCTATTTCATTGTTTATGGGAATGTAGAATAATTAGAATGTTTTGGGAAGAGGTGAGGGTAACTATTGAAAAAATAATTTCAAAACAAATCTTATTGAATCCTAAACTGTTTTTGTTGGGTTTGTACCCAGAAAAGCATAACTTTAATAAAAGTGAAAGAACATTCATAGACCTCAGTTTGCTTAATGCCAAAAAATGTATTGCACTACTGTGGAAAAAGACTCATAGACCAGATGTGACTCAGTGGTTAAGACAGATGTTAACAAACCTTCCATTAGAAAGAATAACATATATACTGAAATCAAAGGAAATTGTGTTTGAGAATATATGGAGACCTTTTATTGATTATGTAAAAAATTTAAACATAACTCTTGAAGAAGAAGGTGAATGATGTGTGTGGACCTTGTAAATTCCAAATTGGTGAACATAATATGTATACTTATGTAATGGATTGTCAAGACTAAACAGAGGAGCATTGTTGAAGACTTGATTTTGTTGGTGGTTGTTAGTGTTTTTAGTGCATTTTTTTTTTGTAGTACTTTAGTGTTAGTGTTTGATTGTTTGTGTCATGTTTGTTAAAAAAAAAGGTTCAATAAAGATATTGTGGAAAAAAAAAGAACACTAACAACAACAACAACAAAAATGTAATAAAAACAACAACCATTAACAAAAACAAGTCAACAACAATGCTCCTCTGTTTAGTCCAGGTAATCTATTACATAAGAATACATAATATACATTCACCAGCTTCGAATTTGCAAGGTCCACACATATCATTCACCTTCTTCTTCAGAAGTTATGTTTAATTTCTTTACATAATTTGGGTTTCTCTTTTTAGCATTAAGATTAATAGTGTAGTTGGTGCTCTTAGACCAAATATCTTTTGTAGTCTTTACGTAGATGACCTCAGTGTTTGCTACAGGGGGAAAGACATGAGCACAGTCGAAAAGCAACTACAGCTGTGCATAAACAAGATTAATAGGTAGTCAGTCAGTAATGGTTTTAAATTTTCAAAAACAAAAACTGTCTGCATGCACTTTTGCCTGCTGCAGTCTGTTCACCTTGACCCTGAGCTTTTCATAGATGGAGAAGCTGTCAAGGTGGTAAAAGAAACCCAAATTCCTTGGACTTATTTTTGATAATAAGCTGTCTTTTATTCCACATATAAAATTTCTATGAATCAGATGTTTTAAAGCCCGTGATATTATTAAAGTTTTGGCTAAAACTAAATGGGGTGCAGACTCTACTGCTGCTTCTCTACAGAGCACTTGTAAGATCTCGGTTTGAGTATGGGAGCATCGTTTATGGATCAGCAAGGAAATCCTACATCAGGATACAGGAAACTGTCCATCACCAGGGGCTAAGGCTTGCCTTGGAGGCTTTCAGAACCTCTCCTGTTAGAAGTTTGCATGTTAACGCAAACAAGCCTTCATTTCAACACAGGTGCCTGAAATTGGCTGTCCAGTATATGGTTAAACTTAAGCAGACCATAGAAATCCAGCCTGCTCTGCAGTTTTTCCACCCTCGATTTTTGCAGATGTACGTATAAGGTCAGACCTAAGAGCATCACTCCTTTTGGACTCCGTATAGAACCTCACCTGGTAAAATTAAACCCTGATATGAGCAACCTAACAGACACAGTTTTGTTTCATTCCACCATGGAGGTTGAGGAAACCCAGTATCATTCTGGATCTGAGCCAAAACACAAAGAAAGACACACTCGCCCAAATATGTACCAGCAGCAGATCGTAGACATAAAATGCCGTTTTCCTCACCATATTTCCATATACTCGGATGGATCTCAAGTAGATGGCTCAGTCTCTGCTGCAATTGTCACTGGGCACAATCAGCATGGTTTGCGGATTCCCAAACAATGTTCAATTTTTACAGCAGTGGCTTGTGCTTTGCTTCTAGCATTGGAACACATTGAGAGAACCAAACAACAGAGCTCCTTAATTTTTACTGACTCCAGATCCTGTCTTCAGGCACTGGGGTTTTTAAAGACGGATCACCCCATTATTGCCCGGATTTTAGAGAAACTAGGTTTTTTACAGAAACATAACGTTAATATCATCTGTTGGATCCCCAGCCATGCTGGCCTGTCAGGTAAAGAGCAGGCAGACAATGCTGCCAAGAGAGCCCTTACCCAAGAAGTCACTCAATGCCAGATCCCAGCTTCAGACCTCAAATAACCTCCTATATTTTAAAGAAGTGGCAGACTGAATGGGACACATGTACTGCAAATAAACTGCATGATATTAAACCAACTGCATGATATTAAACCTCGTCCTGGCCGTGGCACATCGGACCAGCTCTTTACCCTCTCGAGAATTCTCAAGGGTTCGTGGGAGTTTGCCCAACCAGTTTACATGTGTTTTGTGGACTTGGAGAAGGCATTTGACCGCGTCCCTCGTGGTTTTTTGTGGGGGGTGCTTAGGGAGTATGGGGTACCGGGCTTGTTGCTACGAGCTATTCGGTCTCTGTACGACCGTTGTGAGAGTTTGGTTCGTATTGCCAACACTCGGTCGGAGCCATTCCCAGTGAGAGTTGGACTCCGCCAGGGCTGCCCTTTGTCACCGATCCCGTTCATAATGTTTATGGACAGGATTTCTAGGCGCAGCCAGGGAATGGAGGGTGTCGTGCTTGTTGACCACAGGATCTCATCTCTGTTGTTTGCAGATGATGTTGTCCTGTTGGCTTCATCCAGCAATGACCTACAGCTCTTGCTGGGACGGTTTGCCGCTGAGTGTGAAGCGGCTGGGATGAGAATCAGCACCTCCAAGTCCGAGTCCATGGTCCTCAGCTGGAAAAAGGTGGATTGTCCTCTCTGGGTTGGGGATAGGCTCCTGCCCCAAGTGGAGGAGTTTAAGTATCTTGGGGTCTTGTTCACGAGTGAGGGGAAAATGGAGCGAGAGATCGACAGACGGATTGGAGCAGCATCTGCAGTGATGCGGACGTTGTACCGGTCTGTTGTGGTGAAGAGGGAGCTTAGTTCTAAGGCAAAGCTGTCAATTTACCAGTCTCCCTACACCCCCCCCCCCCAAGTCAAACACAAAATGCTTCGCTCCAGGTTCCAACACCCTGAACGGTCCATCGTAGGGTGGGCGCAGCAGGGTCCAGTGAGTATTGTGCCTTACAAAAACAAAACTGGCATTCTGCAAGCTTTTCGGGATGAATGTGCGGGTAAAATAATGGTGGGCCAGGCCTGGTACGCTCGCAGCCTCCATACTGTGTAAAAATTGCGCGGGCGGATCAGCCTTGGGCGCGGGGTTTTCTGGTAAAAACTTCATGGGGATCCGCAGTGGCTGAGAAAAAAAGGAATTCTGCTAGGGAGGCTGCCAAATTCTCCTTAGTTGTGGAGCGCAACCCTGAAAGAACCCAGGGCAGGCGGTCGACCCAATTTGTGTCAGTGAGTGAAGCTCTGAGCGCTGCTTTAAGCGAACTATGAAAACGCTCACATAACCCGTTAACCTGGGGGGGGTTGTATGTGGTAGTGTGGTGAATTTTGACCCCCAGGCTCTGGGCCATTGCGGACCAGAGTTCTGAAATGAATTGTGGACCCCTGTCGGACGTGATATCCAATGGAGATTCGAAACGTACAACCCAAGCCGACAAAGCGCGCACCACTTCCGTGGACATGGTAGAAGCCAGCGGGACCACTTCAGGCCAACGTGTGGTGCGGTCCACGACTGTCAAAAGGTGTGTGAAACCTTGCAACAGTGGAAGGGGGCCCACCAAATCCACGTGGACATGGTTGAACCTCCTAGCCGGGATTTGGAGCTGCTTGAGGGGAGCTCTGGTGTGCTTGTGCACTTTGGCCAGTGGGCACAAGATGCAAGCTGCAGCCCACTCTTTCACGTCTTTGCGCAAGCACAACCAGATGAATTTCGTCCCCACTAGCTTCACTGAAGCGCGTACTCCCAGGTGTGAAAGGGACCAACTCGAACACACGACAGAACCAAGAGCTCGGAACCAAGACATTGCAGAGCAAGGGAGGGCACCCTTTTTCCACCACCCTGCTCTCCAGCCTTAATCCCGTTGGCGCAGACTGGAGCGTGCAAATGTCCATGTCCCAGGCTTTCTCCGCGGACATGGCGGGGAAATCTATTCCCACGTAACTGGGGTGATTAACACGTGTGACAGGCAATCAGCTGCGATGTGCAGCTTTTGGTCTGCGAACATGATGAACTCGCGCCCCTCCAGCCAGAACTGGAAATGGCATGTCACCAGGTGGAGAGCCAGCAATTCTCTATCGAATGTGCTGTATTTGTGTTCATTGTCACGCAAAGTTCTGCTGAAAAATGCGAGCGGCTGCCACGAACCTGAGACGCACTGCTCCACCACTGCCCCATTGCAACATCCAACGCATTCGTGGTGAGTGCTCTCCGTGTAGACAGATCCAGGTGGGCTAGCAAGGCGGCATCCGCCAGAGCTGTTTTGGCATTTGTAAAAGCTTGGTCTTGCTCGGGAGTCCAGTCGATGTTTTTCGCAGGCTTCTTTTTAAGCGCGGCATACAACTGCTGCATCAGCCGGGCTGTGCGGGGAACGAAACGGTTGTATAAATTAACCATTCCCAAAAACTCCCATAGTGCCCTCACGGTCTGCAGACATGGAAAATCCGACACTGCATGCACCTTGTCCGGTAACGGGATTCTGCCCTCCGGTGAAATGCAGTGACCCAAAAAGTCAGTCACTGGCACTTCGCCGGGTTAACTATCAGTCCATGCGCTTCCAACCTCTGGAAAACTGTCTTGAGATTGACGATGTGCTCCTCCTCCGACGCGCTGGCTACCAGAATGTCGTCTTAAGTAGACAAACATGAAGGGCAAGTCGCGAAGCACTGAATCAATCATCCTCTGGAAGTTGTGCGCCGTGCCTTTTAATCCGAATGGCATGCTTAAAAACTCAAACAGGCGAAAAAGAGTTATTACCACTGTTTTTGGAACGTCTTCTGTGCACACTGATCTGCAGGATTTAACACCTCCGAACATCACCGCTTAGTTCCTCCTCACAGCTGTCTTTTAAAAAAATGGCCAACACACGCCAATTTATCACGTCCTTTTTCCATGTAAATTAGAAACATTCTTTTGTAAATGTGAGGATTTTTCTCATAAATTTGCAGGTTTTTTCTGCAGAGTTAGAGCCATTTTACTCAGAAATGTGCAGCTTCTTACTTGAAAATTTGCAACTTTTTATGATTCACAATTTTGCAGCTTTTTCTACATGAATTTAGAACTGTTCTTACTCTTGAATTTGCAGTTTAAAAAAAAAAAAAGCTTAAACTTGCAGCATTTTACTCAAATCTTATATCTGCAGCGTTTTAGGTCGGAAACAGTTGGAAATTTACACCTTCTTTTGTCTTTTTGCTAAAGTTTCAGCTTCTTACCCTTAAAATTCAACTTTTTTTGGTCAGAAATTGGCAGCTTTTAACTGAGACATACATCCCTTTTTTTGTGTCAGGTCAGGCATTGGTTGGCTTGCTACCAGATAACCAAGAAAACCGGTACTACCTGTCCCATGGATCGGGCTGTCGGCGACTCAACTGGCATCCCCGCCCTTCCGAGGGCGTGGAGGGTGAAACGGCATCCTGGCAGAACTAAAAACATCAGCCACAGGTCTGTGGTGGACCACTCCCAGTTACACAGGGTGAGACTGGACATCCTGGCAGATAAACACATCTGTCACAAGGTCTGTGGTGGACTTTTGCCAGTCGGTGCATTGTGACATGCACTACACAAAGAGCAGAGATAAACAAACCTATCATCTGGTCAGTCACTGCAACAGATACTGGAGTCAGTTTGTCTTGGCTTGTCCTTGCCACTGATAATACCTTTATCTGCCAAGAATGTGCTGCTAGTCCAGCAAAAGCTAGCAGTACTCAAATACTTGGCAAGCAGTTTCATGAAATGGTCAATCAGAAAGCAGCTCATACCGGCTTGGATGTCGTCCGGGCTTACAAGGTCCGCGCTGATCTGTTCACCCTCCGACAGGCAGCGAAAAGTAAGTAAGGAGCAGGAAGACAAAAGAAAAGGAAAACAGCAGCCTTGTGTGTAGCAGAATGGAATGTATGCCCTCTGTTGGACAGAACAACATCACAGCGCCCAGAAAGACAAACCGCGCTTGTGGCCCTGGAAATGAACAGGTACAATGTAGACATAGCTGCACTTAGTGAAATAAGGTTGCCTGGATATGACTGCTTGGAAGACCATGGGTACATCTTCACTTTCACTTCCGCTTCTGAGAGAGAGCAGACGCTTTTCTTCCCTCTCCCTCCTAATCCTCTCCCTTCTGATCCCAGCTTGCAATGTCACTCTTCTCCTGGCTGAATCTTAATCCAAATGGAAATTATGGATCTGGAAAGCGGCTTATATGCGATTGTCACCTGTAAAAGAAGAAGATCGGGTCAGGGGGAACCCAAGGGAGACTCATGGCATTGGAATTCATGTGTCTGTGTGATTCGACTGAGATTGAACTGATCACAGGATCTTCTGTTTGGCCCCTGGAGTTTTCCTAGTGTATCGAAATTATCTGGGTGAGCTAATCAAATGCGGACCCCGGCGTAGCTCCCTTAACAATTCAACAATTCGTCCAGCTGGGGGGAGCACTGACTGTCAGCGGCAGGATTAACATGGAATTTACTATCTGGCATGCATTGAAGAGAGAACGAACTCTCTGGACATGTTTTACCTATGTTTCGGTAGGTGGATAACATCTGTGGATCGCTGAGTGCTCTCCAGAGAATGATCTAAAGTATGATTCAAGCCTGTATGAAATTGAAGCACAGAATCGAAGAGAGAGAAATTTTTTATTCTCTGAGTGCACTGTGCAGATTTGACCTTGTGTTTTGGTGCCCTTGTTTACATTCCTCCTCGATGAAGCTAACGCCGGAGAAGTGGCTTATGTCTACCCATACATCAACAATCAGTTGTTGTCGTCAGCGGATTGGTCTCTCAGGGACAATGCCCATGTGCCTTCTGCAAGGAAGAGGAAAAGAGAGAAAGACTCTGATCTCTGGACTTGTTTATAAGTCACATGATTATAACATCTATCCACTGCCAGGAGGCGCCCTCTGCTGCTCACTAACAACTGTTACACTCACACTACACAATGACATGCAAATATACACACACTGCTCTCCCTCCCTCTGCTGTGTGATTGTATCTATTGTCTGCTAATGTGCATAGAGGGTTTTTTTCTGTGTAATCAAAATTTGGCTCATGAGCTTATATGAGCTTATACGAGCGTGATTCTGATAACTATGTTTTTTCTCTCTGCCTATTGTGTCCCCCCCCCTTCCCCCCTTTACCCCCACTGCAGACAGGCGCCTTTATGGCTGCCGTGTCATTGGATGCGCCTAACGTGCGCGCCCAATATCAAGTCAAATTCCTTGTGTGTTTACTTGTAAATATACTTGGCAATAAAGCTGATTCTGATTCTTCTTTTGGAGTGGGAGATCAACTCAAGAAAGGAGAGAAGCAGGAGTGGGCTTTTCAGTTAGAAAGGAGATAGCAACAATGCTTGATGAGGAACCGGTGCCAATCAGCGACAGGATAATGATTATGAGACTCCCATTACAGCGGAAGATGTATGCCACACTCATCAGTGTATATGCCTCAACAATGATCAACACAGAGGAGGTTAAGGAAAAGTTCTACAGTGATTTATGTGAGACTATCAGGGATGGACCGACTGACAGTCTGATACTCAGAGATTTTAATGCCAGAGTTAGTTCAGAATCAGAATCAGCTTTATTGCCAAGTACATTTACAAGTAAACATACAAGGAATTTGACTTGACATTGGACGCGCACATTAGGCGCATCCAATGACGCGGCGCCATACAAGACGCCTGTCATACAGTGGAGGTAAAGAGGGGAAGGGAGGGGGAGGAAAACACAATAGGAGAGAGAAAAAAACATAGTTATCAGAATAACGCTCGTATAAGCTCATATAAAGCTCAATGAGCCAAATTTTGACTACACAGAAAAAAAACCCTCATGCACAATTAGCAGACAATTAGCAGACAATACACAAACAAGAGTTTGGACACTGAGAAATGGAAAGGAGTGCTAGGCAGCCATGGAGTAGGCAAGTGCAATGCTAATGGAGAACTTCTACTTCCACTATGTTCAGAGTACAACCTTGTGATAACCAACACTCTATTTAAGCACAAGGACACACACAAGAAGACATGGATGCACCCAAGATCCAAGCACTGGCACTTATTAGACTACATCATAGTCAGGCAGAGAGACATAAGGGATGTAATGGACACCAGAGCAATGAGAGGCACGGACTGTGGTACTGATCATGTTATGCTGAGATCTAGATTAAAGATCTGCAGATGAAAACGGCACTGCAGGACGGGTGCGAAGCCACCACGGAAGGTAAACACTAGTGCACTGAAAGGCCAAAAGAAGCAGGAAGAACTTACACAGGAGATGGATGAAAACTTAAAAGACTGGGACAGCAACAGCTGAGAGAATGACATAGAAGAGAAATGGGCAATACTGAAGGATATGGTGTATCAGACTGCAAGTGATGTATTAGGCTACCCTGAGAGGAAACATCAAGATTGGTTTGATGAGCATGATGAACACCTGGAGAAACTACTAGAAGCAAGGAATACAGCTAGGCAGGAAAACCTACAGTGTAACACAAGGTCGAAGAAGAAGAAATACTCAAAGGCTCAGAGTGAGCTACAGAAGTACACCAGAGAGATGAAGTCCAACTGGTGGGATGAAAAAGCGGAGAAACTTCAAACTGCAGCAGACAGGAAGGACCTGAAAACATTCTTCACAGGTTTGAGAGAAATCTACGGCCCTAAACCAAGAGGATTGATCCAACTAAAGGCTATGGGTGGTGAAACAGTTTTGCAGGAGAAAGACAAGATCCTGGACAGATTTGCAGACCACTTTGACCAACTACTAAACAACCCTGGAGATCTCACTGAAGAGGCTAAAGAAGCTCTAGTGCAGCGACCAGCTGTATCAAGTCTGGATGAACCACCAAATTTTGATGAACTAATAGCAGCTATCAGGACAACACAGGATGGTAAAGTTCCAGGAAGGGATGGAATTCCAGCAGGTGTGGAAATTTGGTGGTGTTCAGCTGACCAACTGCCTGCACAAGCTCATCCAGGAGATATGGTATGCCCAGAAAATACCTCAAGACTGGAAGGATGCAAGTATTGTGCCTTGGTTAGAGAAAGGTGACAGGAAAGATTGTGAAAATTAACGAGGTATATCACTGCTATCCACAGTTGGTAAGATTCTCTCACATGTACTACTTAACAGACTCAGTGAACACATCTCGCAGAATGTACTACCGGAAACCCAGTGCAGCTTTAGAAGTGGAAGAAGCACAATGGACATGATTTTCTGCTTGATACGGGTTCAAGAAGAGTGTATCGAACAGACCATGCCGCTTTATGTAGTCTTCATAGACTTCACTAAAGCCTTCAATACTGTTTCGCGACAAGGACTTTGGCAGGTACTCAAGAAATATGGTTGTACAGAGAAGTTTGTCAGCCTGATCGAGGCACTCCATACAGGTATGCAAGCAAACGTGGCAATGAGTGGTTCAGTATTTAAAGACCTTCAGTAAGCAACGGGGTGAAACAAGGGTGTGTGCTGGCACCTACTCTTCTCACTATATCTGGCAGCCATGCTTGAGGTGGCCTTCAAAGACACTTCAGAAGGAGTATACATTCAAACAAGGAAAGAAGCAGACTTGTTCAGTGTGGCACAGTTTAAAGCCAAGAGTAAGACATCGATAAAGGTAGTCAGAGAAATGCCCTTTGCCGACGACAGTGCTCTAGTTGCACACAGTGTGGAAGATGTGCAATCTTTAGTGGAGAAATTTGCAAGAGCAGCTAGCCAATTCAGCCTCCAAATCAACATCAAGAAGACAGAGTGCCTTTATCAACCACCAAAGTTCCAGTTATCAACATCACGACCAGAAGAGATCAGCACTGGTACAGAGCCACAAGTCAAGTGCAAGACTTTCAAGTACCTAGGGAGTACTGTTTCAGAGAATGCTAGGCTGGAGGATGAACTGTCTCTTAGAATGGGAAGAGTGAGCACTGTGTTTAGAAACTTGTAGTAGTAGTAGTAGATTAGTTTATTTGACAGGGACAGTGCAATAAACATAGACAATTAATCAAAGACAATCAATCTGATGTGTTGCACATAGAGTGTATAGCTATTAGCTAATTTGCAACTCTTGTCCCTGGATGGGCTTTAGAAAAAAGAATCAAGATAAAAATATACACAATAACCACATACATCAATGCAGAAAAATTATAAATACACAATTATAAATATTATAAATATTATAAATACA
Source organism: Pholidichthys leucotaenia (assembly GCA_020510985.1). NCBI lineage: Eukaryota > Metazoa > Chordata > Actinopteri > Cichliformes > Pholidichthyidae > Pholidichthys > Pholidichthys leucotaenia. Next base: position 61,264,327 of record CM035836.1, read on the forward strand.
CAAATATAACGGCCTGACTCACCTTTAACATAAATATTATAAATACACAAATATAACAGCCTGACTCACATTTAACACATATAACATAACTCACATTTGCCTATTTCAGGCCTTCCTCCCTCCGTCACTCACTATAAACAAACACATTTATTCCTTCCCTTCATTCACTCTCACTTTGCAGACAAATAATTCATACATGAGTACATTCTTGTTTATTTTTCAGCCAGTTTTTAACATTTTTAGTGAATGTTTTGAGGGAGAGACTGTGGAATAATCAACATGTGTCTATCCGTGTGAAATGCAAAGTGTACAGAGCGACAGTACTGGCTACTCTATTGTACGGTGCTGAAAGTTGGACCGTCTACAGAGTGCAGGTGAAGAAACTCCACGCATACATGAGACACTTTCAAGCCATAATGAACATCTCATGGAAAGACAAGATAACCAACATAGAAGTGTTGAAATGAGCTGGTCTACCATCAGTGGAGGACATGCTAATACAGATGAACCTGAGATGGCTCGGACATGTTGAGAGGATGGACCACCAGTGTCTCCCGCGGCAGTTACTTTACTCACAGTTATGCAAGGGCAAACGCAATCAGGGTAGACCAAGGCTCAGATTTAAAGACACTGTAAAAAGAAACTTGAAGAAGTTGGACATAGACAGGAGTTCCTGGCAGCAGAAGGCTAAGGACAGAGCTTTGTGGAGGAATCTGATCAGACCTAAATGAAACGGTCATTGTCGCCCACGACAGACTGCTATGATGATGATCCGTGCACACCGGCACCTGGTGGTAACCGCGGACCAGATCCACTTTGGAAAAAGCACGATCCCTGGTCAGGTGCACGGAAAAATCCTGGATAAGTGTAATAGGATAGCGATCGTGTTCCGTCGTGTTGGTCAAGTGCCGGAAATCGCCGCATGGCCGCCACGACCCGTCGGCTTTAGGCACCATGTGTAGGGGGGATGCCCACGGGCTGTTGGAGCGCCTGGCGATTCCCAACTGTTCTAAGTTGGCAAACTCCTCTCGCGCGCTGGCCAGTTTAACTGCGTCCAAATGCCGAGGTCGTCTGAATACTGGCGACCCTTTTGTAGTTATGAAATGTTAGACCCCATGTTTTGTTATTGTAGCGGAAAATGTCAGGACCGTGAGTGCTGGGATCTGAGTGAATAACTGTTGGTACTTCCTTCCAGGAGCTCTAACGTTAGCCAGTGTTGTCAACCCAGCTCCCCGAGCTGTACAGGGCAGAGAGGCAAAAGAGACATTGTCTACTAATCTCCTATTAGCAACATAAACTAATAACTCATAAGCACATAAAAAATCTCTGCCTAAAATGGGGGCGGAACATGCAGCTACCACAATGTTCCACTGGAAGTTGCGCCCATGTAAGCATATTGTCAGTGTCCGTTCACCAAATGTCCTGATGGTGGATCCATTGGTGGCAGTCAGCTTGGGACTGCTGACCGCTATCCCCTGCCACCTCGTCTGCGTTGACCAGAGGGATGAGGCTCTTCTGGGAGCCAGAGTCCACCAGAAACAGTCTCCCCAAATGTGCGTCTGTGACATAAAGCAGCTTGTTTCTGTCGCCAGCAGTCGCAGATGCTACTGACTGCTGGTCGTGCCGTTTCCTGCGTCTCCTGGTGTCTGCTCCGGCTACCACCCAAGGCTCCTCAACCTTGCTGGAATCCCTCCTGGACGCTGGTGCTGCTGCATTCACACTGAGAGTTCTGGTCACTAAAATGATGCGATCCGCTTCCTGCACCAGTGCGCGGTAGTCCTTCGTCACCAGCGATGGCGAGTTGGCCAGGATCGCCCTTGCTGCAGTTGGTTGATTCCTGAGGAACAGGTGGGCGGACAGGAAAGACTCGTTGTTTCTACCCATCAGAGCCAACATGCTCTCCATTAGCTCTACGGCAGATCTGTCCCCCAACTCTGAACGTGTTAGGAGTCTCTCTGCTCTTTTGCTGTCCAAAAGGGTATAGCACTGGAGAAGCATCCTTTTGAGCGCCTCGTATTTCCCCTGGCCCGGTGGCTCGTGGAGCACGCTCGTTACCCGTTGTGTGGCACGCGCGTCCAGCGCAGCGACCACGTAGTAGTACTTTGTGTCATCTGTTGTTATCCCGAGGAGTGCGAATTGGGCTTCTGTGTGCACTGCTCCACCGACTGCACGGTGGCGCAGTGGTTAGCACCGCGGCAGCACAGTTTACCCTCGGCCGGAGGATCGCGGGGATCATGAGATCGTGGGTTCGATCCCTGCCCCCGGCCAACGGTGATCTGTGTGGACTTTGCATATTCTCCCCGTGTTTGCGTGGGTTTACTCCGGGATTTCTCCGGTTTCCTCCCACATGCTAAAAACATGCAGGTTAGGGAGTAAAGGGGCGCTTGCGCACGCAGCGACCGGCAGCTGGTGGATTGTCACCGGACTGCAGAACAAATCTACCTACGGGTACAAAATAAGTCCAAAAAAAAAAACCCCACGCTGTCGGGTTGTGAAGCCAGATGTCGGGGAGCTTGACTGAAACGGCGCACGTGGCATTGGTGCTCTGTCTCCCGGTAGTCTCCTTGGCAGTCCTCTTCTCCCTCTTCATGGCACGTCTCGTGGTCACCAGTGTGGAGAAAGGATGCAGACGAGGCAACGAGCTGAATGACAAGACTTTTATTCTTTCTCAATCAAAAAGTATAGCAAAAGAGCATCCTGGGCCTCTGTGGATTCCTCTTTTATATCTTTATTCCCATGCATGAGGCCCGGCACTTCCGACCATAACCATTGTTATTTGAACAAAGAATTGTGTGGCACATTAACATAATATAACGCCAGCAATGCTCCAATACGCTTCTTATCTCCGGCATTTACTCCTCTCCCCGGGGGGTGCATAATCCTTAATGTCCCATCTGACAACCCCCATTAGAAAAATCCTGAAGACCTTCAGTCAAAAACCAGGCTGGATCAGAGTGTCAGCAAATTTAATTGCACTGGCCAGCAGAAGACAGTACAGAGTACAGCTCTCTCAGACTGCTGCAGTGCTTTGGCTTAACTAACAGAGTGTGTCTGGCTAATATACACTACCGTTCAAAAGTTTGGGGTCCCCCAGACAATTATTTTGTGTTTTCCATGAAAAGTCACACTTATTTACCCCCATGTGTTGTAAAATGAATAGAAAATATAGTCAAGACATTGACAAGGTTAGAAATAATGATTTGTATTTGAAATAATAATTTTTTCCTTCAAACTTTGCTTTCGTCAAAGAATCCTCCATTTGCAGCAATTACAGCATTGCAGACCTAACATGATTGCACAAGGGTTTTCTAATCATCCATTAGCCTTCTGATGCAGTGAGCAAACACATTGTACCATTAGAACACTGGAGTGATAGTTGCTGGAAATGGGCCTCTATACACCTTTGTAGATATTGCACTCTTTATAAGTTCATTCATGACTCAGTGTGATAAGGTTTGCTGATCTTCTTGATCATTTCATTCATGACTAAGATTGTATCTGCTGAATCCCTGCAGAAAATGCTAGTGATAAGCTGTACAGTCAGTGATGGAACTGAACAGTCACATCAGCATCCTTCAGTCTGTTTTTTCCACTACTCAACAACTCCAAATATGGAAACAGGATTTCCTAGGTATACACATTAAAGGCCAAATGTCACGTAATTTTTTTTTCTAAATGACAACGAATTTAGATAAAATACACATAGCTTAAACCAAATATTCATACCGGAGACCATATCACCCACCTGTATTTACATAATTGCACAAAATACACCAGGTGAAGGCCCCACCTTGCTTGCTGGCTTGTGACGGCCAGTCCAGACCACGCCCATGTTTTTGACATCACCAGTTGTACCCTGGCTGCCCTGCCTATCCACATTCACACTTATCAACATTAGACAATCATGACGGAAAGTGACAGCAATTGTGAACAAATTAGTTTAGTTTTGTCTTTTTTTTTTGTCAGTGGTTCAGACAGTGACAGAGGCACTGAACCTTACCAGTTCGAGCCGTCCGAGACGGAATCAGATGCTTTGTCTGATGACAACAGTTCCAACGATGACCAGAGAGCAGAACCAGTGGAAAATGTCATTGAACTAGACATTAATCGCCTCCAGAATTGCGAAGCCGGAGGGGGTCTGTCGAGGGTGCCCCATAAATATTGATTTTTCGGAAGCCATTATTATTACCGTGGAGGAGAGCCGCTGCTGTCAAGAAATTGACCAGATCAATATGAAAATGGAGGCGCATACCTGTCAAGTGAGACGTTTTCGCCGTATTTTGGTGCCAAGCGCGGCTGTGGGAGACGGCGGAGTGGTTTGGGACACTTTTCTGGGAAATGTTTTAAATGTAGTTCGTGTTGTTATTGTCAAATATTTTAAGGAAAATACGGGGAAAAAGCAGTTTTAGCAAAAACGGGCGTATTGCCATTTCTGTACGCCCAAAAGAAAAAATATACTGGAAAAAAAACTGAGTGTCTTGAGGAGCAGTCCTGTGTGTGATCCCTCACAGCTGGGGCGGGCTGATCGCTCAGCGGGAGCTCTTCTCACTGCTGTTCGAAGTGTGGAGTCACTCATTAGTTTAATTGTCTGGGCGGGCTGATCGCTCAGCGGGAGCAATTCTCACTACCATGAGAAGTAATTAGGACAATGGTTTAACACGTTGAGCTGTGCAGCGGTTGCGGAACAGACAGATCCCAGAGAGGTGTGCCTTGTTGCTCCGCCGTTCCTTATAGCCGCTTTTTACGGTGTTGAAGTACGGCGAAAACGTCTCACTTGACAGGTAAGAAAACATTTCCCAGAGAAGTGTCCCTTATTACCCAGCTGTCCCTGATAGTCCCGTTTTAAGGTATGGGTGAAATATCCAATTTTTTCTTTCTTGTTGCTCACTTCAACCTTCCAGTCTCCATATAAACAATCAATTGAAATACCCCAAGCATCAAACTAGGGTGCAATCGATTTCGTCACTTCCGTCTTCTTCCCCAGGCGATTCCAGGGGCCGTGTCAGGCCAAGCGCGGCAGTTTTAAATTAACGAATATTCCGTTGTTACTGAAGCATATGCACCAAGACCCGAACGGATCGGTTCCCTTTTATATCTAGTTTCAAGATATTTAAAGTACCCTGTTACGTGACATTTGGCCTTTAAGCTTTAAAAAGAAAAATTCATATTCAGAAAATTCATATAACTCAGTGTAACATAGAATTATTCCATCATTACCCTCCTTTGATGCCCAAAAGGCATCATAAAAGAAAAGTGGTTATGACGTTGAAACCGTGTTTTTTAACAATTCTTTGTCCCACTGCTTCAATCACCTTGCCAGGTGACAGGCAAAAGAGTTCATTAGCTGTTGGTGGGCACCACTGATGAGTCCTGGATTCGGGACCTTTATAGCGTGATTCCAGACAGATGGTCTTCTTTCCTTTGTATAGTCACCTATGAATTGCTCATTGAAATGAAGCCGTTTGCATCCCCATGATGGCAATCTGGGCCCCTCCTCATCTGTCTCAGTCTCCTCCTACACTCCGCCTGAAAGGAAGGACAAAGGATACAAGTGTCGCTTGCAAAATCCAATTGTGTTTTGTTTTTATTTTTCTTACAATTATAATATTTCAAATTGATTAAAGCAGTAGCAGACATGACTGCTTTTATTCTTAGTTTTAAATAAATGGTGCATCATTGCAACATATAACAAATTGAGCCACACATTGGTTATTCAGTTTCCTGTGTAGTCCAGTGTAGTGTGCTAAGGTCACTCCTCTTGACACACACTCATTCAGCCGATAATCAGGCTTTACAAGAGCATTTTGACGCTGTTAAATCATATTTCTTTCATTTTCTGTCTGCTGTCACTTTAATCTTGTTGAAATTAAAATTTTACTCACCGCTGCTTTGAGTGGTCTTTGAGACTAGAAAAAGCCCTATATAAGTACAGGTCCTTATCCCCTAATCCCTTACCAATAGAAGAAGCATCTTCTTAGTTTTATTTGGTTTACTGCTTTTACCTATGGAGAAAACAAAAAAACAACCATATGTCCAAATACTTAACACTTACCTGTATACAGTCTAAACCCAATTCATTTGAAATGTTATTGTGCAAACAATGTTATGTTTCGACGGTAGACATGACAAGGCAAGCTTATAGGTTAGTCATCATTATTACTTGTGTCCGTGACGGGATGGATTAAAGGTGGCAGATTGAGCTCAGGATTTCAGTCAGTGTTCATGCCACTCAAAGAAAAAATAGACAATTACAGTGATCCCTCGCTACTTCGCGCTTCACCTTTCGCGCCCCTCAGTGCATCGCGGATTTTTCAGAAATATTCATCAAAAATTCAAAATTGAGAAAAAATGGGCGGGCGCTAGCAGAAGGCAGGGAGACTACATTAGAACATCAGGTATCAACACGGAGAGCCGCTCAACTCAAAATCCACCTCTCTGACCACCGCTCCACTCCTCTCCGCCCACCTCTTCACTGCTCGGGAATCTCGCAAGCTGATTGGCCGAGACGTTTTACCTCGCAAGCTGATTGGCCGAGACGTTTTACCCAGCTTTCTCCCTGCAGAGCGCCCATACCCACCGAAGGAAGACCGCATTCATTGTTCTTTATCGCTAGTCTCGCAGCGTGGAACTTTTCGCTGTTCTCTTGTCCCTTTTTGTGTGAAATAGTCTTCCCGTCGAGCCACTACGCCGCCTCCTGCAGCTGCCCTCGACAATCCTGCGCCTCTAGCACCTGACGATGAGGCGTCACCTGAGGAGCAGTAAAGCTCTCATTAACCTGTGCAGTACGTAAATCATCTTCATCTTGAGTTACGTATCTTGTTATAAAAATAAGAGTTCTAAAAACATATTTATGTACACTTTATTTACATCTACGTATGTATGTACACTTACACACACACACACACATATCATATGAGAGAGAGTGAGAGAATGAACGTATGTGTTATTTATGGGTGACGTCATTAGGGGTGACGCTACTTCGCGGTTTTTCACTTTTCGCGGTCAGTTCTGGAACCCATTAACCGCGATAAGTGAGGGATCACTGTATCTGCTTGATGGACCCTTGGTCTGCATTTTCCTCAGACTTATAATGAATGTTTAAACCAGTAATTTTCTAGATTTCATTAACCCATGATATACTCACCTTTTAAGTCAGTATTTAACTTTCTTCAGCTTCGTTTTTTCCTGTGTTTGCCAAACTGTTAAAAGGTCATTAACCCCTTGCACTCTGGTCAGTTTCCCTAAAAACGCCTAAAAATAACATACCCAAAGTAAATCAAAAGCTGTTCTTCAACCCTTTGCAGCATCTTCATGGGGTTGGTCTCATTTAAAAGAAAACACTTTAATTTTTTTGGCAAAACAGTCATAATCTCTCTAAGTGCTCCTGCCACTGAGTTACAGTCATCTAAACATACTGAACTTGAAGAAAATAAATTTCGCCCGGGTGTTTTTTTGGATACAAATGCTTGCAAATAACACACAGCTGTCAGATCCAGGCTGGAAAATGCAACAGAAATGTAGAACCAAGTGTTGTCCAGCTGAGGTCAAAATTTTTTAACAATACCACAAAAAATGAATATATTACACAGCTTTTTCCTCAGGTTGTTCCCAGGCGTTTTTGAACTGTGCCAAATTGTGCCAAATGGCATAGTTTGGAAAAACTTATGTAACTTTGGAATGATTCAATATAGAAGCTTCATCTTGGGCTCTAATGAAAGGTGACACTCAGGGCTGTGTGTGTGTGGGGTGGGGTGGGGGGTTGTTTATTCATTCATTCATGAATGAATGAATGAACAAACAAGCCCCCACACACAAAGAAGCATGTCACGTAAAAATGTGTGGCTTTTTTTTTTTACAAGAAAAAATAACCTACAGTGCACTAAAAATTATACTAAAATATCTGTAATGTAGAAGATAACAACACCCCCCCCCCCCCCCCCGCTACAGAGGATGACATCGCCCATTGCTACGTGACGGTGCGCCGCGGTCTACTACGCACAGTTGTACTAAAATATCTGCAATAGATCTGCAATCCGCTACAGAAGAGTACCTCACGCTGGGACTGTACGGCGTAGAGGCGCGGCCCCCGGGTGGCGGATGGGGGATTGCACACGTGGACCAACGCAGTCTAAGGGAAGGACACCCTGACAGAAAACCCTGGTCCTCCAAGTCTGGGGGTTGGGCAGAAGGCCAACTACCTTCTCCTGTTAAAAACTAGAGTTACAGAAACTATGGACATCAATCTACGAGACAACCTGGGATGAGCAGGGATCGCCGACTCCGGCAACATGACAGCGGTGGGTGAAAGCCTACGGGAAGCTCAGCGCCCGACGAAGTCCATTGTGAGCCCCAAATACAGACTGAACATCGGACACTGGAACGTCAGGACCATGTTCAGAGAAGGAGCAGCAGCACAGATAGCGAGGGAGATGGAGGGATATAAATTAGACATTCTAGGGATCAGTGAATACAGGTGGACGGGAGCCGGAAAGATACAGCTAGCATCAGGGAAGACAGTGCTCTACAGTGGGGACAAGGAGCTGCACGAAGGAGGAGTCGCCATCATGGTCAGCCAGCAAGCAAGGAGAACATTCATGGAATGGACACCCATCAGCAAGAGAATCATCACGGCTCGATTCTATTCAAGACAGAGAAGGGTCACCATCATACAAGTTTACGCCCCCCACAACGAAAAGGAGGAAGCAGAGAAGAAGCAGTTTTACCAGGAGCTACAGGAAGCAGTTGATGGATGCAACAAGAACGACATCATTATCATCATGGGTGACTTCAACGCCAAGGTGGGCAGGGGCAACACCGGATACGAGAGGACGATGGGGGTGCATGGCCTGGGAGAGCAGAACAACAATGGGGAGAGGCTGTGCGAGTTCAGCCAGATGAACGGCCTCGTCATAACCGGGACGCTATTTCCTCACAAGGACATTCACAAGGCCACATGGGTATCAGCTGATGGGAAGGTGAGGAATCAAATAGACCACCTGTTGATCAGCGGGCAGTGGAGATCATCTGTCCTGGACTCTAGGGTACAGAGGGGAGCAGATGCCAACAGCGATCACTACCTGGTGAGGACCAGCATCAAGATGAGACTCAAGGCCCACAGAGACGACAACAGAGTCAAGCCAAAGCTCAACATGGAACGGATAAAAGATGAAGAAACGAGGACGACATACTGCGAGGCAGTAAGGAGCAAAATGGAAGAAAACGGGACAGAGAGTAAAGATGTAGAAGAGGTGTGGGAACAGCAGAGAAACGCATATGTCAACGCTGCAAAGGAAGTGTTAGGTTATAGGAAGGGGAAGAGCAAGCCATGGATCAGTGAGCATACCTGGAAACTGATCGATGAGAGGAAGGACATCAAAACAAGGATGGACAGCACCCACTCAGAAAGAATCCGGAACAGGAGGAGGGAGGAGTACAAAGAGAAAGACAAGGAAGTGAAAAGGAGTGCCAGGGAAGACGAGCGAAAGTGGTTGGCTGAGAAAGCACAGAGAGCACAAACTGCAGCGGAGAATGGACAACAGAAAGAATTATACAACACATTGTGAAGCAGCTAACAGGACAAGGCACAAGACAAGCAGCAGCAGTGAAGAGCAAGAACGGAGATCTACTGAAGAACAAGGAGGCAAGACTGGCAAGGTGGAAGGAGCATTTCCAGGAAGTCCTCAACAGAGGACTGGGAGCCCCCATAAGCAGAGGAAGAGGAGAGAGAACTTGATATCTCAACCGAAGCCCCAACTTTAGAAGAAATAAGATCAGCTCTACGCACACTCAACAATGGAAAAGCAGCAGGAATTGACCAGGTTACGGCAGAGATGTTGAAAGCGGACCCAGAGCACACCAGCACAGAACTGAAGAGACTATTCGATCTCATATAGGAGAAGGAGGCAGTTCCCGACCAATGGATGAAGGGGCTCATTTGCAAAATTCCAAAGAAAGGCAACCTTCAGGAATGTGGCAACTGGAGAGGAGTCACGCTACTGCCACTGGCCAGCAAAGTCCTCAGCAGGGTCCTGATTAATAGGATACAAACAGGGGTGGATCCGTCGCTCATGAAGGAACAAGCCGGGTTTAGAAAAGGAAGAAGAACAACAGAACAGATATTCATACTGAGGAACATCTTGGAGCAAACCAATGAATGGAATGCCACTCTATACATTCACTTTGTGGACTTTGAAAAGGCCTTCGACTCCATCCACAGAGACAGCCTCTGGATCATCATGAGTGAGTACGGAATCCCCAAAAAACTCATCAGAATGGTTCAAACGTTGTACAAGGACTTCCAATGCTCGGTCATAGATGAAGGAGAGACAACAGACTTGTTCCCTGTTATCACAGGAGTAAAACAGGGATGCTGCATGTCAGGGTTTCTGTTCCTGCTGGTAATTGACTGGGTCATGAAGAAGACCACAGATGGAGAAAGAACAGGCATAAGGTGGAACTTCTCAACCCTGCTGGAAGACCTCAACTTCACCGACGATCTCGCGCTTCTGTCATCCACCATGAATCACCTACAGCAAAAGACAGCTAGATTGGAGGAAAACGCCTGCAAAGTCGGACTGAAGATGAACGACCACAAGTGCAAAGCCATGAAGGTGAACAGGCACTACCATCACCAGGGACCTCAAATGGGAGCTGACCATCAGCTCACTCATCAAAAAAGCCCAGCAGAGGATGTTCTTCCTGCGGCAGCTGAGGAAGCTCAAGCTACCCACCAAGATGTTAGTGCAGTTCTACACAGCCATCATCGAGTCCATCCTCACCACCTCCATAACCGTGTGGTACGCAGGGGCCACTGCCAGGGACAGACTAAGGCTGCAGCGCGTCGTGCGCACTGCTGAGAAGGTGATCGGCTGCAAGCTCCCATCTCTCCAGGATCTGTACATCTTCAGGACCCGGAGGCATGCTGGCCGGATCATAGCCGATCCCTCACACCCTGGTCACGTACTGTTTGCCCCCCTCCCCTCTGGTAGAAGACTTCGGTCCATCCAGACTAAAACCTCCCGTCACATGAACAGCTTCTTCCCCTCTGCCATTAGACTGCTGAACACTAAGTGACTCTCGTGCACCATGTACAGCAGCTCAACCAGACTCATGTCAATCATCACTGTTTTCTTCCTGCATTACCGACTGCACTATATAGTTCTCCACAGTATCTGCTGCTGGCTAATATATATTTTAACCGTTGACCAGTATCACTTAATCTTATCCTACACTTTATTACATGTATAGTTTATTTCTCTTATCTTATCATGTTTAATGTTGCAGCATTGTACCGAGACAAATTCCTAGTTTGTGTACTACATGAACAATGGCAATAAACCTGATTCTGATTCTGATTCTGAGTAAGTCTGCGGAAAAGTTGAGTCAGAGGGAATGAAGTAGAAGAGGTGGAGAGCTTCACTTATCTTGGAGCCACGGTAGCCAAGGACTGAGGCGGAGGAGCCGACGTCAAGAGAAGGATAGCCTTGGCCAATGCCCAGCACAAGCGGCTGAGCAAAATCTGGGCAACTGGAAAAATCAGCAAGAAGACGAAAACCTCCCTGCACAGAAGCCTGGTGCTGTCAGTGCTTTTGTACGGCTGTGAGACTTGGAAGCTGACCAAAGGAGAGGAGGAAAAGCTGGATGCATTCCAAGCCAAGTGTCTGAGAAGGATATTCAAGGTGCGCTGGCAGCAACATATATCCAACAAGACAATCCTGGAAATGGCAGAAACCAAGAAAATCAGCGAGGTAATCAGAAGAAAGAGATGGAACTGGATCGGCCACATTCTCAGGAAAGACCCGAAGGACGACTGCGCTGTAGCCATGGAGTGGACCCCGGAAGGACGCAGGAAAAGAGGCCGCCCAAAAACAACCTGGAGAAGGATGGTGGAAGTAGAGCGGACCGTTACTGGCTGGAGCTCTTTAGGCGAAGCACGCCACGTAGCTGCAGACCGATACCAGTGGCAGATTGATGTCCAGGCCTTATGTGCCTCCTGGCACGGAGAGAATTAAGGTTAAGGCACTAAAAATTATACTAAAATATCTGTAATGTAGAAGATAACACCCCCCCCCCCCCGCTACAGAGGACGGACATCACCCATCGCTACGTGACGGTGTGCCGCGGTCTACTACGCACAGTTGTACTAAAATATCTGCAATAGATCTGCAATCCGCTACAGAAGAGTAGCGGGGGGGGGGGGGGGGGCGTTCACGGTCCGGACGCAGTGCACGGGTCCATCATGTAGCGATGACGCACAGTTGTAATTTACCGATCGGTCAAAAGTCATTTTGATTACAATTTTCAGGGATGAAGAATAATTTAGCTTATAACACTTACCTGTCCACAACAGCAGTGTCGCTGGCGAACTTCGTACAAAAAGTTGCAAATGGCGGCCAGCCAGCAATTCTGGAATGTCAGCGCGACACCCACTCTCAAGACGCTACGCCCAGACCAATCAGTGGCCAGCAGTGGCTTGACGTAACCGGGCCGGTACGCTTCGGATCATGCTGTGGAGCAGTCCCAAAAAAATAGGAATAGTTCTAAAGAAACAGAACTGTAAGGACTTCCGGTTCCTAATGGAAAAGCAGGCAAACTGTGCCGAACCGTACTGAGCCAAACCGTACTGACCCTACTGGAAAAGTGCCTTATGTCTCCCAGCTGGTCTGGGAAAGCCTTGGTATCCTCTCTGAAGAGCTGGAGCAGGTGGCTGGGGAGAGGGAAGTCTGGACTTCTCTGCTTGAACTGCTGCCTCAGCAACCCAGACTTCCGGAAAAGCGGTAGAAGATGGATGGATGGATGGATTTGGGGTGTTCATGGGCTGTAAGCCATAATCATCAAAATTAAAATAAACACTTGCAATACATCACTCTCTGTGTAATGAATCAGTATAATATATGGGTTTCACTTTCTGAAATGAGTGACAAAAAACATTTAACTTTTTCATGATGTTCCAATTTTGTGAGACGTACCTGTATGATGCTTGAATACAAGAACAATGTTTTTTTTCTTTTTTTCATTAAGAGACACAGAGACCTTAGTTTAAATAGAATTCATGTTCTAAGTCAGTGGTGTCAAACTCGTTCCATGGAGGGCCAAGACCCTGCATGTTTTACTTCCACCCAGTGTCTTCAGCAGGTGTTTTCACTGATCAGCAATCAGTGGGAAGAAATTCAATGAAATCACCTGTTGAAGACACTGGGTGGAGGTAAAACGTGCAGGGTCTTGGCCCTCCATGGAATGAGTTTGACACCCGTGTTCTAAGTGATATTCAGTGTTTCACAAGATATTTTGACACCATGATCAGTAAAGATAATATTGACAAAGAATCCTTTCTATCAGCATGGTTAATTAAAATACAGGCACCCCTGATGACACTGTCAGTGGGAGAAGGCCTCACGACCTGACTGAAATATAGTTTGATTCTAAAGTAAACTGACTATTGACATTTTGAAGTTTGATATTTAAACCTCTTGCACTCCCGTGTACCGCGGGCGGGCACGTCTCTGCGTCCTAGAGCGCATGAGGGCGCTGCGTCCTAGAGCGCACTGAAAAAAAAAAAAAAGCTGCATTTCCGTTCTTCCACTACAGACACAGCCGTGAACAGAAAGCCAAAGGAGTGCTTTGATTGGTTTAGATGTGATTGACCTCTCATTCGACTACTAAGAGCCTTGAATTGGGTTTCTGAAACCTTGAAGAACCAATGACTGAAAACCTAGCAAGAAGGACCCGCCTACCATCGGCTGCGAATACAGCCAGCTAATTGAAGCATAGAAGTTCGAAAGCTGTTTTGTGTAAGGCTGGGTGACACACAGGCGTTTGCCAGTCTTTTTTTCTTACTGCTGTTTTTGTTTTGAAAAATCGTTCGCCAAAACCGCAATCATGGAAGCGCAAAACCGCAATAATGGAATTATGGTTTGACCGGGTCGCGTGACCAGAACCACGAGTCCGTAACAAGCGGACCAGCTTCATGTTCGTCTGACAATGAGGAAGAGAAGTTCGCCAGCTACGCTGCTGTTGTGGACAGGTAAGTGTTATAAGCTAAATTATTCTTTATCCCTGAAAATTGTAATCCAAATGACTTTTGATCGATCGGTAAATTACAACTGTGCGTTATTGCGAACGGCCCCCCCCCCCGTCATGTTGTGAACGCCCCCCCCCCCCCCGCTACTCTTCTGTAGCGGATTGCAGATATATTGCAGATATTTTAGTCCAACTGTGCGTAGTAGAACGCAGCGCACCGTCACCGCTTTCCGTCATGTAGCGATGGGCGATGTCCATCCTCTGTAGCGGGAAGGGGGGTGGGGAGTTGTTGTCTTCTACATTACAGATATTCTAGTATAATTTTTAGTGCACTGTAGGTTATTTTTTTCTTGTAAAAAAAAGCCACACAATTTTTACGTGGCATGCTTCTTTGTGTGTGGGGGCTTGTTTGTTCATTCATTCATGAATGAATGAATAAACAACCCCCCCCCCCCCCCCCCCACACACACACACACACAGCCCTGAGTGTCACCTTTCATTAGAGCCCAAGATGAAGCTTCTATATTGAATCATTCAAAAGTTAGACATTTTTCCAAACTGTGCCATTTGGCACAATTTGGCACAGTTCAAAAACGCCTGGGAACAACCCAAGAAAAAAGCTGTGTAATATATTCATTTTTTTGTGGTATTGTTACAAAATCTTGACCTCAGCTGGATAACACTTGGGTCTACATTTCTGTTGCATTTTCCAGCCAGTATCTGAAGCTGTGTGTTATTTGCAAGCATTTATATCCAAAAAAACACCCAGGCAAAATTTATTTTCTTCAAGTTCAGTATGTTTAGATGACTGTTACTCAGTGGCAGGAGCACTTGGAGAGATTATGACTGTTTTGCCAAAAGATTCAAAGTGTTTTCTTTTAAACGAGACCAACCCCATGAAGATGCTGCAAAGGGTTGAAGAACAGCTTTTGATTTACTTTGGGTACGTTATTTTTTGGCGTTTTTAGGGAAATTGACCAGAGTGCAAGGGGTTAAAGACTGGACTTAGAGGACGTGATTATTACGTTTAGAATGACTTCAGATGACACTGATAATTTAGCTTCTGCTACCTTTACTTTTTAATGTTTGCTTGTTTTGTCCTGAATTGTTTGTCTACCTCCCTTTGGGGTGATGTATAGGAAGAAAAGGTGTTTGGGGGGGGGGGCAATATCTGGAATATACTTTAGGAGCAGCTTCCTTATTTGTTGGTCATTCCCTATGTATTGAAGTTTGACAAATCTTATTGGAGATTAACAATTACTGTTATTTGGCAAGCAAACAAGTTAAATTATAGCTAATTTAACTTGGATAGCTATATATCTATTTTTTAAAGGAATCTTTGTATGCCTGATAAGAATGGGAATTTTGAAATTAACAAATTAGTAAGTTAAAAGGGTATTTTACTGAATCCACTGATAACCTGGTAGGATGAATGAGGAACTTTGTTGAATTTAAACCAAAGTTGATGAATTTAACCTCTTGCACTCCGGGATACCGCGGGCGGTCACGTCTCTGCGTCCTAGGGCGCACTAAAAAAAAAAAAAAAAAAAAAGCTGCATTTCTGTTCTTCCACTACAGATACAGCCGCGAACAGAAAGCCAAAGGAGTGCTTTGATTGGTTTAGATTTGATTGACCTCTTATTCGACTAAGAGCCTTGAATTGGGTTTCTGAAACCTTGAAGAACCAATGACTGAAAACCTAGCAAGAAGGACCCGCCTACCAATGGCTGCGAATAGATTTTTTAGATTTTGATTTAGTATACTTTATTGATCCCCAGAGGGGAAATTGAGGGTCATCCACCACCTGGATGGAGGAAGCAGCCACGATACGGCGCTATCCCTTAACCATTCACACACACATTCACACCTAGGGCCACTTTAGAGTCTCCAGTTAACCTAACGTGCATGTTTTTGGCATGTGGGAGGAAACCGGAGAAATCCCGGGGTAAACCCACGCATACACGAGAAAAACATGCAAACTCCACAGAGATCGCTGTTGGTCTGGGGCTGGGATCGATCCCACGGTCCCCACAATCCCCCGGCCAAGGGTAAACTGTGCTGCCGCAGTGCTAACCACTGCGCCACAGTGCAACATGTAAGGGGCTGCACGTTCGTGCTGTGTATGTACTTAAGGTGTGTGTATTTTGATTGGAGAGTCCAAACAGGATCTGCTCGGAATGGCGACGTTTTGACACAGCAATGTATTGTGACAGGTAAACACCACATCATATTGATAGTCAAATCTTTTGCTTTTTAAGTTAAAGTATAGTTAAAGTATAGGTAAAGTATAGGTAAACCGCTTGTTTATTTATTTTTGTTTATTTTTTATCAGATCATTTCTGTGATCCTGTAGTGTATCTTGCACCTTGGGGAATGGGAGTTGTTCAGTCACCATTAGAATTTAGTTTATATTAGATTAGATTTAGATTAGATTAGATTCAACTTTATTGTCATTACACATGTATGAATACAAGGTAACGAAATACAGTTTAGCATCCAATCAGAAGTGCAAAGGACAGCAGTGCAGTATATACGGTAATTAACAGTATGTGCAATTTAAGCAAATATATGCAAATATATGCAGCAGTGCAGAAGTTAAGAGTACTGTTATGTGCAAATAATGTACAATAAGTTAGATGTAGTTATGTAGTTATACAGTTATGTACAGGTGAGGATGGTAAGAGATAATGGTAAGAGAGTCAGCGGGGAACTAAGTTCAATAACGTGACAGCTGTTGGAAAGAAACTGTTCCTAAACTTGCTGGTTCTAGTCCGAAGGCTTCTGAAACGTCTTCTGGAGGGGAGAAGCTGGAACAGTCCATGAGCAGGATGGTTGGAGTCCCTAAGAATGCTGCGTGCCCGGCGCAGACATCTTTTCCTGTAGACGTCCTCTATAATTGGAAGTGGAGTCCCTGTGATGCGTTGGGCGGTTTTCACCACCCGCTGCAGCGCCTTACGGTCAGCGACAGAGCAGCTCCCATACCAGACTGTGATACAGTTGGTCAGGGTGCTCTCTATCACGCAGCGTTAGAAGTTGCCCAGGATGTCAGTTGACAGATGGTTCTTCTTCAGTGTCCTCAAGAAGAAGAGGCGCTGATGGGCCTTCTTGATCAGGCTGGTGGTGTTAACTGACCAGGTCAGGTCCTCCGAGATGTGGGTCCCCAGGAATTTGAAGCTGGGGACACGTTCAACAGCTATGCCATTGATATGGATGGGGTCATGTGTCTCTTCCCTCTCCTTCCTGTAGTCCACTATGAGCTCCTTGGTTTTGCTGGTGTTAAGGAGCAGGTTATTGTCAGCGCACCAAGTAGCCAAGTGCTCAACCTCTGCCCTGTAATCTGACTCGTCGTTGTCCCTGATGAGTCCAATCACCGTGGTGTCATCTGCGAACTTTATGATGGAATTGGATCCATACATAGGCCTGCAGTCATGGGTGAAGAGGGAGTAGAGGAATGGGCTGAGCACACAGCCCTGTGGTACACCAGTGTTGAGTGTGATGACGGAAGAACGGTTGGGGCCTGACCTAACATGCTGGGGTCTGTTGGTCAGAAAATCCATGATCCAGTTGCAGGTGGAGGTACTGATTCCCAGGTCCCCAAGTTTAGTGAGCAACTTGGAGGGGATAACTGTGTTGAATGCTGAGCTGAAGTCAACAAACAGCATTCTTGCGTAGGTGTTCTTGTCATCCAGGTGTGAGAGTACATAGTGCAGCTCTGTAGAAACCGCATCCTCTGTACTCCTGTTGCTCCGGTAGGCGAACTGATGAGGGTCCAGTGTAGGGGGCAGGCCTTTTTTGAGTTGTGCCAAGACCAGTCGCTCAAAGCACTTCATGACTATGGGCGTCAGAGCCACAGGGCGATAGTCATTTAGGCACGATGGTGTTGAATGTTTCGGCACTGGTACTATTGAAGTGGTCTTGAAGCACGCTGGTACCACGGCCTGGGCCAGGGACAGATTGAAGATGTCTGTGAAGACCCCTGCCAGCTGCTCAGTGCATGCCCTCAGCACACGCCCAGGAATGCCGTCGGGGCCAGCAGCCTTACGTACGTTGACATGACTCAGTGCGTTACGGACGTCGGTGTGGGTGAGTGTGAGGTGGTGGAGGTCATCAGAGGGTGGGAAATTGATGTTCTTTTCGTTATTGTCCTTGTCAAAACGAGCATAGAAGTCATTTAGCTCATTGAGAAAGGGCACAGTCATGGCTATAGGTATGGAGTTGCTGGGCTTATAATCAGAGATAGCTTGAATGCCCTGCCACATGCGTCGGGGGTCAGAGTCCCCAAAATGTTCCTCCACCTTCAGCTTGTAGCTGTGCTTGGCCTTCTTGATGCCCCTCTTCAGATCTGCCCTGGATGAACTGTAGGCCTGTGCATCACCAGATCTAAAGGCATTGTTACGTGCTTTTAGCAGAAGCCGCACTTCTCTGTTCATCCACGGCTTCTGATTTGGGTACGTGGTGATCTGTCTTTCCGTGGTGACACTGTCAATAGTGGTGTTGA
The DNA here is from genome assembly GCA_020510985.1 of Pholidichthys leucotaenia. Classification (NCBI taxonomy): domain Eukaryota; kingdom Metazoa; phylum Chordata; class Actinopteri; order Cichliformes; family Pholidichthyidae; genus Pholidichthys; species Pholidichthys leucotaenia. The sequence continues at coordinate 61,282,844 of CM035836.1, forward strand.
TATGGTCCAGGACTGAGTGGGTGTAAGAGTTGATGTTTATGTGGGAGCCACAGGTAGCCTGAGAGGTGAACATACTCCAGTCTGTGTTCCTAAACTTCTCCTGGAGTACAGAGTCAACCCCCTCTGGCCACACTTTGATGGTCCTCACTGATGGCTTCACCCGGTTGATGAGCGGTACATACTTGGGAGTAAGGAACAAGGATAAATGATCAGACTGACCTAGGTGGGGGAGGGGAGTTGCTGTGTAGGCTCCCACAATATTGGTGTAAACATGGTCCAATGTTTTGTCCCCTCTTGTGTGACAGGAGACATGCTGGTAGAATTTAGGAAGCACTGTCTTGAGGTTAGAGTGGTTAAAATCACCCGCCACAATAAATGCTGCCTCTGGGTGTGCAGTTTGTTGTTTGCTAATAGCTGCATGCAGTTCTTTCATAGCAACCTTAGCATTAGCATCCGGAGAAATGTAAGCGGCTGTTATGATGGTACAAGTGAACTCGCGTGGCAGATAGAAAGGTCTACATTTAACCATGAGAAACTCCAGGTTAGCTGAGCAGTGTCTTTCAACAGTGACAGAGTTCGTGCACCAAGCCTTGTTAATATAAATCCACACTCCCCCCTCCTCTTGTCTTACCGGAGACATCTGCTGCTCTGTCTGCCCGGAGCGTGTGTAGGCCGGCTAGCTCGATAGCATTGTCAGGTATTCCACTGTGAAGCCATGTTTCCGTAAAAATCACGATATTGCAGTTCATAAGTCTCTTATTGTTGGTGATCCGAAGCCGTAGTTCACTCATTTTGCTCGCCAGAGACCGTACATTAGCAAGGAAAATACTGGGTAGCGATAGACGGTGTGGTGTTAGCTTTAGCTTAGCTCTTAGCCCACCGCGCTTACCCCGCCTTTGTTTACGATCTTTACGCCGCCTGCGAGCACTTCCGGTCGGCCGGGAAGCCTGCCGAGCGTCGGGTGTTCTCCAGAGCTCCGGGATGAGACGTAGATTCAGACGTAGGTTGCTGATAAAAAGATCGTTATCGTTGCTTTGTAATCCAATATCCAAAAGCTCATCTCGGGTGTAAGATGTAAAAGCAGAGCTGTTCTGAACGAACATACCCGAAATGAGCAGAAATAACACTGCTAAACCCCAAAATCTGATTGGACGCTGAGCCTCGCGTTGTTTACGCTCCGCCATCTTGCGCCAAAATATATGTTTATATATATATGCAATATATGCAAATTTATGTGTAGTCTATAGTATTTCATCTTTAAACTCATCCAGTAAAGGAACACATTACAAATATTTGAGACCCATTGTAGGGTTTCTTTTTATATTTTAGCAATACAAGCACAAAACACCACCCACACTTGAAACCAGGGCGACACAGCAGTGGCTAAACTTTTATTGATAACGTTATTTCACACCATCACAACAACTCAGTATCTAAACTCAGTGTAAATGGTGTAGAGATTGAAAGGGTATCCAAAATTGAATTCCTTGGTGTTGTGGAGAATGGGGAAAGACGAGGCTGAGTTTATTTCTCAAGTCAGATTTATTCACATTCTCCAACATCCTCCAAAAACAGAAAGAGAGTGTATCTCCCAACATCTGTCCTTTTTATACCCAGGACATCAAACATACAGTCACATGGTACTTAATCCCAGTCACAATGTAACTTCCCCCCAATCTTAACACACTCCACCTCCCAGTCTCTGGCCGCTGGGCGAAATCCCCCAAGGCTGTCTCTTTGCATGCCAAAGACTAAACTTTCACACCCTCGTTTATCTCCAGAGCGGCTCAGTCCTTTGTTCCATCTCAGATGTGAAGCCTAAGGTGGTATACGTATGAATCATACAGTCATATACTTATGTGCATATATGTGTGCCACATGACCCCCCCCCCCCCCCCCCCAACGTCTAAGATGGAACAAACATAATAACAGTCTGCAAGTCATGGTAAAATTATTAGACATCAGTCCACATGTCGCTTGGGCCTCAGTCGCCTCCCATATCTGCTGTAAGCGGGCTTTACCACTCTCGCGGCGCCCTCCTGCTGGGGAGCTGCTGCCTGAGGATTAGAACTGTTGGTCAATCCCTGTGGGTGTCCTGATGAATGCTCCTTAGGGGGTCTGCCGCGCCGAGGAGCCGTAGCCAACAGCACATTTTCGTCGGCCAACACAAAAGCAGGTTCGAGTCTGTTTATGCCAATCTGTTCTTTCCTGCCCCCCAAATCTAACAAAAAATGCTTATCCCCTGTTTCCAGCACTCTAAATGGTCCATCATAAGGTGGTCGCAGCGGTGGGCGATGCGCATTGTGTCTGATAAAAACAAACTCCGCATTTTTTAGAGCCTTAGGCACAAAAACGCGCGGAAAACTGTAGTGAACGGGGCCGGGCAGCAAACCCGCTTCCGCGCCACTCTGCAACCGCTGAGCCGGGGAGCATTCTGGCGCAGAATTATCTGGGAGAAATTTGCCGGGTTGCTGGAGTGGCTGCGCAAAAACTAACTCAGCTGGGGAGGCTTCTAAATCCTCTTTAGGTGCAGAACGTAACCCCAATAAAACCCATGGTACCCTGTCCACCCAATTTGCATCCGTAAGCGACACTCTGAGGGACGCCTTCAATGACCTATGGAAACGTTCAGATAACCCATTAGCCTGCGGGTCGTACGCGGTAGTGCGGTGGATCGTTACCCCCAGGCTGCAGGCCATCGCTGACCAAAGCTCGGAAACAAATTGAGGACCTCTGTCGGACGTAACGTCCGACGGAACCCCAAAGCGCGCTACCCATGCCGTTAAAAACGCACGTGCCACCTCCTCGGCTGTGGTTGATGACAGTGGGACCACTTCCAGCCAGCGCGTGGTGCGGTCTACCATTGTCAGAAGGTGTGTGCACCCCTGTGACAGCGGGAGGGGGCCTACGAGGTCCACGTGAACGTGATCGAACCTCTTAGCCGGAATATGAAACGGCTCCAAGGGAGCTCTCGTGTGCTTGTGAACCTTGGCTCGTTGGCAAGCCATGCAGGCTGCTGCCCACTCTTTAACTTGCTTGCGCAGGCTCGGCCATACAAATTTCTCTCCTACCATTTTGACCGACGCGCGCACCCCCGGGTGCGCCAGAGAATGAATCAAGTCAAAAATGCGGCGGCGCCATGCGGTCGGTACCACCGGGCGCAGTCGACCCGTGGAGACATCGCAGATTAGTGGGGGCATACCTTCTTTAAGCACCCTGTTCTCCAGCCTTAAACCTGTTGGTCCAGACTGGAGCGCGCGCACGTCCGCGTCACTAACCTGAGCCGCGGCCATGGCTGCATAATCTATCCCTGTGCGGATTGCGGCGGCGCGCACTTCCACGTCGCTAGCCTGCTCCGCGGCCATGGTTGCATAATCTACCCCTACGCGGACTGGGGCCGCTACAGCGCGCGAGAGACAGTCTGCCACCACATTAAGTTTACCCGCTACGTGCTGAATATCGTTAGTAAACTCTGAGATTGCAGCCAGCTGCCTCTGCTGCCGGCCCGACCACGGTTCTGAAACCTTGGCCATCGCGAAAGTCAGCGGCTTGTGGTCAACGAACGCGGTGAAACGGCGTCCCTCCAGCCAGAACTGGAAGTGGCGAATGGCCAAGTGGAGAGCTAACAACTCCCTGTCAAATGCGCTGTATTTTCACTCACTATCGCGCAACGTCCTGCTGAAAAAGGCGAGCGGCTGCCAAGCCCCGGCGACCTGCTGATCCACGACCGCCCCTATGGCCACATCTGACGCGTAAGTAGTGAGCGCTATGCGGGCCGTTGGGTCTGGATGTGCTAACAATGCAGCGTTTGCAAGGGCTGTTTTGACCTCCGAGAATGCTCGCTCTCGCTCCGGAGACCATTCGATTTTGCTTGTGGGTTTTCGTTTTTATAGCGTGGCATATAATGGTTGCATGAGCTGCGCTGCGCGGGGGAGGAAACGGTTATAAAAATTTACCATTCCCAAAAACTCCTGTAACGCTTTGACCGTTTGTGGCTGGGGAAAATTTGTTACTGCGTGCACTTTGTCAGGCAGAGGAACGGCTCCTTCTGGAGAGACGCGATGCCCCAAAAAAATCAATCCGCGTCACCCCGAACTGACACTTCGCTGGGTTGATTATTAACCCGTGCTCCCCCAACCTCTGGAAAACTGCCGTGAGGTGCTTTTCGTGTTCGTCTTCGGACGCGCTAGCTACCAAGATGTCATCCAGGTAGACTAAAACGAAGGGGAGATCACGCAACAACTCGTCCATCACGCGTTGGAACGTCTGCGCAGTGCCTTTAAGCCCAAACGGCATGCGCAAAAACTCGAAAACTTGGGTATGTCCTCAGCGCGTACTGGGACTTGATGGTACCCGCGGACCAAGTCTATCTTAGATAAAATGCGCTCCCCCGCCAAATGAACGGAAAAATCTTGGATATGCAGGATTGGGTAGCGGTCGTGTGCTGTAGCGTTATTCAGCCTGCGGAAATCTCCGCAAGGTTGCCACGAGCCGTCAGTTTTAGGGACCATGTGAAGCGGGGAAGCCCATGGGCTTTTTGAATGCCTGATGATGCCCAGCTTTTCCAGGTTGGCGAACTCCTCGCGCGCTATGGTCAGTTTAGCTACATCCAAGCGCCGAGCTTTTGCAAAAACGGGCGGTCCGGTGGTAGTAATAAAATGTTCCACTCCGTGTTTAGCGACGGCTGCTGAAAATGTTGGAACCGTGAGTGCTGGGAACTGAGTGAGTAGTGTGTGGAACTTACCGCTTGCCATTGCGACGTTGGCTTGTTCTGTGGGCGGGGTCACTCGGGCTGCACAGGGAATAGAATAAAAAGTGCATTAACCAAACGCCTATTAGCAAGATCAACCAACAACCCATGTGAGCACAGAAAATCAGCCCCCAACATATTGAAGCTCACTGCAGCTATAACAGAAGTCCACTCAAATGTACAGCCGTGTAGGGACAGAAGCAGAGTCCTCTCACCAAAGGTCTTAATCCTCGAGCCGTTCGCTGCTGACGCTCCGTGGCTTCCGGGACCCACCAGCCGGTCAGCATATGTAGGGATGTTGAAACTCACTTGGGAGCCTGTGTCCACAAGGAATTGCCTCCCGGAACGCGCATCCGTCAAGTAGAGCAGCTTGTTCTCTTCTCCGAGGGCCGCGGCTGCTACCAACCCCCGGCCTTGGCGTTTCCCGAGCGCTTGAACTGGCACGGTGGTATACATTTGCGTGCCCTCTCTGCAAAGCGGCGATGGTAGAAACAGAGGTCGTCTCCTCCGCGATCCTTGGCCCTCGCCGCCGCCATTGTCGGCGGGTCTGCTACCGCCGCCTCTGGCCCCCTGCCATCTCCGGTCGTCGCGCGTAGGGATATCCCAAGTTGTTCCAAATAAGGGAGAAACAATATCATTTCAGAGGAACATGTATATTTCAAATACCTTCAGTGAGAACTACCAACACTGTGTCTCAGTGCAGGGAGTCAGACTGTGGAACGCTTTTGGATCTGAATTAAAATCATGTACAACGCTTGGACAATTTAAACAAAAACTAAAGGAAGAAATACTCCAAACATATAACATAAACAAGATGACTTGTAAAATCACATAAGGATTATCATATCCAGTCTGTGTTGTGCTGTTGCTTAGTTTTTGTCACGTTTTGTCTTGGCTTTGTTCTGATTTGTAATCACTCTTATTTTCTTTTCTTTTTGAATTCTTAGATGGAACATGGGTGGTCAATATATGCTGCAGCTTCAGTCATCACCCATTTCACATAACTTATGTTGAATTGAATAATCCGAGGAGTTGCTGTTTAATTTGACCTTGTTGGATTTTTTTCCCCCTTTGTTATATTATTCTGTTCCTTTCTTTTAATCTAATCTATCCAAAATAAAGAGTCATTCATTCATTCATTTCTCAAATATATTTTAAACTTGCTTTAATTATCCACCACCCATTTCTGTCTTTCATCTAGGCAAGGGGAAAATGATCCACCCAAACTGGACCTTGCCTCACTATTTACAGAGACGAAGGCTGAAGATCTGCTGAACCGGGACTAGTATGAGGGGCCGATCCAGTTGCTTCTCAGTGAGGCAGCGTGGCTGGCGTGTGTGACCCATTACATTTTTTTTTTTTTTTTTTTTAGTTTGAATTTTGCACATTCTAAATAATCTGTAATTTGCTGCTGATTGTAATAAACAATTTAGTGATTTATGTGTTTGCAACATGATTTTCTATTTTTTTTGTCTTGTTAAGACAACAGTGGGAAAAGAGTCAAGAGTACGAACCATTTATCAGTGACTTTGAAAATAATGGCTCATTATTAAGAAACGTAACCAAAAGAATTATTTGCTGAAGACTGTATTGTTGAATGTGCCAGTGCAGAAGACGCTGCACGCTTGAATGACAGTCCCAGTATATGGAGGAATTCTGGGCCATATTAGCATCTGTATTTCCTAATAATGGGATAGAAGAGAGAACCCGCAGGGTCTTGGCCCTCCATGACACATGGTTAGACACCCCTGAGTTCAGGTGTAATGGGATTTAACATTATTATTTGTTGGCAGACTTAAACCAAACCAAAAGTGATCTGTCGAACTGCTGGATTGTTCTTAGACAGCTTTTCCAATCTCTGTATTTAATTTATATCACTTGGTGGTAACCTTCACACACAAAACAAAATGGAGACATCTGCAAAAGTACAAAGGTTTATTGTCAAAATTCTGAGGGCACTACTATAGGAATACAAGTATAGTTCACTGTTGATGCAGAGAATATATATTTATTCAGTATCTACATGTAGTCAGCAATACTCAATACGATATATTTCCAGTAAATCCAAGTATTTCTCCATGTAACCTTGTGACTGCATGATTTTAATTACTTTTAATCCTAGATCAATTTGTTTTGGCTTAAAATGTATCATAATTGTTAAATATATCTTATGCCTAACTCAGAACTGTTGCACCAGGTGCTATGGCACCTGGCGATCATGTTTTGCCACGACACCACTGGCAGGAGCAGGTAAATCTCATGACGTCTCAACAGTCTCTCTATGATTTTGACACAGATGAAAGCAATTTGTTGAATAGGAAGCTAAATATTTCTACAGACATTGTACAGTTTCTAACCACTTTGCGTTCGTGAAATTGGGGTCACATCACTGTGTTGCACGTTCACACCGACCGTTGGAAGCGATATTTTTGCCACAAGAGAGTCATCTGAAACGCACACACAGAGAATACATATTTTAGTACCTAATATCAATATCTTGCCAACATTACAATGTTGTACGGCGGACTTAAAAGCAAAGTAGCATTAGCATTCATTAGCTTACCGTCATACGTAATGTAGTTAGTATCCTCATGTCTTCTCCTTTATACTGTTCTATGGTTTTCCTTAACGCTCCAGTACTTTTCCAGAGTGTGTCGTCTCGCCGGCTTTGCCTACTGTTCTCCGTTTTTGCCTTTATTCTGGCAAAAACAGCCAGAGAGCGCAAACGCCTCGTATCCTGCCAGCTTGTGTTTTGCGTAACGTTACGCTTGTTTTACGCCGGTTACGCTTGTTTTACGTAGCGGGAGGGAGAGGGTTGCGCTGCCTCCCTGTAACTACACTTCCACCCACTTCAAATGGGACCAGTGCAGTGGAAACACAAAGCGGGCCGAACTGTACCGTCCCGTACCGACCCTAGTGGAAAAGCACCTATAGTCTGCCCCAGGGTCTCGTCCCAGAGGGACGTGCCCGAAACGCCTCAAGTGGGAGGCGTCCAGGAGGCATCCTAATCAGATGCCCATACCACCTCAACTGGCTCTTTTCAGTGTGGAGGAGCAGCAATTCTACTCCGAGCCTCTCCCGGATGACTGCGCTCCTCACCCTATCTCTGAGGGTGAGTCCAGCAATCCTTGGGAGAAAGCTAGTTTCAGCCGCTTGTAAACGCGATCTTGTTCTTTCGGTCATTACCCAAAGCTCGTGACCATAGGTGAGAGTAGGAACGTAGATTGACTGGTAAATCGACAGCTTTGCCTTAGAACTCAGCTCCCTCTTCACCACAACAGACTGGTACAATGTCCGCATCACTGCAGATGCTGCTCCAAGCCGTCTTGTCAATCTCTCACTCCATTCTCCTCACTCTTGAATAAGACCCCATGATACTTAAACTCTTCCACTTGGGGCAGGAGTCTGTCCCCAACCCGGAGAGGACAATTCACCTTTTTCCAGCTGATGACCATGGACTCGGACGTGGAGGTGCTGATTCTCATCCCAGCCGCTTCACACTCGGTGGCAAACCGTCCCAGCAAGAACTGTAGGTCATTGCTGGATGAAGCCAACAGGACAACATCATCTGCAAACACACTTACACAAATGTTCCCCTCCAGTATACAACTAGGACAATATCAGTCGCTACGGAGGGTGACGATATGTATGGGTCCATATTCACTATGTAGGATCACTAAGTAGACGGTTATGCTGTTTATTGCATCTAGCTACAATGCTCCGCACTGTGTATATACAGTATATTTATGTGTACATATATAAGATAAGATCAGCCTTTATTAGTCCCACAATGGGGAAATTCCAGGATTGCAACAGCACAGGGATAGCAACACTCAGAGCAACAATCAGAAGGCAAGAAAAAACAAGAACAGCTAGTATATATATAATATATATATATAATATATGTATATATAGATACAGTGCGGAACATTGTGGTTGGTGAATGTGCAGCAGAAAGTCAAAGCTCTCTCTCCGTGGATGGGGCGGGTCAGCTCGATGTCTTTGGGCATGATGGTGGCCCTCTTGGCGTGGATGGCGCACAGGTTGGTGTCCTCGAAGAGACCCACCAGGTAGGCCTCGCTGGCCTCCTGCAGAGCCATGACGGCGGAGCTCTGGGAGCGCAGGTCGGTCTTGAAGTCCTGAGCGATCTCCCTCACCAGGCGCTTGAAGGGCAGCTTACGGATGAGCAGCTCCGTGGATTTCTGGTCGCGACGGATCTTTCTCAGAGCCACGGTACCGGGCCTTCTTCACTCCGCCGGTGGCCGAAGTGCTTTTTCCGAGCAGCCTTGGTGGCTAGCTGCTTCCTGGGGGGCTTTTTCCTCCAGTAGATTTACGGGCGGTCTGCTTGGTTCTTGCCATCGCTCTTTTTAGTCTCACATTTCTTGCACGCCGCCTAAACTCCAGCCCGGCACCCGCGTCGTTTTCGCTACAGTTCCCCGATATGTCGAATTTCTCCATTAGCACTGGGTGGCGGTTGAGTGCTAGGTAGCTCTTCCCTGCTGTATCGTTTCCTGCTGTAAACAGTGGCTCAGTCCGCCGACTCGGGAGACCTTTGGGGCGATCTGTGTGTCCGTGATATATATATATATATATATATATATATATATATATGAGAGAGAGAGAGAGATGTAGAAAGAAGAAGGAAGATTAAAAAAAAAAAAGCAGTTGCAAAAGGCAGCCAACTCATGTGGCACCACCGGTCCGGCGGAACCGGAAGTATTCACTGCTCTTATATTCTTATCTTCTAAATTATTGCTGTGAGTGTTGCGGTCTCTGTGCTGTTGCAATCCTGGAATTTCCCCATTGTGGGACTAATAAAGGCTTATCTTGTAGAGAATGTGGAAATGACGAGGCTGAGTTCATCTCACGAGTCAGGTTTATTCACATTCTCCAACGTCATCCAAAAACAGAAAAGAGAAAGAATCCCCCAACATCTGTCCCTTTTATACCCAGGACATCAAAGCACACAGTCACATTGTACTTAATCCCCAGTGACAATACATCTTCTCCCCGATCTTAACACCCCCACCTTCAGTCTCTGGCCGCTGGGCGAAATCCCCCAAGGCCGTCTCTTGCCTGCCAAAGACCAAACTTTCACATCCTTGTGTTATCTCCAGAGAGGCTCAGTCCTTTGTTCCGTCTCAGATGTGTAGCCTAAGGTGTAGCCTAAGGTGGTATATGTTTTTTTTTTTTTTTTTTGTTACTTATTTGTACCCATAGGTAGATTTGATTTGCAGTCTGGTGACAAGCCACCGGCTGCTGGTCGCTGCGTGCGCGAGCGCCCTAAACCTACATGTTTTTGGTATGCGGGAGGAAACCGGAGAAATCCCGGAGTAAACCCACGCAACACGGGGAGAACATGCAAACTCCACACAGCTCACTGTTGGTCGGGGGCTGGGATCGAACCCACGATCTCACGATCCCCGCGATCCCCCGGCCGAGGGTAAACTGTGCTGCCGCAGCGCTAAACCACTGCGCCACCGTGCAGCCCATGATGTATGAATCATACAGTGATATACATATGTGCATATACACTCACCGGCCACTTTATTAGGTACACCTGTCCAACTGCTCGTTAACACTTAATTTCTAATCAGCCAATCACATGGCGGCAACTCAGTGCATTTAGGCATGTAGACATGGTCAAGACAATCTCCTGCAGTTCAAACCGAGCATCAGTATGGGGAAGAAAGGTGATTTGAGTGACTTTGAACGTGGCATGGTTGTTGGTGCCAGAAGGGCTGGTCTGAGTATTTCAGAAACTGCTGATCTACTGGGATTTTCACGCACAACCATCTCTAGGGTTTACAGAGAATGGTCCGAAAAAGAAAAAATATCCAGTGAGCGGCAGTTCTGTGGGCGGAAATGCCTTGTTGATGCCAGAGGTCAGAGGAGAATGGCCAGACTGGTTCGAGCTGATAGAAAGGCAACAGTGACTCAAATAACCACCCGTTACAACCAAGGTAGGCAGAAGAGCATCTCTGAACGCACAGTATGTCGAACTTTGAGGCAGATGGGCTACAGCAGCAGAAGACCACGCCGGGTGCCACTCCTTTCAGCTAAGAACAGGAAACTGAGGCTACAATTTGCACAAGCTCATCGAAATTGGACAATAGAAGATTGGAAAAACGTTGCCTGGTCTAATGACTCTCGATTTCTGCTGCTGGTAGGGTCAGAATTTGGCGTCAACAACATGAAAGCATGGATCCATCCTGCCTTGTATCAATGGTTCAGGCTGGTGGTGGTGGTGTAATGGTGTGGGGAATATTTTCTTGGCACTCTTTGGGCCCCTTGGTACCAATTGAGCATCGTTGCAACGCTACAGCCTACCTGAGTATTGTTGCTGACCATGTCCATCCCTTTATGACCACAATGTACCCAACTTCTGATGGCTACTTTCAGCAGGATAATGCGCCATGTCATAAAGCTGGAATCATCTCAGACTGGTTTCTTGAACATGACAATGAGTTCACTGTACTCAAATGGCCTCCACAGTCACCAGATCTCAATCCAATAGAGCATCTTTGGGATGTGGTGGAACGGGAGATTCGCATCATGGATGTGCAGCCGACAAATCTGCGCCAACTGTGTGATGCCATCATGTCAATATGGACCAAACTCTCTGAGGAATGCTTCCAGCACCTTGTTGAATCTATGCCACGAAGAATTGAGGCAGTTCTGAAGGCAAAAGGGGGTCCAACCCGTTACAAGCACGGTGTACCTAATAAAGTGGCCGGTGAGTGTATGTGTCTCACATGACCCCCCCCCCCCAAACGTCTAAGATGGAACAACGTAATAACAGTCTGCATGTCATGGTAAAATTATTACACATCAGTCCACGTTCTGCTTGGGCCTCAGTCTCCTCCCATTTCTACTGTAAGCGGGCTTCACCACTTTCGCGGCGCCTTCCTGCTGGGGAGCTGCTGTCTGAGGATGAAAACTGTTAGTCAATCCCTTGTGGGTGTTGTGGGGAATGTTCCTTAGGGGGTCTGCTCCACGGCTCCTGCCGCGCCAAGGAGCCAACATCACATCCTCGTCAGCCAACGTAAAGGCGGGTTTGAGCCTGTTTATTCCAATCTTTTCTTTCCTGCCCCCCAAATCTAGTAAAAAATGCTTATCCCCTGTTTGCAGCACTCTAAATGGTCCATCATAAGGTGGTCGCAACGGTGGGCGATGCGCATCGTGTCTAACAAAAACAAACTCCGCATTTTTTAGAGCTTTAGGCACAAAACGCGCGGAAAACTGTGGTGAACGGGGCCAGGCAGCATGCCTGCTTCCGTGCCACTCTGCAACCACTGAGCCGGGGAGCATTCTGGCACAGGATTATCTGGGAGAAATTCCCCGGGCAGCCGAAGTGGTTGTGCAAAAACTAGCTCAGCCGGGGAGGCTTCTAAATCCCCTTTAGGTGCACAACGCAACCGCAATAAAACCCATGGTAGCCTGTCCACCCAATTTGCATCCGTCAGCGACGCTCTTAGGGCCGCCTTCAATGACCTGTGAAAACGTTCGCATAACCCATTAGCTTGCAGGTTGTACGCGGTAGTGCGGTGGATCGTTACCCCCAGGCTGCGGACCATCGCTGACCAAAGTTCGGAAACAAATTGAGGACCTCTGTCGGACGTAATGTCCGACGGGACTCCAAAGCGCACCACCCATGCCGTTAAAAACGCACGTGCCACCTCCTCGGCTGTGGTTGATGACAGTGGGACCACTTCCGGCCAGCGCGTGGTGCGGTCTACCACTGCCAGAAGGTGTGTGCACCTCTGTGACGGCGGGAGGGGGCCTACGAGGTCCACGTGAACATGATCAAACCTCTTAGCCGGGAAACGGCTCCAAGGGAGCTCTCGTGTGCCTGTGTACCTTGGCTCGTTGACAAGCCATGCAGGCTGCTGCCCACTCCCTAACTTGTTTGCGCAGGCTCGGCCATACAAATTTCTCTCCTACCATTATGACCGACGCGCGCACCCCCGGGTGCGCCAGAGAGTGGATCAAGTCAAAAACGCGGCGGCGCCACGCGGCTGGTACCACCGCGTGCGGTCGTCCCGTGGAGACATCGCAGATTAGGGGGGGCATACCATCCTGCAGCACCCTGTTCTCCAGCCTTAACCCTGTTGGTGCAGACTGGAACGCGCGCACGTCCACGTTGCTAATCTGATCCGCGGCCATGGCTGCATAATCTATCCCTACGCGGTCTCTCTGCTCTCTCCTGGACTGAGGGAGTGAAACGCTGGATGAGCGCAGCCTTCAACCCGCCGTATTTGTCGTGGGCCGGTGGGCGCTCCAAAAAGCTCTGCACATATCGAGCCGTGCGGTTGTCGAGCTTGGAAATAACGTGGTAGAATTTGGTGTCGTCTACCGTTATCCCCCGGAGGGCAAACTGTGCCTCGACCAAGTGGAACCAGGAGCACGGGTTGTCTTGCCAGAAGTCTGGTAGCTTGACTGTGGCTGCGTCCGCCTGGCTGGCTCCTGACGAGTCTGGCTCGGGGTAATTACTTCTGCTCATGATACGTTATAGGGTCACCAGTGTGGAGAATGGGGAAAGACTAGGCTGAATTTATTTCTCAAGTCAGATTTATTCACATTCTCCAACATCATCCAAAAACAGAAAAGAGAAAAAATCCCCAACATCTGTCCTTTTTATACCCAGGACATCAAACATACAGTCACATGGTACTTAATCCCAGTCACAATGTAACTTCCCCCCAATCTTAACACACTCCACCTCCCAGTCTCTGGCCGCTGGGCAAAATCCCCCAACGCTGTCTCTTTGCATGCCAAAGACTAAACTTTCACACCCTCGTTTATCTCCAGAGCGGCTTAGTCCTTTGTTCCGTCTCAGATGTGAAGCCTAAGGTGGTATATGTATGAATCATACAGTGATATACATATGTGCATATGTGTCCCACAATCTTACCTTAAACAACAGAGATGAGATCCTGTGGTCACCAAGCATGACACCCTCCATTCCCTGGCTGCGCCTAGAAATCCTGTCCATAAAAATTATGAACAGGATCGGTGACAAAGGGCAGCTCTGGCGGAGTCCAACTCACACTGGGAATGAGTCCGATCGAGTGTTGGCAATACAAACCAAACTGACAACGGTCATACAGAGACCGAATAGCTCGTAACAAGAAGCCGGATACCCCATACTCCCGAACCCCCCCACCCCCCCACACACACACACAAAAACCACGAGGGACGTGATCGAATGCCTTCTCCAAGTCCACAAAACGCATGTAAACTGGTTGGACAAACTCTCACAAACCCTCGAGAATTCTCGAGAGGGTAAAGAGCTGGTCCAATGTGCCACGGCCAGGATGAAAACCACATTGCTCCTCCTGAATCCGAGGTTCAACCAACGGCCGGACTCTCCTCCAGTCCCTTGGCATAGACCTTCCCAGGGAGGCTGAGGAGTGTGATCCCTCTAAAGTTGGAGCACACCCTCCGGTCCCCTTTTTTGAAGAGAGGAACCACCACCCCGGTTTGCCATGCCAAAGGCACTGCCCTCGACCTCCACGCAATGTTGCAGAGGCGTGTCAACCATGACAGCCCTACAACCAGGGCCTTGAGGTACTCAGGGCGAATCTCGTCCACCCCCGGGGCCCGGCCACCAAGGAGATTTTTAACCACCTTGGCGACCTCAGCCCCTGTGATTGGCGAGTCATCTCCCTCGTCCACAAGCCCTGCTTCCTCTGTGGAAGGCGTATCAGTGGGATTGAGGAGATCCTCAAAGTATTCCTTCCACCACCCAACAATATCCCCGGTCGAAGTCAATAGCGCCCCATCCGCATCATACACAGTGTGGACAGGGAGCTACTTCCCCCTCCTGAGCCGCTGGACAGTTTGCCAGAATGTCTTTGAGGCCGACCGAAAGTCTTGTTCCATGACATCACCGAACTCCTCCCATACCCGGGTTTTTGCTTCAGCAACCACCCGAGCTGCACTCTGCTTGGCCTGCAGGTACACCTCAGCTTCTTCGGGAGTCCCACAAGCCAACCAAGCCTTATAGGACTCCTTCTTCAGCTTAATGGTCCCCCTCACCACTGGCGTCTACTACTTGGTTCGGGGGTTGCCACCACGAGATGCACTGACCACCTTGCAGCTGCAGCTCTGGGCCGCCGCTTCAACAATAGAGGTGGAGAACGTGGCCCATTCAGGCTCCATTTCTCCAGACTCCCTCGGAATGTGGTTGAAGTTCTTCCTCCCGGACAGGGGCCTCAGCCAGGCGTTCCGAGCACACCCTCATTATAAGTTTGGGTCTACCAGGTCTGAATGGCATCCTCCCCTGCCATCGGATCCAACTCACCACCAGGTGGTGATCAGTTGACAGCTCTGCACCTCTCTTTACCCGAGTGTCCAAGACATACGGTCGCAGGTCTGATGACATAACAAAATCGATCATCGACCTGCGACCTAGGGTGTCCTGGTGCCAGGTGCACATATGGACACCCTTATGCTTGAACATGGTGTTCGTTATAGACAAACTGGTTCGCACAGAAGTTCAATAACTGAACACCACTCGGGTTCAGATCAGACAGGCCGTTCGTCCCAATCACCCTTTTCCAGGTTTCACTGTCGTTGCCCATATGCGCATTGAAGTCCCCCAGTAGGGCAATGGAGTTTCAAAGAGGAACACCCTCCAGCACCCCAGTCAGAGACTCCAAAAAGGGTGGGCACTCTGAAACATCATTTTGTGTATCGGCACAAATGATGGTCAGGACCCGTTTCCCAACCCGAAGGTGCAGGGAAGTAACCCTTTCGTCCACCGGGAAAAACTCCCAATATAGAGGCAGCAAGGTGGGGGGATACAAGAATACCCACCCCTGCCCGTTGCCTCTTACCCAGGGCAACTCTAGAAAAGGCCAAGCTCCAACCCCTCTCCAGGAGACTGGTTCCGGAACCGGAGCTGTGTGTTGAGGTGAGGCCGACTATATCTAGCCGGTATCTCCCAACCTCGTACACCAGCTCAGGCTCCTTCCCCACCAGAGAGGTGGCATTCCACGTACCAATAGCCAGTTTAGAAAGCTTGGGATCAGTCAGCCAAGGTCGCCGCCTTTGACCGCCACCTAATCCACATAGCACCGGACCCCCATGATCCTTCCTGCAGGTGGTGAGCCCACTGGAGGGCGGACCCATGTAACTCCTTTGGGCTGAGCCCCGCCGGGTCCCATTGGTGGAAACCTGGCCTCCAGGCGCTAGCCATCGAGCCCCTCCCCCAGGCCTGGCTCCAGGATGAGGTCCCAGTAACCCCATACCAAGCAGGGTACACTTAATCCTTGATGTAGAATTTATCATGAGAATCTGTTTGATCGTTCTTAGTCTGGCCCTTCACCCAGGACCACCCAAATTCAGTTTCTCAAAAAATGAGAATATTACATAAAATGTAAAAAATAGTTTTTAAATAGAAATATTTGCTGACTGAAAAGTATGTCCATGTACACACTCAATACTTGTTCGGGGCTCCTTTTGGATTAATTACTGTATCAATGTGGCGTGGCATGGAGGTGATCAGCCTGTGATTACAAAGCATGGCATTCAGACACACCTAGAATCTCGAAAGCCTACATTCTTCTAAGTCTGATATATAGATAGGAGAAATGAGGATGAGGGGACGAAAGGAGAGGGACAGACATTAAGTCCTGATAACTGAGCTTATCCGGGCAGACGTCACACTCTGGGAGACAAAGAGGTCCATAAAACTAACAGAATGTCCACTAATCTATACAAGCTTACCTATATAGACTGAGGAGTTCCTGTGCATTCCTGTGACCCGAAACAGGGCATGTCAAAGAGATAAGAGTGGCTTAGATCATTCCTTACGCATGTACTGGCCCTGTACTGATCATCAGTCTGAAATCTCTGAAATTGCTCACAGTCACATGCCAAGAATATATGAATTTATTCCCCATAGAATGCACATATAAACATGGCATATGAAAGGTATGAT
The DNA here is from genome assembly GCA_020510985.1 of Pholidichthys leucotaenia. Classification (NCBI taxonomy): domain Eukaryota; kingdom Metazoa; phylum Chordata; class Actinopteri; order Cichliformes; family Pholidichthyidae; genus Pholidichthys; species Pholidichthys leucotaenia. The sequence continues at coordinate 61,299,541 of CM035836.1, forward strand.
TCTTCTCAAAATACAATAATACATAAATAATAATGTAGATAAAACTGAATTTTTCTATCAGTATGGATTACTTGGGTTGTTACTTATATCTGGTGAAAATCTCAGGTCAACGGCTCCATCAGAAATATTTTGAAGAGAAAAATGTTGACTTGTTTAATACTTATTTTCCCCACTGTGTGTCACAATATACATTTTCTGTAAGTTCTTAAGATAAGATAAGATAAGCCTTTATTAGTCCCACAATGGGGAAATTCCAGGATTGCAACAGCACAGGGACAGCAACACTCAGAGCAACAATCAGAAGGCAAGAAAAAACAACATCTAGCAAACATATGTCCATATTACTATAAATGTATATATATATATATTGGGCTGCACGGTGGCGCAGTGGTTTAGCACTGTGGCAGCACAGTTTTACCCTCGGCCGGGGGATCGCGGGGATCATGAGATCGTGAGTTCGATCCCAGCCCCCGACCAACAGTGAGCTGTGTGGAGTTTGCATGTTCTCCCCGTGTTGCGTGGGTTTACTCCGGGATTTCTCCGGTTTCCTCCCGCATACCAAAAACATGTAGGTTTAGGGCGCTCGCGCACGCAGCGACCAGCAGCCGGTGGCTTGTCACCAGACTGCAAACCAAGTCTACCTACGGGTACAAATAAGATAAGATAAGATAAGATAAGCCTTTATTAGTCCCACAACGGGGAAATTCCAGGATTGCAACAGCACAGGGATAGCAACACTCAGAGCAACAATCAGAAGGAAGAAAAAAAAAACAAGCAAGCAAGAGCAGCTAATAAACATATGTACGTATTACTATAAAATATATATATATACACACACACACAGACACACAGTGCAGAGCATTGTAGCTGGATGGAATAAATATATGAATATATGAACACACAGTGCAGAGCATTGTAGCTAGATGGAATAAATATGTAAATATATAAACACCCACAGTACGGAGCATTGCAGCTAGGTGGAATAAATATGCAAGTATATAAACACACACAGTGCGGAGCAATGTAGCTAGATGGAATAATATGTAGATATATAAATATATAAACACCCACAGTACGGAGCATTGTAGCTAGATGGAATAAATATGCAAATATATAAACACACACAGTGCAGAGCATTGTTGCTAGATGGAATGAAACAGCATAACCGTCTACTTAGTTATCCTACATGGTATGATTATGTGCCCATACATATTCTCACCCTCCATAGCGACCGGTATGTTCCTAGTTGTATGCCGGAGAGGACCATTGTGTAAGTCTATTGCATCTTTTGCATTCAAAAAACTATTAGTTTGTTACGTCTTTTTGCTATCTCTGCGAGCAGCCCTGCTTAGGTTGTACAGTCTGACAGCCGTTGGTAGGAAGGACCTACGAAACCTCTCGGTTGTGCACCTGGGATGATGTAGTCTGCTGCTAAATGAGCTCCTCAGTGCATTCAGTATGTCCTGCATAGGGTGGAACTCGGACTCCAGCAGAGATGACAGTTTAGCCACCGTCCTTCTCTCTCCTATCTCCTCCATCGGATCAAGGCGCTGCCCCAGGACAGAGCTAGCTTTCTTAATCAGTTTGTTCAGTCTCTTCCTATCGGCTGCAGTAATGCCACTGCCCCAGCAGACCACTCCAAAAGTGATGGCTGATGCCACCACCGTGTCATAGAATGACTTCAGCAGCGCCCCTTGTACACCAAAAGACCTGAGTCTCCTCAGCAGGAACAGCCTGCGCTGTCCCTTCTTGTAGAGTGCATCAGTATTGTGTGACCAGTCTAGTTTATTGTTCAGATGAATACCCAGGTACTTATAGGATGTCACCATCTCGATGTCTGTTCCCTGTATATTTACTGGTACTGTGAGGGGCTGCCCATGCCTGCGGCAGTCCACCACCAGCTCCTTAGTTTTCCTCGCGTTGATCTGGAGGCAGTTCCGATGGCACCAGTCCACGAAGTCCTGGATAAGCCCTCTGTACTCAGCTTCATCTCCATTGGAGATGAGGCCAACGATCGCAGAGTCATCAGAGAACTTCTGTAGATGGCAGTGTGTTGTGTTGTGTGAGAAGTCCGCAGTATAAAGAGTGAACAGGAAGGGAGCCAGCACCCTTCAAAAACAAAAAAAAATAAAAAAAATAAAAAATATATAGACACACAGTGCAGAGCATTATGGCATTCTTAAGTTTATATATAATAATTACATAAAAAGACCATTTCTTTTTTTAAATTTTCAATTACATGCTGAAAAAAAATCAATTATATAAATTCATTTAACATTAATTTTATGCAAAGTTCTCCGTTTTTATAAAATTGTATTTTTAATGTGCATTTAAGACTTGTATTTCAGATTAGCTATCATCTGAAAATCAAAGGCACAAGTGGTAATGTAATAAAATTCAAGTGATGATTTCAACTTTATTCATTTTCACTACTGGACTAATTAAAATGATTAGAAATCAAGTAAGTTACAAGAGCCAGTTTACTCTTCCAACACATTTTAATTTTATATATTTTGAATGTGTGTGCCGCTACCATGCGCTTTTGCAGCTTTAATATAATTTTTCAGACAAAACTAAGAAATTCAGCAGTAATTTAAAGCAAAGAAATGATGGTCTGATAAAAATATTTCCTTTAAATGAGAACTTAGCATCATCATTTAGCATTTGCTGTTTGACAATAAGAGTGAGATGGTGTTAGCGTTACTTACCTCCAATTAAAACGGGGTTAGCAGACTATCCTTTCTGATGCAGCATGGTGGAAAATTGTCCCACATCCCTAAAAAATAGAAGTAGCAGCTACTTGACCAAACCATGAGTTTGGAGTTAGCTGCTGTGCTAACCACCGGAATGAAAGCTAGCGATCCATCGACAACTGTTGCGCTGCACGCACTGCTGGGGTGAGGCGGGTCGCTGACGAGTAATGTGTGAGGATCTTTGCTGAAGAAATGGGATGTGTATTTACAGTCCTATGAGAAAGTTTGAAATTTTTGAATTGAATTCACAATATTGAAAATATTAGGTGTATTAGTACAGAAACTGTCACAGTTAAAGCAAAAGGAAGCATAAAGGAGACGGTCTGTTATAGTTGCCAGGTGAAGCATAATGAAGAATGCATCTCTTTGAATGTTGCAGGAGCTGGTTGGTGAGAACATTTTGCTGGTTGATGTCGGTGGCTTGGCTCCTGTTCTGCTCCCCGTGAAGGAAAAGCTGATCTAACTCTACGCAGACCTGCCCTTGATGGTTTATGCTGAGTGCTGGAGGATGACGCACTGACATGGAAGTTCTGAGTCTGAGAGGACTTTTATGGGGCCCTCATAGTAACTGAACTAGCCTCATTCTTCTAGGTCTGGCCGTCAGCAGCCACGTCACTTCATCTGGAGGAAGTAATCAAACTGTAAAAATGTTTTCAGTTTGGCATCTGAGAGAATCGGTCAGAAAGCGACTCGCTGCTGCTGAAGAAATAACTAAGTTCAAAGAAACCATGGACCAGAACGAGGAGATTGACCATCAGAACAGAGTGCCGCTAGCTCTGACCATCAGGAGCCATGTCACAACATTTGAGGGAAGTAATCAATCCGTAAAGATGTTTTTAGTTTAGTGTCTGAGAAGGTTGGCCAGAGAGCGACTGGCTGCTGCTGAAATAATAAGAGTTCGAACAAATCATTGACCAGTACGAGGAAGAGATTGACCGTCAGAGTAGACTGCTGAATATCTGCTGGTTCCCCCAGATAAAGACACACAGAATAGGTATGTGGAACTATAGAGGGCATGCGCATGATGTGACAGTCCAGGAAATTATGGTATTTTCTCAGCACTGGGTGGCAAAACGAATGTGTGCCACCACTGGTTTGAATCATTTGAATGCAGCTAAAAACACCTAAAATGAGCACGGGCTGGTTTAATCAACTGTTGAGGCAACATGTTTGAAATCTTGTGTATGCTGCAATTTTTTAAATTGTGGATACTTTTTTAAATCATTTTTTACAGTGTAAGGCCACCCAGAAAGTCTGATTTTGTTAGTTAGTGGCCAACAGTGTGTTACCCTAACTTGACGTAGCTTCCCGGCACAGTCGGTAGTACGGACCTGAGGAGATGGCTCAACTGTGAGCACTCCAAGGGAGCACCCCAAGTGGACCTCGGGATCCAGTCTGTACAAGTACATTCTCAATCCAGTGATTTGTAAATGCAAAGGAGGAGAACAGTGTAAGATATCCAGAAAGTCTGGTTTTGTTTGTTAGCGGCTAACCATGCGTTGGCCTAGCTTAGCCTAGCTTCCTGGCACAGTCGGTAACACCGACCTGAGGAGGAAACTTTCTTGCCTTTTAATGCCTTCAAAGCACATCTAAAATGGGGAAGAGCTGTTCTGCAATTGACTGCTGAAAATAGATTCTGCAAGAAGTCTGAGCTATCCTTTTACAGACTGCCGAAAACTAAAGGTGACGCAAATGGGTTGCTGCCACTGGAATCCATGCACCGAAACGTGGCTTTGTTCTTCTCATTTTGTCACAGGTATGTTGGATTTGTTGACTGTAAAGAGGATGGTGATTTATTAGCTTATTAAAGCCATTCACTGGCTGTGTTTTACCTGCACAATTAATGAGTAACTGTTAGATGTGGGGAAAAACGTGACATGATAGCTAACTAATGCTAGGTTAGCTAACGGTAGCAACATTAAAAAAAAAAAAAGCCATATACATGCCGGTCCACAGACAACCAGAATATCCATAGGTGTCTTTGTTACTTTAATTTCGCCTACAAATCCTGCCTTGAAGTATGACGAAGCGTCCAGGCTTTTAAATGCTTTCAGGCTCTGCTTTGTATATTTTCCTGGTGTCGAAATTAAGTACATATAAATATCAGGAAACCCAATTTCTGGCTACATGTGGATATTAGCGGACCACTGATTCTTTTGAAAGCTATGAGGGTTGCTGTCTAGTCCAACTGCCTTCAGTTTGAGAATAGAATCATTTGTATTCCTCTCTGTGTCGGTGTTTTTACTGCTACACATAGCCATCTTTGATTTGTTTGGCCACTCAATCCGGAAGGAGAAGGGCGTGTCTGTAAGCGAAGTGACGTCATTGCATGCCCTCCATAATGGTCTGAATGAGGCTCTCAAAAGATCTCAATTTTTCTGTCTCTGGATTGAAAATATGTTGACTGCTAGAAGTGAATTCCCATGAGTGTGACACAAACCTAAGAATTAGAATTTTACAAGAAAAGAATTACAAGGACAGAAGTTTGAAATTACACTAAAATAAACAAATACAAATGATTCTAAATATCCTGGTATCATTGTGAAACTATTCCTTTTGTTTCTCTTCATCCCTCCAGACTTCCCACAACAACCTGACTGTAAGGAGGAGGTTCTGGTTAGCCAGCAGCTCTGGAACCAGGAGAGGATCTCCATTCTGGAACAGCAGGAGCAAGAACCTCCACAGATGAAAGAGCAGCAGGAGCCAGAACCTCCACGAGTTAAAGAGGAAGAGGAGGAGCTCTTCATCAGTAAAGAGGGAGAACAGCCGGTAGTCAAGTTGAAGGCTGATACCTTAATGGTGACTCCTATTTCTGAGGAAAAAGAGCAGAGTGAAGCAGAACCAAACAGTGAGCAGGTCCTCTCTCACAACTCTGCTGCAACTGAGATCCAAGATGAGGAAGGAAACCAGCATTTAGATTCAAAATCAATCGACGAAGAAGAAGAACCAAAACCAAAGAAAAGACGACTGAAAACAAGAAGTGAGAGTACCAGTGATGACGACTCTCTGACCTCAAAGACTCTCTGTGAGAATGAAACAGGTAAAACATAATAGGGTCCACTACTCCTCACTTTACTGAACACAAGCGACTTTGGCATCTCGGCTCGTGCAAAGCATTATGGGAATGTGGCTATCAAACATGCTCTATCGATACATTTAATTTATGGAAAATTCCTGATCTACGAGCATATTGTATGCGTAGGGGTCTTCCCGGTTGTACCTGCAAACGCAAGGATAAAATGGTTACACTTGCATCCGCGGCCACTTTGCAGAAATTGGCCAAAATGGCCCCCCTGGGTGTATGCTGACATAGCAGATTTTTTGTCGAAGGACCAAGCACCCTTACTTGCGAGACTCTGAAACGACTACAAAGAAGGTAAGCGAGTGGTTTGACAGCTCAACTTTGGTTTTGTCATTTTGAGTAAATTTCACTACAAGGCATATCCCTGCTTACTTGGATCTATAGGTCGATACTACTATAGTTTAAGTACCACACGTTTTCAATGAGTTGCAATTTTATTTTATACCAGCCTACTTATCAATGGCCTTAATTACATGTGTGTGCAGATCAAGCTTCATTACCAATATACAAAGAACTATGTCCTAGATCCAGGCCTGCCTGTCCGTACCTACTACTTCTGGGTTTAGACTCATGTCAGTTAGGCTAGAACTTGAACAATACACAACGCTATTTAATTATGTTATAATATAGACTTACTGCTTTAATCCAACAATTACGTCCCTCCAGATCCTTCAGCTCCGTGGGGAATGTATATAACGTGAATGGCGGCAGACATGTACACACACTGGTCCCAATGTTACATGCATGTATGCTGCAAGTCTGCTTTTTCGACCGCTCTAAACGATACATGCCATTCCCACACTTGACTGCGGCACAATGTGCACCTGGCATAACGGAGATATAAAGCTTAAAGCAGACTTTAAGCGGCAATTGTTCAGGTGTGACAGTACTGTTTGTATACAAAAGCAAGCCGTCTACTGGAATGTTTTGTAGTCGTGAACTTTGAACTCAAATAGTCCGCACATGTACACTCGTAATGCGAAAGTCACTTACTCTGGGTGTACAAATCAGTTTGCTGGAGATTCGCTATCATACTAAGTCCATGTACGCACTCAGTACTTGGTCTAGGCTCCTTTTTTTTTTTTTTTTTTTTTTTTTTTTGTTACTTATTTGTACCCGTAGGTAGACTTGGTTTGCAGTCTGGTGACAAGCCACCGGCTGCTGGTCGCTGCGTGCGCGAGCGCCCTAAACCTACATGTTTTTGGTATGCGGGAGGAAACCGGAGAAATCCCGGAGTAAACCCATGCAACACGGGGAGAACATGCAAACTCCACACAGCTCACTGTTGGTCGGGGGCAGGGATCGAACCCACGATCTCACGATCCCCGCGATCCCCCGGCCGAGGGTAAAACTGTGCTGCCACAGTGCTAAACCACTGCGCCACCGTGCAGCCTTTTGCATGAATTACTGCATCAGTGTGACGTGGCATGAAGGTGACCAGCCTGTGGTACTGCTAAGGTGTTATGGGAGCCCAGACTGCTTAGATGGCAGCCTTCGGCTTTGCGTTGGTCAGTCTGTTTTCTCTCATCTTCCTCTTGGCAGTGCTCATAGATTCTCTATGGGGTTTAGGTCAGGAGAGTTTGCTGGCCAGTCAAGCACAGTGATACCATGGTCATTAAAGCAGGTTTTGGTATTTTTGGCAGTGTGAGCAGGTGCCAAGTCCTGCTGGAAAGTGAAATCAGCATCTCCATAAACTTGTCAGCAGAGGGAAGCATGAAGTACTCTAAAATTTCAGACACACATCTTTCATTTACAGGGTGTGGGGGGTGGCATTTGTCACTGTTCAGATCAGAGATTCACAGCTTTAAAGCTCATTGACAAGATGGAATAATGATTTTACCTCTAAAGGTGTATGAAATGATCAAACACTGGCTGTAGTGTTAGACTTGCTCGTTTGTGATTTTATGGAGTCTCTTGTCATGTGCGCTTCCGCAAAGGGGTGCTTTTGAGGCAGACAGACGTTTTTCAACACAAACTCAGCACTTTGTACATGCGGTCAGGACGGAGACGTCCACCGGCAGGCTGGGGGACACGGAGGAAGGGACAGTGTAGGAAACCTCGCGGGTGGGTGGGTTTTTTTTTTTTTGAGGGTTTTTTAAGTCACACACAGTTTTTTGCTGAAGTGTTCCATTAATATTTACTGTAAACACGGAAGTGAACGTGATGTCGCCATGCATTTCATTGGTTAGACTGAGCATTTCAGCGCCACTTAGCTGAAATTTGATTGGTGAAATTGGTTGAAGTTGACTAGGAGTGGCCAAAATTGTGGGAAAGTTGCAGTGATTGAATAAAGTTGCAAGGTCGCACAATAGTTGCACTGATTGGCTGATTTCACGTGAATTGATGCGATCATACATCGCAAAATCGTGGAGGGACTGCTAAATGTGTTTATTGACTCCAAATAAATAGGTATAAAATTCTAAAATCTACAACTAAAATTGTAAAAATATTTTACAGAACACAAACTAAATTGTATTGCATTTAAGAAAAGATTCATTTCTAAAAAAAAAAAACTAAATTTGACAAAAAGTCCACCTCTATACAATATTTTCAGTGCAGAAAAAACTAAGACGTTTCAAACTAAGACCAAAAAAAAAAAAAAAAACGGACATAAGCTACAACTTGACACGACAGAATTCCTCGACATTTTTTTTTCCATCTCAACAGTAAACTTTGTTTCAGCATGGATGGAGCTCTAACTCCATGGTTACAGGGAGAGGGGAAGTCAAACTTTTTATGTTCAGTTAACCACTTGCGCTCCGTTGTTCCGCAGTCCTGTCCACTCTCAGACGCATAGTCCAGATGGTGGTGATGTAGGTGGTGTTGGCGTCCAAGTGCCACTGGAAAAAAAAAAAGCTGCAGACACAGCCGCAAACAGATTAGTTCATCTGATTGACCTCTCATTCGACTAATAAGAGCCTTGAATTGGGTTTCTGAAACCTTGAAGAACCAATGAATGAAAACCTAGGAAGGAGGACCCGCCTACTGTGAATGCAGGAGCCAATTGAAGCACAGAAGTTCGGGCTGGGTGAAGAGAGATTTAGTGTTGCAGCTGATGGAAAAAAAAAAAGGATGCTGGACGAACCTGCTACAGACCCAGCAGCATGGAGAGCACCCACAAGTGGGACCTGCACTCATTCCAGCAGAATAGATGTTTAGGATTCTCTTCCGTCATCATAGACCGACGGAGGCCGACGACAAAGGTCGTAAATCATTCGCCAAAACGGCAATAATGGAATTATGTTTTGACCGGGATCCACGAGCGGATCAGCGTCGCATTCGTCTGACAATGATTTATCCCTGAAAATTGTAATCAAAAAATGACTTTTGACCGATCGGTAAATTACAACTGTACGGCGCACGAAGTACGAAGTGCGTGCGCCGTGATAAACGGTTCATTTGCCGTGTTCGGACCGTGAACGCCCCCCCCCCTCCGGCTGCAGAAGAGGAGCGGGGGGGGGGCGTTCACGGTCCGAACGCCCTCTGGTCCGTGGGGGGAAGCATATGAGTCTATTCCGTCATGTAACGATGGCCGTCCTCTGTAGCGAGGGGGGGGGGACAACCCCACACACACACACACACAGTAGCGGGGGGGGGGGGGAGCCGCTGTGACAGCGTTGCTGTGGAAACATGCAACGAGTGTAATCCATCATGTAGCAAGGGCCAAACTCCGTCCTTTGTAGCGGGGGGGGGACACCCCCCCCACACACACACACACACAGACACAGCCCTGAATGTGACCTTTCATTAGAGCCCAAAATGAAGATTCTACATTGAATTATTCAAAAGTTACAGATGTTTTTCCAAACTGTGCCATTTGGCACAATTTGGCACAGTTCCAAAACACCTGGGAACTACCTGAGAACAAAGCTGTGTAAAATATTCATTTTTTGTGGTATTGTTACCAAATTTGGATCTCAGCTTAATAACACTTGGTTCTACATTTCTGTTGCATTTTCCAGCCGGATCGGACAGCTGTGTGTTATTTGCAAGCATTTGTATCCAAAAAAACACCCATGCCAAATTTATTTTCTTCAAGTTCAGTATGTTTTGATGACTGTAACTCAGTGGCCGGAGCACATAGAGAGATTATGTTTTTTTTGCCAAAAAATTCAAAGTGTTTTCTTTTAAATGAGACCAACCCAATGAAGATGCTGCAAAGGGTTGAAGAACAGCTTTCGATTTACTTTGGGCACGTTATATTTTGGCATTTTTAGGAAAATTGCCCGGAGTGCAAGGGGTTAACAGTGTTTCCTCTGGCTTAAAGACCTTGGCACAGTGGCAACATATTTTTCGGGGGGGGGGGGGGTCAGTAAACACATGACGCTGTTGCTACCACAATATGTTAATTTTATACTATTTTTTTTAAGTTTTGTTTTGTTTTTAAGTAACCTTGCATATTTAACTTACCATATGAAGTATTGTAAAACCGAGGCTTGAATGTTGGAATATTGGGCCAGTTGGGGTCCCACCCAGACGTCGTGTTTCAACTTTTTCCTGGTGTTATCCTTCTCTCCTTCCTCTGCTCTCACCTCTCCTGGACCCTCTGCTAGAACACTTTCCTCTCCATGGCTCCTCTCTTCTGTCTCTTCTTGCCCTCTCTGAGCTCTGTCTAATTCAGCTTCTCTCTCTGTCTATGGTGGTATACAAACAGGTTAGAAAATATCAAGTGTCATGTTTTGTCCTGCAGGATTTTTTTGTCATGGTTTACATAAATGACAAAAATGTGTATTTTTTTCTATTTTTATTCTAGTGGGTTTTTTTTTTCCATTAAGGGAGTAGGGAAGGGAAAGAAACATTCATAATAGTAATGTACTCAGGCATACTTGAATCATACTGTATGATCAGGTGGGTATATTAACCACAAATTCTACTCATGTAAAAGCAGTGCTTTGAAATTAACAATTAAAAGTAGACAACCAAAAATTTCTAGTTAAGGGTACAAAGAGCACCCACTTAAAAACTTGAGTAATTACTTCAGTCTTGAAGGTTTGAGTATTTTCTCCAAAATTTATAACAATTTTCTTTTCGTTTTCTACTTTTCTGTCAATTTATTTAAATTTGAAACCATTTTTTTGAAATTTGTAATTTCCTCTTGTAAAATTGACTTTTCTTGTACATTTGAAACTTTATTATAAATTTGTGGATTATTTTATGGCTATTTTTTTTAAATAAAATAACTTTTTTTTAAAATAAATTTGGAACAGACTGAAAATTTTTTTACTTTTTCCTGATGACAATTTACATTTTTGGACTATAATTTTGCAGAGCCAGAACAGAGCAATAATTTAAAACTGATTACAAAGAAAAAATATTAATAAAATTGTATTTAATTAAATAATTAACTTTTTTTTTACACGTTTTTACAGATTTTTATTTATTTATTTATTTTTAATCTCACCACCCAGACGGCAGGAAAAACCTTCCTTATTTTGAAATCTAAATGGTAGCACATTTAGTTTGTCTGAAGGCTGCTGATGGATTAAAGTCATTGACTTGGTGAATGTCGGTCATCTTAATTTGCCAGGTACATATTAATGAACATAAATTATTTAACATTAACAAAGGTAAAGGTTAAAAACGGCTCCTTTTCTACTTCCGGTGCCACACGAGTAGGCTGCCTTTTTGCAACAACGGATCAGTTTTTTCCTATTTCTATTTACTATCTGACTTCTCTTGCTAATCTTTCTGATCCGGCGACACCTTATCCATCACGGACGGACAGACACATGGATCACCCAAATATCTCCTGAGCCAGCAGACGGAGCCACTGTTTTTAGCAGGATACGTTACAGCAGAGACCAGCTGTTAGCACTTACCTGGACCAAGATGCTAGCGCAAGACTTCGACATACCGGGTGAAATAAGACAGAAATGACGTAGATGCCATGCTGGAGCAAGATGGCGGGCGAGAAATATAAAGTACAGACCTGTCCTTCCATCCGTTATTATGGGGAATGTACGATCGCTACTCAATAACAGATGAGCTAGTGGCTATGGCTCGTTACCAGAGCGTCTTCAGAGAGATTCGCATGATGTTGTTAACTGAGACGTGGCTAACAGAACTAGCAACAGATGCTAACATCAAACTGGAGGGTTTCCACGCAATATGGGCAGACCGGACACCAGACAGTGGGAAGGCAAGGGGTGGAGGAGTGACAATGTATGTCAGTAACAGCTGGTGCAGACCAGGACATATCACAGTTGGAGAACAACACTGCAGCAAAGACATTGAGTTGCTAGCTGTTAGCATCCGGCCTACCTATCTCCCGAGGGAATACTCACACGTGATCTGCATTATTTATGCAAATCCAACGGCGAACACGGGGACAGCTTGTGACACCATTCACTCAGTAACTGGCAGGCTGCTGACACAACACCCAGATGCTCTACTCCTCATCTCTGGTGATTTCAACCATATTTCACTGTCCACCATTCTACCCACGTTCACCCAGTATGTCACATGCCACACTAGAGACAATAAAACACTGGACTTATTCTATGCAAACACTAATAAGGCGAACACCTCATCACCACTCCCCCCATTCGGGAGATCGGATCACAACTTGGCTCATCTCCTGCCGGTGTACAAACCCCTAGTACACAGACAACCTCCGGTCATGTGCACGGTGAAGATATGGTCTGAGGAGGTAATGGACATTCGAAAGGACTGTTATATAACCACTGCCTGGGAGCAGCTCTGCAATCCACATGGTGAGGACATCGATGGCCTCACTCACACAATCACGGACTACATCAACTTCTGTGTGGACAACACCGTACCCACCAAGACCATACGGTGTTGCTCGAACAACAAACCCTGGGTCAACCCTGAGATAAAAACACTTCTGAGAGAGAAGAAGAGGATCTTCAGGTTGGAGAACAGGGAGATGCTGAAGTCCGTACAGAGGGAGCTAAGGAGGAAGATAAGGCAAGGACAGCTTCAGGAAGAAGATGGAGGACAAGCTGCAACAGAGCGACATCCGCGGGGTCTGGAGAAACCTTAATAGCATCTGTGGGCTCCAGAATACCTCCTCTCAGGCTACGGGGGGCAGGGAGTGGGCGAACAATCTGAACCTGTTTTTTAGTTGGTTTGAGCAACCGCTCTCCCCCCCCCGCCTGCACACCAACCACTGCTGCCTCTACAGTCATCGAAACCTGCTGTCCACACCCCACTCCACCAACCCCCCCCCACTCCCAACACACAGCCCCCCCAACCTGACCCTCACTAAGACCCAGGTGAGGATGGAGCTGAGGAAGATCAAGGTGAGGAAGGCCTCGGGACCGGACGGTATCAGCGCGAAGCTCCTCAAGTCCTGCGCAGACCAGCTGTGTGGGATTGTGCAGCACATCTTCAACCTGAGCCTGAAGCTGGGGAGGGTACCACAGTTGTGGAAAACATCTTGTGTGGTACCTGTACCAAAGGCTTCCCACCCCAAAGACCTGAACAGCTACAGACCAGTGGCCCTTACGTCTCACATGATGAAGACCCTGGAGAGACTGCTCCTTGCTCACCTCTGCCCCCTGGTGGGACCAGCGATGGATCCACTCCAGTTCGCCTACCAGCATGGCATTGGGGTGGAGGATGCAGTGATCTTCCTCCTTCACCGTTCCCTGTCCCACCTGGAGAAGCCCGGGAACGTGGTGAGGATCATGTTCTTTGACTTCTCCAGTGCTTTCAACACCATCCAACCGATGATCCTGAAGGACAAGCTGCTGTGCGCAGGGGTGGACCAGCACCTGTCATCATGGATCCTGGAGTACCTCACTAACCGGCCACAGTTTGTGAGAACCCGGGATTGTGTGTCAGACACGATCATCGGCAGCACGGGGACCCCCAACGGAACGGTTGTGGCTCCCTTCCTGTTCACCCTTTATACTGCGGACTTCTCACACAACACACTGCCATCTGCAGAAGTTCTCTGACGACTCTGAGTTCAGAGGACTTATCCAGGACTTTGTGGACTGGTGCCATCGGAACTGCCTCCAGATCAATGCGAGAAAAACTAAGGAGCTGGTGGTGGACTGCTGCAGGCAAGGACAACTCCCTCACAGCACCAGTAAACATCCAGGGAACAGACATTGAGATGGTGACATCCTACAAGTACCTGGGTGTTCATTGGAATAATAAACTAGACTGGTCACACAATACCAACGCACTCTACAAGAAGGGACAGCGCAGGCTGTTCCTACTGAGGAGGCTCAGGTCTTTTGGTGTACAAGGGGTGCTGTTGAAGACATTCTACGACACGGTGGTGGCATCAGCCATCACTTTTGGAGTGGCCTGCTGGGGCAACAGCATTACAGCAGCCAATAGGAAGAGACTGAACAAACTGATCAAGAAAGCTAACTCTGTCCTGGGGCAACACCTTGACCCAGTGGAGGAGATAGGAGAGAGAAGGATGGTGGCTAAACTGTCATCTCCACTGGAGTCGGAGTCCCACCCTATGCAGGACATAGTGAACGCACTGAGGAGCTCATTTAGCAGTAGACTACATCATCCTAGGTGCGTGACCGAGAGGTTTCGTAAGTCCTTCCTGCCTTCGGCTGTCAGACTGTATAACCTAAGCAGGGCTGCTCGCAGAGATAGCAAAAAAAAAAAAAAAAGCGTGACAACCTAATAGTATTGAATGCAAAAGATGCAACAGACTTACACAAATGGTCCCCTCGAGTATACAACTAGGACAATATCAGTCGCTATGGAGGGTGACAATATGTATGGGCACATATTCATACTATGTAGGGTAACTAAATGGGCGGTTATGCTGTTTATTCCATCAAGCCACAATGCTCCGCACTGTGTATATATATATTTATGTGTACATACACTACCGTTCAAAAGTTTGGGGTCACTTAGAAATTTCCTTATTTTTCAAAGAAAAGCACTTTTTTTCAATGAAGATAACTTTAAACTAATTAGAAATGCACTCTATACATTGCTAATGTGGTAAGTGACTATTATAGCTGCAAATGTCTAGTTTTTGGTGCAATATCTACATAGGTGTATAGAGGCCCATTTCCAGCAACTATCACTCCAGTGTTCTAATGGTACAGTGTGTTTGCTCATTGCGTCAGAAGGCTAATGGATGATTAGAAAACCCTTGTGCAATCATGTTAGGTCTGCAATGCTGTAATTGCTGCAAATGGAGGATTCTTTGACAAAAGCAAAGTTTGAAGGAAAAAATTATTATTTCAAATACAAATCATTATTTCTAACCTTGTCAATGTCTTGACTAGATTTTCTATTCATTTTACAACTCATGGTGGTAAATAAGTGTGACTTTTCATGGAAAACACAAAATAATCGTCTGGGTGACCCCAAACTTTTGAACGGTAGTGTATGTATATTCACTGCTCTTATTTTATCTTCTAAATGATTGCTCTGAGTGTTGCTATTCCTGTGCTGTTGCAGTCCTGGAATTTCTCCATTGTGGGACTAATAAAGGCTTATCTTATCGTATCTTTTCATTCTTGTCTAAAATAAGAAAAACAATAAACCAATAATTAAACAAAATGAACCAGCTCGAGCACTTAACCACACCTGTTAGCTAAACGACTCTTCCATTATTGCTCCCGTTACCAGTGGGTTAAAACGTTGATAGTGGGGCAAAAAAGTATTTAGTCAGACACCAATTGTGCAAGTTCTCCCACTTAAAAGATGAGAGAGGTCTCCAATTTTCATCATAGGTATACCTCAACGGAAAAAAAAAATCCAGAAAATCATATTGAAGTATTTTTTTTAAAAGTTTTTGTAAAGGGTATGCACGTCATTACAGCATTGCATTGTTTAGATTTTCATCACGTTCCCTTTTTTTTGTTTTTTGACAACATTGGAAGAATAATTATTACAACACTCCTTTATTTTAAAGGCCAAATGTTACGTAATTTTTTTTTCTAAATGACAACGAATTTAGATAAAATACACATAGCTTAAACCAAATATTCATACCGGAGACCATATCACCCACCTGTATTTACATAATTGCACAAAATACACCAGGTGAAGGCCCCACCTTGCTTGCTGGCTTGTGACAGCCAGTCCAGACCACGCCCATGTTTTTGACATCACCAGTTGTACCCTGGCTGCCCTGCCTATCCACATTCACACTTATCAACATTGGACAATCATGACGGAAAGTGACAGCGATTGTGAACAAATTAGTTTAGTTTTGTCTTTTTTTTTTGTCTTTTTTTTTGTCAGTGGTTCAGACAGTGACAGAGGCATAGAACCTTACAGGTTCGAGCCGTCCGAGACGGAATCAGTTGCTTTGTCTGATGACAACAGTTCCAACGATGACCAGAGAGCAGAACCAGTGGAAAATGTCATTGAACTGGACATTAATCGCCTCCAGAATTGCGAAGCCGAAGGGGGTCTGTCGAGGGCGCCCCATAAATATTGATTTTTCGGAAGCCATTATTATTACAGTGGAGGAGAGCCGCTGCTGTCAAGAAATTGACCAGATCAATATGAAAATGGAGGCGCATACCTGTCAAGTGAGACGTTTTCGCCGTATTTTGGTGGGCGGAGTGGTGGTGGACACTTTTCTGGGAAATGTTTTAAATGTAGTTCGTGTTGTTATTGTCAAATATTTTAAGGAAAATACGGGGAAAATGCAATTTTAGCAAAAACGGGCGTATTGCCATTTCTGTACGCCCAAAAGGAAAAATATACTGGAAAAAAAATTGAGTGTTTTGCGGAGCACTCCTGTGTGTGATCAGCCACAGCTGGTGCTGGCAGATCGCTCAGCGTCAGCTATTCGCACTACCATGAGAAGTGTGGAGTCACTCATTAGTTTAATTGTCTGGGCGGGCTGATCGCTCAGCTTGAGCTATTCGCACTACCATGAGAAGTGTGGAGTCACTCATTAGTTTAATTGTCTGGGCGGGCTGATCACTCAGCGTGAGCTATTCGCACTACCATGAGAAGTGTGGAGTCACTCATTAGTTTAATTGTCTGGGCGGGCTGATCGCTCAGCTTGAGCTATTCTCACTACAATGAGAAGTCATTAGGACAATGGTTTAACACGTTGAGCTGTGCAGCGGTTGCGGAACAGACAGAGATCCCAGAGAGGTGTCCCTTGTTGCTCCGCCGTTCCTTATACCCGCTTTTTACGGTGTTGAAGTACGGCGAAAACGTCTCACTTGACAGGTATGAAAACATTTCCCAGAGAAGTGTCCCTTATTACCCAGCTGTCCCTGATAGTCCCGTTTTAAGGTATGGGTGAAATATCCAATTTTTTCTTTCTTGTTGCTCACTTCAACCTTCCAGTCTCCATATAAACAATCAATTGAAATACCCCAAGCATCAAACTAGGGTACAATCGATTTCGTCACTTCCGCCTTCTTCCCCAGGCGATTCCAGGGGCCGTGTCAGGCCAAGCGCGGCAGTTTTAAATTAACAAATATTCCGTTGTTACTGAAGCATATGCACCAAGACCCGAACGGATCGGTTCCCTTTTATATCTAGTTTCAAGATATTTAAAGTACCCTGTTACGTGACATTTGGCCTTTAAGTGAAAGAAAAGGAAATTAAAGAGAGAACAAAAAAACAAAAACAAAACAAAAAAAAACAAAACAAAAAACAAAACAAGAAAGAACAAAATAAAAATAAATAAATAAAAATAAAAGAGCATCTGAGTAGCATTGGAACCAAGAGCGGTGCCATTATTGAAATGATATTTGTCAAAGATTAGATCTAACGGAAGACACCTATGCGATCCAGGGTTGCCAAAAGTTCAAGAACCCATCCATGTCCTGTCTCAGTGCGAATGTCAACTTTTCCATTGAGTAAATGTCTTGGATCACGTTAATCCAATCTTCAGGTGTAGGACAGTCCTTCAACATCCATTTTTTAGTTAGGGCTTTTTTACTTGCCAATATTAAACAGTGAATAAGTATTTTTCTGCTCGTCTTTCCAGTGAATCCGGTAGTAAACCCAAATACAAAGTTACAAAAGAAAAGGGGACTGTTATTTTGAATAGTTTCCCCAATATTGTCTGTACATTGGTCCAATATTGGTGGATAACTGGGCATGACCAAAACACATGAAAATGATTTGCAGTCTCTTCACCACACAAGCGCCAACAATTCAACCCCTTACGAGTAAATTTGTTTTGTGCAGGTGTTTTGAAAAATTTTACCAAATTTTTCCATCCAAATTCTCTCCACTGCAGGGATGAGGTACTTTTCCATTGTTGTTTATTTAGCTTTTCCCATATTTCCAGTTGTAAAGGGAAATTCTCCTCTTTTTCCCATCTCTCTTTTATATATGATGTTTTGTCTCCTTTTAAGTCATAAAGACCTTGGTATATTTTAGAAATGTATCTGATCCCTGGGATCCCTTTATATGCCATTAAGAAGACCTTCAGAACACCTGACTGGGCACTTTCCAAATCCTCCTTTTTTAAGTATATTGTTTATGTGGTGTCTAAGCTGAAAGAACCTGTAAAGGTCTTGATTTATTAGACCTTGTTTTTTCAAATCTTCAAAACTTCTTAAAATTTGCCCTTTAAAAAAATTGTAATATTTTATCAGTCCGTTCTCTTTCCACTTTTTAAATCTAGCGTCTGTTTTATTAGGAGTAAAGTCTTGCTCATAGGCAATCCATTGCAGAAATCGATAGGGTTCTTTAGTCTGATTCTCTCTGTCTATCTTAAACCAAATTTTTAGCGGGGTCTCTATCCACGGGTTAGTGTTATTCAAGAGTTTAGGTAAGGCATTGTTCCCTATTATCGCCTGTAGGGGGATGTCACTTGTTATTTGGCATTCCATCTCCTTCCACTGTGCAGTGTAGACTGGGTTACATATCTCTACTAAAGTTTTAATTTGTGCGGCTTTAAAATAGTCCCTGATATTTGGCAGCGCGAGCCCACCTTTGTCTTTGTTTAGCTGTAGGGTTCTATATCTGATTCTAGGTCTCTTGCCCTGCCATATGAATCTTGAGATCCTTCTGTCCAGTTCTTGCCATGTTTTTTTTGGGAGGTTCTACCGGTATTGTTTGGAAAAGGTATAGAAGACGTGGAAGTATATTCATTTTGACTGCTTCAATTCTTTGTGCGGTACCCAAGAATGGTATCATATTCCATCTTGCCAGATCAAATTTTATTTTTGCCACCAGTGGATCATAGTTTAGTGTTATAATTTTGTTGAGTTGTTTCGGGATATTGACCCCCAGATATTTCATAGATTCCATCTCCCAGTTAGTTTTGAGTTTGCTTAGTAAATATTGATTTGGGTCATAGTTGAATGTTAAAACTTGGTTTTTATGCATGTTTAGTTCGTACCCCGATAAATCTCCATACTCTGAAAAAACTGAGATTAGTTCTGGAAAAGAGGTGTCCGGCTGCCTCAGGTATATTAAAATGTCATCAGCAAAGAGTGCTATTTTATGTTCCTTCTGACAAAGTGTAATACCTTGAATTTTTTGATTCTGTCTTATCCATTGGCTCAGAGGTTCTATGAAGATTGCAAAGAGCAGTGGAGACAAGGGGCAGCCCTGACGACATCCTCTTTCCAGCTCAAAAGATGATGATAATTTACCGTTAATCCTTATTTTAGCTGTTGGTTTTTTATATAATGCCTGGATAGTTCTAATGAAGTTGTTATGAAAATTGAAACTGGAAAAGATTCTATATAGGAAAGACCAGTCAACCGAATCAAATGCTTTTTCAGCATCTAATCCCAATATGGCTGCATTTAAGTTATATTTTTTTATATGATGAATTATGTGTAAAGTGCGTCTAATGTTGTCTTGTGTCTGTCTTTGTCTTATAAATCCTGTTTGGTCTAAAGCAGGGGTCACCAACCTTTTTGAAACCAAGAGCTACTCCATGGGTATCGAGTCATGTGAAGGGCACCAACTTGACACACTCCTCTAAAATAACAAATTGTGTGTGTGTGTGTGTGTATATATATATATATATATATATATACGTATATACTGTATATATATATATATATATATATATATATATATATACACATACATAAATAAATAATTATCAATAACTTGGAGTGGGTAACAGACAAGATCAATATTCAACACTTTATTTTTATTAATCTCAGCAATTGTTCAGATGATCACTTCTACATTTCACTAAAAAATGTCCAGTTTTCACCAGTCCCTTTTAACCATAAAAAACTAAACCCTTTTAATTCATGAACTATGTTGAACCATGTTTGAAAAAGTTATGCAACATTTAAGAAAAATCAACTTTCATATTAAATAAATCTTATCACATTTTTAACTGAACAAATCTGCTGCAATTCTGCTCAAAATCTGTAACATTTAATAAACACACTTTTGTGTGTTCTTCTTCACTGGAATTATATCCATACAGTTTTTGCCAAGAATCATGCTGGAGTAATAACCAGCACCGCGGCAGCAGTTTACCCTCGGCCGCGGGATCGCGGGGATCGTGGGTTGGATCCCTGCCCCCGGCCACCAGTGATCTGTGTGGGGTTTGCATGTCCTCCCCGTGTTTGCGTGGGTTTCCTCCCGCATGCCAAAGACATGCAGGTTAGGGAGTTAAGGCTTGTCACCGGACTGCAGAACAAATCTACCTACGGGTACAAAAAAAAAAAAAGAGTAGGCAGCAGTTTCATGACGCGTATTGAAGTTTTTTTTTTTTTCCAAAACTTTATTGACAACAAGGTCCACATAGTGCCGCTTCGCCGTCACCCCGCAAATGAAACACACGCAGCTTCCTTTCACGGTAGGAAAAAAGAACTCTTCCTCCCGCTCACTTTGAAAATGATAAATTTTCTGTCTTTTTTTTTTTTTGCCATGTTCTTGGGCTAGGAAACTGCACTGCGTTCACCATCTTAACTGCCCGCGAGCTTACGCTCCACAAGCGCGAAGGTTTTGTCATGCGCACGATACTGACCTTTGAACTAGGTCAGAGTTCACCTTAACTTTACGTATAATAAACATATTTTCATTTTTTTTTTATTTTTAAGACATTGTCATTTTAAAATCTATATAAATGCAAGTGTGATTTTAAAAAATAGCGGCAGAAAAAATTACATCTTAGACGCAGCTCACTTGCGAGTTGTGCTATTTTTAGAACAGGCCTGCGGGTGACTCATGTGGTCCTTGCGGGCGACATGGTGCCCGTGGGCACCGCGTTGGTGACCCCTGGTCTAAAGGAATTAAGTCTGTCAGTATATTTTCTAACCTTTTGGCAAGGATAGTGGTACAAAGCTTATAGTCCTGATTTAACACACTGTTTGGTCTGTAGTTGGAGCAGTCTAGTTTATCCTTTTCAGGTTTAGGTATGACTGCAATGACCCCTTCTGTCCAGGAGGGGGGGATTTCCCCTGTGTGGAGGACACAGTTAAATGTTTTCAGGAGGAGAGGAGATAGTTGCTGTTTAAAGGTTTGGTACCACTCTGCTGTATAGCCATCTGCTCCTGGGGATTTGTTAGCTTTAAGTTTCATAATTGCTTTTTCTAATTCTTTAGGTTGTATTTCTGAGAGTAGTGTTTTATTTTGTGACTCAGTAAGTTGGGGAAGGTTTAATGTGTTTAGGAATGCTTCGGATGCGTTTTTATGTTTTTTTGAGGGAGTACAAGTTCTTATAGTAGTTCTCGAAGCTTTCAAGAATATCCTGAATTCTAAATTTTATTTCCTTTGATACAGGGTCTCTGATTTTGTAGATTGCTCTCTGCGTTTGTTTCCTCAATTTATATGCTAGTAATTTTGCCGATTTGCTGCCTGCTTCATAGTATTTTTGTTTCAGAAATGTAAGTTTCTTCTGGATTTCTATTGTGTAGATCTCATTTATTTGTTTTTTAATTTCCTTAATTTTGAGCGAGTCATTAGAATGAGTGTTGTCTTTGTGCTCTTTTTCTAGGTTCTTAAGTTCTGACTCTAATGTGGTTAGTTTTTCTTGTCTCAGTTTCTTTTGGATTGCCAGTTTTGCAATAATCTTTCCCCTTATTACAGCTTTGCATGCGTCCCACAGTATTAAAGGGGATACTTCTCCATTATCATTTTCTTCCAAATATCTGAGAATATCTGATTCCAATTCATCTTTCAGTGGTCCTTTCAGGACATTTGAATTCAACCGCCAAGAAAATGTATTATTTGTGTATTTTTGGATACTTAAGTCCATATAGATCGGACTGTGGTCAGAGAGATCCATCAGTCCTATTTTACATGTTTTTACTCTTCCAATGTCTCTATTAAACATAAAAAAATAGTCAATCCTTGAGTATGATGAATGTGGTGCTGAGTAAAATGTATAATCTTTTACACTGGGGTTGAATTCCCTCCACACATCACAGGTTCCCATTTCTTTTAGTAGCATCCGAGTTTTCCTACTTTGAGTGTTATTTTGATGTGGATAATTACCTGATACATCCCAGTATGGATTCAGTCTTAGATTGAAGTCTCCACCACATATCACTAAACCTTGGGCTTTAGTTATCATTAGGTCAAATACATTTTTATAAAATTTCCAGTTAGCCCCTGGAGGTGCATATACATTCAGCAGGGTGATATCTTCTCCCTCTAGCCGCCCAAGTACCATACTGTATCTCCCTTCTTTATCTTTGTGTTCTGATTTTGTTTCAAATGTAATTTTGGTTGAGATCAATGTCGCTACTCCCCTCCTCCTCCCTGACTTATATGAAGATGAAGAGATCATTTTAAACCCTTGTCTATTGAGTTTAGTGTGCTCCACGTCTGTTAGGTGGGTTTCTTGTAAAAATATTATTCCTGCTTTGTCTTTTTTCATTTTGCCTAGAATCTTGGATCTTTTAACTGGATTCAGGATCCCTTTTACATTATATGAGATTATTTTGGTTACACCCTGTTTCTCCATTGTATTGTCTTATTTAGTATAACAGTGTGGTGGCCCTCTTTTATGCTACTCAGAAACTGAAAGAACATTAAGAACATAAAAAACATTAAGAACATAGTGTATAAAACTTTAAAACAAAAAACTGACAAAAGAACTTCCTGAGCTGAGGTCTTTTGAGAGACCCTGGAAGAGCCTTGGAGTGTAGGCTCTGAGGGAAATTCCTCAAACTCTGTTACGTGTTGAGGGCCCTCTCTTACCCCTGTAAGTTGTCCCATGTTTTTAACGTGAATTTCAGATCCCAATCCGAACTTGTAATGATTTTTTTTTTTTTATGCCTGTACCTTATGAAATTGTGTGCACCCTCCCACCACCATCACAGCAAACATTCACGTTAATACAGTATTTGTTAGTGTGGGGAGAACATGTGGATCATTGTCACATTTCTATTTTAACAATTTTTATTTTTTTTTTTTTAAAGACTTATTTGTTTCTAATATTATGACTGGTCCATGAAATGTTTTACCACATGCTGATTCTGCTTCTCCTTTAATGTTTGTTACCTTGTAGGAGGGGGGGTTGGATGTGCAGACTGACTAAAAAAATCGTTATTCCCTCCTGTAAACAGCCAGTTTTTCCTTGTAGCTCTGACGCTGGGTTTCCCGCTGCTGGCCCGTGGATTTTGAGAGTCTCTGTGTGGACCACGTTTGAGCCTTGATTCTTTCAATCGGATCTGCTGCGGGTTTAAACACCGTTACCGGGAGCCCTCTTCTCGCCATATCCTCGGTTGCTTCTTCCGCCGAGTTATAGAGACATGTCTTTTCCCCGTAGAAAACCTGCAACTTCGCCGGAAATGGCGTCTGGAAGCGCAGTTTTTTCTCTCGTAGTACCTTTTTAGCGTCGTTGTATTCCCGACGCTTTTTAAGGACCTCTGGGGCGTAATCGTGTTCCACGAAAACTTTTCTCTCTTGGTGCATAAATCCTTTTTTCTGCCAAGCCAGTCTTACAACCTCTTCTTTTATTTTGGAGTTGGAAAACTTCACCACCACCGAACGTGGAGGCGCTTCCGCCGCCGGCCTAGGGGCTAATGTACGGTGCACCCTTTCTATCTTCAAGTCGGTGGATTGGGGAATATCCAACTTCTCTCTCAGTAAGGATTCCACGCATGCCGCCATTGTGGTGAAACCATCCTCGACTCCTTCTTTCAGACCATGAATTCTTATGTTGTCTCTTCTCAGTCTTCCTTCTTGGTCGGTTAGCTTAGCCTCCAGTCTTGACTGCCTTTTGTGTAGATCCAGCACGGAATCTTCCAGCCCTTTTATTCTTTCCTCTGCTTCCAAGATTCGGTTCTTGGCCTGGTCCACTCTGTTGTTTGTCCTTTTTAATTCTTCTTTGATTTCACGAAATTTGGCCCAACACTCTCGGCGAAATCGTCTTAATTCTTTAAGTACCATTTTCAAGCTAACCTTTTTGTTGGCTTCATTCAGCTCCTCGTCTTTGAATGGAAATCCTCCGGATCAGATTCTTCGGCCGATGCGTGTCCTGGCCTGGTAAATGTCGATTTTTTCTGTTTTCCTTTAGGCATGATGACTTTGTCCTTTGATTTTCACTCTTCCAAAAATCCGTTAAATCTGATTTTCAAGGTATTTTACTGGATTAGGTCTTGGAGCTTCAGCGTTAAGCTGCAATCACCATGGTGTCCAGACCGGAAGTCCGTAATATATTCATTTTTTGTGGTATTGTTACAAAATTTGGACCTTAGCTGGATAACACTTGGTTCTACATTTCTGTTGCATTTTCCAGCCCGGATCTGAAGCTGTTTGTTATTTTCAAGCATTTGTATCCAAAAAACACCCATGCCAAATTTATTTTCTTCAAGTTCACTATGTTTAGATGACTGTAACTCGGTGGCCGGAGCACTTGGAGAGATTATGACTGTTTTGCCAAAAAATTCAAAGTGTTTTCTTTTAAATGAGACCAACCCCATGAAGATGCTGCAAAGGGTTGAAGAATAGCTTTGGATTTAATTTGGGCACGTTAATTTTTGGCGTTTTTAGGGAAATTGACCGAAGTGCAAGGGGTTAAATAAAGGTGTTTATTATTAAGGGTAAAAAAAATTCAAACCTTCATGGTCCTATGTGGAAAAAGTTATCAGCCCCCCCCCCCCCAAAAAAAAATGTTGAAGCATAAATTAACTGTGGTTTATCACGTTTTTGGAAAGCTGAGTTTAGTTTCTCTTGTCACATCCAGGCCTGATTACTGCCACATCTGTTCTCAATCAAAAAATCACTTAAATAGGACCTGCCTGACAAAGTGAAGGAGACCAAAAGATCCTCATGTTGCAGTCCAAAGAAATTCAAGAACAAATGAGAAACAAAGTAATTGAGATCTATCAGTCTGGAAAAGGTTATGAAGGCATTTCTAAAGCTTTTGGACTCCAGTGAACCATGGTGAGAGCCATTATCCACAAATGGCAAAAACATGGAACAGTGGTGAACCTTCCCAGGAGTTGCCGGCTGACCAAAATTACCCCAAACACGCAGCAACGACTCATCCAAAAGGTCACAAAAGACCCCACAACAACATCCAAAGAACTGCAGGCCTCACTTTGCTCAGTTAAGGTCAATGTTCATTACTCCACAATAAGACAGAGACTGGGCAAAAATGGCCTACATAGCCGAGTTCCAAGATGAAAATCACTGCTGAGCAAAAAGAACTGAAAGGCCCCTCTCAATTTTGCCAGACAACATCTTGATGATCCCCAAGACTTTTGGGAAAATACTCTGTGGACTGACGAAACAAAAGTTGAACTTTTTGGAAGGTGTGTGTCCCATTACATCTGGCGTAAAACTAACACAGCATTTCAGAAAAGGAACATCACACCAACAATAAAATATGCGGGTGGTAGTGTGATGATCTGGAGCTGTTTTGCTCCTTCAGCACCTGGAAGACTTGCTGTGGTAAATGGAACCATAAATTCTGCTTTCTACAAAAAAATCCTAAAGGAGAATGTCGGGCCATCTGTTGGTGACCTCAAGCTGAATCACACTTGGGTTGTGCAGCAGATCAATGATCCAAAACACACCAGCAAGTCCATCTCTGAATGGCTGAAGAAAAAAAAAAAAACCCAAAGACTTTGGAGTGGCCTAGTCAAAGTCCTGACCTGAATCCGATTGAGATGCTGTGGCATGACCTTAAAAAGGTGGTTCATGCTGAAAAACCCTCCAGTGTGGCTGAATTACAACAATTCTGCAAATGTGAGTGGGCCAAAGTTCCTCCACAGCGCTGTAAAAGACTGATTGCCAGTTATCGCAAATGCTTGATTGCAGTTGTTGCTGCTAAGGGTGGCCCAACCAGTTATTAGGTTTAGGGGCAATCACTTTTTCACACAGGGCCATGTAGGTTTTGATTTTTTTTCTCCTTAATAATAAACACCTTCATTTAAAAACTGCATTTTGTGTTTACTTGTTATCTTTGTCTCATATTTAAATTTGTTTGATAATCTGAAACATTTAATTGCTCAGGAAATGTTGCATTTCTTAACTGTGCACATGATAATAAAGCCTTTGAATCTTTTAAGTGTGAAAAACACAAAAAAAAATGAGAAATCAGGAAGAGGGCAAACACTTTTTCGCACCACTGTATGCACACACCAAGTATCGAGCCCTTTGGGCAAAGACCGAAGGGGGAGGGAGGGAGGGTGGGTGTGTGTGTGTAGCACTAAAAAGTTAGGGTTTTTTTTTTTTTCTCGATTGAAATTTATGGAAAATATGAAAAGTTCACACTACAGTGATACAATATCATGAAAGTAGGGCATTTAAGTAGAAGCATGCAATGGTGATTTCCTCATCTCAAACAAAAGCCAACAACAGTGGTGGGTATACCACAACAAAAAATGTTTGTCTCAATAACTTGCCAGGTTCCCTTGAGCATCAATTACAGCTTGACAACGACGTCTCATGCTGTTCACAAGTCGACTTCTTGTCTGCTGAGGCATGACATTACATTCTTCTTGAAGGGCAGCCCTCATGTCATTGAGGTTGTGGGGTGCAGGGTTACGGGCCTCTACACGGCGACTGAGTTGATCCCATAGGTTTTCTATGGGATTTAGGTCTTGAGAAAGTGCAGGCCATTCCTTTGGAGGTACCTCAGCCTCCAGCAGCCGTTCCCTGATGATGCGACCTCGATGAGCTGGAGCATTGTCATCCATGAAGATGAAATTAGGCCTGTGTTGTTCATGCATGGGCACAATGACTGGATTAATGATGTTACTCAGGTCATATCGGTTTGTTACTGTACCATTCACAAGGTGTAGGGCAGTTCCGTATTGACTAGACACACCTGCTCAGACTGTAACACCACCACCACCAAAGGCTCGTCTGGTGACAACAGTGGCTGATGCATAGCGCTCCCCTTGATGTCTCCAACATCGTTGGCCGCCATCATTTCTGCTCAGCGTGAATCTATCTTCATCACACAACAGCACTGGGGCCCACTGGTCCCTTGTCCAGCATAAATGCTCCCTGGCCCTTGCAAGACAATGACACCTGTGCTTAATGGTGTGGTCAGGTACCCTTGCAGGTCGTCTAGCACGCAGACTTTGTTGATGTAAATGTTTTTGAATGGTCTGATGTGACACTTGGGTGCCTCTAACCTCCCTGAAATGTGCCTTGAGTTGAATGACATTCATCATCCGGTTCCGCAGGGCGCTGTTCACAATGAAGCGGTCATCAGCGTTGGATGTGGCCAAAGGACGTCCACTTCTATGCCTTTCTGTGACTCTTCCAGTCTCTGTATCTCTGCTGCAACCTGCAGATGACACTCTAAGCTCAGTGGCCACTTCCCTCTGAGAACATCCTGTTTGAATCCTCGCAATTATTTATTTAGCGAATGCAAAGTCCTTAAGCCAAGCAGTTGCCTCCTGGTTTGCTGTATGGAGGGTGTGTAATCCTCCTTCCAGTCTTTGGAGCGGGCAAGCCTCTATGATGTGTTCCATTGTTTGCTCCTCTCCACATGCGCACAGTGGGCTAGGGCTACTGCCCCATCTGTAAAGGCTGGCCAAGCAGGGGCCATGTCCAGTCCTGAAGCGATTGAGTGTAGACCACTGTCTCCTTGGGAGGTTGGTGCCCGGGACCTGTTGGTTGGGGTTTATCACCAGCTGTTTGTTTGGGACCTCCTTGGTCTCCCATTCCTCTTGCCAAGCTGTCTGGATGGTAAAGTCAGCTGGGGGAGGGTTTTTCCAAATCGGCCGTCTGGATGAAAGTCGGGCAGTGGGTGGAGTGTAGATATCTGCATGGATTGGTAAGTGAGGAGAATCTTTAACTTTTTGGAGCATCCTTTGAGTTAATGCTGCTCGCCGGATGTGTGGAGGGGCTATGTTTGACAGTACAGAGAGCCAGGGGAGTGGTGTTGAGCGGATTGTTCCAGTTATAGTTCTCATGGTTGTGTTGAGCTGGGTGTCTACATGGTGTGTGTAAGATGACCTGGACCAGACAGGGGCACAATATTCTGCTACAGAGTATGAAAGGGCCAGTGCTGAGGTGCGCAGGGTGGAGACTGCCGCCCCCCATTTTGCACCAGCGAGCTTGCAGAGCAGGTTGTTTCGTACCTTCACCTTAGCAGCCGTCCCCTTTAGATGTTCCTTGAAGGATAAGGTCCTATCAAGGGTCACTCCAAGATAAGTTGGATTTGGGGCATGCTTAAGCTTGAGTCCGCTCAGGTGGATGTTTAGTTCTCTGGCAGCTTTTGCATTGTGGAGATGGAATACACTGGAGACGGTTTTTGCTGGGCTTGGTTTTAGGCGCCAGATTTTGCAGAACTGGTCCAGTTTGGCAAGATCTTCCGTGAGCACCCGTTCCAGTGGTTCAAAGTCTGGTGCTTGGAATGCCAAACAGATGTCGTCTGCATAGGTGAATTTGCGGGATTTTGTAGTAGGCAGGTCGTTTATGTAGAGGTTGAACAGAGTTGGAGCTAGAACTGAGCCTTGTGGGAGTCCGTTTTTCTGCATTCTCCATGCACTTGTCTTCTGACTGAGGTGGACTCTGAACCTTCGGTTGGTCAGCAGGGTTTTTATAATTTCTGTTGCCCAAGCAGGGATCGCCTTTATAAGTTTCAGGAGGAGGCCTTTGTGCCAGACCGTATCATAGGCGGCTGTAAGGTCGAGAAACACAGCCCCTGTCTTCAGTCTGCTCTCGAAGCCATTTTCGATGAAGGTGGTTAGGGCCAGTACTTGTTCTCCTGTACTGCGGTCCTTGCGGAAACCTGCTTGATCCACACTTAGAATATCCTCTACCTCTGGGGAAATGCGTTGCAGAATTAGGCGCTCCATGATTTTGTAAGGAACGCTGAGTAGGGAGATTGGGCGGTAGCTTGCTGGTAATTTGTGGTCTTTGCCAGGTTTTGGGATGGCAATGACCTTTGCTGTCCGCCATTTCTTTGGGATCGAGTTTGTTTGTGTGATCCTTGTGTAGAATTGTCAACCAGGTTAGGGCTCGGGGGCCAAGATTTTTCATGAATTCTGGGAAGATGTTATCGTATCCTGCTGCCTTTCCACATTTCAGGCTCTGTAGGACTTTCTCCAGTTCAGCAGCCTCGAAGGGTTCAGGGTTCGTTTCCTCTACAGGCATTTTTTGGTGTTTTTTTTAGCTCAGTTGTAACTGCTCTTTTGGTGTCTTTGTCTTGGGGTGCTTTGGCGATAGTCAGTAGGTGGGATGCAACTTGGTTGGGTGTGACGGATGCTCGGCTTTGGCTAGGGGGCTTCTGTGCAGCTCCTAGGCGACGGATGAGGCTCCAACATTTCCTGCTAGAGTGGGTAAAGCTCCGGTCAGCAACTGTCTCCTCCCATTTCTTTCGCCGAGCTGTATTTAGCGATTCAATGAGATGGTCTGCTATCTCTGGGTCCCCTGATGTTTGATAGGATTGTAGGAGGGCAGCACTTTCTCCGTCCAAACATGGGACATAGAGGGGTCGGTAGCCTCGTGGGATTGCAGTATGGGCAGCCTTGAAGATTGCGCTGCAGAAGCGGTTGTATGCTTCATCTACAGTGATGGTGTGGAGTGGGATGGTAACAACGCTCCGGTCCAGAGTTTCACTGAATTTCTTCCAGTTGGCTTTGCGGAAGTTCCAGCGCATCTTCCTTGGGCTGTATATGACTGGAAGTTGTAGGCCAATGTGTACAAGCAGGGGCCGGTGTTGGCTGTGTGGAAAATCATCAAGAATGAGGATCTGTGTAGGATATGGCTCCCCATTCAAAGAGCTGACCCAACACAGGTCAGGAGAATAGTCCTTCTTCCACCTAGCAGAGTGGAAGGTTCCTCTTTGTTTGGGGTCGTATATCAAAGCGAGGTCATTTCTGGATGCCCAGTCTGAAAGTGCCTTCCCATCACTGTCCACTGCTGGGTACCCCCAGTCAGGGTGATGGCTGTTAAAGTCCCCCACATAGATGGCAGGGTGGGGTAGGGTGGGTAAGACCTGCAGATCCCAGTTGGCATTAGGGGGCTTGTACACATTGACAATATGGAAGCCACCAATGATTATGGTGTCTGAGAAATGTGTTGTTATCAGGTGATTTGCTTCAACTATGTCAGAACGCACATAGGTGGCACGTCCATGTTTAGCATGTAGAACATAGCACAGGAGGTCAAAGCCTTTGATGGTGAAGCGGCCAGCTTCCTCTGTGCCAATATGAGTCTCTTGGAGGCAGATTACATCAATCGAATGTTGGAAGGCGAGGACTTCGATAAGGCTTCGCTTGGCTGCAGATAGGCCTTCAACGTTTAGTTGTAATATGCGAAGGGCCGATCCTACCACAAAGTGCTCTTGGGGCTGTTTGCTTTCGGCTTTAGGACTGTGACTAGGATTCTTCTTTGACTTGGCACAGAGGCGTCGTCTCTTCGAATTTAGTCTGCTGGTAGGATCATTAGCTTCCCCAGGCGAGCCCGGGTACTGGCGGAGGGCGCGACGAGAACGCTGATCCATTGCCCCCCAATCCTCGCAATGTCAAGGTAGTATTGATCAATTGTTAGGTGTCGTTTTGGTCTCATGATGTCAAAATGGGAAGAGCATGATGAAGAGGACTGTTTAAATCCCAATTGTAATTAATTAATTAATTAATAATAATAATAATAAAAATAATAAATAATAAATAATAAATTTATTGGTCAATTCATGGATCAAAACCTGTTGTGAATTTTGCCATTAAGCACTTTGTTAGAGAACAGCAAGTTATGCAACAAGTCCTGAAACACTGAACAATTGGACATGTGCATTCAAAAGGTTAGAGAAGGTCAAACTAAGTTCACCTGGAAAGGTTGTTGTACATTTTAGGTGCATCCTGAAATTTCACCCGAAAGCTGAATATCCCTAACTTTTTGTGAGTAGTGTGTTTATAATCCAGTCAGTTTCTTGTTAATAGCCACTCCACATTGACCAATTAAAGCGTTTTGTCTGTTTTCCTTTTCTGGCTGCTCTTTTTCCACCACAGCGGATCATCTGCTCATTTTTTGATGAGCCACATATTTGTTCTTAACTCTGGTCAATTTCCCTAAAAACGCCTAAAAATAACATACCCAGAGTAAATCAAACGCTGTTCTTCAACCCTTTGCAGCATCTTCATGGGGTTGGTCTCATTTAAAAGAAAACACTGAATTTTTTTGGCAAAACAGTCATAATCTCTCTAAGTGCTCCTGCCACTGAGTAACAGTCATCTGAACATACTGAACTTGAAGAAAATAAAGTTTGCCTGGGTGTTTTTTTAGATACAAATGCTTGCAAATAACACACAGCTGTCAGATACTGGCTGGAAAATGCAACAGAAATGTAGAACCAAGTGTTATCAAGCTGAGGTCAAAATTTTGTAACAATACCCCAAAAAAATGAATATATTACACAGCTTTTTTTCTCAGGTTGTTCCCAGGCGTTTTTGAACTGTGCCAAATTGTGGCAAATGGCACAGTTTGGAAAAACGTTTATAACTTTTGAATGATTCAACATTGAAGCTTGATCTTGGGCTCTAATCAAAGGTGACACTCAGGGCTGTGTGTGTGTGGGGGGTTGTTTATTCATTCATGAATGAATGAATGATCAAACAAGCCCCCCACACACAAAGAAGCATGCCACGTAAAAAATGTGTGGCCTTTTTTTGCAAGAAAAAATAACCTACAGTGTAATAAAAATTATACTAAAATATCTGCAATGTAGAGGATAAAAACTCCCCCCCCCCCCCGCTACAGAGGAGCTCGGCGCACAAAAAACGGTCTGTCTTGTGGCAATGACGCACCGTTGTAATTACCGATCGGTCAAAACTCATTTTTATTACTATTTTCAGTGATAAAGAATAATTTAGCTTATAACACTTACCTGTCCACAACAGCACTGTCGTTGGCGAACACCTGTTCCTCATTGTCAGACGAACATGTAGCTGGTCCGCTTGTTACGACTCGTGGTTCTGGTCACGTGACCGGTCAAACCATGATTCCATGATTGCGGTTTTGGCGAACGATTTTTCAAAACAAATAAAGAACAGTAGTAATAAAAAAAGACTGGCGAATGCTACCGTTACACACAGCGGCTTACACAAAACAGATTTGACGCACGCTTTCAATCGTCGAACTTCTCTGCTTCAATTGGCTCGTTGTATTCGCAGTCGTTGGTAGGCGGGTCCTTCTTGCTAGGTTTTCAGTCATTGGTTCTTCAAGGTTTCAGAAACCCAATTCAAGGCTCTTAGTCGAATAAGAGGTCAATCAAATCTAAACCAATCAAAACACTCCTTTGGCTTTCTGTTCGTGGCTGTGTCTACTGAAAGAACAGAAATGCAGCTTTTTTTTTTTTTTTTTTTTCAGTGCGCACTGAGACGCACTAGGATGCAGAGACGTGACCGCCTGCGGTATCCCGGAGTGCAAGAGGTTTATTCAGCAGGGATTTTACACCGGATGGCTTTCCTGTAGGGCTGAAACGATTAGTCAGTGTTGTCGATAATAAAAATTTGTTGACACAGATTTTTATAGTTGACAAATAATTTCATTTTAAAGTTTATATGCATGCTGCGGAAATTTTCAGTTGTAACTGCAATGCACAACCGGAATTGCTGCTAGCAGTATGCCTCTGTTGTACGGCATGCGTGAACAATTTTCAGCAAGGAAGAGGAGGAGCACAGCATGGCGAAGCGAAGCGAAAAGATTAACAAGTTGAAGTGGAGCTAAAAAAAAAAAAAAAAAGCAGACCCAAACTTTGTCAAATATGGGAACATTTCACAGAAAATGGAAACAAAACAAGTGAAATGCAGACTTTGCAAGGCAGACCTTTCCTATCATGGCAGCACTACAGTGATACTTGAGCATCTGACACGACGACACCCGGGAACCGCACCATTAACGGCTGTTTCAGTACCGAGCAAAGAAAGTTAGCACCGCTTATTTTCAATGGCCAACTGTTTGAAGCTTCAGAAAAATTACAATCCTGTTAGTACGTGCTGTTTATGTTAGCTTACCTGTTTGACAATCATCTCTCTGGTTGCTGAGGGGCTGAGCTATCATGGCTATTGTGCTGAATGCAGTAAATGACTGAATTACAGGAGTCGCTATCTCTTTTTCATCTTAGTTAATATTAGCCCTCATTCTGAATATTAGTGCTTCTGGGTTAATTAGAAAATCCCAACTTGTAATTTAACAAACAAAAACCTACAACTATAATCATCAAAATTAAATCAAACTGTTTGAAACATCACTCTTAAGTGCAGTGAATACCGAATATGAAGGTTTACCTTTCTGAATTATATTGTAAAAAAAAAATGCACTGATAGAAAACTTCCACCTAAGGTTAGTTTGTGGGTTGGAGCAGATCAGTAATTCAGGGCCACGATTAACCTTTATTATGTTAAGACAGACTGGGTGTGCAGCAGTGGTTTCTTTTTTTTTGCTTTTGCACTTTACCTTTTTTGTTTAATACTGCTCTTTAAACTGGGTGTCTGCGGGTCCTTAAAAAGTCTTAGATGTGTTTGTCCAAAATTAAGGCCTTAATTATCCTTAAAAATGACAATTAATCCTTGAATCCGCCTTTCAAAGGTCTTAAAAATGCCACAAACACAATGAACAAAATTGCAATGTTTTCTTACGTTGTACAGTGAAATCTTTGTAAAGAATTTGGCGAATTTTTAATTACTGCTCTGCATTTTAGCACCATGGAGCGGAAGTGAGCGGAACAAACAGCAATCATTCGTTTGTGGGGGGAGGGGGCTACTTTCAGGTTTACACATTAGCAGCTTGTACTTCAGTAGCTATTGGCAACGTCAGTCATGGGGAAATGTAAATTAAATCTTAGCTGGCTGGCTAAACTGACATTTGCGGCATGTTTAAGACCGGTTCAAGGAAATAACTATTAGGCCTGTTGTATGCTGTGCAAGAAGCTCTTTAAACTCTGCTCGATGGGAATCCGTGATGCTGGTGCCTGCCTACAAACCTTCACTGAAGCACAGCAGGCCAGTAGAGAAACAAATCAGGATTTGGCCAGAGGGTGCAGCCTTGGCACTTCAGGACTGTTTTCTACACACAGACTGGGAGGTCTTGAAAATAGCAGCCTCCCAGGGAGACAGGACAGATGTGGACATCGCGAAGTGCACAGAGGATGTCACTGTAGTGAAGACTATCACTGCACGGGGCAACTATAAACCCTGAATGACAGCAGAGGTGCGCTCACTGGTCACAGCCAGAGATGCAGCCTTCAGAGCGAAGGACAGGATCGCCCTCTGCTCAGCTAGGTCTGCGCTCTCAAAGGGAATTAAGACGGCGAAGCGCACCTATGCGGAGAAAATCCAGGGACATCTCTGTGACACAAGGAACACCAAACGGATGTGGCAGGGAGTTTGGCCGCTGACGGATTTCAAGTCTAGGCAGGGGGTTGATGATGACGATGCTTTGCTTCCAGACAGGCTCAACAACTTCTTTGCACATTTTGAAGCATCAAACCCGACAATCAGAGGGAGGGCTGGCCCATCTCCACCATCTGTTGGGCCAGCTATCCTCATCAATGCAGCGGACACACGGAGGACCCTAACCAGGGTCAACCCACGTAAAGCTGCAGGTCCGGACAACATCCCGGGATGTGTGCGCCGAGTCTGTGCGAGCGAGTTTGCGGATGTCCTGACTGACATTTATAACATCTCCCTGAGTCAGGCCATCGTTCCCAGAAGCTTTAAGACCTCTACCATAGTACCGGTGGCAAAGAAACCAGTTGTGTCCTGTCT
This sequence comes from Pholidichthys leucotaenia, assembly GCA_020510985.1. Classification (NCBI taxonomy): domain Eukaryota; kingdom Metazoa; phylum Chordata; class Actinopteri; order Cichliformes; family Pholidichthyidae; genus Pholidichthys; species Pholidichthys leucotaenia. Next base: position 61,334,415 of record CM035836.1, read on the forward strand.
GAATGACTATCGTCCTGTTGCACTGACACCAAATGTGATGAAGTGTTTTGAACGGCTTGTCAAACCACACATCACAGCCTGCCTCCCTGCATCACATGACCCACTCCAGTTTGCATATCGTTCAAACCGCTCCACGGAGGATGCTATAGTCACCACCCTGCACTCTGTCATCACCCACTTGGATCAGAAAGACACCTACGCCAGACTCCTGTACACTGATTTCAGTTCAGCATTCAACACCATTATTCCCCAGAGACTGATGGAGAAATTACTCCTTCTCGATCTGAACACCGCTTCATGTCTCTGGATCGTGGACTTCCTGACCGAGAGACCTCAGTCTGTCCGTGTTGGAAACATCTCCAACTCTTATCACGCTGAACACCGGATCCCCTCAAGGCTGTGTATAACAGCTTCCTTCCACAAGCTGTTAGGATGCTGAACAGTTGATCCGGAATCTTTCAAACATACTACTGCATCTTATGGACATTATGTATATTATTTGTATATTAAAGTTCTAGTTAGTTTTCAGGTGTATCTCAGGGATGTGTGAATGGCTGTGTTGAGGTGGGGGGGGGTGAGGGTGTGTGTGAGTGTGTCTTAAATTATGTTCTTTTTACTTATATGGATGCCGAGAGAAACGCAATTTCATCTTGTCTGCACTACAGTTGTACGTACAGCAACATGACAAAGTTTGATTTGATTAAAGCTGTGGAATTGCATATGCAGAGCGAGAAGCAAAAAATCGCTGCAAAAACCCGCCAACAAATGCCTGCCATTTTTCAGTACTCTTCCGTCTCATCAGTACCACAGACTTCAGCTCCATCTCCGATACCAGCAGCAACAGCAGCTCCAACCACAGCAACAGACCTCAGAGCAACCTTCGGGTCCACTGCTACACTTTAAGCAGAGGTACTGTGGTGTCTGCACACAGTAACCAAACACCAGTTCTGTAACGCCAATGAAGGAGTCGGAGACATTTTCTGAGCTATGTTTACTGACTCAGAAATTGCTAAAAACTTGACGTGCGGTAAAGACAAATCAGCCTCCATTTCAAAATTTGGTTTGGCTCCACACATCAATAAACTCCTCGTCACCGATGTTAACAAAAGCCTGTTTTCCACTAGCCCAGCACACCTCGGTACGGCTCGATTCACTTCAGTACGGCTCGGAATGCTTCTGTCTCCATTAGCACGGTGTTGTGCTTGTGCTGTGATGGTTTGTGTTAGGAGGTTTTAGAAGCGGGGCGGCGCCAGATTCCCAGCGAGGCGGGGCCACACTCCCGTGACGTTACGCACCCGACTGAGTCCTTATTTACACGAGACAAAAAATGGAGGATCCAAGGATTATTGCCTTGCTCGCTCTGTGGCTTTATCTCACAATTAATTTTATCTCATAATTAAGCTGCAACAACACAAGTCACTTTTGTTTTGAATTAACTGCCAAATGACCTAGAAATAATGAGCTGAAACTTGTTTTTATTCATATTAAATAATGAGACAGTGGCACACTGGCCAACACCAAATTGTATTATTTTTTACATCCTAGGGCATTTTGGATGTACTGAATAAAAAAAATAAATGTTTTTCACCTTCAGGTCAACGTTTGGAACAACAGTATTATTATTTTCCGTTTAGATGATGCTACACTCCTTCTAAAGTATTGTAATTCTCTGAATTTGGAATGCCGATAGAACATTCAATTTACATATACTTGTACCTACTTTCACTTGGTGCTAATTTTTTATGATATTTCAATAAAAAGAACAGAAAGCTTACAAAAAGATTTGTTTTTTAGTCTAGTTAAAAATTACATTACCTTTACAATGGTTGACCCCTGACAGGATGATCAGCATCATTTTCATCAGACTAGGCAATGGAATTTCTATGTAATTATACTGTTTTATAATTCAGTGTTATAACAGACAAACCACACTTTCCAAAACAATTCCATTTTATTATATACAAAATATTCAAATAAAAAAAAACTTTGCAACACAACATGAAGGTTAATCGACATTTTATACACACCGACCACTGAGTGCCTCTACACCAGCTTCCCAAACTGGGTCAGGAAGACTCGGTTGAATGAAGCCGTCTCTGCCTGCTCTGGGTCAGGAAGGCTCGGTTGAATTAATCCGGGCGGGCTGTCGCGGCGGACGCGTGGGATGATTCTACAAGGAAAATGCCCACAATAAAATACAGCACGAAAGTGCAAGATATACAGAAAAGACAATAGTTTTTAACAAGAATACATAAGAGAGCACCCTGACCAACTGTATCACACTCTGGTATGGGAGCTGCTCTGTAGCTGACCGCAAGGCGCTGCAGCGGGTGGTGAAAACCGCCCAACGCATCACAGGGACTCCACTTCCAGCTATAGAGGACGTCTACAGGAAAAGATGTCTGCGCCGGGCACGCAGCATTCTTAGGGACTCCAACCATCCTGCTCATGGACTGTTCCAGCTTCTCCCCTCCAGAAGACGTTTCAGAAGCCTTCGGACTAGAACCAGCAGGTTTAGGAACAGTTTCTTTCCAACAGCTGTCACGTTATTGAACTTAGTTCCCCGCTGACTCTCTTACAATCATCTTTTACCATCCTCACCTGTACATAACTGCATAACTACATAACTACATCTAACTTATTGCACATTATTTGCACATAACAGTACTTTTAACTTTCTGCACTGCTGCATATATTTGCATATATTTGCTTAAATTGCACATACTGTTAATTACCGTATATACTGCACTGCTGTCCTTTGCACTTCTGATTGGATGCTAAACTGTGTTTCGTTACCTTGTATTCATACATGTGTAATGACAATAAAGTTGAATCTAATCTAATAAGCTTATTTCAGTGTATTGTTCACATGAATAATTAAAATAAAAGCTTTAGTCCGCAGTGTGCTGCAATAAAGCAGCGATCATCATCATTCACAAATGAACTGCTTTTTTATTGCATAAATAAACTGAGCGTCTTACCGAATATATTTGCGAAAAAACGCACAATAAAAAAAAATTAAAACTCACCGTTAAAGGACTCCGATGTCGAGACCTCCCGATATATTTTTTCATTCCGGGCGGCTCCGTGTAACTCGCGCTGGATACGTTCGTCTGACAATGCAGTGAGCAGACACTGCACCTCCTTATTGGTCCATGGAGCACCCTTATTACGCGAAGCCATTTTTGATAGAGAATAAATGAAAATAGCACAGCGATACACTGAAAATAAACCGCCAACAGTGGTTGCGTGCTGAGTAATGGCGGTCGTGAAGATTCTTTTTTTTTTTTTTTTTTCAAAAACTTTATTGAGAAGGTCGTGAAGATTCGGTAGAAGAGGAGGAGGAGAGGGGCGGTTACAACCTGACCAATCAGCGCCGGTTACGACCTGACCAATCAGCGGCGACCAGTCTGTTAATGTCACAACACGGCACAGCTCAGCACTGCTGTACCCTGCCCTTGAGCGGGGCTGAGAATCACGGCTGTTAAACCGTGTTGGGGCTTGTGGAAAAGCGTACAAAGAGTGCCGAGCCATCCCGTGTCGCGCTAAAGCGTGCTAGTGGAAAAGGTCCTAAAGACGGCTTTACCTTGATGTTTGAGAAACCCTCAACCAAACAACTAAAACGAAGCAGCTGGACCTACATGTCCGTTACTTCAAAGATGATCGAGTCCAATCCAGATAACTGGGCTCCCAGTTCATGGGTCACGTAACAGCTCAGGGTTTACTGCACCATTTTCAAGTAAGTAAGAACCCCACACTTAGAAATTACCAGTAATCTAGCGACAGATATTTTTTTTTTCCCCTCAATAGAACACTTATAGTGGGGGTAAAAAAGTATTTAGTCAGCCACCAATTGTGCAAGTTCTCCCACTTAAAAGATGAGAGAAGTCTCCAATTTTCATCATAGGTATACCTCAACTATGAGAGACAAAATGAGAAAAAAAAATCCAGAAAATCACATTGTCTGATTTTTAAAGAATTTATTTGCAAATTATGGTGGAAAATAAGTATTTGGTCAATAACAAAAGTTCATCTCAATACTGTGTTATATACCCTTTGTTGGCAATGACAGAGGTCAAATGTTTTCTGTAAGTCTTCACAAGGTTTTCACACACTGTTGCTGGTATTTTGGCCCATTCCTCCATGCAGATTTCCTCTAGAGCAGTGATGTTTTGGGGCTGTCGCTGGGCAACACGGACTTTCAATTCCCTCCAAAGATTTTCTATGGGGTCGAGATCTGGAGACTGGCTAGGCCACTCCAGGACCTTGAAATGCTTCTTATGAAGCCACTCCTTTGTTGCCCGGGCAGTGTGTTTGGGATCATTGTCATGCTGAAAGACACAGCCACGTTTCATCTTCAATGCCCTTGCTGATGGAAGGAGGGTTTCACTCAAAATCTCATGATACATGGCCCCATTCATTCTTTCCTTTACACGGATCAGTCATCCTGGTCCCTTTGCAGAAAAACAGCCCCAAAGTATGATGTTTTCATCCCCATGCTTCACAGTAGGTACGGTGTTCTTTCTCATCCAAACACGACAAGTTGAGTTTTTACCAAAAAGTTCTATTTTGGTTTCATCTGACCATATGACATTCTCCCAATCCTCTTCTGGATCATCCAAATGCTCTCTAGCAAACTTCAGACGGGCGTGGACATGTACTGGCTTAAGCAGGGGGACACGTCTGGCACTGCAGGATTTGAGTCCCTGGCGGCGTAGTGTATTACTGATGTAGCCTTTGTTACTTTGGTCCCAGCTCTCTGCAGGTCATTCACTAGGTCCCCCCGTGTGGTTCTGAGATTTTTGCTCACTGTTCTCGTGATCATTTTGACCCCACGGGGTGAGATCTTGCGTGGAGCCCCAGATCGAGGGAGATTATCAGTGGTCTTGTAGGTCTTCCATTTTCTAATAATTGCTCCCGCAGTTGATTTCTTCACACCAAGCTGCTTACCTATTGCAGATTCAGTCTTCCCAGCCTGGTGCAGGTCTACAGTTTTGTTTCTGGTTTCCTTTGACAGCTCTTTGGTCTTGGCCATAGTGGAGTTTGGAGTCTGTTTGAGGTTGTGGACAGGTGTCTTTTATACTGATAATGAGTTCAAACAGGTGCCATTAATACAGGTAACGAGTGGAGGACAGAGGAGCCTCTTAAAGAAGTTACAGGTCTGTGAGAGCCAGAAATCTTGCTTGTTTGTAGGTGACCAAATACATATTTTACCAAGAAATTTACCAATTAATTCATTTAAAATACTTCAATGTGAGACGGTCGGTGCACGCCATGAAGGCAACAGCATAGAACCTCTGCTCCCGGCACGTTCATATTGAAAAAAGCCCTTAAAACGCAAAAACCGATAGAATTACCAGCTCAAGACGATCAACTAAAAGGGCAATGTTAAAAGGCAAGTCAAAAACCAAGAAACAGGCTGAAACTACGGAGTTTGATACCGAAGAAACTGAAGCTAACGACGACAGCGTTGGTTTGGCTAGTGCTGGTGCCAGCAAAATGGAGGAAGACGACAGCATTGATTTGAAGGCGATACTGATGGAAATCAGGGACTTCAGGAAAGAAAATATGCAACAGTCGAATGAAGTCAAAGCAGAAATCAGCAAGATTAATGCAAGACTCGAAACAGTGGAGGGACGCATTTTGGAAATGGAGGAACGAGTGGAAACAATAGAGGAGGTGATTACAGAGCTCGTGAAACTCCAGTCTAAGCTACAGGCCCAAATCACCGACCAGGAGGGTCGTTCTCGTAGAAATAATGTACGGATATATGGTGTGATTGAAAACGAAGAGAAAGGTGCTCCGACTATGATAGATTTTGTCGAAAATCTTCTGAGGGAAAAGCTCCAACTGCCCTCGACACTGGACTTGCATATTGAATGCGCACACCGCGCCCTGGCGGCAGTTCCCCTGGCCGGAGCACCACCTCGATCCATCATTGCACGCTTTACCAGTTACAAGAGCAAGGAAGAGGTGCTCAGGAAAACTTGGCAAATGAGGGGATTTCAGTGGAAGGACAAACAGATTAACCTTGATCACGATTATACACCCGACGTCCTTAAGCAGAGACAGACATACGCAGAAGCTAAAAAGATCCTAAAACAACGAGGGGTACGTTTCCAGACCCCGTTCCCAGCTAAACTCCGAGTGTTCTACCCAGACGAAACAAAACTTTATAACACCGCTGAAGATGCAACTAAAGACATGTTTGACAGAGGATTCCCAGTCACTGTATACAAGCCGCCGGAGACACTGACGGCATGGATTCAGAAAACAGCGTGGACCACTAAACGAAGCACAAGAGGAGAGCGACGCACACCGCTGGATCCGGGCCAGACGGGACAATCATCAATAAAGGAGAGACTGCAACAGTACAGAAGGGAATCCATGTAAAAACGCCAATATAAATCTGCTGTTCAATTTATAACCCAGTTACAGGTAATCTGATTTAATAATGACTTATCCGTGGTTTATTTTATTTTATTTATTTATTTTTTTAATATATATATATACATGGTTTTTCTATTAAGAGATAATACAATAGCTAAACACGAGAAATGAGTGAAACCTAAGACTTATTGCCAATCTAAATCAGCTGCCGGGAAATGACTGTTCAGGCATAATATGGAGGAATTGCGTGACGATGGATGCTTCAGTAGAGAGCCCACCCTGACGCAAGTGGCTTACCCTCTTAAAGACTTACAACATCAGGTCTTACAGGGTTTGTTTTTCTTTAAACCCCACAAACGGAAATCCTGGTTTATTTCCTCAAATGTTTGTTATTGTTTTGTTTGGCTGCAGTTCAGAGCAGCACTGTTTGGACAAGTGGTATACTTATGTTTATTAAGGAAGAGAAAAAGAAAAACAAATTATAGCCAACAATCAGACTATCAATGTCATCTCCTTTAATGTAAATGGAATTATCAGCCCACAAAAAAGGTCCAAAATACTCTCCAAACTCAAAAAAGAAAAGATACATGTGGCCCTTCTACAAGAAACGCATGTGTTAGACCAAGAACTCAAAAAGCTTGAGCGAGGTTTTTATAAGTATGTCTATGGATCATCATACAAACATGGCCACCGTAGAGGTGTTGCAATTCTCATTTCACGACAGATTTGTTTTGAATATTTATCTGACAAGAAGGATAAAGAGGGGTGATATGTATTGGTAAAAGGAAAAATTGATGGCTCATTAGTAACTATTCTCAAAATATACGCACCACCAGGAAGTAATTGGAATTTTTATAAACAGATGTTCGAAATGATGGTATCTGAAACTGAAGGAATGTTGATATGTGGAGGGGACATGAATATACGGTTGTCAAAACTGGACAGTTCTAAGAATGATCTAGCACAAAAAAAATCAATAATAAAGAAAATAAACAGTATCATGAGTGAAACCGGAATTATCGATATCTGGAGAGATTTTAACCCTTCTGGACGCGATTATACACATTTTTCTGCCCCCCATTCTACATATTCGAGAATTGATTACTTCTTCACATTTAATAAAGACAGATATAAGATTAAAACAAGTGATATTGGCACAATTGATCTGTCAGATCACTCTCCAATATATTTATCTATCTGTATGAATGATACTTGCAAAACCACAACTTGGAAACTTAATTCCAATATTGTGAATGATTCAAAAATGAAAGAGAAATTAAAAGAAGAAATTGATGAATACTTTAAGGAAAATGATAATGGGGAAGTGTCACCATCCATTTTATGGGATGCTTTTAAAGCGGTTATAAGAGGCAAAATTATTGCCAGCACCTCTTTCATTAAAAAGCCAAAAAAAGAAAAACTCGAAAAATTACAAACGGATCTTAAGGAACTACAAAGACAACACAAAATTACTTTAAACAATGACAAACAATATGAAATAAAAAGATTACAAAAAGAAATTGATAACATATATTCTGATGAAACGCAAAAAAAGCTTATCTATCTTAAAATTATTATGAGGCTGGAGGGAAGTCAACGAAATGGCTAGCTTTTAAACTAAGAAAACAACAGGCTGATAACACAATTTATAGAATAAAAAATCCCAAAACTGGGATTACACATGATGATATTACAGAAATTCAGGAGAGTTTTGGAACCTATTACAAAGACCTTTATTCACAGCCTAAATTAAACAATGGTGACCACATTGAAATCTTTTTAAGTTCACTAAATCTCCCCGGTGTCACTGAACAGGAGAACAGTAACCTAATAATAGAAATCACAAATAAAGAAATCAATGATGCAATTACAAGACTAAAACCACATAAAAGCCCTGGCCCAGACGGCTACTCTGGTGAATGGTTTAAGACCTACAGGGAGGAATTAATTCCAAGATTGAGGGAAGTGTGTAACTGGGTATTGAAGGGAGGGGATCCACCTCCCTCATGGAAAGAAGTGATTATCACTGTCATTCCAAAAGAGGGAAAAGATAAATTGAATTGTAGCCAGTATCGACCAATATCAGTCTTAAACTTAGACTACAAAATATACACGTCCATAATAGCAAAACGACTTGACAATATTATACCCAGACTTATTAATCATGATCAAGCTGGTTTTACTCTCCAGAGGCAGACTCAAGGCAGTATTAGAAGGACCCTTCATGTTATACACCATATTAAAAAAAATAAGATTGAGGCATTGCTTATGGGTTTAGATGCTGAAAAAGCATTTGACTCAGTGAGATGGGCATTTCTTTATAAAGTTTTGAATAAATTTGGATTTCACCATATAATCATTAAGGCCATCCAGGCAATTTACCACAAACCAACAGCCAAAATAAAATAAATGGTAGTCTTTCAAAACCAGTCTCACTTGAAAGATCATGTCGCCAGGGCTGCCCCCTTTCACCAATTTTATTCACTTTATTTATTGAACCGCTTAGCCAATACATTAGACAAGATAATTTATTTGAGGGAATTGATATACATGGGGACATTCAGAAGATATCACTTTTTGCAGACGATGTCCTAATCTGTTTAGGTCAACCAAATAAATCTCTACCTAGATTGATGGAGATATTAGAGCAGTTTGGATCACTTTCAGGTTACAAATTAAATATTGAAAAAACACAAATTATGACCTTAAATTATCAACCCTCAATGGAGTTAAAAAATAAATACGATTTTAAATGGGACAAAGACTCCATGAAATATCTTGGCGTGATATTAAGTAGAGACACTGGAAAGTTGTTTGAAAAGAATTATGGCCCATTAAATTCCAAAATAAAATCGGATTTAAGAAAATGGAGTCTAATACCAACCTTAGGACTAATTAATAGAATAGAATCAATAAAAATAAACATTTTACCCCGATTACTTTACCTTTTCCAAACTCTCCCAATTGAAGTGTCAAAACAACAATTTGTAGAATGGGACAAGTTGATTTCTCGCTATATATGGCTTGGGAAAAACCCTCGAATAAGATACAGTACATTACAACTGCCAAAGGACAGAGGTGGCTTATCTTTGCCATGTATGAAGGACTACTACTACTCTGCCCAATTAAGACCATTGATTTGCTTATGTGATCCAATGTTCAAATCTAGGTGGAAAGATATAGAGGAAAAAGCCACTAAGGGCCCCCCTATACAAGCAATGATAGCAGACAGGAAATTGCAATCACATTTGAAAGACCCGGATAATCCCTGGCTAAAATTCACTTTTAAGATTTGGAATGACGTAAGTAGAGAGAACAAACTAACCAAGGCTGAAATGATGTTAAGATGGTGCGCTTACGACACAGAATTTTTACTAAACCGTAATGACACAAGATTTCAAAAATGGACGTCAGTGGGACTCACTTCATACTTCACATTTAACCACAAGGGGGAGCTAGCAGACTTCCAAACCCTTAAATCAAAAAAGGGGCTAAATAACCAAGACTTTTTTAGGTACCTACAGTTGAGACATAGATATAATGAAATTATAAGGACCAAGACTGATAAGGAGGATAATAAAATTCTAAATATATTTCAAATGGCCTTTAGCACTACTACTGTTCAGAAAATTATAGCAAGATTTTATCAGGGACTTCAAGCAAACAAATCCACCAATACCCTATATATTAAGAAGAAATGGGAAAAAGAAACAGGATCAGCAATGGATGATAGTGACTGGGAATCATTATGTACAGTGCAATGGAAAACTACTTATTCAACTATTTGGAGGGAATTTGGAGGGAAAAATTTAATTCTTTTCTTTATCACCCCAGTCCAAAAAAACCACCAAAATTTAGGTACCGGTTGTTGGAGACTATGTGGAAATGAAGAGGCTAATCATTATCATGTATTCTGGGCCTGCCCAAAAGTTACCCCATTTTGGAAAGACACATAAGTGCCTGGAAAAGGTTTTTTCTACCTATGTCCCCTTTGACTTCCTGTACATGTTCTTGGGTTTGGAAATTCCTAACATAGCCTCATTTGCAGATAAATATTTAATGAGAATTGTACTATTGTCAGCAAAGAAAGTCTTAACGAGAAAATGGCTCCAAACAGACATACCAAAAATTCAGGATTTACATGATATGGTATACCAGATATTTATGATGGAAAGGATTACCATGTCTTTACGACTACAAAGAGATAAATTTGATAAATACTGGCTTAAATGGACCCAATATACAGGAAACCAAAGGAGAGACTTTAAATAATCTATCCCATTGAAGGGAAGAAAAGAGCAAAACCGAAAAATTTAATACCACTTGTCCACTGTTCAGTTTATTTGTCTACATGTTATTTTTTTATACTGAAAAAAAAAAAAAAACTTTTGGGAAGATTAATCGAGGGCATTTTCTTGTGTATTACTTTTTATTTACCTTTCTTTTTATTCTATTTGAATGATGGCAAATTCTAAGCTTTTACTAATTTTTACTCCCTTGTAATAAAGTACTCCTCTCAATGTAAACAATCTGACCAAGATCACCAATAAAAATATAATTGAAAAAAAAAATCCTTCAATGTGATTTTCTGGATTTTTTTTCTCATTTTGTCTCTCAGAGTTGAGGTATACCTATGATGAAAATTGGAGACCTGTCTCATCTTTTAAGTGGGAGAACATGCACAATTGGTGACTGACTAAATACTTTTTTTTGCCCCACTGTATAAGAAAAAGTCTTATACATCGTTGATGCTTGTTATTGTTGTTGTTGTTGTTGTTGTTCTGTTTAAATATATCTTGATGACATGATATCATTATTGCAGTTCTGTTGTTTTAGTCCTTCATAAAGAACAAATTTTATTTTTCAACTGAAAAAATTAAGTGTTAAAGCATTTAAAAAGAACATTTCTGAAAATGTCACATTTGTGTTCGACATTACACATGGCATTGCCATGCAGCAGGTATGCCCATCAGTTTACTTGTTGTTATTATATACTTAATTTTTATGCAACTGTTTTGTACTTCTTTCTTTTCCTGCTATTTTATTTCTACATGTTAAGCACCTTGTAACTCTGCTTGATACATGACACTCATTTCATCCTCAGGAATGTACTCAGCAGCTGGACTTGCAAAAGCTGCTCTCAGTCTCCATGGATGGACCCAATGTCAACTGGAAGTTCCTGGAACTGCTTCAACAAGAGCGGCGTGAGCAGTGTGGGGGGGCTCAGCTGATTGTGGTGGGGAGTTGTTGCCTCCACACTGTACATAATGCCTGCAAAGGTGGTTTTTCCATGCGGCAGCTGGAAAAGGTTTTGAGGGCCATGCATATTCTGTTGCGTGGCAAAGAGAGAGGACTTGACTGCTTTGTCCAAATCTACAAAATTTCCACTTGCATTCTGTGGTCACCGGTGGCTTGAAAACTTACCAGTAGCAGAGAGGGCTATGGAGTTGTGGCCATTTCTGGCCATGTACACAGATGCGGTCAGAATGAGGAAGCTACCAAATCCAGGAACAGCATCTTTTGACACCCTTGAAGTAGCTCAGAAAGATCCCCTCATCCTGGTGAAGCTACATTTCTACATCGCTATCACTAGGACCTTCACTCCTTTCTTGGCAACATATCAAACAGATGAACCAGTGATGCCTTTCCTCGGCAAAGACTTGGCTGAGTTGATGAAGGTAATGATATCCTAGCACTGGACTGGACAATTTGATATTGCAGTTTTATTTCAGTGTTTATGCAGGGTTGTTTTGCTATGGATGTCTTATAAGAGGCAATTATATGTAGACAATCATGTATGTGTGTATATACAATATCTATCTAGCTGTCTATCTGTCTCTCTAGATACAGATAGTAGGTGTGTGTGTGTGTGTGTGTGTATATATATATATGTATATATTGCAATGTTAAATTGCTAGCGAAGTTAAATTGCTAGCGAGTTATGCCACTATCTGCCAATGGATCGTGGATCGAAACTGCTCCTGTTTAGCTGTAATTAATATTCAAAAATGATATTTTCGGGACGAAAGAATTCAAGCGTCCCGGCATTTGTTTGCATTGTTTACTTCTCGGGGCTGCCGCCGGAAAGCGAGCCGTATCGAATACCGAGCGAGTATCCTGGCAACTATGGCAATATATATATACGTATTTTTTGGACTATAAGGTGCACTTAAAATCCTTTAATTTTCTCAAAAATCGACAGTGCGCTTTATAATCCAGTGCGCCTTATGTATTAATTCTGGTTGTGCTTACTGACCTTGAACCGATTTTATGTGGTACACAGCGCTCAAAAATCTGTCAAAAATGTTTTAGTACGACTTTGGTAAGCTACGAAGCCGAACCGCTTGATGAATTGTCGGAGCATTATAGTAGTCAGGAGCCTCGCGGAGTAATATGTGCTTCAACATAATGGCCGGATGGCTTTTTCCACAAATCTCCATCCCTATTGATCTGCCACTCCATGCGCGCCATCTCACTGATACTGTCAAAACCCAAGTGAAGCAAACTAATTCAGAGCTTGCCATCATTCCGGGTGGATTAACCAAAGAACTCCAACCGCTATATTGGTGTCAACAGGTCGTTCAAAGTTAAATTGCTAGCAAGTTACGCCACTATCTGCCAATGGATCGTGGATCGAAACTGCTCCTGTTTAGCTGTAATTAATATTCAAAAATGATATTTTCGGGACGAAAGAATTCAAGCGTCTCGGCATTTGTTTGCATTGTTTACTTCTCGGGGCTGCCGCCGGAGAGCGAGCCGTATCGAATACCGAGTGAGTATCCTGGCAACTATGGTGATGTAAACAGCCACGGACCAAAAAACGTACATTTGCTCGTGGAACAGGTCATTCACACTCGCAATCGCTATATGTGTCTATAATGACTATAGATAGGATTTTCTTTCCATGCACGCAAAAAAAAAAAAAAAAAATTCCCAGATCCGACTACCTCGCGAGGTAGTCGATACCCAAAAGCCGATGGTGTATAGAACACGTATATTAGGATTTGTATGTGAAATTTTTGCATCAAAACTGCTCCCGTTTAGCTGTAATTAAATTTTCAAAAATGATATTTTTGGGACGAAAGAATTCAAGCGTCCCGGCATATGTTTACTTATCAGGGCCGCCGGCGGAGAGCAGGCCGTATCGAGTACCGAGCGAGTAGCCAGCGAGTATCCTGGGCAATATAGCGATGAACAGCCACGGACTAAAAACGTTCCTCCTGCTCATGGAACAGGTCATTCACACTCGCAGACAATCGCGCTATATGTGTCTATAATGACTATAGATAAGATTTTCTTTCCATGCACGCAAAAATTTTTTTTTTTCCCGGCTCCGACTACCTTGCTTTAATGCGCCTTATAATCTGGTGCGCCTTATGTATGAAATTAGACCATCGAATAGACCATTCATTGATAGTACGCCTTATAATCCGGTGCGACTTAAAGTCCCAAAAATACGGTATATATATATATATATATATACAGTATATATATGTATATACACACACTGCCCCACTTCTTTGCCCCACTGTACAGTGGTGCGAACAAATATTTAGTCAGACACCATTTGTGCAAGTTCTCCCTCTTAAAAGATGAGCGAGGTCTCCAACATTGGGTGGAAGTTTTCTATAAGTCCACTTTTTTACAATATACAGTAATTCAGAAAGGTAAACCTTCATATTCAGTATTCACTGCACTTAAGAGTGATGTTTTAAGCAGTTTGAACTAATTTTGATGATTATACAGTGGGGCAAAAAAGTATTTAGTCAGCCACCAACTGTGCAAGTTCTCCCACTTAAAAGATGAGAGGTCTCCAATTTTCATCATAGGTATACCTCAACTATGAGAGACAAAATGAGAAAAAAAAATCCAGAAAATCACATTGTTTGATTTTTAAAGAATTTATTTGCAAATTATGGTGGAAAATAAGTATTTGGTCACCTACAAACAAGCAAGATTTCTGGCTCTCACAGACCTGTAACTTCTTCTTTAAGAGGCTCCTCTGTCCTCCAGTCGTTACTTGTATTTATGGCACCTGTTTGAACTCGTTATCAGTATAATAGATACCTGTCCACAACCTCAAACGGTCAGACTCCAAACTCCACGATAGCCAAGACCAAAGAGCTGTCAAAGGACACCAGAAACAAAAGTGTAGACCTGCACCAGGCTGGGAAGACTGAATCTGCAATAGGTAAGCAGCTTGGTGTGAAGAAATCAACTGTGGGAGAAATTATTAGAAAATGGAAGACATATAAAACCACTGATAATCTCCCTCGGTCTGGGGCTCCACGCAAGATCTCACTCCGTGGGGTCAAAATGATCACGAGAACGGTGAGCAAAAATCCCAGAACCACATGGGGGGACCTAGTGAATGACCTGGAGAGAGCTGGGACCAAAGTAACAAAGGCTACCATCAGTAACACACTACTCCTCCAGGGACTCAAATCCTGCAGTGCCAGACGTGTCCCCCTGCTTAAGCCAGTACATGTCCAGGCCCGTTTGAAGTTTGCTAGAGAGCATTTGGATGATCCAGAAGAGGATTGGGAGAATGCCATATGGTCAGATGAAACCAAAATAGAAAAAAACTCAACTTGTCGTGTTTGGAGGAGAAAGAATGCTGAGTTGCATCCAAAGAACACCATACCTAATGTGAAGCATGGGGGTGAAAACATCATGCTTTGGGGCTGTTTTTCTGCAAAGGGACCAGGACGACTGATCTGTGTAAAGGAAAGAATGAATGGGGCCATGTATCGTGAGATTTTGAGTGAAAACCTCCTATCAGCAAGGGCATTGAAGGTGAAACGTGGCTGGGTCTTTCAGCATGACAATGATCCTAAACACACTGCCCGGGCAACGAAGGAGTGGCTTCGTAAGAAGCATTTCAAGGTCCTGGAGTGGCCTAGCCAGTCTCCAGATCTCAACCCCATAGAAAATCTTTGGAGGGAGGTGAAAGTCTGTGTTGCCCAGCGACAGCCCCAAAACATCACTGCTGTAGAGGAGATCAGCATGGAGGAATGGGCCAAAATACCAGCAACAGTGTGTGAAAACTTTGTGAAGACTTACAGAAAACGTTTGACCTCTGTCATTGCCAACAAAGGGTATATAACAAAGTATTGAGATGAACTTTTGTTATTGCCCAAATACTTATTTTCCACCATAGTTTGCAAATAAATTCTTTAAAAATCAGACAATGTGATTTTCTGAATTTTTTTTTCTCATTTTTTCTCTCATAGTTGAGGTATACCTACCATTTTTGTAATTTTTTGTGCTGTATTTAATATGCTTGATAAATTTAATATGATTTGGGTTGCATTTTGTTTTACTGTTGATAGAAGATGCTGAGGCGTTTTGTCAAGAGAGAGGTCCTGGAGGATATCAATCCACTCCAGCTGGTCAAACTGGATGTCAGCGACAAGAACAACTGGGTCCCCCCAAAGGATGTCAATATAGGCTTGGGTGTAGAATCGGTTCTCAAGGTAGTGTTTCACCTTAAATATAATCATGATGGATATGACGGGTATAGTTTTCTGTCTAAATGGGGCATTTAGTGCTATTACATTCCATCCTGTCAGGAACTACAGAGACAAAAACGATAGGGAAACTTCCAGTCCTGGATTATAGGAAAGACTGCATCAAGTTGATAAGATAAGATAAGCCTTTATTAGTCCCACAACGGGGAAATTCCAGAATTGCAACAGCACAGGGATAGCAACACTCAGAGCAACAATCAGAAGGCAAGAAAAAAAAGCAAGCAAGCAAGAGCAGCTAATATACATACAGTGGGGCAAAAAAGTATTTAGTCAACCACCAATTGTGCAAGTTCTCCGAATTAAAAGATGAGAGAGGTCTCCAATTTTCATCATAGGTATACCTCAACTATGAGAGACAAAATGAGAAAAAAAATCCAGAAAATCACATTGAAGGATTTTTAATGAATTAATTGGTAAATTCCTCGGTAAAATAAGTATTTGGTCACCTACAAACAAGCAAGATTTCTGGCTCTCACAGACCTGTAACTTCTTCTTTAAGAGGCTCCTCTGTCCTCCACTCCTTACCTGTATTAATAGCACCTGTTTGAACTCGTTATCATTATAAAAGACACCTGTCCACAACCTCAAACAGTCAGACTCCAAACTCCACTATGGCCAAGACCAAAGAGCTGTCAAATGACACCAGAAACAAAATTGTAGACCTGCACCAGGCTGGGAAGACTGAATCTGCAATAGGTAAGCAGCTTGGTGTGAAGAAATCAACTGTGGGAGCAGTTATTAGAAAATGGAAGACATACAAGAACACTGGATAATCTCCCTCGATCTGGGGCTCCACGCAAGATCTCACCCCGTGGGGTCAAAATGATCATGAGAACGGTGAGCAAAAATCCCAGAACCACACGGGGGGAACTAGTGAATGACCTGCAGAGAGCTGGGACCAAAGTAACAAAGGCTACCATCAGTAGCACACTACGCCGCCAGGGACTCAAATCCTGCAGTGCCAGATGTGTCCCCCTGCTTAAGCCAGTACATGTCCAGGCCCATCTGAAGTTTGCTAGAGAGCATTTGGATGATCCAGAAGAGGATTGGGAGAATGTCTTATGGTCAGATGAAACCAAAATAGAACTTTTTGGTAAAAACTCAACTTGTTGTGTTTGGAGGAGAAAGAATGCTGAGTTGCATCCAAAGAACACCATACCTACTGTGAAGCATGGGGGTGGAAACATCATGCTTTGGGGCTGTTTTTCTGCAAAGGGACCAGGACAACTGATCCGTGTAAAGGAAAGAATGAATGGGGCCATGTATCGTGAGATTTTGAGTGAAAACCTCCTTCCATCAGCAAGGGCATTGAAGATGAAACGTGGCTGGGTCTTTCAGCATGACAATGATCCCAAACACACCGCCCGGGCAACGAAGGAGTGGCTTCGTAAGAAGCATTTCAAGGTCCTGGAGTGGTCTAGCCAGTCTCCAGATCTCAACCCCGTAGAAAATCTTTGGAGGGAGTTGAAAGTCTGTGTTGCCCAGCGACAGCCCCAAAACATCACTGCTCTAGAGGAGATCTGCATGGAGGAATGGGCCAAAATACCAGCAACAGTGTGTGAAAACCTTGTGAAGACTTACAGAAAACATTTGACCTCTGTCATTGCCAACAAAGGGTATATAACAAAGTATTGAGGTGAACTTTTGTTATTTACCAAATACTTATTTTTTACCATAATTTACAAATAAATTCTTTAAAAACCAGTCAATGTGATTTTCTGGATTTTTTTTTCTCATTTTGTCTCTCATAGTTGAGGTATACCTAGGATGAAAATTGGAGACCTCTCTCATCTTTTAAGAGGGAGAACTTGCACAACTGGTGGCTGACTAAATACTTTTTTACCCCACTGTACGTACATATTACTATAAATATATATATATATACAGTATATATATATACTGTATATATATACACACAGACACACAGTGCAGAGCATTGTAGCTGGATGGAATAAATATATGAGTATATAAACACACAGCGCGGAGCATTGTAGCTAGATGGAATAAATATGTAGATATATAAACACCCACTGTACGGAGCATTGCAGCTAAGTGGAATAAATATGTAAATATATAAACACACAGTGCGGAGCAATGTAGCTAGATGGAATAATATGTAGATATATAAACACACACATTGCGGAGCATTGTAGCTAGATGGAATAAATATATAGGCATATAAATATCAACACACCCAGTGCGGAGCATTGTAGCTAGATGGAATAAATATGTAAATATATAAACACACACAGTGCAGAGCATTGTTGCTAGATGGGATGAAACTGTAACTGTAAATAACAGTTTACTTAACTGTAAGTAACTGTAAATATTCCACAATTGTTATTCACGGCGGCATTAATGACATCCGTCTCCGGCAGTCGGAAGTCACGAAACTTGATGTAGAATCGGTGTGTGACTTTGCAAAAACGATGTCTGCCACTGTAGTATTCTCTGGGCCCCTCCCCAATCTGACCAGTGATGACATGTTTAGCCGCTCGTCATCCTTGAACCGCTGGCTGTCTGTGTGGTGTCCTAAAAATGACGTGGGCTACATTGACAATTGGAGCTCTTTTTGGGGAAAACCTGGTCTTATGAGACGAGACAGCATTCATCCCACTTTGGATGGTGCTTCTCATTTATCTAACAATCTGGCATCTTTTTTATCCAAATTTCCAAAACCCTGACTACTCAGAGTTGGGACCAGGAAGCAGAGTCGCAGTCTTACACGCCTCTCTGCAGCTCTTCTTCATCCGCCACCCCTCAGCTTAGCCCCTGTCTTCCCCATCAGAGAATCGTTGTCTGCTCCCTCCAAAGTGAATAAAAATATAATGTATAAGCATCCCAAAGTGATAAAGCAAAATATTGGTAAAACTCAAATTAAACATAAAGCCTCTAAATTGAATGATTTGGCCTCTGTTCCTCCTCATAATTTAAAAATTAAATGTGGTTTATTGAATATTAGGTCTCTAACTCCCAAGTCTCTGTTAGTCCATGATCTGTTAATTGATCATCGGATTGATTTAATTTCCCTTACAGAGACTTGGTTAGGGCAAGAGGATTATGTTGGTTTAAATGAATCAACTCCCTCTGGTTATTTAAACTGTCAAAATCCCAGAAGTTCTGGTCGTGGAGGAGGAGTAGCAACAATTTACCATTCCAAATTACTAGTTAATGTAAAGCAAAAAACATGTTATAATTCCTTTGAGGGCCTGGTCCTCAGTATTGGGCACTTTAGCAATTTTAGGTTAAACCCAATTTTATTTGCCATAGTTTATCGTCCCCCATCAACCTACTCAGAATTTTTATCCGAATTTGCTGATTTCTTAGCTGATTTAGTGCTGAAATCTGATAGAATAATTAGAATAATTATAGTAGGGGACTTTAATATACATGTGGATGTAGATAGTGACTGCCTTAATGTGGCTTTTAATTCAATATTAGACTCGATTGGGTTTTCTCAGAAAGTAGGAAATTCTACTCATTACCTCCACCATACATTGGACCTTGTTCTGACATATGGCATAGAAGTAGAAAATCTTGTAGTGTCTCCTCATAACCCTGTACTGTCAGACCATTGTCTGTTAACCTTTGATTTTACTATTTCTGACTATTTGGCTCCTAAAGAAAAATATTATTACAGTAGATGCCTCTCAGATGATGCTGTTTCCAAATTTATGCAGATTGTTTCTTCTATGCCATGTGTCAACACAACGGAAATAAGCTATAGACAGCTTGCTCCTTCTGTAATTGATAACATGGTGGATAGTGTTTCAGCTTCTCTGCATCAGGCTCTAGACTTGGTGGCCCCCTTAAAAAAGAAAAAGTCTAATCAGAGATTTCTAACTCCTTGGTTCAACACAGAAACTCATAGTTTAAAACAGAAGACTCGTCAATTAGAAAGAAAATGGCGCTCTACTAATTTAGATGAAATCTATTTAGCTTGGAGAAATCATCTTTTAATTTATAAAAAATCTCTTAGAAAAGCTAGAACAAGTTATTACTCTGCATTAATAGAAGAGAACAAGAATAATCCCAGGTTTCTTTTCAGTACTGTAGCCAGGTTGACAAAGAGTCAGGACTCTGTCAATCCTAGCATTCCCTTAGAGATTACTAGTCAGGACTTTATGAACTTTTTCAATAATAAAATTTCATCCATCAGAGATAAAATCAATCAGATTCTTCCCACAGTTAACTTAAATACTGTAACTACTACAACTCCTTCTATTGATCTCTGTCTTGATGAGTTTACTCCAATCGACCTTTGTGAGTTAGACAAAATAGTTTCCTCATCCAAACCTTCAGCTTGTCTTTTAGACCCTATTCCTACCAGGTTATTTAAAGAAGTCTTCCCACTTATTGGTAGCTTTATTCTTCATATAATCAATTCTTCATTAACTTTAGGCCATGTACCGCAGGCTTTTAAAACGGCTGTAATTAAACCCTTACTCAAAAAGCCAACGCTAGATCCAGGAGCTTTAGCTAACTATAGACCAATCTCTAATCTCCCTTTCATTTCAAAAATCTTAGAAAGAGTTGTTGCTACGCAATTATTTGACCACCTGCAGGGAAATGGTTTACTTGAAGAGTTTCAATCCGGGTTTAGAATCCATCATAGTACTGAAACAGCCTTAGCGAAGGTCACTAACGACCTCCTCATTGCATCTGATAATGGACTAGTTTCTGTACTTGTCCTTTTAGACCTTAGTGCAGCTTTTGATACTATCGATCATAATATTCTACTTGATAGATTAGAACACTATGTTGGACTTAATGGAACTTCGTTGCAGTGGTTTAGATCTTATTTATCTGATAGGTTCCAGTTTGTTCATGTAAATAATGAGTTTTCTTTCAACTCAAAGCTTAGTCATGGAGTTCCACAGGGATCTGTGCTAGGCCCTACTCTTTTTAGTTTATATATGCTTCCATTAGGCAACATTATTAGAAAGCACTGTATACATTTTCATTGTTATGCAGATGACTCACAATTATACCTGTCAATGAAGCCAGATGATAGTAATCAATTAGCCAAGTTAGAAGCCTGTCTTAAGGAAATCAAAGCTTGGATGACTTGTAATTTCCTGCTGTTAAATTCAGATAAGACTGAAGTCATTCTTGTTGGTCCAAAAAACCTTAGAAATTCCTTTCCAAATCAAACTTTCAGTTTGGATGCAGTTACTCTTTCTCTTAATAGCTCTGTGAGGAACCTTGGAGTTATTTTTGATCAGGATTTGTCCTTCAATTCACATGTTAAATTTGTTTCTAAGACTGCCTTCTATCATTTGCATAATATTGCCAAGATTAGGAGCATCTTGTCTCAGAGTGATGCTGAGAAGCTGATCCATGCTTTTGTTAGCTCGAGATTAGATTATTGTAATTCTTTATTATCAGGCTGTCCTAAAACATCTTTAAAAAGTCTTCAGCTGATCCAAAATGCTGCAGCAAGAGTTTTAACAGGTACTAGAAAGGGAGATCATATCTCTCCGGTTCTGGCCTCCCTTCATTGGCTTCCCATAGAGTTTAGAATTAAGTTTAAAATCCTTCTTCTTACTTACAAAGCTCTAAACAATCAGGCTCCTTTTTATTTAAAAGATCTGATACTACCGTATTATCCTAACAGAGCACTACGCTCCCAAAATGCAGGATTACTTGTAATACCTAGAATCTCCAAAAGTACAATGGGAGGCAGAGCCTTCAGTTATCAAGCTCCTCTCCTGTGGAATCAGCTGCCAATCTGGATTCGGGAGTCAGACTCGATCTCTGTTTTTAAGAATAGGGCTAAAACCTACCTTTTTGATATAGCCTACAATTTGGGAGGGATCATGTGTTTCTGAACCCTCCCTTAGTTATGCTGCTAATAGGTTTAGTCAGCCGGGGGACCTCCAGTAATGCACTGGGCCTCACTCCTTTCCTCACTCTCTATGAAATATTTTTTTTTGCTGGTCATTAACATTTGTTTGTTCTCTCCCATAGATTGAGTCCCCATCGTGCTGTTTGCTCTCTACATGTCTGTTCTTTTCTTCTTCTCTATCCCCTCACCCCCCAGCCAGTCGCAGCAGATGACTGCCCCTCCCTGAGCCTGGTTCTGCTGGAGGTTTCTTCCTGTTAAAAGGGAGTTTTTCCTCTCCACCGTCGCCAAGTGCTTGCTCACAGGGGATCGCCTGATTGCTGGGGTCTTTCTGCAACTGTGGGGGTTTCCCCCTACAGTTGATAGTGCTATGAGATGACTGTTGTTGTGAAATGGCGCTATATAAATAAAGTTAAATAAAGTTGAATGGGATGAAACAGCACAACCGTCTACTTAGTTATCCTACATGGTATGTACCCATACATATTCTCACCCTCCATAGCAACCGGTATTTTCCTAGTTGTATGCCGGAGGGGACCATTGTGTAAGTCTATTGCATCTTTTGCATTCAAAAAACTATTAGGATGTTACGTCTTTTTTGCTATCTCTGCGAGCAGCCCTGCTTAAGTTGTACAGTCTGACAGCTGTTGGTAGGAAGGACCTGCGAAACCTCTTGGTTGTGCACCTGGGATGATGTAGTCTGCTGCAAAATGAGCTCCTCAGTGCATTCAGTATGTCCTGCATAGGGTGGAACTCGGACTCCAACAGAGATGACAGTTTAGTCACCGTCCTTCTCTCTCCTATCTCCTCCACCGGATCAAGGCGCTGCCCCAGGACAGAGCTAGCTTTCTTGATCAGTTTGTTCAGTCTCTTCCTATCGGCTGCAGTAATGCCACTTCCCCAGCAGACCACTCCAAAAGTGATGGCTGATGCCACCACCGTGTCATAGAATGTCTTCAGCAGCGCCCCTTGTACACCAAAAGAACTGAGTCTCCTCAGTAGGAACAGCGTGTGCTGTCCCTTCTTGTAGAGTGCGTCAGTATTGTGTGACCAGTCTAGTTTATTGTTCAGATGAACACCCAGGTACTTGTAGGATGTCACCATCTCAATGTCTGTTCCCTGTATATTTACTGGTGCTTTGAGGGGTTGTCCATGCCTGTGGCAGTCCACCACCAGCTCCTTAGTTTTCCTCGCGTTGATCTGGAGGCAGTTCCGATGGCACCAGTCCACAAAGTCCTGGATAAGCCCTCTGTACTCAGCTTCATCTCCATTGGAGATGAGGCCAACGATCGCAGAGTCATCAGAGAACTTCTGTAGATGGCAGTGTGTTGTGTTGTGTGAGAAGTCCGCAGTATAAAGAGTGAACAGGAAGGGAGCCAACACCGTTCCCTGGGGGGCCCCCGTGCTACCGATGATCGTGTCGGACACACAGTCCCGGGTTCTCACAAACTGAGGCCGGTTCGTGAGGTAGTCCAGGATCCATGATGACAGGTGCAAGTCCACCCCTGCGCGCAGCAGCTTGTCCTTCAGGATCATCAGTTGGATGGTGTTGAAAGCACTGGAGAAGTCAAAGAACATGATCCTCACCACATTCCTGGGCTTCTCCAGGTGGGACAGAGAACGGTGAAGGAGGAAGATCACCGCATCCTCCACCCCAATGCCATGCTGGTAGGCGAACTGGAGTGGATCCATCGCTGGTTCCACCAGGGGGTGGAGGTGAGCAAGGAGCAGTCTCTCCAGGGTCTTCATCATGTGGGACGTCAAGGCCACCGGTCTGTAGCTGTTCAGGTCTTAGGGGTGGGAAGTTTTTGGTACAGGTACCACACAAGATGTTTTCCACAGCTGTGGTACCCTCCCCAGCTTCAGGCTCAGGTTGAAGGTGTACGTCACAATCCCACACAGCTGGTCTGCACGATGCATGATGTCCACCATCATTCAAAAACTGCAGGAAAAGAGCCCATTAAAGTATCCCCCAGTTAGGCAGGTGGCCTGTTTGGACCCCAGCAGGATGTTTTCTGACCCAGAATGGTGCCAGGCTAATAGGACCAAACTGGTGCAGAGGTTTCTGCAAGACCAGCAGTTATCAGGAGGTGGCTCCGCTGGTAGGCGAGAATACAGTTGTTCAGTCTAAGTTTACATGATAATATAAAGTTTGCTACGAAATGTAAAAGAAAATCTGGTGTGTGTGTGTCGTCGGCCTCCGTCGGTCTATGATGACCATGGAAGAGAATCCTAAACGTCTACTCTGCTGGAACAGCACCGCCTGTGCCTGAACAGGCCGATGCGCGAATGGCAGTCCCTGTCACGCAGGTCGCACTTGTGGGTGGTCTCCATGCTGCTGGGTCTGTGGCGGTTCTTCCTGCCGGTCCTTTTTTCATCTGCTGCAGCAGTCAGTCTCTCTTCACCCGCCTTGAACTGTCTGGTCAGGGTGCCTCTCCATTTGGAGCGGTCCGTTGCAAGGTCCTCCCAGCGCTCTGTGTTGATCTCCAGGGCCTTCAAGTCTCTCTTGCAGACGTCTCTAAAGCGCAGCTGTGGGCAGTTCTCCGTAGAGGACGTCTTTGGGGATTCTGCCATCCTCCATACGGTGAACATGGCCTAGCCAGCGGAGCCTGCGCTGCCTGAGTAGAGTGAACGTGGAGGGAAGGCCGGCACGGGACAGAACTTCTGTGTTGGGCACTTTGTCCTGCCAGGATATGTCCAGGATGTGGCGAATGCATCACAAGTGGAAGGAGTTCAGTCTCTTTTCCTGCCGGGCGTATGTTGTCCACGTCTCACTCCCATAGAGCAGTGTGCTGATGATGCAGGCGTTGTACACTGCCATCTTCGTCTTGACAGAGAGTTTGGGATTCTCCCACACTCGTGTGGTGAGGCGAGCGAGTGTGAAGGCTGATTTTCCAATCCTCTTGTCGATCTCTGTATCAAGGGAGAGGTTGCTGCTGATCGTGGACCCCAGGTACGTGAACTGATTCATGACCTCAGCTCGTAGTCGTCGATGGTGATGGTTGGTGGTGCTTCCGTGCCTTGCGCCAAGACGTTAGTCTTTTTCAGGCTGATGGTAAGCCCGAAGTCCTTGCATGCCTGGGAGAAGCAGTCCATCAGGGTCTGAAGCTCCTGCTGTGTGTGGGTTGCGACTGCAGTGTCATCTGTGAACAGCATGTCTCTTATTAGAGCCTCATGTACTTTGGTTCTGGCTTTCAGGCGGGCAAGGTTGAAAAGGCTGCCG
Source organism: Pholidichthys leucotaenia (assembly GCA_020510985.1). Taxonomy (NCBI): domain Eukaryota; kingdom Metazoa; phylum Chordata; class Actinopteri; order Cichliformes; family Pholidichthyidae; genus Pholidichthys; species Pholidichthys leucotaenia. Next base: position 61,359,403 of record CM035836.1, read on the forward strand.
TCAGATCTTGTGTGCAGGTAGATTCCCTCTGGTGCTGTGCTGAAGGCATGCCTCAGGAGCATAGCAAAGAAAATCCCAGAGGGTTGGCGCAAGTACACAGCCCTGTTTCACTCTGCTGCGTATGTTGAATGGCTCTGAGACGTTGCCCTTGTGCTGCACTATCCCCTGCATGTTGGTGTGAAATGATTCGATGAGGCTTTGCAACTTTGGTGGGCATCCTATCTTTGGCAGGATCTTGAAAAGGCCCTCTCTGATGACCAGATCGAATGCTTTGGTGAGGTCGATGAAGGCGACGTACAGGGGCATGTTCTGTTCTCTGCATTTCTCCTGGAGTTGGCAGATGGAGAATATCATGTCGACCGTCGATCGCTCAGCGCGGAAGCCACATTGAGACTCGGGGTAGACACGTTCGGCAAGCTTTTTTAGACAAACAAGAACAACTCGTGCGTAGACTTTGCCAACAATGCTGAGGAGGGAGATGCCCCTGTAGTTGTTGCAGTCGCTTCTCTCCCCTTTGTTTTTGTAGAGGGTGATGATCTTGGCGTCCCTCATGTCCTGTGGTACGGCACCTTCCTTCCAGCACTGGCAGAGGACGTCATGCAATGGCAGCAGTAGGGCGGTCTTGCAGTGCTTGATCAGGTTGGGGGGTATGCCGTCGTTGCCGCGTGCCTTGCCAGCGGCCAAGCTATCAATGGCCTTACTGAGTTCGTCGATGGTTGGCTCGGCATCAAGTTCATCCATGGATGGTAGACAGTCAATGGCATCAAGGGCTGACAGTGTCACAGTGTTCTGTCTGGAGTAGAGGTCGGAGTAGTGTTCCACCCATCTCTCCATCTACTTGTTCTTTTCTGTGATCATCTCCCCAGTGGAGGATTTGAGGGGGGCTGTCTTGCTCTGAGCCGGACCAAGTGCTTTCTTGATGCCATCATACATACCACGGATGTTCCCTGTTATGGCAGCGGTTTGAATGTCTTGGCTGAGCTGAATCCAGTACTCGTTGGCACAGCGCCGAGCAGTCTGCTGAACTTTGCTTCTCGCAGCCCTGAGAATCTGGAGATTCTTCTCGTTTGGGTACTTCTTGTTCTCAGCAAGTGCTGAGCGCTTGGCTTCAATGACGGGGGTCATCTCAGTCAACTTGGCATCAAACCAGTCCTGTGACTTCGAGGTCTTCCTCCCAAAGGTAGCCAAGGCTGTACGGTGGATGGTGCTTTGCAGCTCTTCCCACTTCTGCTTTGCAGATTCTCCTTCTTGTGGTACACCAAGTTCCTTCTCAAAGGTGGAGGCAAACTGCTCAACGAGTTCTGGTTGGGCCATCTTGCTGGTGTCAATCCGTGCCTTTCCAGGCTGTCTAGCACGATGGAATTTCTTCAGCTGCAGCTTGACCTTGCAACACACCAATGAATGGTCTGTGTCGCAATCTGCACTCTGGAACGAACGGGTGATTAGCACGTTCTTCAGTGAGGTGCGCCTGGTCAGGATCAAGTCCAGCTGGTGCCAGTGCTTTGAGCGTGGATGTCGCCAGGAAACCTTGTGTTGGGGCTTGGTCTTGAAGAACAAGTTTGTGATGCACAGATCGTGATATGTGCAGAACTCGAGCAGCCGCTGTCCATTGTCATTCTTTCTGCCCACGCCAAATGGTCCAAGACAGGAGGGCCAGGAGTCATGGTCAGTACCCACTCTGGTATTGAAGTCTCCAAGGAGAATGAGTTGTTCAGAGTTGAGGATGATCCTGACAGTTGTTGCGAGATTCTCGTAGAACTCGTCTTTTGCCTCTGGTGTGGCTGTCAGTGTTGGGGCATACACACTGACGAGGGTGACTGGGCCTTGAGTTGTGTTCAGGTGGAGGGTGAGGAGTCGTGCAGAGCCATTACTGCCCGGTTCCACCATCTTCAGCAAGGTGTTCTTCACTGCGAAGCCCACTCCGTGTTCCTTGTGTTTGTCACTGCCCTTTCCCTGCCAGTAGAACTTGTAGTCCTTCTCTCTGTGTGCCTGCGTCAGCCAACCGTGTTTCCTGGAGAGTGGCGATATCCACTTCCAGTCTCTTCAGCTCATTATTGATGATGGCAGTCTTCCTGGTGTTGTTGATGTCCTTGAGGTTAGCAGCAAGTCCTGTCATCATAGTGCGGACGTTCCAAGTTACCAGTTTTAGAGTTGGTCTCTTTTGTTTTTTTGTCTTGCCTGGTGCGAAGGTTCTCAGCCTGCCGTTCGGACTTCTCCTCATTCCCATGCACCCAATGAGGAAAGCAAGCTGTGGCGGGACACCTTATTGGCTGGAGGCTGCCCAGCTTTAGGCGGGCGGTAGCTGACCAGTGAGATCCGATGATCCCTCCCACTGTCGGGAACAACCCCTGGCGCCGCGCTCTATGCCAATTGAGCAGTGGCTTATAACTGGTAACTGTCATTCCCCGTATTTTGTCTACACCAAAGGCGAAGCTGGAGTGTCCTCTCCAGTGATCCGGTGTTCGACCTTCCAGCGTTGGGCGTTGATAGGATTCAAGCCTGGGCAGGAAGATATGGAGGACAAGATGTTGCCCATGCAGCATGCCCCCCCTCTCCATGTCACTGATGAATCCAAAGGAACAGCAGGGCTGCTACAGTTTGGCACCAGCGCTGTCGCAGGAGCTGCCAGAACGATGTTGAGCACAACAGAGAACTGCCTTAGGGACTCCGACTCCGGATTTTTCCTCAGGGTTGACTCCCGAATCCTTTCCCGTGACCGGGTGTGCCGCAAGGCAGCGGAGGTTTGAAATCAGGGTTTACCTTCCCCTAGATGGGCTACCTTCCCCGGTTGACGAGCCACCATCTACCCGAAGCATCTGGTTTTAAGGCGCCAGAGATCCGCCCTCGCCCCTTCTCCCATTAGTAAAAGCAGTTCCGCCGAGCTTAGAGACTAAACTACACAGGCAGGCTAGGAGTTGGACTTAGTTGTCAGAGGCTTTTCGAGACGCACGCCATAAGGAGCATTTTATGAGCACTGGGAGCTTAACCCCAGTGCCGCTCCTGGCTATGACAACCTTGGAACCTGTGTAACAAGGTTGTCATGTCAACCAAGGTTGTCATGTCAAGGTTACACTTGTGTGTGTATATATATGTGTGTGTGTGTGTGTGTGTGTGTGTGTGTGTCAAAATACATCAAAATGATTTTTTTTTCCCTTCTGTTTGTTTGTTGCAGGTGATGTAATTATTCAGCAGTTTAGTGAGGTCGTATCCGTTTGTGCAAGAAGTGAGACCTTCCTTTCCTACAGACCCACAGAGAGCAGTCTGGATGTATTTCTCCATGGTGTCCTGAGTCAACACTATCATGAGCTTTGGGAGTTTTGCAAGAAGCTTCTTCTCCTGTCCCACAGGCAGGCAACAGTGGAGAGAGGATTCTTGATAAACAAAGAGGTGGAGACCTGCAATATGCAGGAGGACACAATGATTTCCCAGCAAGTGATCTGTGATTATGTCAACATCTGTGTGTGTGTGTGTGTGTGGGGGGGGGTGCTCTAAGTTCCTATCTCAAAGGAGCTACTTGCTTCTGTTGCATCAGCAAGATCCAGGTACAGAATGCACCTAGATGAGCAAAAGAGGAAGAAAATCACTGATGTCCAGGCACGGAAGCGAAAAGCTGCAGAGGAAAACTTAGAGGAGCAAAAAGAGGCAAACTCTGATCCAGGTATCCACCAGCCTACACACGGATGCTGATCAGCTTGCAGAAGAAGCTGAAGGAAAGACTGGAACCTTAACGGCCCAGCTCCGTTAAGGTTCCAGTCTTTCAAACACGCTGAGGAAGAGATACAAAGAAAAACTGTGCAAATTAAAACAAGTGGAAGCAGAGCTGGAGACAAAGGCTACAGAACTCAGATCCATGCCATAATTATGGGAGTGAGGAGAGCATGGGAGAGCCCCTATATTCAGTTTAGAGAGCTTGTTGTGTAATGTTCTTTAATGTTTGTTTTTGTCAAATGCTACAAGCACGTTTTCATATTTGTTTGAAAGATTGTCAGATCATTCAGACTGTTAAAAGTTGCCTGTGTTCTGCCTACAGAGTTGTGATCTTGAGGTTTCTTATTTTTCAACAGTTTCAGTTCTATGAAATCTGTGGACAAAACTATTTGCAGTGTGGTCACACTTTTTGCTGTTTTGCAGATGAAAGAGCGTAAATTTGACCTAAGTGGCCTTAAAAATGGTCTTAAAGTCTTAAATTTAACTTCCTTAAACCTGCAGATACCCTGTTAAATTTGTGACAATTGTTTGGCTTAAAATAAATTTCAGTACGCTGTTGAGCTTCAGTTTCAAATGTGTGTTTCATGGGTGATTTTATTTAGCTCTGGAAACTTGTAAAATGTTATATTAAAGCAGGGACTGACAACAAAGTGATTTTCACAGGTGTGCAGGCGTAAACAGCAGGTGAGGTAAAATATGCACTAGAGCCCCAACAGGAAGCAGAGATGGTGGACATGAGAGAAATAATGGTGATTAGTCAATCGAAAAAACAGTTGCAAGATAAGTCAACTACCAAAATAATCGTTAGCTGCAGCCCTACTTTCCTGACATAGCCCTGATCAACTTTCCTTTCCTCATTTTTTGATGCTGAACCCCACATTAGAAGGCAGAAAGTACCATTTTTATGTGGTCTTTGGTATGACTGGCCTGGACTTAAACCCACAACCTCCCAGTTTTGGGGCAGATGCTGTACGACTAAGCCACCACTCCAGTGCCCAATTCATGCGTGAATAAAAGCATTTTAAATAAAAGTCCAATTTTCATCCTTTGTCTCCTTTTTAGACCTTGAGAACCATGTCAGCATGGAAAAATAATTTAGTCTCCTTTAAATAACTTGTTGAAGCTAAAACAGATTCATCACTGCTGTAATTATCACATGGAAGGTTCTTAGATTATTTCTTACAAGCTGTTGACTTTTTTTTTTTTTTTTTGGCCAGGGTATGCATTTATTCTTTGTGGCTTTTCTATTACTAGTATTTTTCTTGTCTTTTTGTCCCTCCAGATGCTCCACAGCTACATTACTGTAAGGAGGAGGAGGTTCTCACTGTCCAGCAGCTCTGGAACCAGGAGAGCAACTCACGTCTTGGCCAGGAGGAACAAGATGCTGCACAGGTGAAAGAAGAGGAAGAACTCTCTACCAGTCAGGAGGAAGACGACTTTGGACTGAAACAAGAGGCTGATACCTTCATGGTGTCTCCTACTTATGAGGACAATGACAACAATGAAACCGAACCAAACAGTGAGCAGCTCCTCTCTCACACCTCTCCTGACACTGAGAGCCAAGACCAGGGAGCAGGAAAGAATGTAAACCCAGGATCAAGTGAACATGAAGGACCAAAGAAGAGACTTGACAGAAACAGAAGTGACAGTAACGATGTAGAAAACTCGCCCATGTTAGAGAATCGGTGTGAAACATGTGGTCACAGTTTTACTGAACGTGGTTCTTTGAAAACTCACATGAGAATTCACACAGGTGAGAAGCCTTTTTCTTGTGAAACATGTGGTCAAAATTTTACTCAAAGTGGTTCTTTGAAAACTCACATGAGAATTCACACAGGTGAAAAGCCTTTTTCTTGTGAAACATGTGGTCACAGTTTTACTGAACGTGGTTCTTTGAAAAAACACATGAGAATTCACACAGGTGAGAAGCCTTTTTCTTGTGAAACATGTGGTCAAAATTTTACTGAAAGTGGTTCTTTGAAAACTCACATGAGAATTCACACAGGTGAGAAGCCTTTTTCTTGTGAAACATGTGGTCAAAGTTTTAGTGAACGTCGTTCTTTGAAAAAACACCTGAGAATTCACACAGGTGAGAAGCCTTTTTCTTGTGAAACATGTGGTCAAAGTTTTAGTGAACGTGGTTGTTTGAAAAAACACCTGAGAATTCACACAGGTGAGAAGCCTTTTTCTTGTGAAACATGTGGTCAAAGTTTTACTCAACGTGGTTCTTTGACAACTCACATAAGAATTCACACAGGTGAGAAGCCTTTTTCTTGCGAATCATGTGGTCAAAGTTTTACTCGAAGTGGTTATTTGAAAACTCACATGAGAATTCACACAGGTTTGAAGCTTTTTTCTTGTGAAACATGTGGTCAGAGTTTTACTCGACGTGATTCTTTGAAACCTCACATGAGAATTCACACAGGAGAGAAACCTTTTTCTTGTAAATCATGTGGTCAAAGTTTTACTCAACGTAGTTATTTAAAAACTCACATGAGAATTCACACCGGTGAGAAACCCTTTTCTTGTGAAACATGTGGTCAAAGTTTTACTGGACGAGGTAATTTGAAAACTCACATGAGAATTCACACAGGTGAGAAGCCCTTTGCTTGTGAAACATGTGGTCAAAGTTTTACTGGACGAGGTACTTTAAAAACTCACATGAGAATTCACACAGGTGAGAAGCCCTTTTCTTGTGAAACATGTAGTCAAAGTTTTACTCGATGTGATTCTTTGACAACTCACATGAGAATTCACACAGGTGAGAAGCCTTTTTCTTGTGAAACATGTGGTCAAAGTTTTACTCAACGAGGTAATTTGAAAATTCACGTAAGAATTCACACAGGTGGTGGCCTTTTCCCTCAGGCTAGCCAGCACGTCCCCCGGGTCGCAGATGGAGGCACTCCCTCACTATGAGTAATCATGGTGAGGGCAGCTTCAAATAACCAATAAGAAGTTGTGGATGATGAGGAACCTAATATGAAAAATGAATAAAACAGGAAAAAAGATGCTTGAAAGATACTGACCAGATAAAACGGTCCCCTCAGCTCGTTTTTGCACCAGGCGGGCTGTTGAGACCAATGATGCAGCTTCATCTTGGAGTGTCACAAACACGCAGCCAGGATCCCCATCAGCCCAGCACAGATCTGGACCTGGGCCCCAACAAGATCAAATAAGAACTAAAAGGTATACAAGAAGAGAAGAAACGGTAAAATAGTCCTTTGAGGAGAAGAAAATTATCCTGTCATGCTCTGCCTATTCAAGGTATGAGAAGTCGGGCAGAAAAAAAAAAAGGAGATATTTGAGGAAAAGATGAGACTCCGAGCTACCACCAGAAAAGAAAGCTGCCGCCACCACTTCCAAATTAACATCTATTGTCTCTTAGGTCTCAAAATACCTAGGACAAGAAGAAATTGAAAAGATCAAGTCTGAAGCTGAATCCCAAGCAATAAAAGACTATCAAGACGCTAACCTCTCTGAACAACAATACAAGCAAAGTCAGTGGAGCATGGAGGAAAAAATGGGTTTTAAAATGGGCAACAGAGTACGCCAAAATGAAATGCAGCCACCAGCGGGAATGATGCAATGAGTGGCAACGGATCTTGTTCCATCACTGCCCGGATAAAATTGGCGTACCCCAAGCCAGACTTACAGCCCAGAGACGCAACTTCCTCACCCAAAGGTACTTCACAGAGCAACAACTGGAGCACATGCACACAGAAATACGAAAAATGACAGAACAACATATGCCCAATTGAGTGTCCGCTGCCAATACCTGACAAACCTCTGATGGAACAACCTTATCAAACACAGGTGTAACCCAGCTGAGCAAATGACCCTTTTTTTCTCACATTTCATTTGTATTAATGAAATTGTGTGATTTTATTTTGAAAAACGGTTATTTTGGGAAGAGGAAGTGTGATCCTCGTTATCCAACTTTTAAATTCCCGTTTCATGGTCACGTTGGGCGATCGTGGTCTTTTCATTCGTTAAGAGCGATATTAGCCCCGCCTTCCGAGCAGAGTGCCGAGGCACGCACCCCATTTTTCGGTCTTTTGCGATCTGAGGGTGGACGAGAGAGGATGTGGACGATCTGTGTGGAGACCTGTGGGTCTTCTTGGTGAGTTTAATTTAGAAAGATGCTGTAAATAAAACTAAACACTGTCCAAACACTAATTTGAAACCTTTATTATCCTAAGTTGACAGGAGCACGAGCTTGAGAGGCCGTGAGGCTGTGACTTTTGCTGTGTTCATGCTGATATCTCGTCTTGGTGAGTGAAAACCAAGTGTGTACTAAATGAAGCATGCTAACGCATGGTAATGTTAGTGTTATGCTAATGCTAATCGCAAGTGGATTTTTTTCTGTTTAAAAGCAATGGAAAAGGCCATTTTTGTGCCTGTATGGTTTTCCTAAATGTGATTTCAGTTCCCAACAGTATGCTGAAGTACTTTTAGTTCTTTTGTACTATTTCTGTCAAGTGTAATGTGTAGTTTGATGCTAAAAGCACATTTTGTTGGTTTCCTATGTAAATTCATAGGTTATGCTAAACCCAGTAGCTAAGGGAATATTGGAAGTAATGGGACAGTATATTCCCTGGTTATGTGATAAATTAATTGTATTTCATTTCATGATTTACAAAGACATGGTTAAAAAGGGTTAATCATAATGGTTAAATGATGTAGAGATAAAAAGAGAAATTAATTTAATTGGTTACATGAGAAAAAAAGTATTTCATGTACTACCAGAGAGATTTTGAGAAAAGAAAACATGCATGTAAGATGTAAGATGTGAAATGTGAATTGTAAGATGTTACTATATTACTGGATTGTAATAATAGTAATATGAGAGAAGAATTTAAACACTAAGCTATAGTGTTATATAAGAAGAGATTGGAAAACGAATTACTCTAGCTGTAAACAATAATATCATTATTGTTGTGCAGGCTAGGTTTTTTTTTTGTTTTTTTTTTGCTGATTAAGAACCTTCTGGATCCTGGATTCTCTCCGAATGGAGATGGCGAGCCTGACCCGAGACCTGAACCAAGATCTGAACCAAGATCTCGATTGAAGAACATCCTTCCTCTCTCCAGTGCGCAAAATTCAAAGTGGTAACAACTCAAGCCGCCGCTTTAAAAGAGGAAAAGAAACCTGAGTCTGGAAATACAAGATATCTTGACTGGTCAAATGACTTAAACAAAAAGACGAACAAACACTGAGCTCAGTAGGACATTTTGGGGGTTTTATTTCATGCCTGCCGTTGTTATACTTGTAAATTGTGTACTCTGTTCTCTTTATCTTTAAAAATAACAGCCATTATTGCTCATTTCTTGCCTCCAGCTATTTCATTCCACACTCATTTTAATAACCTATTGTAATCCTTACGAACCTAGCAACTGGTCCACACTTAATTTCCCTTACCTAATTAACGTAAGGCAAGGGTTACAATAAGAAGTGGCGAGCCAGCCAGGAGCCTTTTTCTTCTCTCCCTTACATTATTTCAAGTCTATAACATACCCAAAATGGATATTGTTGAACGTGAATCTGTGAAAATTCCAAATGCAGTGATAGTGAGTGAAATCGCTGGAGATGAGCAACTTGATGAAGTGACTGAGTTTTTGAAACTGTATGAATCGATTTCAAGAGTCATAAAAGTAGCAGATAGTAAGTCTGAGTTTTCCCAGAATGCTATTTTTGAGTATCACTCGGGTATTGCTTTTGAAGCTCTTGAGCCATGCCATGTACTCATGTATCTGATAGTGGAGCCAGTTATATGATACAGTCTCTTGCCAGTGTTTACATGCACCGTGTAGGGATCGATAGGACCAAGTCATATCTCACTAACATTAAAAACCTAGCGAAGATGAGTGGCAGAGATTTTGCAGATGTCCTGAAAGACACGATGTCACAGATTTCTGAGTCAATCAAAGAATCTGAAAATGATCAATCAGAGCAAGTTAAGTTACCTGATAACTTACCTGAAGCTTTCTTGGATGAACCTCAACCTCAGCCTGCTGCAGCTGAGCCCAGTATTCAAGGTGCACAACCGACTAACCAGTCAAATCACACTGTGAGCACCCCAGCTCAAAGTATGCTCACCATTTCTGCACAAAATTTAAATCCCCCAGAAGTGCAACGTGTGGTAGTTGAGCACATTGTAAAAACGGAAGATTTTTCCGTGCAGCCGTTTTCACAAAAGCTCAGAGCTTTTTCTGGCAAAGACCTCCGACCAGCTTATGAGCTAGATTATGATACTTGGCGCTCCAGTGTAGAATTAATCTTGACTGACCCTGCTATGTCCAAACTGCAACAATCCCCAAAGATCATTGAGTCTCTTTTACCCCCAGCAGCTGATGGAGTCAAGCACTTGAACCCCAACAGCTCACCATTAGAATACCTTCAGCTCTTAGATTCTGCCTATGGTACAGTTCAAGATGGCGGAGAGCTTTACTCCAAGTTTCTTAACACCTTCCAAAACACAGATGAGAAACCCTCATCATACCTACGTCTTCAAGTAGCTTTGACTCACACTGTAAAGCTGGTGTTTCAAGCCAGGATTTTGACAGGCTGCTTGTCACACAGTTTTGTCGAGGTTGTTGGGATGATTCCCTTATAACTGCACTCCAGTTAAAACAAAAACAAACAAATCCCCCAACTTTTCCTGATTTGCTTCTCTTGCTACGTACTGAAGAAGACCAAAATGCTGGCAAAAACTTGCGAATGAGACAACATTTGAGCAGTTCAAAACAAAAAGTGACATCCCGCGTGCAAACTGTGCAATGCAGTTCAGATGAAAATGAGAACAATATCACGTTAAACTCACTTCAAGAACTCTGAAAACAAGTTGCAGAAATTCAAATGCAACTAGTAAAACTAACTGCAGAACCAAAACTCAAAAAGTACACTCAGTACAAAGCCAAAAGAGAAACGAAAGTCGGAGGTTCGAAGACGATCAGATACCGTCGTAGTTCCGACCATAAATGATACCGGATGGAGACAATACTGAAAATGACAATTCAGTCGAGGAGCAAGAACACCAATCAAATGATTTACCTGATGAAATGGACAAAAATGAACACATTACAATTCAACCAATACGACGATCTGAAAGAATCAGACAACTTCCAAAAAGACTAGAGTATCCTGAATTAGGAAATCCTCTAGTGACTGTTGTTAAGTCCCTTTTTCAAGGTTTGAATACAGCCTTCTCAGAGTTTCTAAATACTGACGATGGACAGTCTTGGTTACACATGCAACGGAACGTGCATGATATTTAGTGCGGGAGGGTGTAACCCAGCTGAGAAAATGACCCTTTTTTCTCACATTTCATTTGTATTAATGAAATTGTGTGGTTTTATTTTGAAAAACGGTTATTTTGGGAAGAGGAAGTGTGATCCTCATTATCCAACTTTTAAATTCCCGTTTCATGGTCACGTTGGGCGATCGTGGTCTTTTCATTCGTTAAGAGCGATATTAGCCCCACCTTCCGAGCAGAGTGCCGAGGCGCGCACCCGGTTTTTCGGTCTTTTGCGATCTGAGAGCGGACGAGACAGGCTGTGGACGATCTGTGTGGAGACCTGTGGGTCTTCTTGGTGAGTTTAATTTAGAAAGATGCTGTAAATAAATCTAAACACTGTCCAAACACTAATTTGAAACCTTTATTATCCTAAGTTGACGGGAGCACGAGCTTGAGAGGCCGTGAGGCTGTGACTTTTGCTGTGTTCATGCTGATATCTCATCTTGGTGAGTGAAAACCAAGTGTGTACTAAATGAAGCATGCTAACGCATGCTAATGTTAGCATTATGCTAATGCTAATCGCAAGTGGATTTTTTTCTGTTTAAAAGCAATGGAAAAGGCTATTTTTGTGCCTGTATGGTTTTCCTAAACGTGATTTCAGTTCCCAACAGTATGCTGAAGTACTTTTAGTTCTTTTGTACTATTTCTGTCGAATGTAATGTGTAGTTTGATGCTAAAAGCACCTTTTGTTGGTTTCCTATGCAAATTCATAGGTTATGCTAAACGCAGTAGCTCAGACAGGGTTTTACTGATTTTTAAAAGGGAATATTGGAAGTAATGGGACAGTATATTCCCTGGTTATGTGATGAATTAATTGTATTTCATTTCATGATTTACAAAGACAAGGTTAAAAAGGATTAATCATAATTTCATGGTTAAATGATGTAGAGATAAAAAGAGAAATTCATTTAATTGGTTACATGAGGAAAAAGTATTTCATGTACTACCAGAGAGATTTTGAGAAAAGAAAACATGCATGTAAGATGTGAAATGTGAATTGTAAGATATTACTATATTACTGGATTGTAATAATAGTAATATGAGAGAAGAATTTAAACACGAAGCTATAGTGTTATATAAGAAGAAATTGGAAAACGAATTACTCTAGCTGTAAACAATAATATCCTTATTGTTGTGCAGGCTAGGTTTTTTTTTTGTTTTTTTTTTGCTGATTAAGAACCTTCTGGATCCTGGATTCTCTCCGAATGGAGATGGCGAGCCTGACCCGAGACCTGAACCGAGATCAAAAAATCAAATCAAATCAAACTTTATTGTCATATTGCTGTACATACAACTGTAGTGCAGGCAAGATGAAATTGCGTTTCTCTCAGCATCCAAATAAGAAGCAGCATGATTTAAGACACACTCCCACATAGCTCCACCCTAGTTTCCTCAAGAAGTGCAGTCTCTGCTGAGCCCGCTTCCTGATCCCCAAGGAATTCTTGCTCCAGGTCAGGTCCTGCGAGATCTGCACTCCGAGGAACTTGATGTTCTCTACTGTCCACTAAACGGCCGCCGATGCTGAGGGGGACGTGCTCAGGCTGTGACCGCCCTAAGTCGATAATCATCTCTTTCGTTTTGTCCACGTTGAGCACCAGATTGTTCTCCCTGCACCAGCCCACCAGGTCTCTCACTTCTTCCCTGTACATTGATTCCTCATCCCTCTGAATAAGTCCCACCACCGTGGTGTCATCTGCAAACTTAGTAATCTGGTTCCCCTCGTGTCTGGATACACAGTCATGTGTTAGAAGTGTAAACAACAGTGGACTGAGTACACAGCCTTGAGGGGATCCGGTACTCAGCGTGACAGAGTTGGAGATGTTGTTTCCAACCTGGACAGACTGAGGTCTCTGTCAGGAAATCCAGGATCCAGAGACATGTGGCGGTGTTCAGACCGAGAAGGAGTAATTTCTCCATCAGTCTCTGGGGAATAATGGTGTTGAATGCTGAACTGAAATCAATGTACAGGAGTCTGGCGTAGGTGTCTTTCTGGTCCAGGTGGGTGATGACAGAGTGTAGGGTGGTGGCTATAGCATCCTCCGTGGAGCGGTTTGAACGATATGCAAACTGGAGCGGGTCGTGTGATGCAGGGAGGCAGGCTGTAATGTGTGGTTTGACAAGCCGTTCAAAACACTTCATCACAATTGGTGTCAGTGCAACAGGACGATAGTCATTCAAACAGGACACCACTGGTTTCTTTGCCACTGGTACAATGATAGAGGTCTTGAAGCATCTGGGAACGATGGCCTGACTCAGGGAGATGTTATAAATGTCAGTCAAGACATCCGCCAACTCGCTCACGCAGTCTCGGAGCACACGTCCCGGAATGTTGTCTGGACCTGCAGCTTTGCGTGGGTTGACTCTGCTTAGGGTCCTCCATGTGTCCGCTGTGTTGATGGTAAAAGCTGGTCCGACCGATGGTGGGGGTGGGCCAGCCCTCCCTCTGATTGTCGAGTTTGATGCTTCAAAACGTGCAAAGAAGTCGTTAAGCCTGTCTGGAAGCGAAGCGTCGTCATCATCGACCCCCTGCCTAGACTTAAAGCCCGTCAGTGTCCAAACTCCCTGCCACATCTGCTTGGTGTTCCTAGTGTCACAGAGGTGTCCCTGGATTTTCTCCGTATAGACGCGCTTTGCCGCCTTAATTCCCTTTGAAAGCACAGACCTGGCTGAGCGGAGGGCAATCCTGTCCTTCGCTCTGAAGGCTGCATCTCTGGCTGTAAGCAGCAAGCGCACCTCTGCAGTCATCCAGGGCTTATGATTACCCCGCATAGTGATGGTCTTCACTGTAGTGAAATCCTCTGTGCACTTCGCAATGTAGCTGGTGACCGTATCAGCATACTCCTCCACATCTGTCTTGTCTTCCTGGGAGGCTGCTATTTTGAAGACCTTCCAGTCTGTGTGCAGAAAACAGTCTTTCAGTGCAGAAGTTGCGCTCTCTGGCCAAATCCTGATTTGTTTCAGTGCTGGCCTGCTGCGCTTCAATAAAGGTTTGTAGGCAGGCAGCAGCATCACGGACATGTGATCAGAACGGCCGAGATGGGGGCGGGGTATCGCTTTATATGCATCTGTGTTTGTGTACACTAAGTCCAACATATTCTCTCCTCTGGTCTTAAAGTCTACACATTGTTTAAACTTGGGGAGCACAGTCTTTAGGCTGGTGTGGTTAAAATCCCCCGCAACCACCACAAAACTGTCCGGGTGTGAAGTTTGGATTTCACTAATCGCATTGTGCAGTACCCTGAGTGCCTTCTTAGCATTAGCTTTAGCATTAGGGCTCGGCGCTATGTAAACACCAGCTACAAACACGTTGCTGAATTCCCTCGGCAAATAATAAGGCCGACAATTTACAATAAGGAACTCCGCTAATGGAGAGCAGTGTTTAGACACTAACGTGGCATTAACGCACCAGTTCTTGTTAACATAGATGCAGAGCCCACCCCCCCGGCTCTTACCGGAGCTCACCGTTTCCCTTTCGGCACGGAACATCACCATATCTTCCAGTTGAATGGTCTCATCAGGGATGTTGCCGTGGAGCCATGTCTCAGTGAAAACAAACACACAGCAGTCCCTCCACTCTCTCCGGGTTTCTCTCAGCAGACGCAGTTCGTCCACCTTGTTTTCGAGGGCGCGGACGTTAGAGAGAAGAAGTGACGGTACCGCTGGTCTGAAGGGATTAGCCTTTAGCCTAGCATGGATCCCGGCCCTTTTTCCTCGCTTTTGCTTGCGTTCGCTCCACTTCCGCTTCCTCCTCTCTCGGGTAGCTTCCAGCGGGGACTCCGCCAGAATTCCATGCTGGCGTAGAATGTCCAAATCACAACCGATCGCCGCGATTCTTGCAGCGTGCAGTACCTTGATGTTTAATAAGGTGTCACGGTTGTAAGTTTTACAGAATGTACGTCTGGGATGATCAAAACACTCAAAACTCTCACACTCGCTGATGCCAAGAGGGGCCGCTGCATCTGAGCGCGCTGCCGCCATCTTATTATGTTATAATTATTAATAATAGAGAATAATAGAATTATATTATAAAAGATATAATTATAATTATATCTGAACCAAGATCTCGATTGAAGAACATCCTTCCTCTCTTCAGTGCACAAAATTCAAAGTGGTAACAACTCAAGCCGCCGCTTTAAAAGAGGAAAAGAAACCTGAGTCTGGAAATACAAGATATCTTGACTGGTCAAACAACTAAAACAAAAAGACGAACAAACACTGAGCTCAGTAGGACATTTTTGGGGTTTTATTTCATGCCGGCCGTTGTTATATTTGTATATTTGTAAATTGTTTGTATTGTGGGACACATATGTGGGTTTCATATGCACAAACGTATATCACCTTATGCTTCATATGTATATCACTGTATGCTTACTGTTGCTTCACGTCTCAGATGAACAAAGGACTGAGCCTCCTTGGAGATAACAGGAGGATGTGAAATGTGGTCTTTGGTATGCAAAGAGATGGCCGTGGGGGATTTCCTGGCTGCCAGTGACTTTGGGTGGGGGTGATAAGATCTAAAAGGGATGCATTGTTACTTGGGATTAAATGCATTGTGACTGGAGCTTTGAAGCTCCTGGGGTATAAAAAGAGATGGATGTCTGGTTTCTTCCTCTTTCTGTTCTGCTGATGTTGGAGAATGTGAATAAACCTGACTCGTGAGATAAACTCTGCCTCGTCCTTTTCACATTTTCCACAGTATACTGTTCTCTTTATCTTTAAAAATAACAGCCATTATTGCTTATTTCTCGCCTCCAGCTATTTCATTCCACACTCATTTTAATTCCCTATTGTAATCCTTACGAACCTAGCAGCTGGTCTACACTTAATAATTTCCCTTACCTAATTAACGTAAGGCAAGGGTTACACAACCTATAGAGGTGCCACCAGACCATCCAGGTGATTTCCCTGCAACCTCTAGCTCAGAATTAGAACACCCTGACGAAGCAGCAAGGGGGAGTGCAGGCCAGGCACCACTAAGGAAGCAGATCAGCCCCCAAATAGAAATGAGCCAAGAACAACTAGAAATAGAAGAGGATCTTGCAAAAAAAAAAAAAATGGAAGAAACAAACAAAAAAAATGACAATGAAAGAGCATCCTAAATTGATTAAGCTTAAAGAGAATAAAGATTTGAAATTATTACTGTTAAAGGTCAACAGAGGGCTAACTGTACTTGTTCCTCCAGGGGTCAATTTGACAGAGCTGAGCTGCCTAAACTTTGGAGCAGCGTGGTATATGCAGAGCAAGCTAGCTCCAGAATATAAAGAAAAAAATGAATGTCGAACCAAAACAAAAATCTCCATCTATTTGGAAAAAGAAACTTCAAGGAAAAATTAATCGATTGAGGGCTGAATTCTCTCAAATGACTAATTACATACATAACCGAAATTGCACTATCAAATTATTAAGAGTAATCAACAGAATCCAAAAAAAATGTAACATTAGAAAAGAACAAATTATAGGGAAAAATAGCAGAGCACCAGGAGCAAGTCAAGGCCTGAGCAGCCCAAATTAGAAACAGACAAAAGAGAGAACTCAATACTGATACATTAACTATTAACAGGAAACCCAAAACAAGTCTATTGGAGGCTTGCAGAAGACACCATAGAAGTAGAGGTATCTCATTAAAAAAAAAAAAAAAATACAGCTGGAAACATTCTGGAGAAACCTATTTGAGGACCCAGTACAACATAAAAAGTAATAATTGGATTCAAACTATTGCCCATAAAAAAGGAAAAAGACAAATGCCCTCATTAAAAATCACAGAAGAAACTGCTAAAGAAAAAAATCAGGAAATATCTCAAGTTGAAATCCCCTGGAATAGATAAAATGCCAAACTTCTGGCTCTAAAAGGTAACACTGCACAAACACTATGCAGAGGCCTTTAGTCAACTTGTTAGAGGAGAAGAAGCAGCACCACAGTGGCTCACATATGGAAATACCATACTCCTGCCCAAGAGCCCTGAAACCCAACAAGTTAATAAATGCAGACCCATCTAATGCCTCCCCACCACATACAAATGGCTGACAGGACTCATTACTGAGGCCGTCTATGAACATCTGGATATAGGAAACTACTTACAACCACAGCAAAAAGGCTGCATAAGAAATAAGCTGGGAGCCAAAGAACAATTGCTCATTAACAAAACAATCCTGGAAGACTGCAAGAAGCGTGAGAGAAACTTAAGCATGGTGTGGATAGACAATAAAAAGGCATTTGACATCGTCCCCCATTCCTGGATAACACACTGTCTAGAGCTGTATAACATCAACCCAGAAGTTAAAACTTTTCTGGAGGGTCCAGATGGCTAAGTGGAAAACCACAATTACACTTAGCCATAAAGAAGGGCAAACAACAATCCCAGACATCAGGATCCAACCAGGAATATTCCAGGGGGACAGCCTCTCGCCATTGCTCTTCTGTCTGTGTATCGACCCCTTAAGCAAAATCCTATCAGATCTTGATATCGGGTATGATCTAACCAAAGGCACAACAAGAAACGGGAACAAGAGAGTGAATCATCTGCTCTACATGGACGACCTCAAGCTTTACGCAGAATCTGAACAGAAACTAAATGAACTTGTCAATACTGTTCACATGTTCTCAAAGGACATCTGCATGGAATTTGGACTTGACAAATGTGCAAAATGTACAATATAAAAGGAAAAAAAAACCCCGCATCAGTGAACATCCAAATAGATGACAATAAGCACATCAAAGACCTGGCGGATAATTCAGCATGTAAATATCTGGGCATAGAGGACAACACAACTATTGAACACAGGAGAATGAGGAAAATAATGAAAAAGAATAACGTCTTCTAAAGAAAATCCGTAAATCAAACTTGACACCTAAAAATAAGATCACTGCGATAAACCAGATGGCAGTACCAGCTGTCACAGATGGATTTGGGGTGATAGACTGGCCACAGGGGGAACTGGACAAGTTGAATGTTCGGACCAGGAAGACCCTGACTCTGCACAAGGTAACATTGAAAAATCAATGCTTAGATAGGCTATATATACCCCGTAAAGAGGGAGGGCTGGGCCTAATTGAAATAAACCAGGCCTACAGGGCGACAATAATAAGCATTGGTCAAAACCTGTAAAGTTAAATGACGAGACAATGGAAAAAGTCACCCTGTGGCGGCATGAAATAATAAGGAGCGGACTGAGAATTTAAAAGGAAGCTTATTATTATTCATCCCGCCATCACAGAACTCACCCCGGCGCCGTGCATGCACGCCAGAGCGAGCCCGGAGGCTCTCCTAGCAGACAGTGGATGCGTCGAGTCAGATGAGCAGTCAGAGAGAGAATGAGTTACAGAGCAATGCAGTTTTTATACCCAGTTACAGACAATACATGAAAGGCACACTAGCATCACAGAACAGGAAGCATGAACACCTGCATTTGAGTCACACATATCAAAGCAGATTACTGGCGGAAGAAGCTAGACAAAAGAGAGGCTGCCTATTGATATCAGTCATTGTTCTGCTAATTGCTCCAGCTGTGCGCTCTGCTAGTCTGTAGGCTGTGGGGGGTCACCCACAACCCAACGCCATGAAACCCTTAGTCACTTCACATCCAGAACTAAAGCCGAGGCCTTTGCAGGAAACCTATTAGACAACACAAAAGCCATCAACAAAACCCAGCAACAAAAATAGCTAGAAAGACACGGGAAAAATACAGCAAAAGGACACAGGAAGAAAGAAAAGAAAGATGGCAACAACATAAGTGAGCAGGACGCTTTAAGGAGGAACTCAATAGGGATTATATTGATAGGGACGAGACATTGCGCTGGATCGGGAATGGAGATCTGGGGTACGACGAGGAGAGACTAGTGGTTGGAGCACAAGACCAGGGACTTTTGACTAATGGCATTAAAAAAAAATGGGAGGACTCAGAGTGACAAATGTCAATTCTGTCATGCAGCGGTGGAGAGTGCAAGCCACCTACTGTCCGGCTGCCAGATCCTAATGGCCAATGGACACTACACTGCTCGCCACAACAAGATCTGTTACATACAATGGAAAATATGCAAAGAATTTAAAATGGAAGTAAAAGGACCAGTATGGGAGCATGATCCAGAGCCAGTCAGCTCCAACCGAGGTATTACTCTCTTTTATGACAAGGAAATCCCAACTGGAAGATACATAGGAGGAGCAGTAAAACCGGACATTGTCATCTTGAACAAAAAGAACAAAACTGCCAAATTAATAGATGTCCCCATACCAAACAACTACGGCCTCAATAGAGCAGAAAGAGGGGAGAAAAAATAACAAAATATAAAGACCTCAAAAACAACCAAAGGAGCACCTGGAAACTGCAGGAAGCAGATATTATACCTGTGGTGGTGGGAGCAACTGGGATGGTGAAGAAGAACCTGAAAAAATATCTACAGGTGATCCCCGGCTGCCCTAGCATCTGTGAAATACAGCAATCAGCGGAACAGTCTCCGTCTTGAAGCGAGCCCTCAGACACAAAGCTTTCTGATTTAAAGTGTAACCGTAGACCTCTGGCTTGGGCCCATTGCACTTGTAATGAAATGTGATGCAAATAGATAAACAGTGAGAAGCCTTTTTCATGTGAAACGTGGTCAAAGTTTTACTGAACATTCTCCTTGTTAAAATCACATGGGAATTCACACAGGTGAGAAGCCGTTGTCTTGTTCAGTCTGTCAAAAATTAAATCTCAGTTGAGGTGCTGTACTACATGTCTTTTGATTTTTATTTTCAGTTTTAGGTCTCATTTGAGTGAATGAAATGTTCTTGAAATTGTTGAAGCTGTATTGTAAAAATAAATCAGTTTGGTAAGAACCTGTATCATCTGCATATTCACTTAGCTTTGGGCTCTCAGACTTCTAATCATCATTAATGTGTCCGATGCATGGACATCGTAAGCATTTTTAATGTGGAGGGCACATTGTGGTGAGGGGTCTGGAGGGTCCTCCTCACCCAAAAATGTAAATGTAATGGATACCATTTCCTGTAATTGCATGTTTTACCACATTACTGATTGTATAGTTTGAACATGATTTTTTTTTTTTTTTTTTTTTAGTAAAATGGTAAATAAGCAGTTAAAGTGCAGTGTGAACTCAATTTACATGCTCAAACGGGAGTAGAATAAATGATAAACTTACTTAATGCTACCTCTTTTATTGCTGACTAAGTAACTCAATATCTGTTGACCTACCTAACCATACACAAAACTATATACAGCACACAATTTGTTTTCACCCTTCTACCAAAAAAAAAGAACTTGTAATAACTGGAAACTGAACAAAGGTTAATGGCATTGTAATGGATTTTTTTCATTATTGTCCATTCATCCTGTCTCCTGTAACCATAAATGACATTACACCCAATACTTTTTCCATGAGACAGCGAGAATCCAGCCTTGTACAATGCTGACTGAGCATGCTCAGAAACAATGGTTATCTGTTTGTTCTATTGTATTAAAACTCTCTGCTCTGTTTTGAGATTTTGAATCTTCTCGTTGCACTCGCTTGTCTGCAGAGCACGACATTTTCCCTTCTTGGCCAATTTGTAAATAAATACCCAGAAAAGGCATCTTTGACTTTGCACTGTATTTATTACCCAGATCAACAAGGGACATGTATTGATATAAAGAAAATCCATGACAGCATGTCTTATTGTTTATATTTAACACAAATCAGATTTTGCTTTTGAGTACTGATTCACTTAAATATTTTATACAATTAAAATTAAATGGCGTGGACAAAAAAGATGATTCCCTTCAGTGAATATTTTGTGGCACCACCTTTTGCATCAACTGCCAACAAGCGATCTTAACCCTCAAGCGACCGAGTGGGGTCATTTACGACCCCAGCCATATAATTTAATGTGCCGTCTCTTTATTTTTTATCCAAATTTTCTTTCCTAGCATGAATTTGTCAGTCTACTAATCCTACACACTTTCATAGTTTTTTGCAGGGATCAACCAATTGGTGTGGCGTAGACATCGCAAACTCTTGTGGGGTCATTTATGACCCCGAAGAGAAGCACTGGTTTTTAAACATTGGTTTTATAAATTTTATTCAAATGTTCCACTTCTAATAGTTAGTTAGTTAATCCCTTCACACCTGAAGGTGTATATGGGCGGCGCCTATCTCCGTTTCTCTGACCCTAGGCCACACAGCTACTGTAAGTAGTGAAAGCTACAGCGGGGGGGTCAGTCCTCTGGTAGCTCTGTGTGTAACTTTACTTTCCCCATTCCATTATGCGGAGCACCACACTAGAAGGCAGAAAGCACCATTTTTATATGGTCTTTGGTATGACCCGGCCGGGATTTGAACCCCTGCCTCCCGGGTGTGGGGCGGATGCTCTACCAACTGAGCCACCACTCTGATTTCCACTTCTAATCAGTACTTTATATTGTATTGCAGTGAACCATGGCTAACAGACCTAGGATAGCAAGATTTACATTTGTCTGTTTGTCTGGATTTGTCTGTTTGTTTGTCTGTTTGTTAGCAAGATAACTCAAAAAGTTATGGACGGATTTTAATGAAATTTTCACAGATTGTCAAAAATGGGGTATCCTACAGATGATTAGATTTTGGTGGTGATCCGGATCACCGTCCACAAGAAAACTGCCATTACGCAAAATGCCATAATAGGTATCATGATCATCATCGTAACTACAATAATAGGTATCATCATCATCGTGATGATGACTATGATGACTATGATGATGATGATGATGTTCCAAGAGTGAACTGACAAGGACTGTCTAAATAAATGTAATGTTGTTCTTACAGTCTGTGTTTTGGTTATTTCTTGCAATAAAAGTATTATTAGCAAACACATTTTACATTAGATCATTATAAAATACTTGTCTTAAATACAGGGACTAGTTTTGGTATGATAAACCTCCAACCAGCCATTTATAATAAGGATCCCTGTACAGAGCACAATGGGGTCATAAATGACCCCACTTGGTCATTTCAGTCCGTAAAATAGCTTGGTCACTTGAGGGTTAATTCATCCTCTTTAAAGGGAAAACCAGGCTACTGTGTAGTTTGGTATCATTGGGCCTTGATTAGATTTGTGCGTAAATCACCTCGGTAGGAAAAGCTTAATTGGGATTCATGAACACTGTAAAACCCTTCCTGTTGATCTGACATGTAGTCAAGAACAGAAAGAAACTCCTCAGAGGCTGCAGCTGAAGTCATCTCCAATTAAGTAGAGGTGAGAGGGAAAAATATTTTTTTCTTTGAGTAATGAAGTGATCATACAGGAAAAGCAAAGACTAGGATGGAGGTGACAGACGCTACAGCAAATAAATGTAACAGCTGGAAGAAGCTCATCAGGTCGTAGGTCTGATGACACAATAACAAAATTGGTCATCGACTTGTGACCTCAGGCTTCCTGGTGCCAAGTGCACATCTGGACACCCTTATGCTTGAACATGGTGTTCACTATGGACAAACTGTGGTTCGCACAGAAGTCCAATAACTGAACACCACTCGGGTTCAGATCAGGCAAGCCGTTCCTCCCAATCACCGATAGGATATTAATTTAATTAACTCAGCCAAACTTTTAAGAACTGTAATCTGGAGCTTAAATGTATGAATATCTGATTAAATCTTATGGGCTATATTCAGATTTAAAAGTTTTTCAGGCATTTGCATATTATGATCATGATACCCAACAGCTTAAAGTTAAAGTTGAAATTTGTGGTAATGACAAGTGATATTTAAGTGCATTTAGATTCACACAAGCTCTACGAGTGGTTGGAGGCAGGAGTAGATTTTGCTTGTAGTTATGAAAGCTCAGATCTACTAACAATTTGATACGTGAAAAACAAAATTGAACCGACAACAGTGTCACATGCTGACAATGACTGTGGGGTTATGTATATAATATGATAGGAAGTGTGGTAAGATAGCGACCATGGGTGAAGTGGGAGGTGACGACCCACCTTTCCTGTGGTGGCGTCAGCAGGGGTATAAAGTGTAAATGCAGAAGAGACTGTCTCTTCGTTATTGACCCCTTGGCCTGTACGGAGCATCTGTGGTTCTGTTTGTAATAAAGTACGTTCAACTGCACACTGAGCCTCCTGATTTTTTTTTTTGTTTTTTTTGTTACTTATTTGTACCCGTAGGTAGACTTGGTTTGCAGTCTGGTGACAAGCCACCGGCTGCTGGTCGCTGCGTGCGCGAGCGCCCTAAACCTACATGTTTTTGGTGTGCGGGAGGAAACCGGAGAAATCCCGGAGTAAACCCGCGCAACACGGGGAGAACATGCAAACTCCACACAGCTCACTGTTGGTCGAGGGCTGGGATCGAACCCACGATCTCATGATCCCTGCGGTCCCCCGGCCGAGGGTAAAACTGTGCTGCCACAGTGCTAAACCACTGCGCCACCGTGCAGCCCCTGTGATTTACCAAGTTATGGACACAACATTTGGCGACGAAGAGACCCAATGGTATGGAGTGAGCTGTGACCACTTTTTGGTCATTTTTGGAGGTCCTGGGTGAGCCGCCTATACCCTGGGCTAGGTGGTATGCGGCGTTTTGAAATTATTTGGTTGCCCTTAACCTCGGTGAGCTCGAGAAGCTGCGTGCGCGGGCTTTTCTTTTTCATAGTCTTGGGATGGCGGGTCAGTGGATCCTTGGCACATTAGGAGAGGCCGATAATTATGAGGATGTGGTGGAGCTAATGGCGTGCCATTTTTGTTCCCCTGAGAACGTCATTATCTGGCGTATAAAGTTTCGGCAGCGCTACCAGTGGATAGGAGAGTTGGTACAGCACTTCGTCGCAGACCTACATCAGCTGGCAGGGGAGTGCCACTTTGGAGCTCTGGAGGATGAAATGGTCTGTGATCAGTTGGTGGAGCGTGTCCTTTGTTCTGCAGCATGGTCGAGGTTCCTGACCTACCCAGGTGAACTGACCTTGGCCATGGCTATTGATCGCAAAGCAGTGCGAGGCAGCGGAACAGCTGTCTGAAGACCTCCATGAGAGAGACACGTCGACGCGTGGAGAACCAAGTTGGAGGACGCTGGCTGTGGACTCAGACAATGTGGATGGCATGAGTGATGAAGAATATGTCGCCGTTGTAAGAATTAGGTCCGCCCTGGTACACCAAAATGTTTTGCCTGCGGGTCCACAGGCACTGGTATAAGGCAAGAGAGAGTCGGGCGAAGGGCAAGCGATGAGGCAAATGCAGTCTTCTGCAGCACTTTTCCAGAGCCTGCAAGAATTTTGAGTGGGAGAACCAAAGATGTGGAACGGATCTCCCCACTGCGGATCCCACGGCTGTTCATATCGTTTCCCCAAGTACAAATGGGTACAAATACTGCAATGCATCGCTGGATTGCCTGGAGGTGTCACTGTTGGTGGACACGGGAGCGATTGCTTCAGTGCTGAACTTGTCCACTGTGGAGAGGCTGTTTCCATACCACCGTTTGAGGGAGTACACAACGCCATGTTTGGGATATGGAGGAAGCAGGATGACTGTTGTGGGATCGCTGGAGCTGACAGCGAGGTATACAGTGGGGCAAAAAAGTAGTCAGCCACCAATTGTGCAAGTTCTCCCACTTAAAAGATGAGAGAGGTCTCCAATTTTCATCATAGGTATACCTCAAGTATGAGAGACAAAATGAGAAAAAAAAAATCCAGAAAATCACATTGAAGGATTTTTAATGAATTAATTGGTAAATTCCTCGGTAAAATAAGTATTTGGTCAATAACAAAAGTTCATCTCAATACTTTGTTATATACCCTTTGTTGGCAATGACAGAGGTCAACCGTTTTCTGTAAGTCTTCACAAGGTTTTCACACACTGTTGCTGGTATTTTGGCCCATTCCTCCATGCAGATCTCCTCTAGAGCAGTGATGTTTTGGGGCTGTCGCTGGGCAACACAGACTTTCAACTCCCTCCAAAGATTTTCTATGGGGTTGAGATCTGGAGACTGGCTAGGCCACTCCAGGATCTTGAAATGCTTCTTACGAAGCCACTCCTTCATTGCCCGGGCAGTGTGTTTGGGATCATTGTCATGCTGAAAGACCCAGCCACGTTTCATCTTCAATGCCCTTGCTGATGGAAGGAGGTTTTCACTCAAAATCTCACGATACATGGCCCCATTCATTCTTTCCTTTACACGGATCAGTCGTCCTGTTCCCTTTGCAGAAAAACAGTCCCAAAGCATGATGCTTCCACCCCCATGCTTCACAGTAGGTATGGTGTTCTTTGGATGCAACTCAGCATTCTTTCTCCTCCAAACACGACAAGTTGAGTTTTTTTCTATTTTGGTTTCATCTGACCATATGGCATTCTCCCAGTCCTCTTCTGGATCATCCAAATGCTCTCTAGCAAACTTCAGACGGGCGTGGACATGTACTGGCTTAAGCAGGGGGACACGTCAGGCACTGCAGGATTTGAGTCCCTGGCAGCATAGTGTGTTACTGATGGTAGCCTTTGTTACTTTGGTCCCAGCTCTCTGCAGGTCATTCACTAGGTCCCCCCGTGTGGTTCTGTGATTTTTGCTCACCGTTCTTGTGATCATTTTGACCCCACGGGGTGAGATCTTGCGTGGAGCCCCAGATCGAGGGAGATTATCAGTGGTCTTGTATGTCTTCCATTTTCTAATAATTGCTCCCACAGTTGATTTCTTCACACCAAACTGCTTACCTATTGCAGATTCAGTCTTCCCACCCTGGTGCAGGTCTACAATTTTGTTTCTGGTGTCCTTTGACAGCTCTTTGGTCTTGGCCATAGTGGAGTTTGGAGTCTGACCATTTGAGGTTGTGGACAGGTGTCTTTTATACTGATAATGAGTTCAAACAGGTGCCATTAATACAGGTAAGGAGTGGAGGACAGAGGAGCCTCTTAAAGAAGAAGTTACAGGTCTGTGAGAGCCAGAAATCCTGCTTGTTTGTAGGTGACCAAATACTTATTTTACCGAGGAATTTACCAATTAATTCATTAAAAATCCTTCAATGTGATTTTCTGGAATTTTTTTTTTTTTCATTTTGTCTCTCATAGTTGAGGTATACCTATGATGAAAATTGGAGACCTCTCTCATCTTTTAAGTGGTAGAACTTGCACAATTGGTGGCTGACTAAATACTTTAAGTCGGCGGTGATGACCGGAGTCCACCAGTCCACCAGTTCATGGTGACTGTGATATGTTTTATGGCCTGGGATTCAAGATCACCACCAGTGCTGGAGAGGAGTGGTCGGGCTGTGGATTGTGGGACCGACCAGCTCTGCATGTGGAGGACGACACGGTCTGGGACAGTGATTTGCCTGGCGAGTTGGAAGGTGATGAGGACTGGTGCTGCGGTGAGCAAACGCGGGAGGATCCCGATGCCACTGTCCAAGTTGCCCTGGATGTGGGAACTGGACGGCACAGCGGGATACCCGGGAGGATGACTGCTGGTGCTAAAATGAAAGAGAGTGGGGCAGGACCAGCTGCTGCGATTTTATGGCGCGCCAGACACCAGCGTCACAGGAGGACTTCGGACTGGGTCGATGGACCGTCCCAACCCAGGAGGGAGGCCCAGTCACGACTTAGTGGATTGCGGAAACATAATAGAGTTTCCCTGCACATCGGTGTTGAGGTCCAACCAAGGATGGAAGTTCGGCTGAGGGGCGTCCATAGGAGAAGAGAGCGACGAGATGAACAGGGGCGGCTACGAGTGGTGGCTGCCCGGGCAGATGATTACTTGGGACTGTCAGACACATCGTGCAGACACCCAAATAAGCTGTGGCGCGTGGAGAAGAAGAGGCGCCGGCGCGGCTCATTTCCGGGGGCCAAGAAGTGGAGGCGCTCCTGACAGGATCCACTGGATGGAGACCCAGAGGGTGGGCCTTTTCATCGGGCCGGTTAAATGACTGGGGGTGATATGTAATAAGTGTTTGTGTTGGTTTAGGATCCCATGTCATTTAATTAATATGTTCTGTTAAATTTTGACCTTTGTTATTGTGTGTTGGCCTGAGTTGGAAAAAAAAAAAAGTAAATCCCCAGCACTGTAAAAAAAAATAAATAAATAAATAAATAAATAAAAAATGCTTTGCTGTTGGGTGGCCCTGGTTGTTGGGTGGGTGTGTTGGGGTGGGTGGGCACCAATAAGAAAGTGTATATGTTATTTGTTATGGTTTGTTGTAATGGTTATGTAAATTTGAGAATATATATGTATAAGGTTCTGGGATTAATTTAGTTTTAGGTACACGGTTAAGGTACCTTAGGTACCTTAGGTCAGTGGTCCCCAACCTTTTTTGCGCCACGGACCAGTTTAATGTCAGACAATATTTTCAGGGACCGGCCTTTAAAGTGTGGCGGATAAATACAACAAAAGAGCATGATACGACCGGCATAAAAACTGTGGTATTTTCTAAATATAATAATAAACGTGAACATCCTCTTAACATCGTGACAACAACTACACGAGTAACATCTTCTCTGCCCACAACACTCTCTGGTCGCTATGGTAACATTTAAACATGCCTTCAAAATAAGATACACCACAAACACAAATATAAAGTGCATGAAAAATACAACTCACCACAACGCTGAATCAGTGGCAGCCCTGAGCTTGTTTCTCTGCAACGAGATGGTCCCATCTAGGGGTAATGGGAGACAGTGACACCCAAAGTGTGTTGCTTATGTCCAGTCTACTTTGTAATTTTGTTTTGGTTGCTGTCGCTGCAGAAAACCCCGCTTCACACAGATAGGATGTCAGAAATGACAACAGGGTTTTCAGTGCTGTTGTGGTGATCTCAGGGTATTCAGCCATGACTTTAATCCAGAACACGGGCAGAGCTGTAGTCTCGAACATACTTTTAAGGCCGCCATCATTTGCGATCTCCAACAGTTGATCATCTTCTTGCACAGACATGTTGGATTCACCTGGTTTGTTGAGAAATGGGTCGTGGATTCATTCTTTGGCAGTTCGTGAATCTTTTGTGGTTGGAAAGTAGTGCTCGAACTCTAAAAAGCAAAGACAGGTGATCGTGCACCAGCTGGGAGAATGAAGGCTCGGGTTCAGTCTCTTCCAAAATCCCTGCTAATGTTTGAAACATGTCAAATATACCTCCATTCATGCGCCGTCCCCACAAATCTAATTTGGCTTTAAATGCAGCTACTTTATCTGCCAACTTGAAGACAGTTGTCATTTTCCCCTGAAGTGACAGATTGAGTTCACTGAGCAGGCTGAATATGTTGCACAAGTAAGCAAGTTTTGCGATCCATTCCTCATCACTGAAATGTGCTGCCAGCGGTGACTTTTTTCTGAGAGGAATCTCTGTAGCGGCTCTCGTAATTCAAACACTCTGGCCAGCGATCTCCCTTGGGATAACCAGCTTATTTACTTAAGCTTTAAGTAAGCTTTATTTATTTATAGACCAATTTCACTATTACCACAATTTTCCAAGATACTTGAAAAAATATTCTATGAGAGAATTGACAACTTCATACTGAAGAATGATTTATTATGTGAGCAGCAATATGGGTTCAGACACAAGAGGACAACTGCGTATGCCCTAATGGAATTTACAGAAAAAATATCAACAGCCATTGAAAATAAAGAGTATTCAGTTGGAGTATTCCTAGATCTTAAAAAAGCATTTGATACAGTAGATCATAATTTATTATTAAAGAAACTACAAAATTCTGGTATTAGAGGTGTAGCACTGTCCTGGTTAAGTAGTTACTGAAAGAATAGATATCAGTATGTATGTGTTAGCAACAAAAACTCAGAGTTGCTGAAGGTCACCTGTGGAGTCCCACAGGGTTCAGTTTTGGGACCATTATTATTCAATATGTATATAAACGACATATGTAAAGTTTCAGAAAAAATGGACTGAATATTGTTTGCCGATGACACTAATCTGCTATGCAGTGGAAACAATTTGGAACAACTTCTGGATACACTCGGGAAGGAATTAAGAAAGCTTAAACTGTGGTTTGATTCAAACAAATTAACGCTCAATTTAAGTAAGACAAAATTTATAGTCTTTAACAACCATCACAACAATCCAGTACCCAAACTCAGTGTAAATGGTGTAGAGATTGAAAGGGTATCTGAAACCAAATTCCTTGGAGTAATAATTGATAACAAACTGTGTTGGAAGTCACATATTAATTATATTAAAGGTAAAGTCTCCAAATCAATTGCAATATTACACAGAGTGAAATATTTGCTGAATCAACCCACACTATACACCTTGTATCATTCATTAATACTCCCATACATGACATATTGTAATGAAGTATGGGGAAATACATATAAAACAAACATATATCCAGTCTTTATGCTTCAAAAGAGAGCTATTAGAATAATAAACAAAGCAGCTTACAGGGAACCAACAAACCCACTTTTTCTTAAACAAAAACTCTCAAGTTGAAAGATCTGGTTGACTTTAAAACCGCAATAATAATGTTCAAAGTGAAGAATTTATCACTGCCTGCAAATATCCAAAAGTTGTTCCAAACAAGGGAGAAACGATATCACTTCAGAGGAACATGTATATTTCAAAAGCCTACAGTGAGAACTACCACCAAGCAACACTGTATTTCAGTGCAAGGAGTCAGATTATGGAACGATTTTGGACCTGAATTAAAATCATGTACAACGCTTGGACAATTTAAACAAAAACTAAAGGAAGAAATACTCCAAACATATTTACAAGACGACATGTAAACTCACATAAGGATTGACATTTCCAGCCTGTGTTGTGTTGTAGCTTAGTTTTTTTTTTTTTTTTTTTTTTCTCTCTGTGACATTCTGTCTTAGATTTGTCTCGAATAGTAACTGCTTAACTTAGCTTAGCTTAGTTTTCTTTTCTTTTTTTTTTTTTTTCTCTCAGTCACACTTTGTCTTAGCTTTGTTCTAAATTGTAATCACTCTTGTCTTGTTTACTCTTTTTTCTTTGAATTCTTGGATGAAATATGGGTGGGCAATATAAGCTGCGGCTTCAGCCATCACCCATTTCGGATAACTCACGTGGAATTGTTTAGTAGAAGGAGTCTTTGTCTAATTTGACCTTGTTGTTATATTATACAGTTTCTTCAACCTGTACTGTATTATCCGAAATAAATTCATTCATTCATTCATTCATTCATTTCTGTGTAAAAGAGAAGGCGTCTGTGCTCCACCTCCATCTCCTCACAAAGCTGCTCGAATAGGCGCGAGTTAAGGGCATGTGCTTTGATGTGGTTAATAACTTTAATTACATCATTCAATACGCTGTTAAGTTCCAGTGGCGTTTTTCGGGTAGCCAGCATTTCCCTGTGAATGACACAATGCGTAGACTCACACTCAGGTGCAACCTCCTTAATCCGAGCAGTTAAACCAGACAGCCTTCCGGTCATGGCATTCCTGCACGTGGATTTTTGATTCACTAATTCCTGGCCTTGAATGTTAACGGTAACGTATCACGTTACCGAGACAAGCGTCTTGACGTGCATCAAGAGTGAGCCATAGACTGATGTAACGGAGAGAATACAGTAATTTTTCAAAATAAAACATCATTCAGACTCAGATAATAAATAAAACAGAAGTAATGTAAGTTATTTATTCTTTCTGTGCAGCCCGGTACCAAATGACCCACGGACCTGTACCGGTCTGTGGCCCGGGGGTTGGGGACCTCTGCCTTAGGTTCAAGGTTCTGGGATTTAGTTTTAGATACATGGCTATATTTTACTTTTAGACTGTAGATCAAGGCGGCAGAATAATCCGCCTGGCCGTGTAGGGGGAGCCAGCAGTCCACCTGGCCCCTTTAGTTTAATTTGGTGTGAATGGACAGGTCTGTTTGTTTACTTTTGTACATGTGTTTGCCATTAGTGTATGAGTCAGTTTTAAACTCGGGTGGGCCTAATCTGTGTGCTTGGCATTTTTCTGCAGGGGGGGAAAAGGATATGTGTCATGGGCGGCGAGAGCTCGCCCCCTCCTTCCCCTTCATCTCTCCTCAGCTCATCATCACACCTGAGGGAGAGGAGACACCTGCCCTCTCATCAGCCAGCGTACTTAAGGAAGCATCCCTCAGTGATTCAATGCTGGCTTGTTTGGGTATACTGTCAACATTACACTGGTAAAAGAAATTATTAAACTGTGTGCTTTATTCCTCGTGCAGGTTGCTGCCATCGTGCGGGTGTGTCACTGAGGGCTGCGCGTGCTCTCCTGCCACCTCATCCTCCACAACGGTAACCTCCACCAGCTATCTCCTACCCTGCTGGTTCGTCTATTCCCTGCTGGAGTCCTGCCGGTGCTCCCTCGGAGCCCACGTAAGTGGTAATTTGGCTCGCCCATTTTCCCTTCCTCCATTCCTCTACTCACAGCTCTCGTTCTCTCTCCACAGACTCTTTCATCTGGTGAGTGACTGTTGTGTAGCAGTGCGGATTTTGCTATTTAATAAAAGTATTCAAATCAGTCATGACAGATATGTATGTAATATGATATAGTGTGGTAAGATGGCGGCCGTGGGTGTAGTGGGAGGTGACGACCCGCCTTTCCGGTGGTGGTGTCACCATTGGTATAAAGGGTAAAGGCGGAAGAGACTCTGTCTCTTCGTTGTTGACCCCTTGGCCTGTACAGAGTGTTTGTGGTTCTGTTTGTAATAAAGTACGTTCAACTGCACACTGAACCTCCTCCTGATTTACCGAGTTATGGACACAACACGTGGGGGTACAGAAGGTTCAGTGTTACCCTTTAACAGAGAGATTGGACAACTCCAACTTTGTGTGTGTGTTGGTCGAGCTCATTGGGTGCTCAGCACCCTTAAATCTCTGATCCTAGAACCGCCCCTGATCAGAGTTCACCTTCTATTATGTGCCTCTGTGCATTAAAGGGATAAGCAGGAGAATTTTGGACTGGATTACCCAAAACATAATTAAGATCAGCCTGTTTGGACTTTTGCCCAGTGCAGAGACCGTTTTCCCACTGCTGTGATGACGGGATGGACCCATAAATATGGTCTGTGCCGTAGACAGACTGTTGCATAGATCTTCATAATAATAATGGGTGAGGGCCAGGACAATAAGCCAGTCATATTTTCATGGTTATAACACATGAAATTGTCCAGGGCTCCTTCAGTGCAGCTAACAAGGCAACTAGGGTAACTTCAATTTTTACGTCTGCAATTTGGACCTTTTCACAAATGCATGATGGTGGCTGCTCGTGATGCATTCAGCAAAGTATCCTGGGATTGTTTGGGGGCAAAGCTGGGCCACATCAATGCACTGGCTATATATTTCTAGAAATTTTTAAATTTTAATAGGTACATTCTGATGGCAGGTTTAAGATTATTGTATTGTATGTAACAGTCTATGTATCAGATGTAAATGAAGCCTATGACACATTTATAAACATTGTAACCACTCTTTATGAAAAAAATTGTCCATTAGTAAAGAAAAAGCTTAAACATAAATTTGCTGATAAGCCATGGTTAACCAAAGGATTACAAAAGGTGTGTAAAAAGAAAAATTTATTATATAAAGCTTTTCTAAAGAAGAGGACAAAAGAAGCAGAGCAGCTGTAAAACATACAAAAATAAGTTAACATATATAATAAGATGTAGTAAAAGAGACTATTACAGTAAAGAACTGAAGAAAAACAGAGAAAATATTAAAAATACATGGACAATACTAAACAATATTCTTGGAAATAAAAACAGAAATACAAGCTACCCAACCAATTTTTCAAAAAATAATAAAACGACACAGAGTGTGAATGCAGCTTCACCTGCAGATGAATTTAATAACTTTTTTGTTAACATTGGTCCTAATTTGGCTTGAGAAATACCCATTACGGCACCCACAGGTGATACAATAAGCAAAAACACTGCTATAAAAGACTCCATTTTCATAAAGAACACAGACGAGAGAGAGGTCATTGAAATTGTTAATCGTTCAAAAGTAAAACATCTACGGACTGTGATGGTATTGACATGCTCTTAGTCAAAACTATTATTGAATGCTTAGTGAAACCACTGACGTATATCTGTAACCTGTCTCTCCAAACAGGTGTATTTCCCAATGCAATGAAAATAGCTAAAGTAATTCCGATATACAAGACGGGTGACAGAGGGGAACTTTCAAACTATAGACCAATTTCACTATTGCCGCAATTTTCCAAGATACTTGAAAAAATATTCTATGAGAGAATTGACAACTTCATACTGAAGAATAATTTATTGTGTGAGCAGCAATATAGGTTAAGACACAAGAGGTCAACTGCATTTGCTCTAATGGAATTTATAGAAAAAATTTCAACTGCTGTTGAAAATAAAGGGTATTCAGTTGGGGTATTCCTGGATCTTAAAAAAGCATTTGATACAGTGGATCATAATTTATTATTAAAGAAACTACAAAATTGTGGTATTAGGGGAGTAGCACTGTCCTGGTTATGTAGTTACTTAAAGAATAGATATCAGTATGTATGTGTTGGTAACAAAAACTCACAGTTACTGAAGGTTACTTGTGGAGTCCCACAGGGTTCAGTTTTGGGGCCATTGTTATTCAATATGTATATAAATGATTTATGTAAAGTTTCAGAAAAAATGGATTTAATTTTTTTTTATTTAGCGAATGCAAAGTCCTTAAGCCAAGCAGTTGCCTCCTGGTTTGCTGTATGGAGGGTGTGTAATCCTCCTTCCAGTCTTTGGAGCGGGCAAGCCTCTATGATGTGTTCCATAGTTTGCTCCTCTCCACATGCGCACAGTGGGCTAGGGCTACTGCCCCATCTGTGAAGGCTGGCCAAGCAGGGGCCATGTCCAGTCCTGAAGCGATTGAGTGTAGACCACTGTCTCCTTGGGAGGTTGGTGCCCGGGACCTGTTGGTTGGGGTTTATCACCAGCTGTTTGTTTGGGACCTCCTTGGTCTCCCATTCCTCTTGCCAAGCTGTCTGGATGGTAAAGTCAGCTGGGGGAGGGTTTTTCCAAATTGGCCGTCTGGATGAAAGTCGGGCAGTGGGTGGGATGTAGATATCTGCATGGATTGGTAAGTGAGGAAAATCTTTAACTTTTTGGAGCATCCTTTGAGTTAATGCTGCTCGCCGAATGTGTGGAGGGGCTATGTTTGATAGTACAGAGAGCCAGGGGAGTGGTGTTGAGCGGATTGTTCCAGTTATAGTTCTCATGGTTGAGTTGAGCTGGGTGTCTACATGGTGTGTGTAGGATGACCTGGACCAGACAGGGGCACAATATTCTGCTACAGAGTATGAAAGGGCCAGTGCTGAGGTGCGCAGGGTGGAGACTGCCGCCCCCCATTTTGCACCAGCGAGCTTGCAGAGCAGGTTGTTTCGTACTTTCACCTTAGCAGCCGTCCCCATTAGATGTTCCTTGAAGGATAAGGTCCTATCAAGGGTCACTCCAAGATAAGTTGGATTTGGGGCATGCTTAAGCTTGAGTCCGCTCAGGTGGATGTTTAGTTCTCTGGCAGCTTTTGCATTGTGGAGATGAAATACACTGGAGACGGTTTTTGCTGGGCTTGGTTTTAGGCGCCAGATTTTGCAGAACTGGTCCAGTTTAGCGAGATCTTCCGTGAGCACCCGTTCCAGTGGTTCAAAGTCTGGTGCTTGGAATGCCAAACAGATGTCGTCTGCATAGATGAATTTGCGGGATTTTGTAGTAGGCAGGTCGTTTATGTAGAGGTTGAACAGAGTTGGAGCTAGAACTGAGCCTTGTGGGAGTCCGTTTTTCTGCATTCTCCATGCAGAAAAACGGACTTAATATTGTTTAATATTTAATATTTAATTTAATATTGTTTGCCGATGACACTAATTTATTATGCAGTGGAAGCAATTTGGAACAACTTTTGGATACACTCGGAAAGGAATTAGGAAAGCTTAAACTGTGGTTTGATTCAAACAAATTAACGCTCAATTTAAGTAAGACAAAATTTATAGTTTTTAACAACCATCACAACAACTTAGTATCTAAACTCAGTGTAAATGGTGTAGATGTTACAACCTGAGCGCTGGTCCTGTCCACGCTCGGGCCACGCATAGCTCGCTGCCGGCCTTGACAGCTGTGGGTTGTTTTCTGGCCTCACCGGGCTCTTATTGTGAAGGTGCTCGGTGGGGCTTCCGCCTGTCAAGGCCGGTCAGCAGTCTGTCATTACTGCTCGTTAGCGTTCGCCTTTATAAGGCAGGCGCTGTCGGCAGTCCAATTGCGGGAGCATAAGTCGACCTTAAATCAACAATCGTCAAACAATCCTCGTGAGGCCTCATTAGACCTTCATGTCAGGTTCGTTTTCATTCTTGTCTTGTCAGAGTTTAGCTCGTAGTGGCTGCGGTTAGCCCTACAAGCCCTTGAATCGCTGATTGTGTGTTTTTGCCCTTAGCAGTACATAGCCTTGTGTCTTGTCTTGTTTTGCTAATAAAACATCATTGCAAAACTCACCGGTGGACTCTTGGCGTCTTATGGTGATCCGCGAGGGTCACCGCATGACAGTATGCTCCCGCCAGACGTCTAAACGGAGACGCCACACCGAGACGCCTTTTTCACCATGAGTTTTTGCTTTTTTGGACGTTCATTCTTTTCCTGTCTGGGTACGGTGTGCTGGAGGAATGCCGTCGCAGAGGGGCCGCGCTCGGAGTCCAAGCCCCGAGTTGGTGGACGTCCTAGAATACGTGGATGACACGCTCATCTCTGCTTCCCTCCTCGACTACAACAGCGATGTACGCTGGTACCTGGACTGCGCTGAGGATACGCTTAATCATCTTTCTCCCCGCTACGCTGACCACCCTGAAGTCGGCGCGAGGAGGGGATGACATCGCCGCACAGCGCGAGATAGTCCATATGGTGGAGGAGGACTATGGCAGTAAGCAGCGGGGGAGGCATCCTCGCTCCCCGTGCTGGGATCCCGCTCCTGCCCTTGACCCGGTCCAGGAGTTTGCGCCATCTGGGGGCCGACGACGACGTCGGCACCACGGCCCAGGCAATCCTCAGCAGAATCCCCGGCTGAACCCGCTGCCGGCAAAGCCCGTCAGCAAACCTCTGAGATCGGCTCCACCTTGTCCTTCCAGGGGGCCCTCTGTTGCCATCCAGCGGGGAGAAGGAGGACCAGCGTCCCCTACAGCAAGAACCATCCCTCCTCCAGGAGAAAGGCAAGTGCATGTTAATTTATTACATCATGTGTGTAACCTGCCTTGTCTGACTCCTGGGGGCGGAGTTTGGGGTTCGCAGCCCCCCGTGCTCCCTCCACGTACTGTAGAGATAATGACTAAACCTGCTGCCTCTGTGTTCCCCCCTGTTGAGTGGTTCGTGATGCCAGGCCAACGTCGTCGGATGAAGAGGGGGCCTGCAGTGCTGGAAGGCCTGGATCCGGCCCTGCAGCCACGTCGTGGACGGAGGAGAAGAGCGGACTGCGGCCCGGCGCCTAGGCCGACGATGAAGCGTCTCCGGGTCTCCTCGCCGGAGCGGTCCAAGCCAGTGGGTCGAGTGTCCTCTGCCCCCACGCCATACGGGTCATCGGCGTGGACAGCAGTGCGGGAGGAACCTCAGGCTGCAGATGTCATCTTGCCAGCTGCGGAGCCTGAAGCACCTGAGTTGGAGCCTGCTGACGAGAGTTGCCACCCTGAACCTGGATCGTCGAAGTCCTGGGTGGCAACAGAACCCGAGTGCAGGCAAGTGCTCCCTCTTGTGTCTCTGTCCCCTGTTTTGGAGCATTTTTGCCTGCCTCTCCGGGAGGCGAGTCTTTCGGCTGTCAGAGAGAGCAGATGCATTTCTTCTCCTCTCCCCTCTCCTCCCTTCACTGATCCCAGCTTGCTGTGTCCTGTCTGTGTCTCACTCTTCTTCTCGCTGCATCTCGATCCAAATGGAAAATTATGGAATTGGTGAGCTGGGCTTTAAATGCAATTGACACCACTTTTTCAAACAGAAAATCGGGCCCGGGGGAGCCCAAGTGTCCTGCAGGCACTTCGGCTGCGGGTTATGTGAGAGACCCATAGGACAATTGGAAACTCATGTGTCTGTGTGATCTTTTAATTGAAGATGTGGAAGACATCTACCTGTTTGGCTTCATGATCACAGGATTTCTGCTCTTTGGCTTGGAGTTTTCCTGGTGTATCAGAAACTAAAGAAGTTGGAAAGAGCTAGTCAAAATGTGGATCCGGCGAAGCTCCTTCAACAATTCGACCAGTTGGGGAGGGCACTGATAGCGGTTAATGGCGAACTGAATCGGAAGGTGGGAAACATCTCGGAGTCGCTGAGTGCTCTCCAGGGAATGATTTTAAAGCGTGGGAATGTAAATGCAAATTGCGATGCACAGAATCGCATGAGAGGTGAAAATTCTATGCTCTAAGTGAACTGTGCTTATCAGACTTTGATTCGGTGTCCTTGGGAGAATTCATTCCTCCAGGAGAAAAGATAAGGCAGAAGGGAGTTTTGGCTTTTCTCTAACCCAAACATTCTGATGTGCAGCAATCTGAACTCTCTATGGACAGCGTCATCATGTGACTAGCATGGAATTTTACCATCTGACATGCACTGAAGAGAGATGAACTCTTGTGGACATGTTATCTATGTTTAGGATACCATGGACATAACATCTAGTCGTTGCTTAGGGGAGGAATTTTGTTGTTCACCAGTAACTGACACTTCACACTGCATCCATGAATATCACATGACTGACACACACACACACTGGTCTCTCTCAACTTGCTCTATTTATGTGTGGAACTGTAACTTGTCTGCTAAGTGTGCAATTAGAGGGGTTTTTTCTATGTGATCATAATCTTGCTCACTTGAGCTCTATTTTGATAACTATGCTTTTTTCTCTCTGCCCAATGTGTCACCCCCTCCCCCTCCCCCTCTTTACCCCCACTGTATGAGGCGCCTTTTGGCTGCCGCGTCATTAGGGAGCGCTTAACATGAGCGCACCTTAATGTCAAATAAAATTCCTTGTATGTGTAAAAGCATGCTTCGCAATAAAGTTCATTCTGATTCTGATTCTGATTCTGAGGAGCAGCCACCTGCTGCGCCTGAGCTCATCTCGCTGGGTTCTGTTGCTACCGGTGATTCTGATCCTGGTTTTCTTGTTGTTTGTGAGCCTCGTCGCAGTGTCGCCGGCATGGAACCAGTCGGAGTCACTGGGTTGGAGGTCCCAGGTTCGGGGGTGGAGATCGTCAGCGGAGCTGCACCGACCCAGTCGGAGTCCATCGTGGAGGCTGCTGTGGCCCAATCGGGGTCCAACATGGATGCACCAGAGGCCCAATCGGGGTCCACCGCAGGTGCGGTTCTGGCCCAATCGAGGTCCAACGTGGGTGCACCAGAGGCCCAATCGGGGTCCACCGCAAGTGTGGTTCTGGCCCAATCGGGGTCCGACATGGGTGCGCCAGAGGCCCAATCGGGGTCCGACGTGGGTGCGCCAGAGGCTCGATCGGGGTCCACCGCAGGTGCAGTTCTGGCCCAATCGGGGCCCGACGTGGGTGCAGCCGAAACTCAAACGGGGTCCAGCTGAGGTGCAGCGCCGGTGTGGTCCGCGGACAAGGGAGGAGCTGCAGAGCTTTCACCGTCGGACGGATTACGGGCTCATCCTGGTCTTGTCCCTCTACTCGGTCATCGCCCCTGCGCAACATCGCCAGGGGCCGTGGGGGTCCCTGTTCACTCGCCCCGGCTCTCCCGAGTTTTGTCCTCATCAGGGAGGCCGCCGCGGGCTGTTTTTCCCCGGGACTGGTGGCTGAGGGACATGGATCGGCCGCCTGAGGAACTGCTTTGCCGGTTTGGCGCCCCGGGTCGGCCACCCAATGTGTTATGTGTTTCGCTGGGCGACCTGGTTCGGCCACCAGAGGAGTGGACGTGCTGGGTGTTGGACTGTGGTGAGCCGCCTGGTCGTGTTCCGCCTCCCATGACCTCCCGCCGGCCGTTGGATGCAGGGAGACCGCCTGAACTGTTTCTATGGCACCGAGTCTCCACCGGTCGGCATAAACTGTCGGCGAGGTAGTGGTTACTTTCTGGTGTTGTCTTGATCCAGTTATTGTGCTGTTTTTTTTCCCCTTGATGTTCTGTGTTCCTCTGTCTTGCAAGTGCTCTATTTTGTTTTGTGTGTAGTTGGGTATGAGTCAGTTGTTCTGTTTTCCTGTATTTGGTTATTTGAAGATTTACTTGAGCATTCACACAGGGGACAAGCCATTTTCTTGTGAAACATGTGGGCAAGGATTTAATTTTCTCTTGCTGTGCTGTTTGCCGTAGTTATTTGAGCATTTAATTTAATCTGAGTATTTGGTATTTTTTGTCATTGGCCTGTATTTAGTTTTTCTGACCCAGTAATTCTGTTTTTTCTCCTTGATAACCTGTGCAATTTTCTGTAATCGTTAGTTGAGTGTTTAATTTAATCTGTGGATTTGGTATTTCTTGTCATTGAGTATTTGGTTTTTCTTGTCATTGTCCTGTGTTTAGTTTTTTCTGGTTATTGCATTGATTCTGGGTTTGGTCTCTCTACCTCCGGACCTACCCCCAGCCGCCCACCCTGGATGGGGTGGGGGGGCAGGGTGGTCTATGGGCGTTCTGGAAGCCCGCCTTCGGGGGAGGGTACTGTTACGACCTGAGCGCTGGTGCTGTCCACGCTCGGGCCACGC
This sequence comes from Pholidichthys leucotaenia, assembly GCA_020510985.1. Taxonomy (NCBI): domain Eukaryota; kingdom Metazoa; phylum Chordata; class Actinopteri; order Cichliformes; family Pholidichthyidae; genus Pholidichthys; species Pholidichthys leucotaenia. Next base: position 61,398,942 of record CM035836.1, read on the forward strand.
ATAGCTCGCTGCCGGCCTTGACAGCTGTGGGTTGTATTCTGGCCTCACTGGGCTCTTATTGTGAAGGCGCTCGGTGGGGCTTCTGCCTGTCAAGGCCGGTCAGCTGTCTGTCATTACTGGTCCTTAGCGTTCGCCTATATAAGGCAGGCGCTGACGGCAGTCCAATTGTGGGAGCATAAGTTGACCTTAAGTCAACAATCGTCAAACAATCCTCGTGAGGCCTCGTTAGACCTTCATGTCAGGTTCGTTTTCATTCTTGTCTTGTCAGAGTTTAGCTCGTAGTGGCTGGGGTTAGCCCTACGAGCCCTTGTATTGCTTAGTGTGTGTTTTTGCCCTTAGCGGTACATAGCCTTGTGTCTTGTCTTGTTTTGCTAATAAAACATCATTGCAAAACTCACCAGTGGACTCTTGGCGTCTTATGGTGATCCACGAGGGTCACCGCATGACAGTAGAGATTGAAAGGGTATCCAAAACTAAATTTCGTGGTGTAATAATTGATAATAAACTGTGTTGGAAGTCACATATTAATTATATTAAAGGTAAAATATCCAAATCAATTGCAATACTGCACAGAGTGAAATATTTGCTGAATCAACCCACACTATATACCTTGTATCATTCATTAATACTCCCATACATGACATATTGTACTGAAGTATGGGGAAATACATATAAAACAAACATATCCAGTCTTTATGCTTCAGAAGAGAGCTATTAGAATAATAAACAAAGCTGCTCACAGGGAACCAACAAACCCACTTTTTCTTAAATTAAAAGCTCTCAAGTTGAAAGATCTGTTTGACTTTAAAACTGCAGTAATAATGTTTAAAGTGAAGAATCTATCACTGCCCGCAAATATCCAAAAGTTGTTCCAAATAAGGGAGAAACAATATCATTTCAGAGGAACATGTATATTTCAAAAACCTTCAGTGAGAACTACCACCAAGCAACACTGTGTTTCAGTGCAAGGAGTCAGATTATGGAACGATTTTGGACCTGAATTAAAATCATGTACAACGCTTGGACAATTTAAACAAAAACGAAAGGAAGAAATACTCCAAACATATATACAAGATGACATGTAAAATCACATAAGGATTGTCATATCCAGTCTGCGTTGTGGTGTTGCTTAGTTTTTGTTTTTTTTTGGTCACATTTTGTCTTAGCTTTGTTCTGAATTGTAATCGCTCTTGTTTGTTTTTCTTTTGAATTCTTGGATGGAATATGGGTGGGCAATATAAGCTGCGGCTTCAGCCATCACCCATTTCGGTTAACTTATGTTGAACTGTATAATCAGAGGAGTTATTGTCTAATTTGACCTTGTTGGATTTTCTTTCCCCCTTTGTTATATTATTCTGTTTCTTTTAATCTGTACTTTTAATCTATCCGAAATAAAGATTGATTGATTGATTGACTGATTGTACAGTATACTAGTATCATCGACACTTAACCTGAGTGGACAATATACTCAGCTATGTATTACCATAAATATAGATTAAGCCTAAGATTATAACATGAAAACAATGTGTTAGATAAGATAAGATAAGATAAGCCTTTATTAGTCCCACAACGGCGAAATTCCAGGATTGCAACAGCACAGGGATAGCAACACTCAGAGCAACAATCAGAAGGCAAGAAAAAAAAAACAAGCAAGCAAGAGCAGCTAATATACATATGTACATATTACTATAAAATATATATATACACACACACACACACACAGACACACAGTGCAGAGCATTGTAGCTGGATGGAATAAATATATGAATATATGAACACAGTGCAGAGCATTGTAGCTAGATGGAATAAATATGTAAATATATAAACACCCACAGTACGGAGCATTGCAGCTAGGTGGAATAAATATGCAAGTATATAAACACACACAGTGCGGAGCAATGTAGCTAGATGGAATAATATGTAGATATATAAAAACACAGTGCGGAGCATTGTAGCTAGATGGAATAAATATATAGATATATAAATATAAACACACCCAGTGCTGAGCATTGTAGCTAGATGGAATAAATATATAGATATATAAATATAAACACACCCAGTGCAGAGCATTGTAGCTAGATGGAATAAATATGTAAATATATAAACACACACAGTGCAGAGCATTGTTGCTAGGTGGGATGAAACAGCATAACCGTCTATTTAGTTATCCTACATGGTATGATTATGTGCCCATACATATTCTCACCCTCCATAGCGACCGGTATGTTCCTAGTTGTATGCCGGAGAGGACCATTGTGTAAGTCTATTGCATCTTTTGCATTCAAAAAAAACTATTAGTTTGTTACGTCTTTTTGCTATCTCTGCGAGCAGCCCTGCTTAGGTTGTACAGTCTGACAGCCGTTGGTAGGAAGGACCTACGAAACCTCTCGGTTGTGCACCTGGGATGATGTAGTCTGCTGCTAAATGAGCTCCTCAGTGCATCCAGTATGTCCTGCATAGGGTGGAACTCGGACTCCAGCAGAGATGACAGTTTAGCCACCGTCCTTCTCTCTCCTATCTCCTCCATCGGATCAAGGCGTTGCCCCAGGACAGAGCTAGCTTTCTTAATCAGTTTGTTCAGTCTCTTCCTATCGGCTGCAGTAATGCCACTGCCCCAGCAGACCACTCCAAAAGTGATGGCTGATGCCACCACCGTGTCATAGAATGACTTCAGCAGCGCCCCTTGTACACCAAAAGACCTGAGTCTCCTCAGCAGGAAAAGCCTGCGCTGTCCCTTCTTGTAGAGTGCGTCAGTATTGTGTGACCAGTCTAGTTTATTGTTCAGATGAATACCCAGGTACTTGTAGGATGTCACCATCTCGATGTCTGTTCCCTGTATATTTACTGGTGCTGTGAGGGGCTGCCCATGCCTGCGGCAGTCCACCACCAGCTCCTTAGTTTTCCTCGCGTTGATCTGGAGGCAGTTCCGATGGCACCAGTCCACAAAGTCCTGGATAAGCCCTCTGTACTCAGCTTCATCTCCGCTGGAGATGAGACCAACGATCGCAGAGTCATCAGAGAACTTCTGTAGATGGCAATGTGTTGTGTTGTGTGAGAAGTCCGCAGTATAAAGAGTGAACAGGAAGGGAGCCAGCACCGTTCCCTGGGGGGCCCCCGTGCTACTGATGATCGTGTCGGAAACACAGTCCCGGGTTCTCACAAACTGAGGCCGGTTCGTGAGGTAGTCCAGGATCCATGATGACAGGTGCTGGTCCACCCCTGCGCGCAGCAGCTTGTCCTTCAGGATCATCGGTTGGATGGTGTTGAAAGCACTGGAGAAGTCAAAGAACATGATCCTCACCATATTCCCGGGCTTCTCCAGGTGGGACAGAGAACGGTGAAGGAGGAAGATCACCGCATCCTCCACCCCAATGCCATGCTGGTAGGCGAACTGGAGTGGATCCATCGCTGGTTCCACCAGGGGGCGGAGATGAGCAAGGAGCAGTCTCTCCAGGGTCTTCATCAAGTGGGATGTCAAGGCCACCGGTCTGAAGCTGTTCAGGTCTTTGGGGTGGGAAGTTTTTGGTACAGGTACCACACAAGATGTTTTCCACAGCTGTGGTACCCTCCCCAGTTTCAGGCTCATGTTGAAGATATACGTCACAATCCCACACAGCTGGTCTGCACAGGACTTGAGGAGCTTTGCGCTGATGCCGTCCGGTCCCGACGCCTTCCTCGCCTTGATCTTCCTCAGCTCCGTCCTCACCTGGGTCTTGGTCAGGGTCAGGATGGGGGGCTGTGTGTTGGGAGTGGGGGGGGTGTCGGTGGAGTGGGGAGTGGGCAGCAGGACTTGATTTCTTAGTGGCAGCAGTGGTTGTTGTGCAGACAGGGGGGAGGGCGGTTGGTCAAATCTATTGAAAAACAGATTCAGGTTGTTCGCCCACTCCCTGCCCCCCGTGGCCTGGGGGGAGGTATTCTGGAGCCCCGAGATGGTTTTGAGGTTTCTCCAGACCCCGCTGATGTCGCTCTGTTGCAGCTTGTCCTCCATCTTCTTCCTGAAGCTGTCCTTGCCTTCTCTGATCTTTCTCCTCAGCTCCCTCTGTACGGACTTCAGCATCTCCCTGTTCCCCGACCTGAAGATCCTCTTCTTCTCTCTCAGAAGTGTTTTTATCTCAGGGTTGATCCAGGGTTTGTTGTTTGAGTGACGCCGTATGGTCTTGGTGGGAACGGATTTGTCCACACAGAAGCTGAGGTAGCCCGTGAAGGTGTGAATGAGGCCATCGATGTCCTCACCATGTGGATCGCAGAGCTGCTTCCAGGCAGTGGCTTCAAAACAGTCCTTTAGAGTGTCCATTGTCTCCTCAGACCATAACTCCACAGTGTGCATGGCCGGAGGTTGTCTGTGCACTAGGGGTTTGTACACCGGTCGGAGATGAACCAAGTTGTGATCCGATCTCCCAAGTGGGGGGAGTTGTGATGAGGTGTACACCTCCTTAGTGTTTGCGTAGAACAAATCCAGTGTTTTATTGTCTCTAGTGTGGCATGTGACATACTGGGTGAAAGTGGGCAGAATGGGAGACAGTGAAACGTGGTTGAAATCGCCTGAGATGAGGAGAAGAGCATCTGGGTGTTCTGTCTGCAGCCTGCTGGTTACTGAATGGATGACGTCACGCGCTGTCCCAGCGTTCGCCGTCGGATTTGCATAAACAACAATGCAGATCACGTGTGAGTGTTCTCTCGGGAGATATGTAGGCCTCATGCTAACAGCTAGCAACTCAATGTCTTTGCTGCAGTGTCGTTGTTTAACAGTGATATGTCCCGGTCTACACCAGTTGTTGTTAACATACATTATCACTCCACCGCCCCTAGTTTTGCCACTCTCTGGTGTTCGGTCAGCTCGTATCATGTGAAAACCCTCCAGCTCAATGTTAGCATCTGCTGCTAGTTCAGTTAGCCACGTATCAGTAAACAAAAGGAGAGAGCACTCCCGGTAAGTGCTATCATAATGGGAGATAGCCGCTAGCTCATCTAACTTTCCCAGTATCGACCGTACATTTCCCATGACAACAGATGGAAGGGAGGGTCTGTACCTTATATTTTTTGTCCTCCGCCTTACTCCAGCCCGGCAGCCGCGGCGTTTTCGCCTCAGTTCTCTCGGTATGTCAAGTTTTTCCAGTGGGACCGGGTGGCGGTTAAATGCTAGCAGCTCTTCCCTGTTGTATCGAATCCTGCTATAAACAGTGGCTCCGTCCACCGGCTCAGGAGACATTTGGGACGATCTGTGTGTCCGTGATATAAGTGGGGTGAAAAAAAAAGTGATCAAAAGAGAGAGGAAGGGAAAAAAAAACAACTCGGAATCGAGCCGCTGTTGCAAAAGGCAGCCGACTGGTGTGGCGCCGAGAGAATATACGTTATATAGTGTTATATAGTTCTATATGCTCTTATTTGTAAGGTATGGTCTATACTGTAATTAGCAGCAGGCAGGGAGAGTGGGCCTCTTTGCCAACACCCCTGCATGGCGGTTGTAGTGTGGTGTGTGTGCAGTTCAATAAACACAAGTTCAGTCATGCAGCTGGCCTCGTCATTGTGGGTCTATCTTCAGACATAACACAATGGTCCTAATTTATCTAACAGAAAAATGGCCTTAGACTAATTCAGTCATAGTTTGGTATTTATCAATCTGAATGTGATCAGATAGCGTGCTCAAATCCCATGACGGATATGTTAGACTCGATGCAGCTCAGAATTATTTGATCATATCACAGTGGTGTGAAAAAGTGTTTGCCCCCATCCTGATTTCTCATTTTTTGTATGTTTGTCACACTTAAATGTTTCAGATTGTGGAGAGAGGAAAAACTAGGTCAGGCATTTACAGCAGACGAACCTTATTCACTCTCTCACATCTGTCAGAACCAGAAAAAAGCATTCCTCTAATCCTGCAGGGTCTCTCCTTTATATTACAATACTCACTCCCCCTGCTGCCTGAGCTCTTGCATCTCAATACATGTACGCATCACAATTCCTATTGTGATGCGTATGAATTTGATGTGATGCGAAGGAATTGTGATACGTAAATGTATTGTGATGCAAGATCTCAGGCAGCAGGGGGAGTGAATATTGTAATACCTAATTCCTATTGTAATTCCTATTGTGGTTCAGTGGGCTCACCACCTGCAGGAGGGATCATGGGGGTCTGGTGCTATGTGGATTAGGTGGCGGTCAAAGGCAAAAACCTTGGCGGACTGATCCCAAGCTTTCTAAACTGGCTTTTGGTACGTGGAATGTCACCTCTCTGGTGGGGAAGGAGCCTGAGCTGGTGTACGAGGTTGAGAGATACCGGCTAGATATAGTTGGCCTCACCTCAACACACAGCTCCGGTTCCGGAACCAGTCTCCTGGAGAGGGGCTGGTGCTTGGCCTTTTCTGGAGTTGCCCCGGGCGAGAGGCGACGAGCAGGGGTGGGTATTCTTATATCCCCCCACCTTGCTGCCTCTATATTGGAGTTTTCCCCGGTGAACGAAAGGGTTGCTTCCTTGCACCTTTGGGTTGGGAAACGGGTCCTGACCATCATTTGTGCCTATGCACCAAATGATGTTTCAGAGTACCCACCCTTTTTGGAGTCTGTGACTGGGGTGCTGGAGGGTGCTTCTCTTGGAGACTCCATTGTCCTACTGGGGGACTTCAATGCGCACGTGGGCAATGACAGTGAAACCTGGAGGGGGTGACTGGGAGGAACGGCCTGCCCGATCTGAACCAGAGTGGTGTTCAGTTATTGGACTTCTGTGCTAACCACAGCTTGTCCATAACGAACACCATGTTCAAGCATAAGGGTGTCCATATGTGCACTTGGCACCAGGACACCCTAGGTCACAGGTCAATGATCGATTTTGTTATCTTGTCATCAGACCTGTGACCGTATATCTTGGACACCCGGGTAAAGAGAGGTGCAGAGCTGTCAACTGATCACCACCTGGTGGTGAGTTGGATCCGATGGCAGGGGCGGAAGCCATTCAGACCTGGTAGACCCAAATGTATAGTGAGGGTGTGCTGGGAATGTCTGGCTGAGGCCCCTGTCCGGGAGGTCTTCAACTCCCACCTCCGGAAGAACTTCAACCACATTCCGAGGGAGTCTGGAGACATGAAGTTTGAATGGGCCATGTTCTCCACCTCTGTTGTTGAAGTGGCGGCCCAGAGCTGCGGCCGCAAGGTGGTCGGTGCATCTCGTGGTAGCAACCCCCAAACCAAGTGGTGGACACCAGTGGTGAGGGGGGCCATTAAGCTGAAGAAGGAGTCCTATCAAGCTCGGTTGTCTTGCGGGACTGCCGATGCAGCTGAGGTGTACCGGCAGGCCAAGCGGAGTGCAGCTCGGGTGGTTGCTGAAGCAAAAACCTGGGTATGGGAGGAGTTTGGTGAGGCCATGGAACAAGACTTTCGGTCGGCCTCGAAGAGATTCTGGCAAACTGTCCAACACCTCAGGAGGGGAAAGCAGCTCCCTGTCCACACTGTGTATGGTGCGGATGGGACACTGTTGACTTCGACCGGGGATATCGTCGGGCGGTGGAAGGAATACTTCGAGGATCTCCTCAATCCCACTGATACGCCTTCCACAGAGGAAGCAGGGGTTGGGGACGAAAGGAATGACTCGCCTATCACAGGGGCTGAGGTCACCAAGGTGGTTAAAAATCTCCTTGGTGGCCGGGCGCCGGGGGTGGACGAGATTCGCCCTGAGTACCTCAAGGCCCTGGATGTTGTTGGGCTGTCATGGTTGACACGCCTCTGCAACATTGCGTGGAAGTCGGGGGCAGTGCCTTTGGCATGGCAAACCGAGGTGGTGGTTCCTCTCTTCAAAAAAGGGGACCAGAGGGTGTGCTCAAACTTTAAAGGGATCACACTCCTCAGCCTCCCTGGGAAGGTCTATGCCAAGGTACTGGAGAGGAGAGTCCGACCGTTGGTCGAACCTCGGATTCAGGAGGAGCAGTGTGGTTTTCGTCCTGGCCGTGGCACATCGGACCAGCTCTTTACCCTCTCGAGAATTCTTGAGGGTTCGTGGGAGTTTGCCCAACCAGTTTACATGTGTTTTGTGGACTTAGAGAAGGCATTTGACCGCATCCCTCATGGTTTTTTGTGGGGGGTGCTTCAGGAGTATGGAGTATCGGGCTTGTTGTTACGAGCTATTCGGTCTCTGTACGACCGTTGTGAGAGTTTGGTTCGTATTGCCAACACTCGGTCGGAGTCATTCCCAGTGAGAGTTGGACTCCACCAGGGCTGCCCTTTGTCACCAATCCTGTTCATAATTTTTATGGACAGGATTTCTAGGCGCAGCCAGGGAATGGAGGGTTTTATGCTTGGTGATCACAGGATCTCATCTCTGTTGTTTGCAAATGATGTTGTCCTGTTGGCTTCATCCAGCAATGACCTACAGGTCTTGCTGGGACGGTTTGCCGCTGAGTGTGAAGCAGCTGGGATGAGAATCAGCACCTCCAAGTCCGAGTCCATGGTCTTCAGCCGGAAAAAAGTGGATTTTCCTCTCTGGGTTGGGGATAGGCTCCTGCCCCAAGTGGAGGAGTTTAAGTATCTTGGGGTCTTGTTCACGAGTGAGGGGAAAATGGAGCGAGAGATTGACAGACGGATTGGAGCAGCATCTGCAGTGATGCGGACGTTGTACCGGTCTGTTGTGGTGAAGAGGGAGCTTAGTTCTCAGGCAAAGCTGTCAATTTACCAGTCAATCTACGTTCCTACTCTCACCTATGGTCACGAGCTTTGGGTAATGACCGAAAGAACAAGATCGCGGATACAAGTGGCTGAAATGAGCTTTCTCCGTAGGATTGCTGGACTCACCCTCAGAGATAGGTTGAGGAGCTCAGTCATCCGGGAGAGGCTCAGAGTAGAACCGCTGCTCCTCCACATTGAAAGGAGTCAGTTGAGGTGGTTTGGGCATCTGATTAAGATGCCTCCTGGACGCCTCCCACTTGAGGTGTTTCAGGCACGTCCCACTGGGAGGAGACCCCGGGGCAGACCCAGGACTCGGTGGAGAGACTGTGTCTCCCAGCTGGTCTGGGAACGCCTTGGTATCCTCTCTGAAGAGCTGGAGCAGGTGGCTGGGGAGAGGAAAGTCTGGGCTTCTCTGCTTGAACTGCTGCCTCCACGACCCGGAACTCCGGAAAAGCGGTAGAAGAAGATGAATGGATGGAATTCCTATTGTCCCCCCAGTTGCTTAATCCTGCTGCCTGGGGTCTTGCATCACAATACATTCTCCCATCACAATTCCTATTGTCCCTAGTTGCTTAATCCCCCATGCTCTACCGGCAGGGGAATTTACTGCCTCTCCCTTCCTTCCAGTCTGAGATGAATATCACAGCATGGGTTCCCCATATCCCCCCCCCCCCAGAGTCTCAGCCTGAGTGTTAACTCTCACGTCCTTTCGGCTTCAGCCTCCTCCCATATCTGCTGTAATGAGGTGTTTTCGGCTCTGCGGTGCTGCTGTGCCGGTGGGGGTTCATGGGGGTGTGTCCGTCTGTGGGTGGACAATGGAGGGGGGGGGACCTTCAGCCTGCTCATGTGACTGCTCTGAATCGTTTACCTGGGGAGTTCAGAGTGGGGGTCTTCGACGCCGAGGAGCTCGAGCCAACATCACCTGCTTGTCTGCCACCACAAAGGTGGGCTTAAGCCTGTCTATACAGATTTTCTCCCGGCGATCCCCCCAAATCTAACACAAAATGTTTGTCCCCTGGTTCCAGCACTCTAAACGGGCCATCATAGGGTGGGCGCAATGGGGGCCGGTGGGCATCGTGCCTGACAAACACGAAAGTTTTCGGCACAAAAGTGCATGGAAAACAGTGGTGGGCCGGGCCAGGTAGCGTGCCTGCGTCTGCGATATGCTGTGAACGTGGGGACGGATGGCTGTTCGGAGTGGGGTTATCTGGTAAAAATTCCTGGGGATCCGCAGTGGCTGAAAAAAAAACAGCTCTGCTGGGGAAGCCTCCAAATCCTCTTTTGGTGCGGAACGCAACCCTAATAGAACCCACGGCAACCGGTCCACCCAATTTGCATCTGAAAGCGAAGCCCTGAGCACTGCTTTCAGTGACCTATGGAAATGCTCGCATAACCCATTGGCCTGTGGGTTGTATGTGGTTGTGCGATGAATTGCGACGCCCAGGCTATGGGCCATCGCGGTCCAGAGGTCGGAAACAAACTGAGAGCCCCGATCGGACATGATGTCCAAAGGGATGCCAAAACATGCCACCCATGTTGTCATAAAAGCACGCGCCACATCCGCGGACGCAGTGGAAGCTAGCAGGACTGCTTCTGCCCAGCGTGTGGTGCGGTCCACTACTGTCAGAAGGTGCGTAAACCCTTGCGATGGCGGGAGGGGGCCCACGAGGTCCACGTGAACGTGGTCGAACCTCTTAGCTGGGATACTGAACGGCTCCAAAGGGGCCTTTGTGTGCCTGTGCACTTTGGCTTGTTAGCACGCTACGCAGGCTGCAGCCCCCTCTTTCACCTGTTTGTCCAGGCCCGGCCATACGAACTTTGCTCCCACTATTTTGACTAACGCGTGCACTCCTGGGTGCGCCAGGGCATGAACGGACTCAAAAATGCGGCGGCGCCAAGCGCATGGGACCACCAGGCGCGGGCATCCTGTGGAGACGTCACAGATTAGGGGTGGCCCCCCATCTTGCAGTACTCTGCTCTCCAGCCTTATCCTGGTTGGTCCAGACTGGAGTGCGCACACATCCGCATCACCAATCTGCTCTGCGGCCATGGCCGTATAATCTATCTCTACGTAGACTGGGGCCACTACTGCGCGTGAGAGGCAGTCCACCACCACATTCAGTTTACCGGCCACATGCTGAATATCGGTCGTAAACTCAGAGATTGCGGCCAGCTGTCTCTGCTGCCGGCCCGACCATGGTTCCGAAACCTTGGCCATCACATACGTTAGCGGCTTGTGGTCCACGAACGCAGTGAAGCTGTGCCCTTCCAGCCAGAACTGGAAGTGGCGTATGGCCAGGTGGAGAGCCAGTAACTCTCTGTCATATGCTCTGTATTTACGCTCACTGTCGTGCAAAGACCTGCTAAAAAAAGGCGAGCGGCTGCCAAGAACCGGCGACACGTTGCTCCACAACAGCCACTATAGCCCCGACCGAGGCTTCGGTCGTGAGCGCTATCCGAGCCGCCGGGTCCGGGTGCACCAACAGTGCGGAGTTTGCCAGGGCTGTTTTAACCTCAGAGAATGCCTGCTCCCGCTCAGGAGTCCAGTCGACTCTGTTCACCTGTTTCCATTTCTTGAGTGCGGCGTACAATGGCTGCATGAGCTGGGCTGCATGGGGTTGGAAATGGTTCTAAAAGTTAACCATCCCCAAAAACTCTTGCAGCACCCTGACCGTCTGAGGCCGGGGAAATTTCGCCATTGCACGCACCTTGTCCTGCAAGGGTATCGCTCCCTCCAGTGAGATGCGGTGCCCCAAAAAATCAATCCCCGTCACGCCGAACTGGCACTTTGCTGGGTTGATTATTAACCCGTGCTCCTCTATCCTCCCGAAAACCATCCTGAGGTGGGTTACGTATTCGTCCTCGGACGCACTGGCCACCAGGATATCATCCAGGTAGACGACCACAAACGGCAGATCGCGCAACATCGCATCCATCATGTGTTGGAATATCTGTGCCACGCCTTTTAATCTGAAGGGCATGCATAAAAACTCAAACAGACCAAATGGGTTATTACCGCCGTTTTAAGTATGTCCCTCCACACGCACCGGGACCTGGTGGTAACCACGGACCAGGTCTACCTTGGAACAAATGCGTGCCCCGGTGAGGTGAACGGAAAAATCCTAAATATGGGGGATCGGGTAGCGGTTGTGCGCTGTGGCGTTGTTTAATCTGCGGAAGTCTTCTGCAAGGTCGCCACGATCCCTCGGCCTTAGGGACCATATGTAGTGGGGATGCCCATGGGCTGTTTGAGCACCTGATGATTCCCAGCCTTTCCAAGTTGGCAAACTCCTCACGCGCTACGGCCAGTTTAGCTGTGTCCAGGCACCAAGGTCGTGCAAAAACGGGTGGCCCGGTGGTGGTGATAAAGTGCTCCACCCCATGTTTAGTGATGGCCGCCGAAAAGGTCAGGATCGTGACTGCTGGGAACTGGGTGAGCAGTGTGTGGAACTTATCACCTGGAGCTGTGACGTTGGCTAGTGTTGTTGGCCCGGCTCCTCGAGCTGTACAGGGGAGGGAATCAAAAGACATTGCATTAATTAGGCATCTGTTAGCAACATCGACTAGCAGTCCGTGTGCACACAAAAAATCAGTGCCCAAGATTGGGAAACTGCATGTCGCTATGACAAATGTCCACTCGTACGTACAGCCGTGTAGGGATACAGTCAGTGTCTTTTCACCAAAAGTCTTAATGCCCAAGCCATTTGCGGCCGTCAGCTCGGGGCCGCTAGCACCCGCTAGCCGGTCAGTGTAGGACGGCAGGATGAGGCTTTTTGGGAGCCGGAGTCCACAAGGAACCGTCTCCCCGAGCACGAGTCTGTCACATAGAGCAGCCTGCTTTCTTCACCGGTGGTCGCAGCTGCTACCAACTGCCGGCCTTGGCATTTCTCGAATGCTTGAATTGGCAGGGTGGCACGCATCGGCGTGCGTCCTCTCCAAAACAGCAGTGGTAGGAGCAGAGCATGTCTCTGTGGTGCTTCCTGGCCCCCGCTGCCACTACCATCACTGGCTCCTCACTTCCGCTGGCCGTCTCGCTGGGTTCCGATGCCGCCGCGTTCAATGTGAGGGCCTTGGTGGTGATGATGATCCGATCTGCCTCCTGGGCTAGCGTACGGTAGTCACGCGCGGCCAGCAACGGCGAGTTGGCAAGGACTGCTCTGGCCACCGTTTGGAGGTTCCGGAGGAAAAGGTGGGCAAACAGAAAATGCCCATCGTCTGTGCCCATCAACACCAACAGCTTTTCCATCAGTTCGACTGCTGATCCATCTCCTAACTCGGAGCGCGTCAGGAGCCTCTCTGCTCTCTCGAAGTCCGAGAGCGTGTAGCGCCAGGTCAGCGTGGCCTTGAGAGCGCCGTATTTGTTGCGGGCTGGGGGTTGTTGGAGCAGGCTCCACTACTTGCTGAGTCGTGCGAAAATCCAACGCTGCGACCACATAGTAATATCTGGTGTTATCTGCCGTTATTCCCCGGAGCGCAAACTGGAACTCGGTGAGGAGGATCCAAGACTTCGGGGTCGTGCAGCCGAAAGTCTGGTAGTTTAACTGAAATGGCACACGTGTTGCTGGGGCTTCCTGTTTGGGTCATCTCCGGGGTGTTTACCTTGTGTTCCATTATTCGTCAAGGGTCACCAGTGTGGAGAGAGGAAAAACCAGGCCAGGCATTCACAGCAGATGAACTTTATTCAATCTCTCACATCTATCAGAACCAGAACAAAGCACATACCTGCCAACTACTCCGGTTTTGCCATAATGGTTACGGTTTTCAAGACCCCATTCCGGATTATGACTTTATTAATCAAAATTACGGGTTTTCACTAAAAATTCAGTCAAAAATTTTAAATTGTAAAAAAAACACAAAAGCAATTCCAAACATGAGATCACTAGGAATCGTATCTAAATTTAGAACAAAGCAACAGATGATGGCGGCCGGGATGGTCACACTTTTTCAGTGCTGAGACAAAGTTGCTGATTTTGCCACTAAAATAACTAACCAACAGTGAATATCGGATCAACATTTGTGACGCACAGGCTGAATTTTCACCTTGGTTGAACCAGCTTTTAAAGTAGAAATACCCCTTTATTTGCCTTTCACCAGGCTCTGTGAGTAAACTGAGTAGCGTTTCTTTTCGTGGTTCGCTGCTACGCTTTACCTGAAGCGTTTGCTAAGCTAATGCTGTCGCTATAGCTAACACCATAGCTAGTCATAGCACCTACCACAGACACAAAGAAATGACTCTGTCCCCGGCGATTGGGGCTAGCCGGAGGAACTAACCGAGGCAACAGTTGGACGGGAGCCGTATCAGAGTTCAAGTACAGCGGTGGTAGGAGATGGGGACCAGTGGAGGACCACCGGGGCCCCAGCCGGATAAGAGCCGGAATTGGAGCCCAGTCACAGCGGCGGGGCTCGGCGGAGTCGCGAAGGAATTAGGTCAGCATTGTATACGTTTTCATCATGGAATCTGCCAGAGAAAAATCACATATAAGTGTGAAACCCAAACGAAAATTACAGTCTTTTCGTGAGGAATACTAAAAAGCATTTCCAGGAATTATTATTCGCTCAAGAAAGGGTGAAAATTTCACATTTGCTGAGAGAAAAGGTCAAGATAAATGTCATTTATCAACATTTGTTAAATGCAGGATTATGTACTAAGAGAATATTACCATAGAGTTTGTCCATGATCTTTTCCATCAGCATATCTGCATTGACAGTTTAAGGAAAATAGAAACATGATTGTTGAAGAAATATGAGATTGTTAGCCACATTTTAACTTGATTTAATGCTAATATTTGTTTGGCATCAGGAGGCTTTGCCCCCCTGAAACCCCCACCAGGACTTTGTCCTGGACCTACCGGGGCCTGCGGCCCCTGGACCCCAGCTAGCCACTAGGCTTTTCAGGTTTTAAAAGTTGGCAGGTATGATAGCATTCCTCTCATGCTGCAGGGTCTCTCCTTTATATTACAACACTCACTCCCCCTGCTGCCTGAGATCTTGCATCACAATACATTTACGCATCACAATTCCTATTGTCCCCCCAGTTGCTTAATCCTGCTGCCTTGGGTCTTGCATCACAATACGTTCTCCCATCACAATTCCTATTGTCCCCAGTTGCTTAATCCCCCATGCTCTACCGGCAGAGGAATTTACTGCCTCTCCCTTCCTTCTAGTCTGAGATGAATATCACAGCATGGGTTCCCCATAAGATCATCAAACAAGTTTAAATATGAGACAAAGACAACACAAGTAAACACAAAATATGTTTTTAAATGAAGGTGTTTATTATTAAGGGAAAAAAATCCAAACCTACATGGCCCTGTGTGGAAAAAGTGATTGCCCCCTAAACCTTGTAACTGGTTGGGCCACCTTAAGCAGCAACAACTACAGTCAAGCATTTGCGATAACTGGCAATGAGTCTTTTACAGCACTGTGGATGAATTTTGGCCCACTCGTCTTTGCAGAATTGTAACTGAGCCACATTGGAGGGTTTTTGAGCATGAACCGCCTTTTTAAGGTCATGCCACTGCATCTTAAATGGATTCAGGTCAGGACTTTGACTAGGTCACTCCAAAGTCTTCATTTTGTTTTTCTTGAGTCATTCAGAGATGGACTTGATGTGTTTTGGATCATTGTCCTGCTGCAGAACCCAAGTGCAATTCAGCTTGAGGTCACCAACAGATGGCCTGACATTCTCCTTTAGGATTTTATGGTTGACAGCAGAATTCATGGTTCCACTTACCACAGCAGGTCTTCCAGGTCCTGAAGCAGCAAAACAGTCCCAGACCATCACACTACCACCACCATATTTTACTGTTGGTATGATGTTCCTTTTCTGATATGCTGTTGCTTTTACACCAAATGTAATGGGACACACACCTTCTAAAAAGTTCAATTTTGTCTTGTGAGTCCACAGAGTATTTTCCCAATAGTCTTGGGGATCATCAAGAATTTTTCTGGCAAAACTGAGACAAGCCTCTATGTTCTTTTTGCTCAGCAGCGGTTTTCGTTTTGGAACTCTGCCATGCAACCCATTTTTGCCCAGTCTCTTTCATATGGTGGAGTCATGAATGCTGACCTTAACTGAGGCAAGTGAGGACTCTGCACTCTTGGGGTAATTTTGGTCAACTGGCCACTCCTGGGAAGGTTCACCAGTGTTCCATGTTTTCGCCATTTGTGGATAATTGCCCCCACTGTGGTTCACTGGAGTCCCAAAGCTTTAGAAATGGCTTGATAACCCTTTCTGGACGGATAGATCTCAATTCCTTTGTTTGTCATTTGTTTCTGAATTTCTTTGGATCACAGCATGATGTCGAGCTTTTGAGGATCTCTTGGTCTACTTCACTTTGTCAGGCTGGTCCTTTATAAGTGATTTCTTGACTGAGAACAGGTGTGGCAGTAATTAGGCCTGGGTGTGGCTAGAGAAATTGAACTCAGCTTTTCAAAGATGTGATAAACCACAGTTAACCCTTTGAGTGTGTGAATTTGCGTGCCCCTAGTAGCAGAGGGCAGCACTGCGCCTGTTGTCTCACTCTGACATGATCCGCTGCATTGGAGATTTGTACTGATTTGCCAGTTTCAAAAGGTGGCAGACATCCATTGGAGGACTGAATGGATGACATGTAATACACCAAAGAAGAAGAACTCCTCATTTCCTTTTCCTGTTTTTAGCATTTTAGTCCTGAAAGCCAATATGGCCACGATCGGTAACCGTCACTTTGTTGGCTTTGTACGCGGAAAATAGCCACGGGAAACAAGCGAAATTTATGTGGGATAATCATAAGACTCTGTAGATGTAGTAGACTTTAAATGACCGACAGAATGCAAAATAATGACCATGATGGGTGAAAACGCAGCGACAATGCCAGCCAGCCCCCCTTTGTCAAAAGTAAGTTAGAATTTTTTTTTTTTTTTAATGTACTGATTTCTTGTTCATATTCTTTGAAGATAAGATTATGAAGTTCCTCTGTACAAAAACAGTGTCAAAAGACTGAACCATTCCTTGGGTAAATACGTCCAAAGTCCAGTTTTGGCTGAGTTATGGAATTTAAAGAGCTGCTGCGACATTTTGCAAATTAGATGCGTAAATTTATTCCTATTTGAAACTTTGGACAGCAGGGTGGCGGAGTGGTTAGCACTGCGGCAGCACAGCAACTCACCCTTGGCCGGGGGATCCTGGGTTCGATTCCAGCCCCTGACCAACAGTGATCTGTGTGGAGTTTGCATGTTCTCCCCATGTCTGCGTGGGTTTACTCTGGGATTTCTCAGGTTTCCTCCTACATCCCAAAAAACATGCAAATTAGGTCAACTTGCATCAACTGGGGATTCTAAATTGTCCTTAGGTATGACTGTGAGAGTGAATGGTTGTCTGTCTCTCTGTGTTGGCCCTGCGATGGACTGGCGATCTGTCCAGGGTGTACCCTGCCTCTCACCCAAAGATGCTACATACATCTTTCTAATTGACAGCAAACCATTATCTCTTACCACTTTCAAGTTATAGCCTTGGAAATCTATTTTATTGACAAAAAATCTTTATCACGTTTGACCACTAGGGGTTAGGTCGCAATTCGGCGACAGATACACACAACAAGTTAATTTATGTTGTAATATGGGAGGCAATCACTTTTTCACACAGGTCCATGTCGATTTGGATTTTTTTTTTATCCTTAATAATAAACAACTTCATTTAAAAACTGCATTTTATGTTTACTTGTGTTACGTTTGTCAAATATTTAAATTTGTTTGATGATCTGAAACATTTATGTGTGACAAACATACAATAAATGAGAAATCAGGAAAGAGGCAAACACTTTTTCCACACCATTGCTATTTTTTATTTATTTAACCTTTATTTGTATTGTATTTTTATTTACAAGGCCATGCTTGGATTGTTGCTCCCTTACATTTGTAATTTGATCACACTGAGAAGTGTTGATTCTTATGGTTTGCGTTCTAATGATCATTTGTTGCTTTCTGTTCCATTTGCCCGTACTGAGCTGGGAAAAAGAGCTTTCATGTTCTCAGCCCCCTCTACATGGAACATGTTGCAAAAAGACGGGACGGGAAACTAACGGAACTTGTTTCATTAAACGATTTTAAATCCAGATTGAGAACACTTGAGATGGCCTCACTAATTTGTAACTGTTTTATATGATTTGTATGTTATTGTAAGTGTATTTGTGATTTTTTTGCTGCCTCTTGGCCAGGACTCCCTTGAAAAAGAGGTTTTTAATCTCAACAGTTTTTTTTCCTGGTTAAATAAAGGTAATAATAATAATAATAATAATAATAATAATAATTTATGCAGGGTAGTTGCATTGAGAGGCAACTTCTCTTTTTCAAGGATGCCCTGTAAACATTCACACCTGGAAGCTGCTCAGTACAACCACAGACTGACCCGTGGCCACTGAGCAGCTCCACTGGAGCAGCTGGGGTTCAGGGCCTTGCTCAAGAGCACCACAGTGGGACTCAGGAGGGTGGTGCAAACACTGCTATGTTATCTGTCCCACCCGGATCTAATTCTGCCAGTCCAGGGGTGGAACCTGTGATCCTCCGCTCACCAGTCCACATCCCTAACCATTAGGCCACCACTGCCCACTTGAGCAGTGCATCCTTATATTGAGATCTTTATTGTCATGGTAAATGTATGCATGTGAATGCAAACACCTCAAATCGCTGGGTGAGTTTTATGGTATAAAAAGAGAGGTGCCCACGACCTGGTTTCATGCTTCTTATTCTTGTTAATGTTAGAGAGAGATTAATAAAGTCTGCTCTGCTCCAGATCGCCTCGCCTGATCATTCCTCTCTCTACTGTAGCATCAACGTCTCCTCAAACCAATCCAGAAGATCACTTTCCTCCATTCTACAGGGATTTCACTTTTCTTCATTTTACAGGAATCTCACTTGTTTTCATATTAAAACAAGTCTCACTCAAGGCCTGACCAAGAATGCTTTTCCCAGGACCCCAATGTAAACAGTTGCCTCTTGCAGAGATGGTAAGAATCAGAATTTGCTTTTAAAGGCTTAAAGGGACCATAAGAACTCGGAGTCCAGATCCCCAACGTGGAGAGTTCATGTGGATAGCATACACCCTACAGGAAACTAATGCTCTTTAAAGGTCATAAACTTCTTAACCAGACAGGTATATGGCTTTCGACAAATACCAGAGATTTAAGAAGTTATTTACAGCTCAACAGTACCTCCTAGTGGATACCTATAGAATGTGTTTCATTATGTATAATTTGACTGTCAGTTCTTACTAAACATTAAGTTTCTTTAAGCTTATCATCTCCCCCGGATCGTAAGGACACCGAAAATCATCCTTTTCATCACCGACCAGGGTTTGCAGTACTTCATTAACCCTTGATCAAAATATGAGTGCATGTATTATAACATGTATAAGAAATGTTTTGTTCATGAGTGTTAGTCAAACAAATGTTAATATTAGTAGAAATGGTATAAATGCATGATCACTGAACATTAGCCAAGTCACTTAATTTAGTTAGATCTTATATTGAGCACCTAATTTTATAAGAACTGACTGGGTATTAATTCTTGTCCGCTATCATTCCTGGCCCCCGGCTTTCTCTCCCTTTCATGGGATGGTGCCCTGTTCATTTGATTGGCTGCTCCCAAACAAAGAAATGTTTTCACATTGGATAATGGCCCATTCGAACTCCTCCTTATGAAAGTTGACTGGTCTGTCTTGCGACCGGCCCCTGTTTAATGACCCAACGGCGTGCTCAGTTAAAAGAGTGAGGAGCCACCCTGCATGTTAGAATAAGAAGTAGGATTAAGAACAAGAAAAAGATCAGAGAGGAACAAGAAGAAAGAAATGAAAAGAGAATAAGGAAAGAATAGAGAGAAGATAGAAAGAAAAGAGAAGATAAGATTCAGATTAAAGAAGCAGAATAGCAATGAGATGAGATGAGATGAGATTCAACTTTATTGTCATTACACATGTATGAATACAAGATAACGAAACGTGACTTGGCATTTGGGCACGCTCTGCAGAGCGCATCCAAGGCTGGGGCAGCCGCTAGGCGCCAGTCATAAAGAAGAAAGAAAAAGGGAAGGGATATGGAATGACACAGTAGGCGAGAGAAAAAAACATGTTTATCAAAATGGCGCTCAGTAAGTGAGCGAAATTTTGATTGCAGGAAAAAAAAACCCTCAATGCACATTTAGCAGACAACAGAACCAAAAGTCAGAGAGGATCAGTGAATGAATGGATGTAATTCAGTATAAGTGAATCAGTGTGTTCGTGTATGTTGAATGCAGGTGGGTGTTTATCAGTTACTGGAGGCAGCAAATCTCTCCCAGCCGAGATGTTATGTCTTAGTGTCTGAAACTCGGAAGCATGTCCTTGAGGCATGGCAGATGGAAATTTCCTGAGCCAGTCACTGTCCCTGAGAGTTCAGATTGCAGCATACCAGAATGTTTATGAAGAGAAGCACAATCTTCTGTTTTGTCTTAATCCAGGAGGAAAATAGTGAACAGGGCACTGAATTCAAGGTCTGATAACACAGATCACTCAGAGCATAGAATTTACAGCTCTTGCAATCCTGTGTTCATAATTTCCATACATAGGCTTTAAATCCAGTCTTGGAGGGCACCAAAACGACTCCAGATGTTTCCCTTCTAAACATGGGAAGCATGTCCGGCAGAGTCCATCTCTCTACAGTGCATGCCAGATGGTAATTTCCATGTTAGCCTTGCCGTTAGTTAGTGCTCTCCCCCGTCTAGTCGAATTGTTGAAGAAGCAGCAACGCCGGGACCGCTTTGATTAGCTCTTCTAGTTAAATTTTCGATACACCAGGAAAACTCCCGAGCCAATCAGCAGAAAAATCCTGTGATCGTGCCAAACCAGATAGATGTTTCCACATCATCAGTCGAATCATGCAGACACATGTGTTCCAATCCATGGGTCTCTCCATAGGGGCTCCCCCTGGCCCAAATTTATATAAAAAGTTGTTAATTTTATTAAAGCCGCTCACCAAATCCATTTTTTTCATTTGGATCAAGATTCAGCCAGAAGAACAGCAACGCAGACAAGACAGCAAGCTGGGATTCTCAGTTAGGGAGGGTGGAGGAGGGTGAAAGAGGGAGCAGAAGAAAAAGCGACCGTTCTCTCTGAAGGGCAGGAAGGATATGATCTCAGTCTAGATCTCAGAGGAAAGTTTAGTTCCACCTTTTCAAAGTTCCGTGTAGCTTTCTTTTATCTAAATTGTTCTGTTTGAAGTTTGTCAAATCCTGCGTTAGTTTTCTCATTTTTCTAGCTACTGAGGAGAAACCATCTTTTTCTTACGAGCGCATCTTAAATAGTCAAATCCTTTTTTTTTTTCTTCACCTCAGAAGCCATTCTCATCCTAGTAAATGTTTTTTCTCAGATTTTCTCACTTTTCACGCCATTAAAGTGGACCTTTAATTTTCCTTATTTAAAGTGAACAGAGATCGTGTTTTTGGACTCTCTTTCCGGCCTCATACCCCCCTGACTGAGAAGTTTCTCCTTCAGTTTTTTTGGTCTATCCTGTGGACAGAAACCTCACCAATTCGGACTCGTTGCCAAGGGCTTTTCACGCCACTCTGAGACAACCATCCACTGCTGCCACTGTTCTCTATGAGCCCCCATCTGAGTCTGCACTTCTTACAGTTGGTTGTGAACATCAAGGAGCCTTGCAGCGATCGCTCCATCTCTGGATCCCAATGATCAAAACCGAGCTGGTATCGACTCGCTGAACACGTGGACCTTCAGCTGTTTGTGAGACTCCTGTTTTCCTATCTGCTGGGTTAAACGTGATGTCCTAACATTCAAATTACAATTGAATATAACCAATATTTCATGGTACAATTAAGGGCCTTTTCCACTAGCACGCTTTAGCGCAACACGGGACGGCTCAGCACGCTTTGTACGCTTTTCCACAAGCCCCAACACGGTTTAACTGCCGCAATTCTCAGCCCCGCTGAAGGGCAGAGTACAGCAGTGCTGAGCTGTGCCGTGTTGTGACGTTAACAGACTGGTCGCCGCTGATTGGTCAGGTCGTAACCGGCGCTGATTGGTCAGGTTGTAACCGCCCCTGTCCTCCTCGTCATCTACCAAATCTTCACGACCTTCTCAATAAAGTTTTTGAAAAAAAAAAAAAAGAATCTTCACGACCGCCTTTACTCAGCACGCAACCACTGTTGGCGGTTCCTTTTCAGTGTATTGCTGTGCTATTTTCATTTATTCCCTATCAAAAATGGCTTCGTGTAATAAGGGTGTTCCATGCATCAATAAGGAGCTGCAGTGTCTGCTGACTGCATTGTCAGACGAACGTAGCGCGAGTTAGACGGAGCCGCCCGGAATGAAAAAATATACCGGGAGGTCTCGACATCGGAGTCCTTTAACGGTGAGTTTTAATTTTTTTTTATTGTGCGTTTTTTCGCAAATATATTCGGTAAGACGCTCAGTTTATTTATGCAATAAAAAAGCTGTTCATTTGTGGATGGATCGCTGCTTTATTGCAGCACACTGCGGACTAAAGCTTTTATTTTAATTATTCATGTGAACAATACGCTGAAATAAGCTTATGTATTCTTGTTAAAAACTACTGTGCTGTATTTTATTGTGTGCATTTTCCTTGTAGAATCATCCCACGCGTCCGCCGCGACAGCCCGTCCGGATTATTCAACCGAGCCTTCCTGACCCACAGCTGGCAGAGACGCCTTCATTCAACCGAGTCGTGACCCAGTTTGGGAAGCTGGTGTAGACACTCAGTGGTCGGCGTGTATAAAATGTCGATTAACCTTCATGTTGTGTTGCAAAGTTTTTTTTTTCTTTTAATATTTTGTATATAATGAAATGGAATTGTTTTGGAAAGTGTGGTTTGTCTGTTATAACACTGAATTATAAAACAGTATAATTACATAGAAATTCCATTGCCTCATCTGATCAAAATGATACTGATCTTCCTGCCAAAAACATGCATGTTAGGTTAATTGGCTGTTCTAAATTGTCCCTAGATATTTTGTTTCCTATAGGCCCTTAGAATAGAGGGTTAGTATTAATGAAAGCGCTTTGAGTGGTCTTTGTGACTAGAAAAGCACTATATAAGTGCAGGTTAGTTAGTTAGTTAGTTAGTTAGTTAGTCAGGGTCAACCATTGTAAAGGTAATGTAATTTTTAACTAGACCAAAAAACAAATGTTTTTGTAAGCTTTCTGTTCTTTTTATTGAAATATCATAAAAAATTAGCCCCACATGATCCAGTTCTAAACTTTGGGTACATTTTTTATGTTAACTTATAAGAAGTTGCACAGTTGGACTTTAAAATGCAGCAGGACAGACTGATCAAGCTTACAAGTCAAAGTATGTAAAAAAGTAAGTATATGTAAATTGAATGTTCTATCGGCATTCCAAATTCAGAGAATTACAATACTTTAGAAGGAGTGTAGCATCATCTAAACGGAAAATAATAATACTGTTGTTCCAAACGTTGACCTGAAGGTGAGAAACATGAATTTTTTTAATTCAGTACATCCAAAATGCCCTAGGATGTAAAAAATAATAATTTGGTGTAGGCCAGTGTGCCACCGTCTCATTATTTAATACGAATAAAAACAAGTTTCAGCTCATTATTTCTAGGTCATTTGGCAGTTAATTCAAAACAAAAGTGACTTGTGTTGTTGCAGCTTAATTATGAGATAAAATTAATTGTGAGATAAAACCACAGAGCGAGCAAGGCAATAATCCTTGGATCCTTTTTTGTCTCATGTAAATAAGGACTCAGTCGGATGCGTAACGTCACGGGAGTGTGGCCCCGCCTCGCTGAGAATCTGCTGCTGCCCCGCTTCTAAAACCTCTTAACACAAACCATCACAGCACAAGCACAACACCGTGCTAATGGAGACAGAAGCATTCCGAGCCGTACTGAAGTGAATCGAGCCGTACCGAGGTGTGCTGGGCTAGTGGAAAACAGGCTGAAGTCTCTCAGCCATAGGATAAAGCTATAAACTGAAGGAAGACTCTTAGTCAATTTTAAGTAACTTCCCTTCATTTTGATAGATTAATTCAGAAGTTCATTTTGAGATAATCAGCTTATGAATTTTCCCCATAAAATTGCGTTCTGTTTTGTTAGACATTTCAGCCTTCATTTACCTTTGAAACATAAGTCTGGTTTCTCCTTGGTTCTACAAAGGTTTAACGCTAGATTTTATGTTCAGGAATCCAATAACAGTTGATGTGATATCGGATGCCTGTTATCATTTGAATCTGTTTATTCATCATTCGAATGCCTTATCATGTAACTTGAATGAGTTTAATAAAAGGGTGAATGAGAGAAGTTGAAGCGTTTTCCTTTCGCATATATATGTTTCTTAGATCACAGCAGGAAAAGAACTCCCTTAAATTTTGAGACTGATCCATTAAGTAATTGAAGGTACAAAATTAATTAAAACTAAGTTTAATATAAGTGTCCTTTAGGACTGGTGCCCCTTTTTACAAGTGCTTATTTATTTTATTTAGCGAGTGCAGGAGTGACGGTTTAACACTGTCCCCTTTCACACCCACAATTAAATAAAATAAATAATTCCTGTACCTTATCAAACAATATTTTATGAAGTATCAAATAACGCTACACTACACTGGTGACCCTTGACGCACAATGGAACTCGAGGCGAACACCCCGGAGACAACCCGGACTGGAGGTGCCAGTACCGCATGCACCATTTCGGTCAAACTCCCAGACTTTTGGCTACATGATCCCAAGTCCGTTTCTTAAGCACAGCATAAAACGGCTGTATGAGCTGGGCTGCGTGGGGGAGAAAACGGTTGTAGAAGTTAACCATCCCCAAAAACTCCTGCAGCACCCTGACTGTCTGAGGCCGGGGAAAGTCTGCCACTGTGCGCACTTTGTCCGGTAAGGGTATTGCGCCCTTGGGTGAGATGCCGTGGCCCAAAAAATTGATTCTCGTCAAAAATTGATTCCCGTCAAGACATGTCTTGACATGTTGGGGGCTACTCACCGCTCAGACAACAGGTGATCAGGGCTCGATATGAGAAGTCGCCACCGCCACGGCATTTAATTTATTTCTTAGAAATAAAGTAGAACTTCATAGTGTTGTAGTTGAGAGCAAGAATAAGTGGTTAAGGCCTCTCATACTACACAGTGGTCTTGGTCTTGACTTGTTCTCAACCCCTTTGTCTTTCTATTCTCTGGTCTCAGCTACAACACTATTACATCTACTATAGCTAAAGTCACAAACTTTTGATAAAAACAAAAAATCACACTTATTGTCACAGTTGGGGTATGGCTAGGACCATGCCCATGCTTTATGTTCATTTAGTTTTGCTTTTAGATTTTCTTATTTTGATGTGTTTTAGCTCAATTTCTAAGTATGGGTCGTTAGTTCCCTTTGCTCTATCTGTTCTTAGTTTTACCTTGTATTTTATGTGTTTTAGCTCCAGTGTTTCCTCAGTGGGGCCCCTCATACTGGATGCTGCCTGGCCTGTCTGCAGGGGTGTTGGTCTCATGGGTCGCTCTTGCTTGGATGAGTGGGGCCTTTATATCACTGCCTACAGCTGTGGTGCGGGCCCCAGCCTTTCCTGGTTGGGGCGGCCTTTGTGGCACCTTCTGTGGTTACGGGCTGTGTGGTCTCCTGGTGTGGGGGGCTTCACAGGATTGTTTGCTCCTTCACGTGGTGCCTCGGTGCTGAGCATTGTCTCTTTTATTTTATATGTGTGTAAGAGAAGTAGGGGGTGATATATATGCCTGTGTGTGTTGCGTTTTTGGTATGTTTATGAGAGGGTTGGAAGGGGTGGGGATGTATCGTGTAAAATATGTAACTAAATGTGTCTACAGTTTTTATCTATGTAAAGCACTTTGCACAGCATCTAATGTTTCAAAAGTGCTATACAAATAAAGTTTGATTGATTAATTGATTGATTGATTTCACTGTATTATTATTCTGATTATCATTAAGTGCCCATGTTCCCAGATCCTTCCCTGTCATGTCATGTCTTCCCCGTTGCGTGGTGTCTTTGTCTTATTTTTTTTTTTTGACTTATTTTGTACCCGTAGGTAGATTTGTTCTGCAGTCCGGTGACAAACCACCAGCTGCCGGTCGCTGCGTGCGCAAGCGCCCCTTAACTCCCTACTCTGCATGTTTTTGGCATGTGGGAGGAAACTGGAGAAATCCCGGAGTAAATCCACACAAACACGGGGAGAACATGCAAACTCCACACAGATCACTGTTGGCCAGGGGCAGGGATCGAACCCACCATCTCATGATCTCCGCAATCCCCCGGCCGAGGGTAAACTGTGCTGCCGCGGTGCTAACCACTGCGCCACCGTGCAGCCTTATGGTTGTCTTTTTGTATTTAATTATGTTTTGTCTTCTCTGTTCATTTTTATTGTTGAGTATTTTTGTCCTGCTTCCTCAATCATGTTGTATTTTCATCTCTGTTTATTTGTGTTTTACTTATGTATTTTGTCCTGCATCTTTAGTCTTGTTTTGTTATCCCCTGTCTAAGTTCATTGTTCAGTCCCTCCAGGATTTTGCAGGATTTTTTTTTTTTCTATTGTTGCGGTAAGTTGCGGTGCTCTCCTTGGGGATTGCCTGAATCGCGCATTGGCTCATGTCCAGCCCGGAGAGTCCCAACTTTAAAACTCACTGTCAAGATGTAGTAGTGACTTTTACCTCTAAAGACGTATAAACTTTGACAACACTTGTAATATTAGATTCACTTGTTTTTTGTATGGTTTTATGGCATGTCTGGGCGCACGTGTTCCCAAGATGGCGGTGCTTTCAGGCAGGCAGACGTTTTTCAACACAAACCCGGCACTTCATACACGCGGTCATTACAGAAACTCGAGGAGACGTTCACCAGTGGGCTGGGGGAGACGGATGAAGGAACAATGTGCGAAAACTCGCTGGTGAATGTGTCTTTTTTAAATTACACACTGTTTTTTCTGATGTGTTTGGTATATTCTCACTGTAAACACAGAAGCGAGTGCAGTGCAGCGCTGCATTTGATTGGTCAGAATGATGACGTACACATCTGCGCGCTACTGAGAGACAAATTTGATTGGCGAAATTGGCGGAAGTAAACAACAATTGGACAAAAATGCGGTAAAGTTGCGGTGATTGGACAAAATTCAAATTATGCAGGATCTGCTGAAGTTGTGGGAATTGGTAGAATCGCAACTTCGCAAAATCCTGGACGGTCTGACGGTTGTGTGTGTGTGTGCAGCCCTGCCTGTTCTGTGTGTTCACTTGCTGCCCTGATTTGTCTCAGCTGTCTCTCGTCAAGTTCATTATTAGTTCCCCTATTTATGTGAGATCCTGTTCAGTGCTCTGTGAGAGGTCACGATGTCATTACCCTGCATTGTGCCATGTTGTTTCCCTGCCAAGAATCTCTGTTCCATGTGCCATGCAAGTTGTTCCTGCCTGAGTGATGGCCAAATGAGGTTTTCTGGAGGACTTGAGGCCTTTCATCAAAATGGTTCACATCAACAAGGCCTCATGTGGGACTTCATTTTCTCTACCAGGCCACCTAGTGGACAAAATGTATACAACATGCTGATTTTTACAAGGGTATTGTTGGTTTAATGTGTATTTTTTCAATTTCAATAAATGTGCTGTCTTTTAAAGGTCTGATGACACATTTTTGACTTCATCTAATTTTTCAACACATAATACAGTATGACGAAATAGGTTGGTCTGTGCAGTTCTCAGTCAAATAGGCTTTTTTCCACACGAATGACATATTGTCAGACCCAGGGAGCACACACATACAGACAGGCTCGAGTGCAATTCAATTATCTTCACTGATCCAAGAGGGGGTGTGTGGGTGCGTGTATGCGGTATGTGGATGTATTGCGGGTGAACGAGCTCCAGCCAGGGGTGAGACAGAGCGCCTTACAGCCTGGCAACCCTAGGAACAGAGCCAAACACAAATATTAATTTCAGCCTTGTCACAGTGAATAGTACAACTGACTGGGGCTTACTTGCAGGTGTTCATATGCTGGCGCCGGCTTAGGCTTTGGCCTCCTACCAGGGAGACAGCGTCTGTGGAGCGCACTTGGCGATGAGCTGTGATGCGCAGCGTGGTGAAGGGAGCGATTCCGCCGCCGCGGGGAAGGGAATCCGCTGCCAAAGGGATCCACCTGTGCACAGGGGAGAGCCTGGGAGAAAAGGTAAGTGAAAATGAGCTTACGTGCAAAACGGAGAGTCCTTAAGACGATGCGCAGGGCTGTGAGGAAACAGGTGTGCGCCGCACGAAGTTCGTAGCAAGACAGACGACTCCGTGCCGAAGCTCCAGGCAGAGTGGGCTATATAGCCCGGGACTGATTAACCACAGGTGTGCGCGCAGCTGAGGCAGATTACGGCCCACAGTGAGTCATGACAGTACTCCCTCCCCCCCTGAGCAGCGCCTCCTGGCGCTGGCCTACCTGGGTGCGCCTGGTGGAAGTCCTTAATGAGACGTTTGTCCAGCACAAACGATGGACGAACCCAGGACCTCCATTCGGGGCAATACCCCTCCCAGTCCACCAGGTACTGCAGGCCACGACCCCGGCGGCGGACGTCCAAGATGGGGTTGATCCTCCATGCTGGGTCGCCATCGATCAACACAGGTGGGGGTGGAGCCCTAGGAGGGGAGCAGAGCGGGTTAGAGACCACAGGTTTGACCTGAGAAATGTGGAACGTGGGACAAACACGGAGAGAGGGGGGAGAGCCAGACACACAGCCACAGGATTAATCACTTTGACATTCGGGAAGGGGCCAATGAAACGCTGGACCAGCTTCCTCTTCTCAGCCTTCAGGTTAATGTGTTGAGTGGATAACCATACCTGCTGACCCACGTGGTACTGGGGAGCAGGCCTCCTGTGTCGGTTCACCGTCCTTGTGTTGCGCTCCACCGTGGGTAAAAGGGCCTGGCGTGTAGCAGCCCAAAGCCGACGACAGCGCCTCAGGTGAGCATGGACTGAAGGTACGGCCACCTCCCCCTCCTCTTCGAGAAACAGCAGGGGATCGTAGCCCAGTGATGCCCTGAAAGGAGACATACCAATCGCTGATGACAGAGTCAGGTTATGAGCATACTCAATCCATGGCAGATGACTGCTCCAAGATGATGGGCTGGAGGCGATGACGCAGCGCAGAGCAGCCTCCAGCTCCTGATTGGCCCGCTCGCACTGCCTGCTGCTCTGGGGGTGATGGCCAGAGGACAGGCTTACCATAGCCCCCAAGGCGTTGCAGAAGCTCCTCTAAACGCGGGACACAACCTGGGGACCTTGATCGGAGACAGTGTCCGTTGGAATCCCATGAAGAGGCACGACATGCCGCACCAATAGGTCCGCCGTCTCTCGTACCGTTGGAAGCCCACGTAGGGGGACGAAGTGGGCGGCCTTAGAGAAATGGTCCACAATGGTCAGAATGGTGTCGAAGCTGTTGGACACCGGAAGACCGGTTACGAAGTCCAGGGCGACATGGGACCACGGCCTCCCAGAGACTGGCAACGGATGGAGGAGACCCGCCGGCGGAGATGATGATGTCTTCCCGGTGGTGCACTGTGGACAGGCACGGACGTAGTCGATGATGTCATTCCGGAGACCTGGCCACCAAAATGATCTCTGGAGCAGCTCCACCAGACGGGTGATCCCAGGGTGGCAGGCGAGCTTGGACGAATGGGCCCAGTGGATCACGTCACCCTGAACAGACGATGGCACGAATAGTCTTCCTGTAGGCCCTCCGCCTGGATCCGGCTCAGCTTTTTGTGTCCTCAGGACCTTGTCCCTGATAGCCCACGAGAGGGCGCCCACGACACACGAGGCCGGGAGGATGGTATGCTCCTGCCCCTCAGAGACCTCCGAGGCGAACTGCCTGGACAAAGCATCTGGTTTGGCGTTCTTTGACCCCAGGCAGTAGGTGATGGTAAACCTGAAGCACCCGAAGAACACGGACCAACACACCTGGCGAGCATTCAGGCGTTGAGCCGTTCTCAGGTACTCCAAGTTTTTGTGATCGGTCCATACCATAAAGGGTTGCGCAGCCCCCTCCAGCCAGTGTCGCCATTCCTCCAGCGCGAGCTTCACCACCAGGAGTTCTTTATCACCGACATTGTAGTTCTTCTCCGCGGGTGACAGTCGCCGGGAGAAGAAAGCGCGGGGCGGATCACCCCGTCCACCGGAGAGCGCTGCGAGAATACTGCCCCCATCCCCGAGTCAGAGGCATCCACCTCAACCAGACACTGCAGAGCAGGGTCCACCTGCGTCAGGACCCTGGAGGATAAGAATTCCATCTTCAGAGCTGCAAAGGCCGACACAGCCTCCTCTGTCCACCAGAACGCCACCTTGGGGGAGGTCAGGGGAAGAGCGATCGAGCTATACTTAGGCACGAATCGCCGGTAGAAATTGGCGGTGGGGCGGGGGTCAATCCACCACCGCCCTCACCTTCTCCGGATCCTGGATGACCTGATTATGTGAGATGATGAAGCCTAGGAAGGAGGTCTTCTCGGTGTAGAACTCACGCTTCTTGGTCTTCATGAAAAGTTTGTTCTCTAGAAGTCGTTGGAGAACCCGCCTCACGTGGACCTGATGCTCTTCCCGGGACTGGGAAAAGATCAGGATGTTGTCCAGGTAGATGAAGACGAAGGATCCGAGGAAATCCCGGAGGACGTCATTGATGAGACGTTGGAAGACGGCCGGAGCGTTGGTGAGCCCAAACGGCATGACGAGGTACTCAAAGTGGCCGCTGGGGGTCTGGAATCCTGTCTTCCACTCGTCGCCCTCCCGGATCCACACGAGGTGGTAAGCGCTGCGGAGATCCAGCTCCGTGAACCATGACGGCCGGATAATCCCCGAGCTGAGCGATTCCTTTATATACGCCTCCATAGCCTCCTGCTCCGGAGGCCATAAGCTGTAAAGACAGCTTGACGGTAGGGGGGCACCCGGGCGGAGGTTAATGGCACACTCCTACGGGCGGTGGGGGGGGAGGGACAGCGCCTGGGATTTGCTAAACACCACTCCAAGGCCATGTAACTCTGGAGGCACCCTGGACAAGTCGGGGGGAGGCGGGGAGGGAGAGGGGGACCGATGGGGAACAAGCTGCAGACTGGAGACACGCACTCAGGCAGAAAGGACTCCAGGCGAGGACAATCCCGGTTCGCCAGTCAAAGGTAGGATTATGAAGGCACAGCCAGGGATAGCCCAGGATGACGGGGGCAGCCGAGGTGGAAAGCACAAACAGCCGGAGGTCCTCTCGATGGTTACCTGAGATGATGGCAGAGACCGGGGCTCTTTGGTGCGTCACTTTTTTCCAATGGGGCTTTTGACAGACTGACAAGGTTAAGGGGAGTCGGCACAGCTTGACAGGGGAGCCCCAATTGGGTTGCCAGTTTCTCAGAGATAAAGCTCTACTCGGCCCCCAAGTCCACCAGTGCATGCGCGAGGATCTTTGTGTGCCTGTGACAGAACCTAATCAGTAGGAGACATTTAGACAGGGGATTCAGCCGTGACGAGTCCGTGAGTCGCTGTAGGGGGACTCGTGGACCCCCCCTTTTGGCCGAACCGGGCAGGACTCAATCTCATGCTGGTCATTCCCACAGTACATGCAGAGACCAAGCTCCCTGCGGCGCTGTCTCTCTGCCTGAGGGAGTTTGGTCCGCCCCATTATCATAGCCTCAGGTTCTTCTGGGCCCTCTAGCTCAGGCAACGCCAAGGTTGAAGACTGAGAGGAGCGTTGTGACAGTCTGCTCGAGTGGCTGGAAGACCTCCGCTCGGCAGCTCGCTCCCTCAGTCTGTAATCAAGACTGATGGTTAAAGAAATTAGATCAGTGAGTCGCTCAGGCTTATCTAAGCGGGCCAGCTCGTCCCGTTGGCTAGGGCTCAGGCTACGGATGAAGATGCTGAAAAGCGAGGCATCCTCCCACCCAACTTCCACTGCTACCACCCGGAAGTCGACAGCGTAATCGGCCACTGACCGACCACCCTGGCGAAGATTTAGCAGTCGGGTGGTTAGCACTCTATCATGATCCGAATGGTCAAAAACTTCATGGAAATCATGTACAAACTGGGCGTAGGTTAGGTTGGCATAGCTGGGCTTCGCCATAACGGCGTAAACCCATGCTAATGCTTGCTCTTCCAGTAGATTTGCCACATAACCGATTCAGCTGTGATCGGAGGGGAAGTCCCCAGGAACTCGCTGGAACACTGTCTCACACTTGAGAATCAAACCCCAAGCCTCCTCGAGCCTCCCACTGAAGCGGCGTGGGCGTGGGAACCGGCGTGAGACAAGTGAGCGAGCCTGGGCTAGCCTGGCTAGGTGGAGAGCTAACGGGAGCTGGCCTGCTACTCTGAGCCAGAGGGAATGCCCGCTGTCCTTCCAGACAATCCAACCGGCTGTTTATCTGAACTAATTGGTTCAGTATGACCTGCTGCTGGTGAGTAATTTGATCTACTCGAGCGTCTAAGATGTTTAACTGGTGTGCGAGCCCGCTGTTCGCTGGGTCACTCTGAAGGAGCCGTACTGACATATTGTCGGACCCAGGGAACACACACACAGGCTCAAGTGCAATTCAATTATCTTTATTGTTCCAACAGCGGGTGTGTGGGTGTGTGTATGCGGTACGTATGTGGATGTATTGCGGGTGAACGAGCTGCAGCCGGGGGTGAGACATAGCACCGTACAGCCTGGCAACCCTAGGAACAGAACCAAACACAAATGTTAATTTCAGCCTTGTCACAGTGAATAGTACAACTGACTGGGGCTTACTTGCAGGTGTTCATATGCTGGCGCCGGCTTAGGCTTTGGCCTCCTACCAGGGAGACAGCGTCTGTGGAGCACACTCGGCGATGAGCTGTGATGTGCGGCGTGGTGAAGGGACGATTCCGCTGCCGTGGGGAAGGGAATCCGCTGCCAAAGGGATCCACCTGTGCACAGGGGAGAGCCTGGGAGAAAAGGTAAGTGAAAATGAGCTTCCGTGCAAAACGGAGAGTCCTTAAGTCGATGCGCAGGGCTGTGAGGAAACAGGCGTGCGCCGCACAAAGGTCGTAGCAAGACAGACGGCTCTGTGCCGAAGCTCCAGGCAGAGCGGGCTATATAGCCCGGGATTGATTAACCACAGGTGTGCGCGCAGCTGAGGCAGATGACGGCCCAGAGTGAGTCATGACAACGAATAGCCGATGTTTTCATGAGTGCCACGTCACCACGTCAGTGGCTGGAACACCCCCCCACCCTCCCCAGCCATGTTGTAACATCATCGACAGAACACAGTGCTTGTCTGCCCATTGTACACACAGGATGGAAGCGGTAGAAAACATTGATGATGGTTCCAGCACATGTAGTCTGGAATTGGTTTGTGTTGTCCAATCTTTAGACAATTATAGTTCCAAAGAATGTGATGACAATGAAGAATCTGGGGGCATCAGACCGTATAGGTTTGAGCCGTACCAAGCGGGCATCGTGCCTAGCGAGTCAGACTCAGAGACTGACAGTGGAGAGGCACACATGCCTGCCACAGCAGCGGCAAACACACAGCAGGGGAACACAGAGTGTTATGCTTTTGTTACAGATAGTGCAACAAATTATTTGTTCATAAATGTAATTTATTTAAACACGATTTTTCAATAAAATCATAGCAGTGTATTCTCTGTGGCTCAGGCATCGGGTTTATTATGTATTATATTTTGAGTTCTTGTTGTTTTTGTTTTGTACATGTGTTTTATGTGCGCTTTGACCCACTTTCAGGTGGGCACTGTCCAAGATTTGCCAGTCCAACCACACGCCCTTTCTCTTTGACAGTCAGCTGTTCATGTTTTGTGTGCATCATCTGCCGTGTTGTCAGCCAGCCAATATTGCCAACACTATCATGACGTGTTAGCCATTCCACACAGCCGTGGTTCTGTTGCGCCCTTTGAAGTGATGTCGGCCCTGGGGAGCAAACCGTGGTTAACACGTCTCCTCTCCATGTTCGCTTGGCGATGTCAGCCCCGAACGCCAACTGTAAGTGTTTCTGTTTATTTTTGTCTTCACCTTTTTGGGAACTACTGTCATCATTTTTGCGTTCAATACATGTGCTGTGGTGAATTCTGCACGTAAATCCATTCATCATGATCCTCTGTGCGCTCTTACGCAGGGCACGGAGAGGGAGGATGAAATAACGAGGATTTACATGTAGGGTTCACCACAGCACATTTAATACAGAAAGACAATTCCCAAAAAGGTGAAGACGTACAAAAAACATAAACACACTTACTGATGGTGTTCGGAGGCCCGCATCATCCAGAGAACGAATGAGAGGAGACGTGTTAGCCACAGTTGTGCCCCAGAGCCGACATTGCTTCAAGGATGCATGAGAACCACGACGAACATGGAGTGACTAACGTCGTGAGAGTGTTGAAAATACTGGCAGACTAACAGCACAGATGACAATACTATGGACCAGCAGTGCGTGACTGGCAAACGGCCTCTAAGTACACGCACTGCTGGTAATGGTATGATGAGAACCACCTGGGTGAGGACTGGGAAACATGATTAGCGGGAGTTTGAATCAGCTGGTGATAATGAGAGAGGGGATGTTGCCGGACCGGCGAGCATCAGCATGCGATCACAGAAAGTAGGTCAAAGCTGCGCATAAATCCATTAATCTTTCCCCTCCTCATGCGCTCCTCCTGCATAAAAGCACATGAGGAGCACGCGAGGAGGCTTATGACAGTTGTAGCTGAAGCGTGTGATGTGGTCTTTCACAGCCTGCTGTTTATCTAACCCTGCAACACAACGCGAAGGCATAAGCATAAAATTAAAACAAGAAACCAGAGAAACTGTGAGCTACAAAGCTGCTGTCATTTCAGTCAACAACACCGGCATCCGTTCTGTCACTTACGTCATGGTGGTGCCGCCCTTCATTCGGTGGGTGGTATCACAGTCCAGTCAGCGGCTGCGGTTTTTTGATGATGAATGAATGAATGAATTTATTTGGTAATAATAATAAACATACATACAATACAATAAGAACACACAAAAGAACAACCGAAAGGGTGTAGGCTGAAGCTAGTGCTTATATAGTGCCTACCCTGCAACAATTTTAATATCAATAGCATAAAAATTTAAGTCATACCCAAAATCAACAAAGAAAATCAAATAGAACAAGTAGACAAAAAAACAAACAAACAAAAACATTTAAGTTATTACAAGTTTATCTCCCATCATTTACAGTGAGATACTGGAAGGTTTTCTCATCTTTGTACAATTTTTTGAATAGCTTCAGAGTTGAACATGTTTTAATATTTTCAGAGCAACAGTTCTACAGTTTAACCCCTTGCACTCCGGTCAATTTCCCTAAAAATGCCAAAAATTAATGTGCCCAAATTAAATCCAAAGCTGTTCTTCAACCCTTTGCACTGAGACCAACCTTTGCACTGAGACCTTTGCACTGAGACCAACCCCATGAAGATGCTGCAAACTTTGTAGCATCTTCATGGGATTGGTGTCATTTAAAAGAAAACACTTTGAATTTTTTGGCAAAACAGACATAATCTCTCTAAGTGCTCCATCCACTGAGTTACAGTCATCTAAACATAGTGAACTTGAAGAAAATAAATTTGGCCTCGGTGTTTTTTTGGATACAAATGCTTGCAAATAACACACAGCCTCAGATCCGGGCTGGAAAATGCAACAGAAATGTAGAACCAAGTGTTATCCAGCTGAGGTCCAAATTTTGTAACAATACCACAAAAAATGAATATATTACACAACTTTTTCCTCAGGTAGTTCCCAGGCATTTTGGAACTATGCCAAATTGCACAGTTTTTGTAAAATGTCTAACTTTTGAATGCTTCAATGTAGAAGCTTCATTTTGGGCTCTAATGAAAGGTCACACTCAGGGCTGTGTCTGTGTGTGTGTGTGGGGGGGTTGCCCCCCCCCCGCTACAGAGGATGGACATCCGCCATTGCTACATGACGGATTAGCCTCATGTGGCGATGTGGGACAGCAGCGCAGTCACCGCGGCTCCCCCCCCCCCTCGCTACAGAAGAATAGCGGGGGGGTGCGGCGTTCACGGTCTGGACGCGACGAACGACCCCTTGTACCGCGGAGCACGAACTTCAGACTTCGTGTGCCGCACAGTTGTAATTTACCGATCGGTCAAAAGTCATTTTGGATTACAATTTTCAGGGAAAAAGAATAATTTAGCTTGTAACACCTTACCTCTTCACAGCAGCACAGTCCTGGCAAACTTCTTCCTCATTGTCAGACGAACGCGACGCTGGTCCGTTCATGGTTCTGGTCTCGCGACCCAATCAAAACATAATTCCATTATTATGGTTTTGCGCTTCCATGATTGCGGTTTTTGGCGAACGATTTTTCAAAACAAATAACAGTAGTAATTAAAAATAGACTGGCAAATGCATGTGTGTCACTCAGCCGTCGTCTTCGGCCTCCGTCGGTCTATGATGACCATAGAAGGCAATCCTATTGTCTATTCTGCTGGGAAAAAACAAAACAAAACAAGCACCGTCTGGCTGAACATGCCGATGCGCGAATGTCAGTCGCTGTCACAGAGGTTGCACTTGTGGATGGTCTCCGTGCTGCTGGGTCTGTGGGGTTCTTCCTGCGGGTCCTTTTTTTCTCTGCAGCAGAAGTCTGTCCTCAGACAGCCTTAAAAAAAACAGCTCGCAAACTTCTCTGCTTCAGTTGGCTCACTGCATTCACAGCTTTGGTAGGCGGGTCCTTCTTGCTAGGCTTTCAGTCATTGGTTTTTCAAGGTTCCAGAAACCCAATTCAAGGCTCTTATTAGTCGAATGAGAGGTCAATCAGATGATCTAATCTGTTCGCGGCTGTGTCTGCAGTGGAAGAACGGATATGCAGCTCCCGCAGCTCCATCGTGCGCTCTGGGACGCAGAGACTTGCCCGGCCGCAGTACAATGGAGTGCAAGAGGTTAACTCCAGTGACAGACATGCAATGATACTTTGTATTTGTTCTAACCTTTGGCTTATTAAAAACAGAGTTACCTCTTAGCTCATATTTGCTTCCCCTTTTTTTAGACAGTCTCTGAATATTAACAGGTAATTGGTTATTATTTGCTTTGTACATGATTTGAATGACATTATAATCCACTAGATCTCTAAATTTAAGAGTATGTAATTGAATGAATATTGGATTTGTTGGTAAGGTTTGTTTGATGCAATGCGTACGGCTTTTTTCTGTAGTAAAATGATTACGTTTGTGTTTGTTTTATATGTGTTTCCCCACATCGCCACACAGTATGTCATATAAGGAACTATCAGTGAATTATATAAAATGCAAAGAGATTTCTGACACAGGAGATCCTTAACTTTATACAGTATGGCAATGGATTTAGACATTTTAGTTTTGACATAATTTACTGTATGTGTGATTTCCAGTTTAGTTTGTCATCAACAATGACCCCTAGGAACTTGGTTTTGAAAACTGTGTCAATTTCAACATTGTTTATTTTAATTTTTCTGTGATTATATAAATTCGCGGTTTCCAAATTTTATACATTTTGTTTTTCCAAGGTGAATAGATAATTTATTGGCAGTGAACCATTGATTGATTTGTTTAAGTTCATTCATTCATTCATCTTCTTTCTACTGAATCCAGAAGCTGCTTAAGACTTTCTCCACTACAAAAAAGTTGTCATCTGCAAATAAAATACACTTGAACAATTTAGACACAGAGCATAAATTATTCATATACAAAATAAACAGCAATGGACCAAGCACAGAACCCTGTGGTACCCCACACGTCACCTTCAGCAACTCTATCATTCACATGAACAGATTGATATCTGTCTTCTAAATAGCTGTGTAACCAGTCAAAAGCAATTCCTCTGATGGCATACTTATGTAATTTACTGAGGAGTAATTTATGGTCAGCTGTATCAAATGCCTTTTGTAAGTCCAGAAATATTCCAACTGTGTATTCTCTTCTATCTGTTGCATCCGTAATCTGTTCAACAAAGTCCATGAGTGTCAGTGAGGTGGTCCAGTTTTTCCTGAATCCATACTGTTGTTCGTAGAGTATATTGTGCTTATCAATGAAATCATTTAGTCTCTTAACAAATATTTTTTCCTGTATTTTGGAGAACTGAGGTAACAAGGAGATGGGTCTGTAGTTTGACAATAAGTGTTTGTCACCAGTCTTATACAGAGGAACGACTCTTGCTATTTTCATTTTCTTTGGAAATTTACCAGCAGTAAGTGACATGTTGCATATGTAAGAGAAGTGTTTAACAATACAATCAATAATACATTAAACCAAGAACGTACAGAAATCATTACAATCAGCTGATTTTTTGTCTTTAAATTTGTTAACAATGTCAAGAATTTCTTTTTAATCTGTTTCTTTCATAATGCAGGCACGGTTGTAAATATATTGATCATCGACAATGAGTTTTGGGTTTACACAACATGCTAAAAAATTTCAAAATCGCGTCCTCAGACCTTTAAGAAATATCAATGATCATAAGGGAAAAAATAAATAATAAAACTGGGGTGACTCCAGTGAATGTGTCTGTGTTACTTTGTATGCTTGTACTACTTATCCATTTTTATTAAGAAATAATAAATTTTCAACAGTCTTATACTGTCCCATTATATTCACTTCTGGCCTTATTCTCATGCAGGGCACAATAGCAATAGTGCCTCAGCATAATGATGCATAATAATGATCCAAGCTCTTTGAAACACAAGAGATAGATAGATAGATAGATACATACATACATACATACATACATACTTTATTTCGAACAAAAAAGTAAAACTGACCCCTGGTCTTCCCCAGGGGTCAGTTTTGGGAAGACCAGGGGTCAGTTTTGGGACCCAAACTCTTTGGTCGGCCTCCGTCGGTCTATGATGACCATGGAAGAGAATCCTAAACGTCTACTCTGCTGGAACAGCACCGCCTGTGGCTGAACAGGCCGATGCGCGAATGGCAGTCCCTGTCACACAGGTCGCACTTGTGGGTGGTCTCCGTGCTGCTGGGTCTGTGGCGGTTCTTCCTGCGGGTCCTATTTTCATCTGCTGCAGCAGTCAGTCTCTCTTCACCCTCCTTGAGCTGTCTGGTCAGGGTGCCTTTCCATTTGGAGCAGTCTGTTGCAAGGTCCTCCCAGCGCTCTGTATTGATCTCCAGGGCCTTCATGTCTCTCTTGCAGACGTCTCTAAAGCGCAGCTGTGGGCGGCCAACGTCTCTCCTGCCAGTCGCCAGTTCTCCGTAGAGGACATCTTTGGGGATTCTGCCATCCTCCATACGGTGAACGTGGCCTAGCCAGCGGAGCCTGCCCTGCCTGAGTAGAGTGAACGTGGAGGGAAGGCCGGCGCAGGACAGAACTTCTGTGTTGGGCACTTTGTCCTGCCAGGATATGTCCAGGATGTGGCGAATGCAGCGCAGGTGGAAGGAGTTCAGTCTCTTTTCCTGCCGGGCGTATGTTGTCCACGTCTCACTCCCATAGAGCAGTGTGCTGATGACGCAGGCATTGTACACTGCCATCTTCATCTTGACAGAGAGTTTGGGATTCTCCCACACTCGTGTGGTGAGGCGAGCGAGTGTGAAGGCTGATTTTCCAATCCTCTTGTCGATCTCTGTATCAAGGGAGAGGTTGTTGCTGATCGTGGACCGCAGGTACGTGAACTGATTCACGACCTCCAGTTCATAGTCGTCGATGGTGATGGTTGGTGGTGCTTCCGTGCCTTGCGCCAAGACGTTAGTCTTCTTCAGGCCGATGGTAAGCCCGAAGTCCTTGCATGCCTGGGAGAAGCGGTCCATCAGGGTCTGAAGCTCCTGCTGTGTGTGGGTTGCAACTACAGCATCGTCTGCGAACAGCATGTCTCTGATTAGAGCATTGCGTACTTTGGATCTGGCTTTCAGGCGGGCGAGGTTGAAAAGCCTGCCGTCAGATCTTGTGTGCAGGTAGATTCCCTCTGTTGCTGTGCTGAAGGCATGCCTCAGGAGCATAGCAAAGAAAATCCCAAAGAGGGTTGGCGCAAGTACACAGCCCTGTTTCACTCGGCTGCGTATGTTGAATTGCTCTGAGACATTGCCGTTGTGCTGCACTATCAGAATCAGAATCAGAATCAGATTTATTGCCATTGTTCATGTAGTACACAAACTAGGAATTTGTCTCGGTGCAATGCTGCAACATTAAACATGATAAAATAAAAGAAATAAACTATACATGCAATAAAGTGTAGAATAAGAGTGAGTAATACTGGTCAGCAGTTAAAATATATTAGCGAGCAGCAGATAATGTGGAGAACCATATAGTGCAGTCGGTAATGCAGGAAGAAAACAGTGATGATTGACATGAGTCTGGTTGAGCTGCTGTACATAGTGCACGAGAGTCAATAAGTCACTTCAGCAGATGGTGGGTAGCTTGAGCTTCCTCAGCTGCCGCAGGAAGAACATCCTCTGCTGGGCCTTTTTGATGAGGGAGCTGATGGTCGGCTCCCACTTGAGGTCCCTGGTGATGGTGGTGCCTTGGAAGCAGAAGGAATCAGCAGTGGTGATGGGAGAGCCTGTGAGGATGAGGGGGGGCAGAGGGGTTGTGACTTTCCTGAAGTCCACAATCATCTCCACTGTCTTCAGAGCGTTCAGCTGCAGGTTGTTGTTGTTGCACCAGGATGCCAGCTGGGCCACCTCTCTCCTGTAGGCGGACTTGTCGCCGTTGGAGATGAGCCCGATGAGGGTGGTGTCATCCGCAAACTTGATCAGCTTGACAGACTGGTGGCTGGAGGTGCAGGAGTTGGTATAAAGGGAGAAGAGTAGGGGGGAAAGTACACAGCCTTGGGGTGATCCGGTGCTGATGCTAGCAGAGTCTGAGACAGTCTTTCCCAGCCGCACATGCTGCCTCCGGTCCGTCAGGAAGTCGGTGATCCACCTGCAGAGGGAGTCAGGCACGTTGAGCAGGGACAGCTTGTCCCGGAGCAGAGCGGGGCGGATGGTGTTGAATGCGGAGCTGAAGTCCACAAACAGGATCCTGGCGTAGGTTCCCGGGGAGTCCAGGTGCTGCAGGATGGAGTGGAGGGCCAGGTTGACTGCGTCATCTACAGACCTGTTGGCTCGGTAGGCAAACTGCAGAGGGTCCAGGAGAGGGGTGGTGATGGACTTGAGGTGGGGGCAGGACCAGGCGCTCAAAGGACTTCATGACTACAGAGGTGAGCGCTACAGGTCTGTAGTCATTAAGTCCAGTGATCCGTGGCTTCTTGGGGACAGGGATGATGGTGGAGGATTTGAGGCAGGACGGCACGTGGCATAGCTTAAGGGAGGTGTTAAAAATGTCTGTGAAGACAGGAGCCAGCTCTTTCGCACAGTGTCTCAGGGTGGAGGGAGACACGCCGTCCGGACCGGGGGCCTTGCGCGGGTTCAGTCTGGAGAACTGTTTGAGCACGTCCTGCTCACTGATGACAAGGGCAGGGGGGAGGAGTGGGGGGGCGCCTTTGATGAAGTAGGGATCGTGGAGGCTGTGGAGCTGGAGAGAGGGGGGGAGTTGGACACAGATGACGAGGTGTCAAAACGGGCATAGTGTTGGGACAGTCTTTGACAAAGGGCTTTGTCATCCTGACCTTTAGGAGCCTGAGGCCGATAATTGATGATTTGCCTCAGTCCTCTCCACACTGAAGCCGAGTCATTAGCAGTGAACTGCTGCTGGAGTCTCTCAGAATACACAGATTTAGCTCTCCTCAGCTCTCTGTTAAACCGATATTTAACCTCCCTGTAGCAGCTCCTGTCTCCACTTTTCAACGCTGCTTCCTTCTCCTTCCTGATCTGTCTGAGCTTAGCTGTGAACCAGGGCTTGTCATTAGAGTACCTCACCCTGGTGCGCGATGGAAGAATGCTCTCCTCACAAAAGTGGATATATGAGTTCACAGTGTCCGTGTACTCATCCAGATCATGCGTGGCTCCTTTAAACATGCCCCAATCAGTTATTTCCATGCACGTTTCCAGCTTCTCCTCAGCTTCACTGGTCCATTTCTTCGTAGTGCTCATAACAGGTTTAGTGAGCTTCAATCTCTGTCTGTACGTGGGAATGAGGTGGACCATCACGTGATCAGATAATCCGAGCGCAGCGCGGGGAACAGCGCGATATGCGTCTTTCACTGTGGTGTAACAGTGATCCAGCGTGTTTTTTCCTCTGGTGGAGCATTTAATAAACTGTTTGTTGCGGGGGAGATCGTGGCTCAGATTGCTCTGGTTAAAGTCGCCAACCAAAATAACCAGAGAGTCTGGAAAAATCCACTCCGTGTGTTGGATGTGATCCGCGAGCACGCGCTGAGCTTCGCGCGTGTCCGCGTCGGGAGGGACGTACACAGCGGCGAGGATGAATGAGGCGAACTCCCGCGGGGAATAAAATGGCTTGCAGTTAATAAAAAGAAATTCCAGGGCGGGAGAACAGTGTTTGGAAATTACCGTTACATCAGAGCACCAGCTGCTGTTGATGTAGAAGCAGACTCCGCCTCCTGAGGATTTACCGGAGAGCTCTGTGTCATGATCAGCACGAAACAGCTGAAATTCCTCGAGGCGCAGCGCGCTGTCCAGTGTGTTTTCCCTGAGCCAGGTCTCGGTAAAACAGAGGGCAGCCGAGGAAGAGAGGTCCTTAAAACGCATCAGCAGTCTCAGTTCATCTACCTTGTTAGAGAGAGAGTTGGTATTGGACAGAAAAGTTGGTATTGGACAGAAAGTATCCCCTACATGTTGGTGTGAAACGACTTGATGAGGCTTTGCAACTTTGGTGGGCATCTTATCTTTGGCAGGATCTTGAAAAGGCCCTCTCTGCTGACCAGATCGAACGCTTTGGTGAGGTCGATGAAGGCGAAGTACAGGGGCATGTTCTGTTCTCTGCATTTCTCCTGGAGTTGGCGGATGGAGAATATCATGTCTACCATCGATCACTCAGCGCGGAAGCCACACTGAGACTTGGGGTAGACACGTTCGGCAAGCTTCTGTAGACGAACGAGAACAACTCGTGCATAGACTTTGTCAACAACGCTGAGGAGGGAGATGCCCCTGTAGTTGTTGCAGTCGCTTCTCTCCCCTTTGTTTTTGTAGAGGGTGATGATCTTGGCATCCCTCATGTCCTGTGGTACGGCACCTTCCTTCCAGCACTGGCAGAGGACGTCATGCAATGGCAGCAGTAGGGCGGTCTTGCAGTGCTTGATCAGGTCGGGGGGTATGCTGTCGTTGCCGGGTGCCTTGCCAGCGGCCAAGCTATCAATGGCCTTGCTGAGTTCGTCAATGGTTGGCTCGGCGTCAAGTTCGTCCATGGATGGCAGGCAGTCGATGGCATCAAGGGCTGACGGTGTCACGGTGTTCTGTCTGGAGTAGAGGTCGGAGTAGTGTTTCACCCATCTCTCCATCTGCTTGTTCTTTTCTGTGATCATCTCCCCATTGGAGGATTTGAGGGGGGCCGTCTTGCTCTGAGCCGGACCAAGTGCTTTCTTGATGCCATGGTACATACCACGGATGTTCCCTGTTATGGCAGCGGTTTGAATGTCTTGGCTGAGCTGAGTCCAGTACTTGTTGGCACAGCGCCGAGCAGTCTGCTGAACTTTGCTTCTCGCAGCCCTGAGAATCTGGAGATTCTTCTCGTTTGGGTACTTCTTGTACTAAGCAAGTGCTAAGCGCTTGGCTTCAATGACGGGGGTCATCTCGGTCAACTTGGCATCAAACCAGTCCTGTGACTTCGAGGTCTTCCTACCAAAGGTAACCAAGGCTGTGCGGTGGATGGTGTTT
The DNA here is from genome assembly GCA_020510985.1 of Pholidichthys leucotaenia. NCBI lineage: Eukaryota > Metazoa > Chordata > Actinopteri > Cichliformes > Pholidichthyidae > Pholidichthys > Pholidichthys leucotaenia. The sequence goes on from CM035836.1 coordinate 61,442,306, forward strand.
CGCAGCTCTTCCCACTTCTGATTTGCAGATTCTCCTTCTTGTGGTACACCAAGTTCCTTCTCAAAGGTGGAGGCAAACTGCTCAACAAGTTCTGGTTGGGCCATCTTGCTGGTGTCAATCCGTGCCTTTCCAGGTTGTCTAGCACGATGGAATTTCTTCAGCTGCAGCTTGACCTTGCAACACACCAATGAATGGTCTGTGTCGCAATCTGCACTCTGGAAAGAACGGGTGATTAGCACATTCTTCAGTGAGGTGCGCCTGGTCAGGATCAAGTCCAGCTGGTGCCAGTGCTTTGAGCGCGGATGTCACCAGGAAACCTTGTGTTGGGGCTTGGTCTTGAAGAACGAGTTTGGGATGCACAGATTGTGATATGTGCAGAACTCGAGCAGCCGCTGTCCGTTGTCGTTCATTCTGCCCACGCCAAATGGTCCAAGACGTTCCAAGACAGGAGGGCCAGGAGTCGTGGTAAGCACCCACTCTGGCATTGAAGTCTCCAAGGAGAATGAGTTGTTCAGAGTTGGGGATGATCCTGACAGTTGTTGCGAGATTCTCGTAGAACTCGTCTTTTGCCTCTGGTGTGGCTGTCAGTGTTGGGGCATACACACACACTGACGAGGGTGACTGGGCCTTGAGTCGTGTTGAGGCGGAGGGTGAGGAGTCGTGCAGAGCCATTGCTGCCCGGTTCCACCATTTTCAGCAAGGTGTTCTTCACTGCGAAGCCCACTCCTTGTTCCCTGTGTTCGTCACTGCCCTTTCTCTGCGAGTAGAACGTGTAGTCCTTCTCTCTCAGTGTGCCTTTGTCAGCCAACCGTGTTTCCTGGAGAGTGGCGATATCCACTTCCAGTCTCTTCAGCTCATTATTGATGATGGCAGTCTTCCTGGTGTCGTTGATGTCCTTGAGGTTAGCAGCGAGTCCTGTCATCATAGTGCGGACGTTCCAAGTTCCCAGTTTTAGAGTTGGTCTCTTTTGTTTTTTTGTCTTGCCTGGTGCAAAGGTTCTCAGCCTGCCGTTCGGACTTCTCCTCATGCCCATGCACCCTATGAGGAAAGCAAGCTGTGGCGGGACAACACCTTATTGGCTGGGGGCTGCCCAGCTTGAGGCGGGTAGTAGCTGTCCAGTGAGATCCTATGATCCCTCCCACTGTCGGGAACAACCCCTGGCGCCACGCTGTACGCCAATTGAGCGGTGGCTTATAACCGGTAACTGTCATTCCCCGTGTTTTGTCTAGGCCAAAGGCGAAGCTGGAGTGTCCTCTCCAGTGATCCGGTGTTCTACCTTCCAGTGTTGGGCGCTGGTAGGATTCAAGCCTGGGCAGGAAGATATGGAGGACAAGATGTTGCCCATGCGGCATGTCCCCCCTCTCTGTGTCACTGATGAATCCAAAGGAACAGCAGGGCTGCTACAGTTTGGCACCAGCGCCGTCGCAGGAGCTGCCAGAATGATATTGAGCACAACAGAGAACTGCCTTAGGCACTCTGACTCCGGATTTTTCCTCAGGGTTGACTCCCAAAGCCTTTCCCATGACCGGGTGTGCTGCAAGGCAGCGGAGGTTTGAAATCAGGGTTTACCTTCCCCTAGATGGGCTACCTTCCCAGGTTGACGAGCCACCATCTACCCAAAGCTCTGGTTTTAAGACGCCAGAGATCCGCCCTCGCCCCTTCTCCTATTAGTAAAAGCAGTTCCGCCGGGCTTAGAGACTAAACCACACGGGCAGGCTAGGAGTTGGACTTAGTTGTCAGAGGCTTTTCGAGACGCACGCCATAAGGAGCATTTTATGAGCACTGGGAGCTTAACCCCAGTGCCGCTCCTGGCTATGACAACCTTGGAACCCCAAACTCTTTATCTTGTATATAAATGACATATGCCAAGTATCAAAAATTCTGAAATTTATTTTGTTTGTGGATGACACAAATATCCTTTGCACTGGTGAGAATTTGCAGCAGGTTTTAGAGGTGGTCACAACTGAAATGAAAAGGTTAACGCAGTGGTTCAACAAAAATAAATTATCTCTAAATCTGAAAAAAACAAAAACAAAGATTATGTTGTTTGGAAATTATAAAATAAATCATAAAATAATGGTAACGATAGATGATACCAGAATAGAAACAGTACAGGAAAATAAGTTTCTGGGGGTGACGCTAGACAATAAAATTACTAACTAGCCAACACTTATACAGTATAGTGCTTTTCTCATCACAAAGACCACTCAAAGCACTTTCACAAGTACTAACCCTCTATTCTAAGGGCCTATAGGAAACAGATATCTAGGGACAATTTACAACAGCCAATTAACCTAACATGCATGTCTTTGGATTCTGGGAGGAAACCGGAGCCAACCCATGCAACACAAGGAATCAGAATCAGAATCAGAATCAGGTTTATTGCCATTGTTCATGTAGTACACAAACTAGGAATTTGTCTCGGTACAATGCTGCAACATTAAACATGATAAGATAAGAGAAATAAACTATACATGTAATAAAGTGTGGATAAGATTAAGTGATACTGGTCAACAGTTAAAATATATATTAGCCAGCAGCAGATACTGTGGAGAACTATATAGTGCAGTCGGTAATGCAGGAAGAAAACAGTGATGATTGACATGAGTCTGGTTGAGCTGCTGTACATGGTGCACGAGAGTCACTTAGTGTTCAGCAGTCTAATGGCAGAGGGGAAGAAGCTGTTCATGTGACGGGAGGTTTTAGTCTGGATGGACCAGACTAAGACTTGCATATTCTAAGGAGAATATGCAAACTCCACACAGAAAGGTTCCAACCCCTGCCAGCCTGGGGATTCGAACCAGGAACCTTTTAGTTGTAAGGCAGCAACGCTAACCACTGCACCACCATGCTGCCCCCAAAAACAATGCTGGAAACCTCACATCAGTCACATCCGGGCCAAGCTGGCAAAATGTATAGGGATACTGGGGAAGACAAGACACGTCTTGGACTATAAATCATTGTTCTGACTGACCCATTCACTGTTTCTACCTTATCTTAGCTACTGTGTAGAAGTCTTGGGAAACACCTACAAGACCAACCTACAGCCAATATGCACATTCCAAAAAAAAAAAAAAAAAGCTATAAGGATAATAAATAATGTAGGATATAGAGACCATACCAATTCATTGTTTTTAAAGTCACATATCATAAAGTTCATGGATTTAGTTAAATTTAAGACAGCACAAGTCATGTTCAAGACAATTAATAATCAACTCCCAACTAATATACAAAAAATATTCAAAAAAAGAGACAATGATTATAATTTGAGAGGAGACTTAAACTTTACAAAACCTAAGATACGAACAACTAAGAAAAGTATGTGCATATCTGTCTGTGGAGTGGATTTGTGGAACAGTCTGGAGCCGGAACTGAAACTATGTACAAACAGAAATCAATTCCAAAATAGGTATAAACATTATTTGCTGAAAGAAGATATGTTAGAAGGGTAGTATTTATCTGTACAATTCACTCTGCTCACTCTGGGACATTATGGAATCGTGGGTGGGACATGTGCTGTGTATATCTGTGCTGTTTGGGGCTGGGTTTTGATGTATGGACTGCATGTATGTTGGAATGGATGGGTGTTGATATGTACAAAATATAGTTAATTGTTTACTTGGGGTCTTAAATGTGGTAATTTATAGATTTCACATGGGTTGTATTTATGGAAAAGAGGAGTTGGAATTAAAAAGTGTTCACTTCTTTCTTCTCCCTGTCGAGCACTGTATACTGTCACTTTATTGCACTTGTCGTTTGGTTTTTTTTTGGTTTTTTAGTTTTTTGTTTGAAATAAAGTATGTATCTATCAATCTATGAAACACAAGAGACACTTCACCTTGCAAATAATGAAATTAAAAGAACGACCCAGCTGGGATTCGAACCCAGGTCTCCCACTTGTAAAATAGATATATTACCATTAAGCCATCACCTCAATGCCATTAAGTAGCCACTATTTGTCAAAAATAGACAACTGGAGAACCAAGCACAAACTGTTCCCAAACAGGAGAAGTCCGTGTTTTTGGTGCTGGCTCCATCTGAAAATTGGCTGTGACAAATTCCTTACACAGTCAAACATGACAAAACAAAATGTGAGAGACGGGGATTTCGATTGGATACCACTGCTCACTTTATTTCATGTTGCCTGCAAAATCAGGAACACCTTTCTGACCCAGTCACGTGGTCCAACATCAACACATACGTCACAATGCACACCTTGCCAAATATTTCCTGGATCAGATCAGAGCACTGGTGCCTGCCTTGCCCTGTTTGGTTTCCATGCCAAGTTTAGTTTGGTCTCAGCCCATGTGCTGCTTGTTTTGCTTTGGAGGTTTTTTCCATTAAATCATTATTGCACCTGAGCCTGTCTGCACTCTGAGTCCTCTCCCTTAAACCCTCATCTGCTGTGAAAGCAGATACATGACACTTAGGAGGAAAAAAATATGAATTTATAAGAAAAATGTATCAAATTTATGAGCAAAATCTCACAAATTTATGAAAATAAAGTCCCAGATGTGCAGGAAAACTTAAAAGGACAAAATTACAAGGCAAATTTATGAGGGAAAAAGTTTGAAAAATGTATCAAAGTTTCAAATTATGAAGAAAAAACTGTAAATTTAAGAGGAAAAAAGGCAATTCATAAAAGTCACAAATTGGTGAAGTCATTACTTGCTACTCAAGTAACTGTTTATTAGTAGATACTTTCTTACTCCAATTACTTTTGGTGATAACTTTGACTTCTACTTGAGAAATGAAAGCCCCATAGGTTCTGACGCCTCGGTGTGGGGAGACACACACACACACACACACACACACACACACACACTGCTGTATGCCTCTTCACCGAAGCATAATTACAATAATAAGTTCATGCTATTATTACCTGAAAAGAGTTTCTAGCTGCTCTACCCACCTGTGATGACCTGATGGGAAGGGATGATTTGATAAAGGAGAGTGCACTGACCACCTAGTTTGAAGTTATTATAAGATAAGATAAGCCTTTATTAGTCCCACAATGGGGAAATTCAGGGATTGCAACAGCACAGGGATAGCAACACTCAGAGCAACAATCAGAAGGCAAGAAAAAAACAAGAGCAGCTAGTATAGATATGTACATATTACTATAAATATATAGATAGATAGATAGATATAGATATAGATAGATATAGATAGACACACAGTGCAGAGCATTGTGGTTGGTGGATGTGCAGCAGAAAGTCTAAGCTCTCTCTCCGCGGATGCGGCGGGCCAGCTAGATGTCTTTGGGCATGATGGTGACCCCCTCGGCGTGGATGGTGCACAGGTTGGTGTCCTCGAAGAGACCCACCAAGTAGGCCTCGCTGGCCTCCTGCAGAGCCATGACGGCGGAGCTCTGGAAGCGCAGGTCGGTCTTGAAGTCCTGAGCGATCTCCCTCACCAGGTGCTGGAAGGGCAGCTTACGGATGAGCAGCTCCGTGGATTTCTGGTAGCGACGGATCTCTCTCAGATCTCTCTCACGGTACTGGGCCTGTAACGGTGAGGCTTCTTCGCTCTGCCGGTGGGCGGAGCGCTTTTTCGAGCAGCCTTGGTGGCCAGCTTCTTCCTGGGGGCTTTTCCTCCAGTAGATTTACAGGCGGTCTGCTTGGTTCTTGCCATCGCTCTTTATTATTCTGTCTTATATTTCTTGCACGCTGCCTAAACTCCAGCCCGGCAGCCGCGTCGTTTTTGCTTCAGTTTCTCCTGGTATATCGAGTTTCTCTGTTAGCACCGGGTGGCGGTTGAGTGCTAGCTAGCTCTTCCCTGCTGTATCATCTCCTGCTGTAAACAGAGGCTCCGTCCGCTGACTCGGGAGACCTTTGGGGCGATCTGTGTGTCCGTGATATATATAGAGTGAAAGGTGTGCCGGATCAGAAAGTTATCACCGGATCAGAAAGAAGAAGGAAGATAAAGATAAAAAGACTGAGAATTGAGCTGCTGTTGCAAAAGGCAGCCAACTCGTGTGGCGCCGGAACCGAAAATTTAGGCTTTGGCTTTGGTTTTGATTATGGTTAAGTTTTGAAATTTTGTCCATAAAAATATGTGGGAACCCTGACAATCAGTGAAGTGCCAGTTCCGGTGTTTTGTGTTCACCAAGCAGACTTTGGGCCATGTATTTTGCATCATGTTTGATGGACAGGAATCACAGTGATGCAGTATACACTACAATACGTTAAGTACTGTATGTGTGTGAAAAAGAAATAGCAGTGTTTGAAAACCGAGGCTAGGATTCATCATGTTCCATTCATGTTGTGTGATTTTTAACAGCATAATCCATTTGTTCATTAAGCCTGAAAATAGTGGTGGTAGGACATTTTATCTCCAAGGTAGTGTAGGGATATTTAATAAAATATTGTAATAAGGTAGAGGAATTATTTATTTTATTTAATAGTGGGTGTGCAAGGGGACAGCGTTAAACCGTCACTCTTGCACTCGCTAAATAAAATAAATAATCACTCGTAAAAAGGGGCACCAGTCCTAAAGGACACTTATATTAAACTTAGTTGTAATTAATTTTATACCTTCAATTACTTAATGGATCAGTCTCAAAATTTAAGGGAGTTCTTTTCCTGCCGTGATCTGGGAAACATATATATGCGAAAGGAAAATGCTTCAACTTCTCTCATTCACCCTTTTATTAAACTCATTCAGGTTACATGATATGGCATTCAAATGATGGATAAACAGATTCAAATGATAACAGGTGTCTAATATCACATCAACTGTTGGTGGATTCCTGAACATAAAATTTAGTGTTAAACCTTTGTAGAACCAAGAAGAAACCAGACTTATGTTTCAACGGTAAATGAAGGCTGAAATGTCTAACAAAAACAGAACACAATTTTATGGTGAAAATTCATAAACTGATAATCTGAAAATGAATTTTTGAATTAATCTACAAAAATGAAGGGAGGCTACTTAAAAATGAATAAGAGTCTTCCTTCAGTTTATAGGTTTGTCCTACGGCTGAGAGAATAATTGTACCATAAAATACTGGTTATGTTCAATTGTAATTTAAAACTTAAGGACATCACGTTTAACCCAGCAGATAGGAAAACAGGAGTCTCACTTACGAACAGCTGTAGGTCCATGTGTTCAGCCGGTCAGTGCCGGCTGGGGTTTGACTACTGGGACCCAGAGATGGAACGACCGCTGCAAGGTTCCTTGATGTTCACAACCAACCATAAGAAGTGCAGACCAGCCGGGGGTGGGGGTGGGGGGGCTCTCTCAGAGACGGACAGCAAAGAGCAGCAGTAAAGGCTGTCCCAGAGTGGCGTGAAGAGTCCTTGGGCAACAAGTCCGAATTTGTGAGGTCTCTGGGAGCGGAATAGACCAAAAAGACTGAAGGAGAAACTTCTCAGTCAGGCGGGTATGAGGCCAAAAAGCAAGTCCAAAAACACAATCTCTGTTCACTTTAAATTAGGAAAATTAAAGGTCCACTTTAACGACATGAAAAGTCGAATAAGAATGGCTTCTGAGGTGAAGAAAAACTTATTTTGAGAGTTTGACTCTCTCTTTAAGACGAGCTTGTAAGAAAAAGATGCATGCTTGGGCACATGCGCACGCAGCGACCGGCAGCTGGTGAAAAAGTGCATCGCCTGTGTGTCTTGTTTTATGCACTTTAATGTGTTTTTACGATATTCTCTGTGTTGTTTCTGTCCTGGAATGTTTGTGGACTGTATGGTGAAGAGCTCCCTGGTTCCATCAACATGGACTACCTCCCCTTTTTTGCACTGCTGCTACTTGTCCTCTGGCTCTTTGTCTCTGAAGTAAACGCGTTCCGCATGATGGCGGGCAGGATACATTATTCCAGGGACATGTTGCTGCATTTAAACACGGTTGATGCAGCTGCTGTGATTGAGCCTAAGCTGCAACTGCCGGACTTTATTTTGAGAGACGTTCATGGACACAGCGGTGAAAAGAGAGATGGAAGAAAAAAATGTGGAAAACGTGGAGGAGTGAAATTGCGCCTGAGAAGATGTCAATTTGGTAACATTCCTCTTCCTTCTATGGTTTTTGGGAATGTATAGTCTCTGAGAAACAAGGTGGATGAAATTCAAGGGAATGTACGCTACCAGAAGGACTTTAAGAACTGCTGCATCATGGCCTTCACCGAATCTTGGCTTACTGCGCATGACCGAGATACAGACCTGTGCTTTGGAGCCCCACTGCGCTCGGATCGGCAGGAAGAGGTAACGGGGAAACGTCGGGGGGGCGGCGTATGTTTATACATTAATAAGCAGTACTGCACATTTGTCACAGTCAGAGAGCGCATCTGTACACCCGATGTGGAGCTGCTGTCTGTGTCACTACGCCCCTTTTATTTGCCTCGCGAGTTCCCCCAACTTTTCATCACAACTGTGTACATTCACCCGAGGGCAGACGCTGACTCCGCCTGCAGTGCAATCTCTGATGTGATCCAGCAGCTGCAATCAATTTCTCCAGAGGTGCAAAACTTCATTCTTGGGGATTTTAACCATGTTTCTTTAAAGAAGACACTTAAAAACTTTTATCAGTATGTCTCCTGCCCAACCAGGCGAAAAAAGACATTGGACCTGTGCTATGGATCCATAGAGAGGGCCTATAAATCACTCCCCCTTCCTCCTGTAGGATCCTCAGATCACAACTGTGTACATTTGCTGTCCACATATAAAACTGCTCTCAGAAGAGGCAAGGTAGAGATGAGAGACATTGATGTGTGGACAGAAGATTCAGTGCACAGCCTCCAGGAATGCTTTCACTGTACAGACTGGGACATGTTCACACTGGCCTGCGGGGATGATTTGGACTCTTTGGTGGACGTCACATGCTCATACATGGCTTTCTGTAAAAATAAGATCGTTCCACGTAAACGTGTCAAAATATATCCCAACAACAAACCATGGGTTACGAAATCAGTTAAATCCTGCTTACAGAGGAAAGCACTTGCCTTTAAACAGGGGACTGTTTCTGAGCTACAGGTTGCCACAAAAGAGCTGAAATCCGAAATTTTAAGAGCAAAACAGAATTATAAATCAGAATTGGAAAGCAAGATGGCAACGAAAAAACTTGGTTCAGCCTGGGCCAGTATGAAAACTATTGCAGGCCTTCAGAGCACAGAGCGCAGTAATCGTGTGTTTTTAGATGGTTTTAATTCAGACACAGAACTGGCTAATGCTCTTAATTGTTTTTATGGTCATTTTGACTCCTTTGATTTTAGCACTGAAACCCAAGATTTGAAACAGAAACTCAAAGACAATCAGCACTTTAATATTGAGGTGCAGGATGTTAAAAGGGAGTTCTGCTCTGTAAAAGTGAACAAAAGTCAGGGCCTTGATAATATATGTGGGCGCTTGGTAAAGTCCTGTGCACATGAACTGAGTCCTACCTGTCAAGGCATACCTCATGCTTCCCTTATTGGGGGGGCCTTCACACCTGTACTGACCTCATGCCTCCCTTATTGGGGCGACCTTCACACCTGTACTGAGTACTTAAAAACTGTATTTATCGGCAGATGAAAGAAAACTGAAGCAAAAAAAACCCCCAAAAAAACAAACAGCAACTGCAACATGAACTATTTAAAATTCATTCATTTATGCTGCCAATGCTGAAACAAAAGCAGAATGGATTTTTGTTTCATAAGTTAAGTATCAGAAATAATTCTCTTTGAAATTGTGTTAATAATAATAACAATGAAAATATCAATCTTATTCAGCCCTTTCAGTACAATGCTATACATTCAGATGTAAAGCAAAGTTCCAAGATACAAAATAACAGTACACTATAGGGGATTTGGGCTACCTCTAAGCATGTTTGTTAAGATTTTAAAGCATTTTTTTGTTATATTTAGGTAATATTTGAAGGTGAATAATACTGCCCATTCCTGAAAACATTTGGAGATTTCTCCTTCAGTCTGGAAAGGACAGAATTGTCTCGACCAACCATCGTGTTGCAATTGTCCGAAGCAAAGCCCACAACATTCTGCCATGGAATATTGTGCAATCTAAAATAAATAAATAAATGGTGACGGTGAAGGAGAACAGTGACGTCCAGTCCCTCGATTTCCCTTTTCTTCAAGCTTTGTTTTCTTCGCCGGCGGCGCACTGCAAGAAGCCATTTTGAAACTCACAAAAAAACTGCTTAGGTGCGCTTGTGGAGGATCGAAATAAGTGCAGGCGGACAGGACACGGCGAACTGAAGTTTAAAAGGGTGCTTCATGCAGACAGTAGTATACCCGGCTACAGACAATGCATACATGGCACATTAGCATCACAGTATACAGCAGGAAAGCGTGGACATTTGCATTAGAGTCACACATACCAGGCGCAGCATTACTGGCACCGGAATTCCTCTCTGTTCCGGAGCCGCAGGACAACAGAAAGTGCGAAGCGCATCTGCATAATGATCAGTCCACACCTCTCACTGTTGTGATAATTGCTCACGCTGAGTGCTCTGCCAGCCCCGTACACTGTGGGGGTCACACACGAGGTGTTCCTCCACACTCTCAATAATTTTTTTCCCCGTATATTTTTCTTTTTGGCGTACAGAAATGGCAATACGCCAGTATTTGCTAAAATTGCATTTTCTCTGTATTAAAATACGGCGAAACCGTATCACTTGACAGGTATGCTATATTTCATTACATTTTCAATAAGTCCTTACAAACACAACATGTGCCTAAGACCTGGAAAGAAGCAGTGGTTGTTCCCGTTCCAAAATCCAGCTGTCCTAAAATGGTAAACGACTTTAGACCAGTTGCTTTGACTTCAATTTTAATGAAAATATTTGAAAAACTGGTCAGATGTGAGGTCCTAAAGCAGACTGAGCATGCATTGGATCCTCTGCAGTTTGCCTATAGGCCTCACAGAGGAGTGGAGGATGCCACTGTCACTCTGTTTAACATGCTTTTTAAACATCTGGATTTTAATGGGACACACGCCAGGCTTTTATTTGTGGACTTTTCCTCTGCCTTTAATACAATCCAACCTCATATCTTAGTTGAAAGGCTCCTGCAACAATTTGATTTGAGCAATAATCTGGTGGGTTGGATTCTGGATTTCTTAACCAAAAGGACGCAGAGAGTAAGGGTCAATGGTACATTGTCTGACCCAAAGTGCTCTTCTACTGGCTCTCCTCAGGGGTGTGTGTTGTCACCACTACTCTTCATCCTGTACACAAACATGTGTCGGAGCAGACATGACAACAGACACATTATAAAGTATGCTGATGACTCAGTTATTGTCAGTCTCCTCCAAGATGGTGAGAGTGGCCACGGCCCAGTAGTTGATGATTTTGTTCACTGGTGTGAGGATTCCTACCTGCAGCTGAATACGACAAAAACTAAAGACATGATTATTGACTTTAGGAGGAAAACTCCCAGGCACAAAGTCACCGTACTAAAAGGCCAGACCACCGAATGTGTACAATCCTACAAATATCTTGGGACGATTATTGATAGTGTGTCGGATGGAAATAAGGGAACCCAGTGTGAGGGGGCACGGAATAAGTGCAGGCACGGCGAACTGAAGTTTAAAAGGGTTTTTTATTCATCCTCCATCACGAGAGCTCACCCCAGTGCTGTGAGAGCACGCTGGAGGAGCCCTGTGTCTCTAGTCAGCAAGCAGGCAATGCGTGTAGTCAGATGAGCAGTAGTAAGAGAGGGCAAGCGATATGCAGTTGGCTTATAAACCCAGCTAGACAATGCATGCATGGCACATTAGCATCACAGTAAACTGCAGGAAGGCATGGGACATTTACATGAGAGTCACACATATCAATAGCAGGATTACTGGCAGGAAGGAGAGGCTGCCTAATGATATCAGTCCATACATCTCACTGTTATGCTAATTGCTCCAGCTGAGCGCTCTGCTTGTCCGTAGGCTGTGGGGGACACCACCCCCCCAGAGGGCTGAGGTGTCGATCGTCCGGCTTTGGGAGCGAGTTGCGGGAAAAGTTCTGTGCCGGAGGAGGGGGAGGGAGGAGGGTGGGGGTAGCAAGTGCTGGCCCAGGACGGCGAAGTTGTCTGGGCCGTGCAAAAATTGCATGTGGATACACGATGTTGAGGGGCTGTCCCGTTGAACGTGGCTGAGATCCACAGCGGCTGTGAGAAGAAAAATTTGTCTCTGACTCCTCTCGCGGCTATGAAGAAAAACAGGAGCTGGAGCTGTGTGAGGGACTTGGCATGTTGGCTTTAGGTGCGCGCGCAGCCCTAAAGCCCTCGGGGACAGCTGACGGCTGAATTCCCATTGTGCGCTGTGGCTGAGACCCATACAAAATCCTGTGTGCGGGCTGCGTGTGTGCTTCAGGTGTGTGAGCAGCCCTGAAGGTTCCAAGGATGGCGGTCGGCCGTGGGCAGTGGCGGAGGACAATGGCAGTCTGTGGAGCCGGTATTGTCCCGTGCGTGTTGTGCTGTCCTTGTAATCCCCCGGTGTGCGTGCGGGGGTTCTGTGCATGACAGGTCCGCTGTCGAGGCGAGTCAGGGTCAGGGAGCTTGCTGGAGATCAGCGTCGTCAGCGCCGATGGTCCTCCCTGTCTTGGCTGTTGCTGTCGTTCGCTCGTGCCGAGTCATGGTGCGTTGTGGTCCATGCGCTGCGTTCTCCGTTGGCCCTGGAGGTCGCCGTCGTGGAGAGAGGACGAGGTGCGTGCGCGCTCGTGTCGATGCGGAGGAGCGGTGAGAGGGGGTAGACGCTCTTTGTCCCTCGGCCGGTCCCAGCGTGGATGTCCCGATCTCAGGCGAGGGTCGCACCATGATGCTTTCTGCAGCCTTCTAACTAACTAACTAACCTGCACTTATATAGCGCTTTTCTAGTCACAAAGACCACTCAAAGCGCTTTCACTAATACTAACCCTCTATTCTAAGGGCCTATAGGAAACATATCTAGGGACAATTTAGAACAGCCAATTAACCTAATATGCATGTCTTTGGATTGTGGGAGGAAACCGGAGCCCCCGGAGTAAACCCACGCAGCACAGGGAGAACATGCAAACTCCACACAGAAAGGTTCCAACCCCTGCCAACCTGGGGATTCGAACCAGGAACCTTCTAGCTGTAAGGCAACAGTGCTAACCACTGCACCACTGTGCTGCCCAAGCCTTCCCGAGCCTTCCCGGTCGTGGATGATCTCCGGAGAGTTCGCCTGGTGTTGGCTCTGCGTCGAGGTCTCCCATGTAGCAGAAGGGAGGGTAGTCCATTTGCATCAGGCAGCTGCGTTCATTCGTCGTCGGGAGTCACCGCCGGGGGCTGCGTTCGTTCGTCGTCAGCGTGTTCCTATCACGTCGGGGTCACCAGTGTGGTGGATGAAATAAGGGAACCCTGGTGTGGAGGCACGGATTAAGTGCAGGCAGGACACGGCGAACTGAAGTTTAAAACTGTTTTTTATTCATCCTCCATCACGAGAGCTCATCCCAGCGCTGTGAGAGCGCGCTGGAGGAGCCCTGTGTCTCTAGTCATCAAACAGGCAATGCATGTAGTCAGATGAGCAATAGTAAGAGAGGGCAAGCGATATGCAGTTGGCTTATAAACCCAGCTAGACAATGCATGCATGGCACATTAGCATCACAGTAAACTGCAGGAAGGCATGGGACATTTACATGAGAGTCACACATATCAATAGCAGGATTACTGGCAGGAAGGAGAGGCTGCCTAATGATATCAGTCCATACATCTCACTGTTATGCTAATTGCTCCAGCTGAGCGCTCTGCTTGTCCGTAGGCTGTGGGGGACACCCACAATAGTAATTTAAACTTTGAAGAGAACTGTGAAAGGGTGTGCAAAAAGGGTCAGCAACATTTGCATTGCTTGAGAAAACTCGCACGCTTTCAAATTGACCGAATCGGAAATAATTAACAACTTGGTTTCCAGTGGACTGTGAAAAAAATTGCCTGTGTGGAACCCCCCCCCCCCTTCCCCCGACAACCTACTGAAGCAAATACAGAACTTCATGACTGACTTTTTCTGGGACAGGCTGCACTGGGCTCCACAGTGTGTTTTGTTTCTGCCAAAAGAGGAGGGGTGGCAAGGACTGCCTCACTTGGTTAGCCAAGGGGCATCCTACAGACTTCAGTTTATTCAGAAGCTTCTCACTGGTTCTCAAGATGTGGTTTGGAGACCTGTGGCCAGCAGTATTTTAACACAGGTCAATGGACTAGGTCTTGATTCGTCACTCTTTTTAATGGATCCTAGCTGTTTTAACCTGTCCACCCTGCCTACCTTTTATCAGAAGATTTTTAAAACATGGAGTTTGTTTGCATGGAAGAGACTGGAACCTGCTCTCTCACTGCACTGGCTATTGGAGGAACCCCTGATCTTCAGAGCTAGATTGGAACTCCAGGTCAGGTCCCTACCTGCCCTGACACACATCTTGGTTTCATCTGGCAGTATTACACTGCATAGGATAATGAATGTAGCAGGACCAGAACTGGACAATGTTCTGGCAACTTCTGAAGTTCTTGGCATTAAGTCTGCACACCTTGTGAGCAAAATTTAGGAGTTGTAGCGGCTCAAATTGACAGCTGAGGAGAGGAAGATGGTGAGGGACTATTGCTAAAAGAGAGAAGAGCCTGATGAATGTGACCCAATTCCTGAGTTGAGCTTTGCTGTGAGATTGGAGGGTGCAGAGGGGCACATGTTGCGTAATAAATGCACAAGTCTTTACGCAGCAAAGGGTAAACTGTTTTATTACTATTGTGAAGGCTTTTAATAGAAGACAGTTAAATGGCGTGGAGTGGACACGGTGTGGAGGAAGAGACTGAAGGTCACAGACAATGTCAGGCCCGTGTGGAGAGTCCTTTACAAATCTTCTCTACATCAAAGAGCAATCCAGTGGAGAATTCAGCATGGAGCTGTGGCCGTCAGCTCTTTTACTTCCCACATCAATCCTAGAACATGTAAAGACTATTCTTTCTGTGGGTCAACTGAAACCATCTTTCATTGTTTTGTTGAGTGCCCTAGACTGAAGCCACTGTTCATGCTTTTGAGCAACATTTTTATGAGTTTTGATGTAATATGGTTGAGCATAATTTTTATATTTGGTGCTGGATACAAACGGGTCAATGCAATGAAATGGCAGCTCTTAAATATTTTTATCTGGTCAAGCAAAGTTTGCCATTTACATGAGCAGGAATAGGGAGCAGGGTCAAGAGGTTACAATGTTGTTCACTTCTATGGTTAGAGCCCGAATTCAGATGGAGTTTAAATTTTACAAAGCTATGGACAATTTAGAGCAGGGGTCGGGAACCTTTTTGGCTGAGAGAGCCATGAACACCACATATTTTTAAATGTAATTCCGTGAGAGCCATACAATATGTTTAAAACTAAAAATACAAGTAAATGTGTGCATTTTATGTAATTTCAACACTTTTAAAGTACAATAAGTCTCTGAATTCTTTTTAATAACATTGTTATGCTGTTGCTGATCAATGATGAGTATTTCTTACCATTAATGCGACTTCTGGTGCTCAATATCGGCTGAGCCTGGAGTACCCGGATGTGCAGCGGCTTTTGGAATATTCAAATTCAAACGTTTATTTCAAACTCAGGGTTCATATTAAATGCAGAACTGAAATGAGTAGAAAATAAATAAATAAATGCTTAAATTCAGCGGGCCGTCTCGTGTGATCTGAGCTCGTAATGGCCGATGATTCTAAAACTATGCGATCTGGATCAATATTGGCTGAGCCTGGAGTACCCGGATGTGCAGCGGCTTCCGGGATATTCAAATTTTTTTTTTTCCACAATATCTTTATTGAACCTTTTTTTTTTAACAAACATGATACAAACAATCAAACACTAACACTAAAGTACTACAAAAAAAAATGCACTAAAAACACCAACAACCACCAACAAAATCAAGTCTTCAACAATGCTCCTCTGTTTAGTCTAGACAATCCAATACATAAGTATACATATTATGTTCACCAGTTTGGAATTTACAAGGTCCACACACATCATTCACCTTCTTCTTCAAGAGTTATGTTTAAATTTTTTACATAATCAATAAAAGGTCTCCATATATTCTCAAACACAATTTCCTTTGATTTCAGTATATATGTTATTCTTTCTAATGGAAGGTTTGTTAACATCTGTCTTAACCACTGAGTCACATCTGGTCTATGAGTCTTTTTCCATAATAGTGCAATACATTTTTTGGCATTAAGCAAACCGAGGTCTATGAATGTTCTTTCACTTTTATTAAAATTATGCTTTTCTGGGTACAGACCCAACAAAAACAGTTTAGGATTCAATATGATTTGTTTTGAGATTATTTTTTCAATTGTTACCCTCACCTCTTCCCAAAACATTCTTATTAATCTACATTCCCATAAACAATGAAATAGGGTTCCTTTACTTTCCATGCATTTTGTGCATGTATCTGGTATATTTTTGTTATATCTATTTAACTCCTCCGGTGTAACATACATCCGCATTAACCATTTGAAATGTATCAATTTAAGGCGTACATTTATTGATTTGGTTTGAGCTTCTGTACAAGCCAATTCCCATTGTTCCTCTGAAATTTCAGTTTGCAGATCTTCTTTCCAGTAGTTTAATCTTTTCAGTGAATTTTCACTTGAAGATAGTGTCAATGAGTTATAAAACTCTGAAATAATACCCTTTCTTTTACTATCTTTCATCATCATTTTTTCCAAGGATGAATAAATAGGTCGAGTGAGAGCTTTATTTTGATTTGATCGAATAAAGTTTCTAAGTTGAAGATATTTAAAAAAATGTGTTCTATTGAGATTAAATTTGATCCTCAGCTCTTCAAAAGACATTATGTTATCTGCACATGGCAAATATAAATCCTGAATCTTTTGTATCCCTTTTAAATTCCATACTTTAAATACAGCGTCCGCTCTCCCTGGTTTAAAATATTGATTACCCCATATTGGACTAAATTGTGACAATAACTGTGGTTCTTTTAAATAGTTTTTAGCTTCACACCATATTTTGATCATATGCTTTACAAATGGATTTTTAACTTGTTTTTGTAATTTTTTTGCCGGATCTGAGTATATGAATATGGGAAGAGGTAAAGGTAAATTGTATGATTCCATTTCAGTCCAGTGAGGGAGATCATTTGATGAAAAATAATATGTCATAGACCTCAGTTGTGCCGACCAATAATACAACATAAAATTTGGACATTTCAGACCTCCACGATCAAATGGTAAATATAATAAAGACAGACGTAATCTAGCCCTCCTGTTGTTCCATATAAATTCCACTAACTTTTTTTTTATTCTTGAGAATAGATCTAAAGGTGGTGATAAGGGAATGTATTGAAATAAATAAAGTATTTTAGGTAAAATATTACTTTTAAGTATATTGATTCTCCCGATCATCGACATTGGTAGTGACATCCATCTCTGAGTTAACTCATTGATATCTGACATTAAGGCTTCATAGTTGACACTGGCGACTGATTCTAGCTTAGGCACAATTTGGATTCCTAAATATTTTTTTTTTCCACAATATCTTTATTGAACCTTTTTTTTTTTTAACAAACATGATACAAACAATCAAACACTAACACTAAAGTACTACAAAAAAAAAAAAAAAACCCTAAAAACACCAACAACCACCAAAAAAATCAAGTCTTCAACAATGCTCCTCTGTTTAGTCTAGACAATCCAATACATTAGTATACATATTATGTTCACCAGTTTGGAATTTACAAGGTCCACACACATCATTCACCTTCTTCTTCAAGAGTTATGTTTAAATTTTTTACATAATCAATAAAAGGTCTCCATATATTCTCAAACACAATTTCCTTTGATTTCAGTATATATGTTATTCTTTCTAATGGAAGGTTTGTTAACATCTGTCTTAACCACTGAGTCACATCTGGTCTATGAGTCTTTTTCCATAATAGTGCAATACATTTTTTGGCATTAAGCAAACTGAGGTCTATGAATGTTCTTTCACTTTTATTGAAATTATGCTTTTCTGGGTACAGACCCAACAAAAACAGTTTAGGATTCAATATGATTTGTTTTGAGATTATTTTTTCAATTGTTACCCTCACCTCCTCCCAAAACATTCTTATTAATCTACATTCCCATAAACAATGAAATAGGGTTCCTTTACTTTCCATGCATTTTGTGCATGTATCTGGTATATTTTTGTTATATCTATTTAACTCCTCCAGTGTAACATACATCCGCATTAACCATTTGAAATGTATCAATTTAAGGCGTGCATTTATTGATTTGGTTTGAGCTTCTGTACAAGCCAATTCCCATTGTTCCTCTGAAATTTCAATTTGCAGATCTTCTTTCCAGTAGTTTAATCTTTTCAGTGAATTTTCACTTGAAGATAGTGTCAATGAGTTATAAAACTCTGAAATAATACCCTTTCTTTTACTATCTTTCATCATCATTTTTTCCAAGGATGAATAAATAGGTCGAGTGAGAGCTTTATTTTGATTTGATCGAATAAAGTTTCTAAGTTGAAGATATTTAAAAAAATGTGTTCTATTGAGATTAAATTTGATCCTCAGCTCTTCAAAAGACATTATGTTGTCTGCACATGGCAAATATAAATCCTGAATCTTTTGTATCCCTTTTAAATTCCATACTTTAAATACAGCGTCCGCTCTCCCTGGTTTAAAATATTGATTACCCCATATTGGACTAAATTGTGACAATAACTGTGGTTCTTTTAAATAGTTTTTAGCTTCACACCATATTTTGATCATATGCTTTACAAATGGATTTTTAACTTGTTTTTGTAATTTTTTTGCCGAATCTGAGTATATGAATATGGGAAGAGGTAAAGGTAAATTGTATGATTCCATTTCAGTCCAGTGAGGGAGATCATTTGATGAAAAATAATATGTCATAGACCTCAGTTGTGCCGACCAATAATACAACATAAAATTTGGACATTTCAGACCTCCACGATCAAATGGTAAATATAATAAAGACAAACGTAATCTAGCCCTCCTGTTGTTCCATATAAATTCCACTAACTTTTTTTTTATTCTTGAGAATAGATCTAAAGGTGGTGATAAGGGAATGTATTGAAATAAATAAAGTATTTTAGGTAAAATATTACTTTTAAGTATATTGATTCTCCCGATCATCGACATTGGTAGTGACATCCATCTCTGAGTTAACTCATTGATATCTGACATTAAGGCTTCATAGTTGACACTGGCGACTGATTCTAGCTTAGGCATAATTTGGATTCCTAAATATTTAAACTGATTTACAACATTGAATTGATTTACCTCAGGGGCTGGGTAATTTCTCTGGGTCTCATTTAGCATTAATATTGAAGATTTAGTTTTATTTATTTTATATCCTGATATTTCCCCAAAATTCTTTATTAAATTCAACAAGGTTGGAATTGATTTTTTTAGATTCGACATAAACAAAATTATATCATCGGCGTACAGGGAGATTTTATGTTCTGTTGGTCCAACTTTAATTCCATATATTTGTGAATGTAAACGTATCGCTATCGCTAAAGGTTCAATTGCCATAGTAAACAGTAAAGGTGAAAGTGGACAGCCTTGTCGACATCCTCTATTGATTTTTATTGGTTTTGAAATATTGTTATTTGTTAGGATTTCTGCTGTAGCATTATTGTATATTATTTGAACCCATTTTATGAAATTATTTCCAAGTCCAAACCTTTGTAGGACTTCAAAAAGAAAGGGCCATTCAACTCTATCAAAGGCCTTTTCGGCGTCCAATGATAGGAGAGCTGTATCCGGTGCTTCTTTGTTAAAATAAATAATATTAAATAGTCTTCTTACATTATGGAAGCCTTGTCTACCCTTTATAAAGCCATTCTGATCTCGATTAATAATATTTGGTAAAATTTCTTGTATTCGTCTTGCTAAAATTTTACAGATTATCTTAAGGTCGGCGTTTAATAGGCTTATTGGTCTCATATTTTCACATTTATTAGAGGGCTTACCTGGTTTTGGCAGCAGTATAATTAAGGCATTATTTATGTATGATGGTAAATTATTATTTTGAAATGCTTCTAAAACCATTTCCAAAAAAGGTTTTATTAATTTATTCTTAAATTTTTTATAAAGGTCAACTGGAAGACCATCTGGTCCTGCACTTTTTCCTGATTTCATATTATCAATGGCTAGCCCAACTTCTTCTTGACTAATTTTAGACTCCAATATCTCCCTGTTTTCATTTGGAATACACGGTATAGATAGTTCGTTCAAAAACCCATTTAGTTTTGTTAAATCAGGTTCATTTTTGGTATCATATAATTTTTCATAGTAATCTCTAAAGGCTCTATTAATTTCTAAAGGATCTATAACTACCTGTCCATTACTTATAATACTGGTAATTGGTGTTTTAATTTCCAATTGTTTAATCTGCCATGCTAATAATTTTCCTGATTTTTCACCTTGTTCATAAAAAGATTGTTTCAATCTTAGAAGACTCGAGGCAGCTCTATTCGCTGATTTTTTGTCGTATTCAGCTCTCAAAATCAGTAATTCATTCTCCAACCTTGGGTCACTTCCTGCATACACTTTTTCCTGAAGACTTTTTATTTTATGTTCCAATTTAGCTCTCTCCTCTCGAGTCTTCTTAGATTTTGATCCTGTATAACTAATAATATGTCCCCTAATAAAAGCTTTGAAAGCCTCCCACTTTACACATGCTGATGTTTGTGTAGTATTGATGTCAAAGAACTCGTCTATCTGTTTTTCTATATACTTGACAAATTCCTCATCCTGAAGCCATTTATGCTGAAATTGCCATCTACCTGATTCCTTTGTCAATTTTTTATCTACATATATTAGACAACAGGGTGCATGATCAGAAATCACGATGTTATCATAAAAGCAGTTTTGAATCTTGGACCTTAATTCTGTGGAAATCAAAAAATAATCAATACGTGAGAATGTCTTGTAGGTACTGGAATAACAAGAATAGGCTTTAACTTGTGGTTTCATTTCTCTCCATATATCTAACAATCTCAATTCTTTCATAAAATGATTAATAGTCATCCTACATCCAATGTGCGTACAATCCAGTCCTGTTGATCTATCCACACCTGGATTCAATGTACAATTAAAATCCCCTGCTATTATATGTTGCCCTGTAAGTGATGATAAGATGAGAAATAAATTAGCAAAGAACTTCTGATCATCTATATTGGGACCATATAAGTTCACAAGATTTATATTTTCTAATAGCAAAGAACCTTGAATGATTACATATCTTCCAAATTTGTCTCCAATTACATTTTTCACCTGAAAAGGAACTGATTTATGTATGAGAGTCATAACTCCCCTGGCTCGGGATGAAAATGAAGAGGTGAATACACTTCCCTGCCATCTACTCCTAATTCTTTTAACATCCTCCTCTATCAGATGAGTTTCTTGTAAAAACACAATTCTTGAACCCATGTCCTTTATTTTATTCATAACTTGTTTAAGTTTTTTTAAATTTTGTAGACCTCTGCAATTCCATGAAGTTAAATTAAGATTAACACTTTGGTCCATGATCAATAGAGAGTTTAGGATTACCTTGCAGTGTAAACATGCTCATACAGAGAAGCAAAAACATGAGTGGTTGAACATTCATCCTACAAACTACACACAAACAAATTTCCCCTTCCCACACTTGTGGCAAACCCCCCAAAATCAAAAGAAAAATTCTGTCTCCCGATATAGCCATCGACCGTTCCACACCCACGGGGAACAGCCTAAGCCACTCCTTCTTCATCCTCCCAATCACCCCAACTCTACTGCTTTTAATGACGTAACATTAACTCTCCTCTGTAGTTTTCCAACTTAACTCCAAAATTTTTAACAACTTTGTACATCATAGTTTTGTTTTTTTTTGTTTGTTTTGTTTTTGTTTTGTTTTTTTAATATATAATACAATCTATATTTTGTAAACTTACTATTTACTTCAAGTCAGTCAGATGCCTGTGCAAATGCTTAATTATTCTACCTTATATTTTGTTCATGCTTAGCTCCCACCAGTCTCTTCTTCTTCTTTGATCTTCTTGATGAACTCCTGCGCCTCCTCTGGGGTCTTGAAAATGTGGGTTCTGCCCTCATACGTGGTCAGCAGTCTCGCAGGATAGATTACACCATGACGAATCCCAAGGTTGCGCAGCTCCTTACGTATGGGATCAAACTGCTTCCTCAATTGCTGGATTCCTGTGGCCAAATCTGGGTAGAACCGCACCTGCTGGTCCTGGTGTTTAATCTCTCCTTTAGCACGTGCAGCGTTGAAGATCTTCATCCTGTCTCTGTTGCTAAGAAACTTCATAATTAAGGTCCTCGGCGGTCCCTTATCTCTCCGTGGGCCAATACGATGTGCTTTTTCCAGAACCACTGCTGATTGCAACTCCTCGCTGCCCAGCACCTCCGGAATCCACTTTTCCAGAAAGGAACATACGTCCCGACCTTCTGATTCCTCTGGAAGACCCACCAGCCTCAAATTATTCTGTCTCGACCGAGATTCCAAATCCAAAATATTATCTTCCAGAGATTTATTTTTTTTTTCCAAAGTGCGCACCTTTAATTGAAGACGGGTGACGTCATCTTCAGCACTAGCGAGACGGAGCTCCATCTGCGCCGTTCGTTCTACACAGTCACCCAATTCCTTTCTTATTCCTTCCAAGGCTGTCATAATCCCATCAAATCTAGAGGAAAAGTCCGCTCTCATTGAACTCATGGCAGCCATCAGCGCATCTGCGCCATTCCCCGCAAACATCGCATCGCCGCCAGCCTCCTCCGCCATATATGGAGTTTTGTTTGCTGCGTCACAGACCTGAAAGTCCGTTAATTTGGACTGTTTCGGCGGCTCGCTTTTTCCTTTTCCTGGTTTTCCAGCCTTAGGCTTCGCCGACATATCCTCGCCCAAATGCTGGGATACGTTCTGTCCCAAATGAGAGAGTTATTTGCCGATTTTTTTTCTCCAGGAGCAGAGCAGAGCGAGACACGCCCGTCCTACGTGGCAGCCATAACCGGAAGTCGGGATATTCAAATTTAAATCCAAACGTTTATTTCAAACTCAGGGTTCATATTAAATGCAGAACTGAAACGAGTAGAAAATAAATGCTTAAATTCAGCGGGCCGTCTCGTGTGATCTGAGCTTGTAATGGCTGCAACACGGAAGATGATTCTAAAACTATATACAGAGCAGCAGACACTCGGCGCTCTTGTAAAAACAAAATCTTTAAAGTTTAAAGATTTGTCTGCGAGCCAGATGCAGCCATCAAAAGAGCCACATCTGGCTCGCGAGCCATAGGTTCCCGACCTATGATTTAGAGGATTTCAACTCCAGGTGGTGTTATAGGAATAAAATCTGTTCTGTATCAGAAAGTGAGATCATCTTTAGTCCTTTTTTTGGGGGGTAAGCCTCTGATTAAACAGTGTTTTGTTTTTTTTGTTTTTTTTGGGGGGGGGGGTTGTTTGTGGTTTTTTTGGTTACTTGTTCACACCAGCCTGTCTGTGATTATTGATTGCAAATAAAGTTGATTTTAAAATCAAATTGAGAGAGAGGTTTTGGTTACTGAAAATTGTCCTTCGACAGAATTTTCCAGCAATGACTACAAATTCTAAAAGCTGTCTATCATTTGACAGATTATATGGAGGGTGATCTAATTAAAGTCAATTAAAATGATGGATAACTGACCAACAGAATTTTTACAAACCTGTCTGAGAAAATGATGGAACAAAAATTGTAGTGCAACCTGTGATACAGAGTATTGGCCTTTTTTCGGATTTTCAAATCAAATGCAGTTCTGAAAGTCAGTCACCAGATAAGATAAGATAAGATAAGATAAGCCTTTATTAGTCCCACAACGGGGAAATTCCAGGATTGCAACAGCACAGGGACAGCAACACTCAGAGCAACAATCAGAAGGCAAGAAAAAAAAAAAAAAGTCTAGTGTGGTCTCTATTCCAGTCTTTATTAGATATTTCATAACACTGTCACTAATGAAGCAATTGTCTCTAAGTTTCTCATTGTTTCATGAGGCCTCGGTTTTAACTACTAATATGAGAGTAAAAAAAAAAAGTGCTGAATGGAGATATGCATCAAAGACGACTCGGTTTAAATCACTGGGCACTATACCACAAAAGATTCATCAGTTGACATGCTTTTTCTGGCTCGTAATCACACTCAAACAGATTTCCAGAGAGTCTGCTGCTGCCTGTAGGTGCTTATTTACAGCACAGTTTGTGTCTCTACCTGGCAACCCGTACAATGTTCTCATGAGGCAACAGTGAGTGCAACACCTACTGGCCAGGAGGTTAGAATGTTTTCTCTTGCACCTTAAATATGAATGTTTTGTGGAGGATACACTACCGTTCAAAAGTTTGGGGTCACTTAGAAATTTCCTTATTTTTGAAAGAAAAGCACTTTTTTCAATGAAGATAACTTTAAACTAATCAGAAATACACTCTATACATTGCTAATGTGGTAAATGACTATTCTAGCTGCAAATGTCTGGTTTTTGGTGCAATATCTACATAGGTGTATAGAGGCCCATTTCCAGCAACTATCACTCCAGTGTTCTAATGGTACCATGTGTTTGCTCATTGCGTCAGAAGGCTAATGGATGATTAGAAAACCCTTGTGCAATCATGTTAGGTCTGCAATGCTGTAATTGCTGCAAATGGAGGATTCTTTGACGAAAGCAAAGTTTGAAGGAAAAAATTATTATTTCAAATACAAATCATTATTTCTAGCCTTGTCAATGTCTTGACTATATTTTCTATTAATTTTACAACTCATGGTGGTAAATAAAAGTGTGACTTTTCATGGAAAACACAAAATTGTCTGAGGTGACCCCAAACTTTTGAATGGTAGTGTACGAATAAGGGTCACCAGTGTGGAGGCAAGGATCAAATAAGTGCAGGCAGACACGGCGAACTGAAGGTTAAAATGGTGCTTTATTCTTCCTCCATCACGAGGCTCACCCAGCGCTGTGGCAGCACGCTGGTGTGAGCCCTGCGTCTCTAGTGTCAGAATGCGAGTGATCAAAGAGAGAGAGCATGAGGCATATACAGTCAGCTTATATACTCAGCCACAGACAGTGCATGCATGGCATATTAGCATCACAGTACAGCAGGAAAGCATGGACATTTACATGAGAGTCACACATATCAATAGCAGGATTACTGGCGCCGGAATTCCTCTCTGCTCTGGGGCTGTAGGACAAAAGAGGCTGCAAGGCACATCTACATATTGATATCAGTCCATACATCTCATTGTTCTGTTAATTGCTCCAGCTGAGCACTCTGCCTGTCCCGTAGGTTGTGGTGGGTCACCACAGTTTTAATGTTATTATTCCCCGTGTGCTGCGTAGTAGTGCATGGAGGAAGAAATGAAAAACCCAATTGCAGGAGTAGGGCGTGCACTTTATTGAACATAAACACCAAAATAACTAGTCCAGCTTACAGACACAATTACTAACAGAGAGTTGCGATGATGATGATAATGAGGCCACCAGACATGCAGGGACGCCACCTGGATGTTCTGCAGCCTTTGGGAGGGAATGTCTAGTGCTGCTGTAGGCTGATGGCACGAAGAGAAAGGCAAACGTGAGTTACGTCTGGAATGATCCGGGGCTGTCCATGTAGTCCAGTGGATGAGGGTGAAAACAGGAACAACCGACGATCCCAGGCTGAAGATCGGCGAAGGTAGTGGAATAACCAAACACAGAGGAACACGCTGCTATGTATGAAGATCAATGCTCCAACTGTCTCTTCCTACTAACGCAGTGTTTATGTAATAATGATACTAACGAGGGAAGAGACCGCCGGTGTGAGGAAACGTGGGCTGGACATAATAACTCCCAGGTGTGCATGAGTGAGTGTCTGAGTGTGTGAATGGGAATGAATGGCGTGTGTGTGTGTGTGTGTGTGTGTGTGTGTGTGTGTGTGTGTGTGTGTGTGTGTGTGTGTGTGTGTGTGAGTGTGTGTGAAAACACCCGTAATGAGAAACAGCTGATGGCACTGACAGGAGGAAGAGGCATGCCCAAACTGTCAGGGAGCGAAGGACCCAAATAGCTCCCTGACGCGCCTGATGGAAAATAGGGCCAACAACAATGGTCAGAACTGGGTTTGGAACCACCAAACCCAGGTTCATGACATTTGAAGTAACAAACATGTTCTGTTATTTAAATGGTTATGAAGAAAATCAATATTTGTTCCGTCATTTGACATTACATAGAAAGTTTAAATAAACACCGTTTTCTGCTCTTCAGTCTAATATATTGACAATTTTGTTAGTGTCATATAAAAGTGTGTTTTGTTGTATTAATGAAGAATGAGTGGGGGGCATCTGTTGTTCAGTAATTGTAGCTTCACTACATTATAACACGAAAGCAGTGCTGGGCAAGTTATTGAAAAATAGTAACCAGTTACAGTTACTAGTTACTTCTTTTCAAAAGTAACTGAGTTACTTTTGAGTTACTGCATGATTAAAGTAACTAGTTACTAGGAAAAGTAACTTTCACATTACTCTTAAATGCATAATTAAATTATCTTGCACACACAGCAAGATCAAGGGCCCCTTGTTCTCATCAGAAAAAAGAAAAGAAAACTGATGGGAGAAAAAAGTTTGATCTTACAGGGGAAAAAAATTCTCAGATTTACACAAACTATTGTAATCAGTAGAAAGTTAGAAATTTACTAGAAATAAAGCAGTGAATTCACAGAGAAATTTTTGACCCCTTGATGAGCCGTTTTTGGCCGATGAGCCATATGTTTGACACCCCTGGACCAGCCCATTAAAAATACATATTTAGAGGATTTACTTCCATGAAATACTTGCATATCACAACAGCATGTAAACGAATGAGATAAAATAAAATAGAAAGTACAGATAAATGAAAGTTCACTGCTTACAGAAAGCTGTTCTTTACTGCAACAAATCACAGTCACTTTTTCTCTGTGCGTAAGAAAACTTTCAGTGCATTTAATGCGGACATTAAATGCAAGCTTCTAGCTCAAAAAATACTCATGTTTAACCACAGAGGTAGGAGCTGATGTAGGGGGCTACTCACCGCTCAGACAACAGGTGATCAGGGCTCGATATGAGAAGTCGCCACCGCCACGGCATTTAATTTATTTCTTAGAAATAAAGTAGAACATAATAGTGTTGTAGTTGAGAGCAAGAATAAGGGGTCAAGGCCTCTCATACTACACAGTGGTCTTGGTTTTGACTTGTTCTCAACCCCTTTGTCTTTCTATTCTCTGGTCTCCGCTACACTAGTACATCTACTATAGCTAAAGTCACAAACTTTTGATAAAAAATAAATCATACTTATTGTCACAGTTGGGGTATGGCTCAGACCATGCCCACGCTTTATGTTCATTTAGTTTTGCTTTTAGATTTTCTTATTTTGATTTTAGATTATAGAAGAAGAAAATATTTTAGATTTTCTTATTTTTTAGCTCAGTTTCTAAGTATGGGTCTTTAGTTCCCTTTGCTCTATCTGTTTTTAGTTTTACCTTGTAATTTATGTGTTTTAGCTCCAGTGTTTTCTCAGTGGGGCCCCTCATACCGGATGCTGCCTGGCCTGTCTGCAGGGGTGTTGGTCTCATGGGTCGCTCTTGCTTGGGTGAGTGGGGGCTTTATATCACTGCCTACAGCTGTGGTGCGGGCCCCAGCCTTTCCTGGTTGGGGCGGCCTTTGTGGCACCTTCTGTGGTTACAGGCTGTGTGGTCTCCTAGTGTGGGAGGCTTCACAGGATTGTTTGCTCCTTCACGTGGTGCCTCGGTGCTGAGCAATGTCACTTTTATTTTACATGTGTGTAAGAGAAGTAGGGGATGATGCATGTGCCTGTGTGTGTTTGTTTTTGGTATGTTTATGGGAGGGTTGGAAGGGGTGGGGATGTGTTGTGTAAAATATGTAACTAAATGTGTCTACAATTTTTATCTATGCAAAGCACTTTCAGGTTCAGGTTCAGGTTACTTTATTTGTACCCGTAGGTAGATTTGTTTTGCAGTCTGGTGACATCCATATTTACAAGCCAACTAATTACATTCAACAAAGACACAAACACAGGCACACATCTTACAAAATAGGTAAATATAAAATATGTACAATATAATTTTTATAGCTTGTTCAACTCTTTGACGGCAGCAGGGACAAAGCTGTTTTTGTAGCACTGGGTTTTGCTTTTTGGGACAGCAAACCTCCGTCTGGAGGGAAGAAGCTGAAAGTTGCAGTGCAAAGGGTGGGAGTCATCATTTAAAATCGAGTCAGCCATCATCTGTACTTGTCTGGTGTACAGGGATGTCAGGCTCAGCTGTGACTCACCAAGCAAACGACTGGACCATCTAACTACCTGATCCAAGGATTTCGTCTGTTTCAGTTTTATCTGACCAAACCATGACACTAAAGAAAAAGGATAAAACAGATTCAATAAAAGCCCGATAAAACATAGTCATTATGGTTCGGTCAATTTGGAAGCATGCAAGTTTCCTCAAACAATGCAAATTTTGCTGACCCTTTTTGTACACTCTTTCACAGTTCACTTCAAAGTTTAATTTACTATCAATAATCGTCCCAAGATATTTGTACGATTGTACACATTCGGTGGTCTGGCCTTTTAGTATGGTGACTTTGTGCCTGGGAGTTTTCCTCCTAAAGTCAATAATCATATCTTTCGTTTTTGTTGTATTCAGCTGCAGGTAGGAATCCTCACACCAGTGAACAAAGTCATCAACTACTGGGCCGTGGCCACTCTCACCATCCTGGAGGAGACTGACAATAACTGAGTCATCAGCATACTTTATAATGTGTCTGTTGTCATGTCTGCTCCGACACATGTTTGTGTACAGGATGAAGAGTAGTGGTGACAACACACACCCCTGAGGAGAGCCAGTAGAAGAGCACTTTAGGTCAGACAATGTGCCATTGAACCTTACTCTCTGCGTCCTGTTGGTTAAGAAATCCAGAATCCAACCCACCAGATTATTGCTCAAATCAAATTGTTGCAGGAGCCTTTCAACTAAAATATGAGGTTGGATTGTATTAAAGGCAGAAGAAAAGTCCACAAATAAAAGCCTGGCGTGTGTCCCATTAAAATCCAGATGTTTAAAAAGCATGTTAAACAGAGTGACATTGGCATCCTCCACTCCTCTGTGAGGCCTATAGGCAAACTGCAGAGGATCCAATGCATGTTCAGTCTGCCTTAGGACCTCACATCTGACCAGTTTTTCAAAAATTTTCATTAAAATTGAAGTCAAAGCAACTGGTCTAAAGTCATTTACCATTTTAGGAAAGCTGGATTTTGGAACGGGAACAACCACAGCATCTTTCCAGATCTTAGGCACATGTTGTGCCTGTAAGGACTTATTGAAAATGTAATGAAATATAGGACTCAGTTCATGTGCACAGGACTTTACCAGGCGCCCACATATATTATCAGGGCCCTGACTTTTGTTCACTTTTACAGCGCAGAACTCCCTTTTAACATCCTGCATCTCAATATTAAAGTGCAGATTGTCTTTGAGTTTCTGTTTCAAATCTTGGATTTCTGTGCTCAAATCAAAGGAGTCAAAACGACCATAAAAACAATTTAGAGCATTAGCCAGCTCTGTGTCTGAACTAAAACCATCTAAAAACACACGATTACTGCGCTCTGTGCTCTGAAGGCCTGCAATAGTTTTCATACTGGCCCAGGCTGAACCAAGTTTATTTGCTGCCATCTTGCTTTCCAACTCTGATTTATAATTCTGTTTTGCTCTTAAAATTTCGGCCTTCAGCTCCTTAGTGGCAACCTGTAGCTCAGAAACAGACCCCTGTTTAAAGGCAGGTGCTTTCCTCTGTAAGCAGGATTTAACTGATTTAGTAACCCATGGTTTGTTGTTGGGGTATATTTTGACACGCTTACGTGGAACAATCTTATTTTGACAGTAAGCCATGTATGAGCATGTGAGCTCAGCCAGAGAGTCCAAATCATCCCCGCAGGCCATTATGAACATCTCCCAGTCTGTACAGTCAAAGCATTCCTGGAGGCTGTGCTCTGAATCTTCTGTCCACACATCAATGTCTCTCATCTCCACCTTGCCTCTTCTGAGAGCAGTTTTATATGTGGGCAGCAAATGTACACAGTTGTGATCTGAGGATCCTACAGGAGGAAGGGGGAGGGATTTATAGGCCCTCTCTATGGATCCATAGCACAGGTCCAATGTCTTTTTTCACCTGGTTGGGCAGGAGACATACTGATGAAAGTTTTTAAGTGTCTTCTTTAAAGAAACATGGTTAAAATCCCCAAGAATGAAGTTTGGCGCCTCTGGAGAAATTGACTGCAGCTGCTGCACCACATCAGAGATGGTGCTGGAGGCGGAGTCAGCGTCTGCCCTCGGATGAATGTACACAACTGTGATGAAAAGTTGGGGAAACTCACAAGGCAAATAAAAGGGGCGTAGTGGCACAGACAGCAGCTCCACATCGGGTGTACAGATGCGCTCTCTGACCGTGACAGATGTGCAGTACTGCTTATTAATGTATAAACATACACTGCCCCCCTGACGCTTTCCTGTTACCTCTTCCTGCCGATCCGAGCGCAGCGGGGCTCCAAAGCCGTCAATCCACAGGTCTGCATCTCGGTCATGCGCAGTAAGCCAAGATTCAGTGAAAGCCATGACGCAGCAGTTCTTAAAATCCTTCTGGTAACGTACATTGCCTTGAATTTCATCCACCTTGTTTCTCACAGACTGTGCATTCCCAAAAATTATCGAAGGAAGAGGAATGTTACCAAACTGACGTCTCCTAAGGGGCAATTTCACACCTCCACGCCTTCCACGCTTCCTTTTGCCGCCTCTCTTTTCACCGCTGTGTCCATCTCTCAAAATAAAGTCCGGCAGTTGCAGTTTGGGCTCAATCAGAGACGCTGCATCAGCTGTGTTTAAGCGTAGCAACATGTCCCTGGAATATTGTATTCTGCCCGCTATTCTGCTTGCCATGGAGCCGAACGCGTTTACCTCAAAGACAAAGAGCCACAGCACAGATAGCAGCAGTGCGAGAGAGGAGAGGAAATCCATGTTGTAGATACCAGGGAGCTCTTCGCCATATATTCCCACAAACACTCCAGGGCAGAAACGACACAGAGGATTTTATAAAAACTTATAAATGTACACAAAAGCACACACACACACACACGCACTAATTCACCAGCTGCCGGTCGCTGCGTGTGCATGCGCCCATTGCCTTTGCACAGCATCTAATGTCTCAAAAGTGCTATACAAATAAAGTTTGATTGATTAATTGCTTGATTGATTTCACTGTATTATTATTCTGATTATCATTAAGTGCCCATGTTCCCAGATCCTTCCCTGTCATGTCATGTCTTCCCCGTTGCGTGGTGTCTTTGTCTTATGGTTGTCTTTTTGTATTTAATTATGTTTTGTCTTCTCTGTTCATTTTTATTATTTAGTATTTTTGTCCTGTGACCTCAGTCACTGTTGCGGTAAGTTGCGGGGTTCTCCTTGGGGATTGCCTGAATCACACATTGGCTCATGTCCAGCCCGGAGAGTCCCAACTTTAAAACTCACTGACAAGATGTAGTAGTGACTTTTACCTCTAAAGACTTATAAACTGTTACAACAATTGCTGTAATATTAGATTCACTTGTTTTTTGTGTGGTTTTACGGCATGTCTGGGCGCACGCACTCCCAAGACGGAGGTGCTTTCAGGCAGGCAAACGTTTTTCAACACAAACCCGGCACTTCATACACGTGGTCATTACGGAAACTCGAGGGTTTGGGCTGGGGGAGACGGATGAAGGAACGATGTGGGAAAACTCACTGATGAGTGTTTTTTTTTTTAAATTGCACACTGTTTTTTCTGGTGTGTTCGGTAAATTCTCACTGTAAATACAGAAGTGAGTGCAGTGCAGCGCTGCATTTGATTGGTCAGACTGATGACGTACACATCTGTGCGCTACTGAGAGACAAATTTGATTGGCGAAATTGGCGGAAGTTAACAACAATTGGCCAAAATTGCGGTAAAGTTGCGGTGATTGGACAAAATTCAAATTATGCAGGACCTGCTGAAGTTGTGGGAATTGGTAGAAACGCAACTTCGCGAAATCCTGGAGGGTCTGACGGTTTTGTGTGTGTGCAGCCCTGCCTGTTCTGTGTGTTCACTTGCTGCCCTGATTTGTCTCAGCTGTCGCTCGTCAAGTTCATTATTAGTTCCCCTATTTATGTGAGATCCTGTTCAGTGCTCTGTGAGAGGTCGCGATGTCATTACCCTGCATTGAGCCATGTTGTTTCCCTGCCAAGAATCTCTGTTTCATGTGCCATGCAAGTTGTTCCTGCCTGAGTGATGGCCAAATGAGGCTTTCTGGAGGACTTGAGGCCTTTCATCAAAATGGTTCACATCGACAAGGCCTCATGTGGGACTTCATTTTCTCTACCAGGCCATCTAGTGGACAAAATGTATACAACATGCTGATTTTTACAAGGGTATTGTTGGTTTAATGTGTATTTTTTCAATTTTAATAAATGGGCTGTCTTTTAAAGGTCCGACGACACATTTGTGACTTCATCTAATTTTTCAACACGTAATACAATATGACAAAATAGGTTCGTTTGTGCAGTTCTAAGTCAAAAAGGCTTTTTTCCACACGAAGAGCTGATGTTTTCATGAGCGCCACGCAGTGACGTGCAGTTAGGGGAGGCAGGTGAGGCTGAAAATCAGTCAGAGGCTGTGCACTACCAATGCCCCAAAAAGAGGGGGCGTGCTTGAGCACCATAAGCACAGGGTTTTGTTTTGTTTTTTGTTTTTTTTAAATAAAGCAAGAGAAGGACGTTTTTTAAACAAAGTCACAGTGATTTTTGTCCAGAAGGATAGGCAAATTTACCGCATTTATAAGTAAAGGTAAGATCATGCATGCATAGTAGTTGTAAATACTAATAATAATTTGGAATAATGAGAGTTAATTGTGGAGTTGAAACGCAGAGAGAAAGATGCATCTCTGAGCCACTATAATTTCCATTATTCTTTGATGAAAAACAAAGTATAACAAATTTTGTCCTCAAAAACAGTTGCTTGTAAAATAACTTGTTATACTTGTGTAACTGAGGGTCTTTGCATGCTGTCTATAGTCAAGGAGTTATAAAATGAAAACATGGACTTTATTACTGCCTTTTCTGTGTATTCCATTTAGAGGTAATTCAAAAAAATACCTTACACTGGTTTTGTTAAAATTATTTACAAAATCCGATTTGTAAATCTGACCCTGAAAGCATCATAGCTTCACCGGAAATGAAACTCACCGCACGTCACTGGTGCCACGTCACCAATTGCGTCAGTTGCTGGAACCCCCCCAGCCATATTGTAACGTCATTGACAGAACACAGCGCTTGGCTGCCAAATGAGCACACAGGATGGAAGAGGTAGAAAACATTGACGATGGTTCCAGCACATGTAGTCTGGAATTGGTTTGTGTTGTCCAATCTTCAGATGATTATAGTTCTGAAGAATGGGATGACAATGGAGAATCTGGGGGCATCAGACCATATAGGTTTGAGCCGTGCCAAGCGGGCATCGTGCCTAGCGAGTCAGACTCAGAGAGTGATGGTGGAGAGGCACACATGCCCGCTGCAGCAGCAGCAACAAACACACGGCGGGGGAACACCGAGTGTTATGCTTTTGTTACAGATATTGCAACAAAATTATTTGTTCATAAATATAATTTATTTAAACCCAATTTTTCATTAAAATCATAGCAGTGTATTCTCTGTTGCTCAGGCATCGGGTTTATTATGTATTATATTTTGAGTTCTTGGTTTTTTTGTTTTGTACATGTGTTTTTTGTGCGTTTTGACCCACTCAAAAGAACAACCGAAAGGGTGTAGGCTGAAGCAGGTGCTTATATAAGATAAGATAAGATAAGCCTTTATTTGTCCCACAATGGGGAAATTCCAGGATTGCAGCAGCACAGGGATAGCAACACTCAGAGCAATGATTTAGAAGATAAGAAAATAAGAGCAGTGAATATACATATGTACACATAAATATATAAATATATATACACAGAGCAGAGCATTGTAGCTAGATGAACTAAACAGCATAATCGTCTATTTAGTTACCCTACATGGTATGAATATGTACCCATACATATTGTCACCCTCCATAGCGACTGATATTGTCCTAGTTGTATACTGGAGGGGACCATTTGTGTAAGTCTGTTGCGTTTTTTGAATTCAATACTATTAGGTCGTCACGTTTTTTTGCTATCTATTGCTATCTACATAGTGCCTACCCCGTAACAATTTTAAAATCAATAACATAAAAATTGAAGTCATACCCAAAATCAACAAAGAAAATCAAATAGAACAGGTAGACAAAAAACCAAACAAACAAAAACCTTTAAGTTATTACTGTTACAACTCGCTGCTCATTAGCGGCGCCAGCGGCGCGCACACCTGTACCTCGTCAGCACTGTGGGATTTAAGCCACTCTGCCCTGGGCTTCGGCCTGAAGCCGTCTGATTCCTTCGGCTGACTTGCTGCAGAGGAACCCCCTCATCTACCAGCAAGATTCTTAACGTAAGCATACCTTACTCTTGTCTCTCCAGCTCTCCCCTGTGCACAGGTGGATATCCCGGCGGCGGACCTCACCTCTGCTTCGCCGTCTGCACGCTGCTGCTACAGGAGGATTTCCCGGCGGCGGACTTCACCTCTGCATCGCCGTTTCCCCGCTGCTGTCAGGTGCGCCATCAGGTCGCTGTCTTCTGGGCTCGCCTTGTGCACGCCTGCCACCTATCCTGCCAAGTAAGCCAATATATCCCAATTACCCTCTGTACTGGTTTGGTGCCCGTTACCGTTTCCCTGTGCTCTCTCCCCAGGGTTGTCTGGCTGTACGGTTTCCTGTCCCCGTGCCTGACGCAGACGTCCACCACCAGTACATCCACATATCACAGACACGCAACCACTCATCCCTGTTGTTGAATAAAGCTGTTAAATTTACCCTGAGCCTGCGTGTTTGTCTCCTGAGCCGTGCATTATGTCAGTACGGCTTCAGCAGAGCGGCTCGGCGGACAGCGGGCTAACACGCCGATTTTCCACCCTCGAGGCTCGGGTGGATTTAATAGCTCATCAGCAACAGGTAATTCTCAATCAATTAGCCATAATAACTGACCAGTTAGACCGCCTGGACCCCCATCAGCCGTTTTCCCCCCGGCTCGTCAGGGAGGCGCAGCTCCAGCTGTCCCAGCGGCCGCCCAGCCTG
This sequence comes from Pholidichthys leucotaenia, assembly GCA_020510985.1. Classification (NCBI taxonomy): domain Eukaryota; kingdom Metazoa; phylum Chordata; class Actinopteri; order Cichliformes; family Pholidichthyidae; genus Pholidichthys; species Pholidichthys leucotaenia. Next base: position 61,477,503 of record CM035836.1, read on the forward strand.
CTCCGGGTGCCCCAACCCGACTCACACCAATCCCGACCCCCGCCCGCTTTAGCGGTAAGCTCGGTGGAGCGCGGGGGTTCATTATGCAGTGTGAGTCGGTGTTCCTGCGTGTACCCGGAGATTTTCCCTCAGACCACAGCCGAATTGGCTACATAGGGAATCTCCTGGAGGGTCGTGCGCTCACCTGGGCTTATGCCATAATGGCGAAGCCCAGTTACGCCACCCTCACCTATGGCCAATTCGTTAACCTATTCCTGGAAGTCTTTGACCACTCGCGTTTTGAGAGTGTCCAGGTCGATCGCCTCCTCAGCCTCCAACAGGGGAGCCGATCGGCCACGGACTACGCCATTGACTTCCGGGTATCAGCGGAGGAGGTTGGCTGGGGGGAACGCTCCCTCTGCGGCATGTTCCTCCGCAGCCTAAATTCTGGTCTGAGGGATGAGCTGGCTGGTCGGGTTATCCCTGAGACACTAGCGGAGCTAATATCCCTTGCCATCAGCTTGGATAACCGGCTGCGCGAGCGCGCCTCGGAGCGGAAGTTGCCTTCTCGCTCGCGGGGCGCCTCGTCACGCCCGTCCCAAGCTCACCCCCTGGCGTTACTGCCACCAGTGTCCTCCGAGGAGTTGGAGCCCATGGTGATGGGCCGGGCAAAGCTCCCCCTTGCGGAGAAACAACGCCGCCGTGAGTTGGGTCTCTGCATGTATTGGGGAGACAACCAGCACACCTTGGAGAGCTGCCTGGAAAAGCCAAACGGGGAGGTCCGCGAGTCACTGTAGGGGGCCTCGCGGACGCTAACCAGTCAACTCCCCTCACTCATTTGTCGCTGCCCATCCGTTTTTGTCATAACACCACAAGGCATCTCACCCACGCACTGGTGGACTCAGGCACGGAGGGAAGCTTTATTTCACAAGGTCTGGCAACCCGATTGGGTATCCGCTGTCAGCCCCTCAAGACTCCTCTCACCCTCATCAACCTCTCCTGTGCGTCCCTGGAGAAAGTGACTCACCAGACGAACCCCGTCTCAGTCATTGTCTCTGGAAACCACCGGGAGGACATCTCATTCTACATCCTGCCATCCTCTGTGTCGCCGGTGATTCTGGGTTACCCGTGGCTCCGCTTACACAATCCTGTCCTGGATTGGAAGACTGGAGGGGTTACTGCCAGGAGCACATTCTGCATGAGCACTTGCCTCCAATCCGCTGCCTGCGCCCCATCCTCGCCTCCCGTAGTCAAGGAGGCCGCGCCCCCGGACCTCTCCTTGGTGCCCGTGGAGTTTCACGACCTGGGTGCAGTCTTCAGTAAGTCCAAGGCGATGTCTCTTCCCCCACACCAGCCTTACGACTGTGCCATAAATCTCCGCCAGGGGGCGCCCCTTCCCTCGGGACATCTGTACAGCCTGTCAGCGCCGGAGAAGGAGGCCATGAACACCTATCTGAAGGAGTCGCTCAGTGCAGGAATAATTCGCCCATCCTCATCTCCGTTAGGCGCAGGGTTCTTCTTCGTGGGCAAGAAAGATGGCTCCCTTCGCCCATGCACCGACTTCCGTGCCCTAAACGACATCACGGAGAAGGACCGTTACACCCTGCCTCTAATGGACACTGCCTTCCACTCCCTCCAGGGGGCGACCTGGTTCACCAAGCTGGATCTCCGCAGCGTGTACCACCTCGTCCGGATCCGGGAGGGAGATGAATGGAAGACCGCCTTCCATACCCCGAACGGCCACTTTGAATATCTGGTTATGCCGTTTGGGTTGACCAACGCTCCAGCCGTCTTTCAGCGCCTGATCAATGATGTCCTCCGGGACTGGACTTCATCGGTCTGTTCGTGTTCGTTTACCTGGATGACATTCTTATCTTCTCCAAGTCCAGGGACGAGCACCGGGTGCATGTGAGGCGGGTCCTCCAAAGGCTACTGGAGAATCGGTTATATGCGAAGGCGGAGAAGTGCGAGTTCTATGCCAAGACGACGTCATTCCTCGGGTTTGTCATCTCCCACGACCAGGTGCTTCCAGACCCAGCCAAGGTTAAAGCGGTGGTAGATTGGCCTACCCCAACATCTAGAAAGCAGGTGCAACAATTCATCGGCTTTGCCAATTTCTACCGCCGCTTCGTACCCAACTTTGGAGCCATTGTCGGTCCTCTGACCCGCCTCACCTCCCCTAAAACCCGGTTCCAGTGGACTGAAGAGGCCGCGGCGGCCTTCCAGGTGCTGAAGGCGGAGTTCTCCTCCTCCCGGGTCCTCAGCCAGGTCGATCCCTCTCTTCAGTGCATCATGGAGGTCGACGCCTCGGATACGGGGGTGGGGGCAGTATTATCCCAGCGATCACCTGCTGATGGGGTCAAACGGCCCTGCGCCTTCTTCTCCCGGCGCTTGTCCTCGGCGGAGCGAAACTACGACGTGGGTGACAGAGAGCTTCTCGCCATCAAGCTCGCGCTCCAGGAGTGGCGTCACTGGCTGGAGGGGGCTGCCCTGCCATTCGTGGTATTAACAGACCACAAAAACTTGGAATACTTGAGAACTGCCAAGCGCCTGAATGCCCGCCAAACGCGTTGGTCCTTGTTTTTTGATCGGTTCCGTTTTACCATCACATTCAGGCTGGGCTCCAAGAACGGTCTCCCTGACGCCCTCTCCAGGCAATTCGCTCCTGAAGAATCGGAGGATGCTGTACACACCATCTTGCCCAGGTCGTGCGTCGTGGGGGCCATTTCCTGGGAGATCGAAGACAAGATCCGGAGGGCACAGGAGTCGGAGCCGGACCCTGGCGGCCGACCGGAGGGGAGGCTCTTCGTTCCATCCTCCATCCAGGGGGAGGTCATCCATTGGCTTCACATGTCCAAGCTCGCCTGCCATCCTGGGACCTCTCGGATGATCGATCTACTCCAACGCTCCTTCTGGTGGCCGGGACTGCGCAAGGACGCCGCCCACTATGCCCGGGCCTGCCCCGTCTGTGCCACCAGTAAGTCTGGCAACTCTCCCCCCGCGGGCCTGCTCCAACCCCTACCTGTCCCTGGTAGGCCCTGGTCGCACATCGCCTTAGACTTCGTCACTGGTCTCCCCGTCTCCAACAGCTTCAACACAGTCCTGACCATCGTCGACCGCTTCTCCAAGGCCGCCCACTTCGTGCCATTACGGGGGCTCCCCTCTGCCTTGGAGACGGCAGATCTTCTTGTCCAACATGTGGTCAGGCTGCACGGGATACCGGTTGACGTGGTTTCCGACCGGGGCCCCCAGTTCGCCTCGGACGTCTGGCGAAGTTTCTGCAGGACGTTAGGAGCCCAGGTAAGCCTCTCCTCCGGCCATTACCCCCAATCTAACGGGCAGTGTGAGCAGACCAACCAGGAGCTGGAGGCTGCTCTCCGCTGCGTCACCGCTTCCAAGCCTGCGTCATGGAGCAAACACCTCGCCTGGGTGGAGTATGCCCACAACACCGCTCACTCCTCCGCCACAGGGATGTCCCCCTTTAAGGCATCCCTGGGTTACGACCCCCCTTTGTTTCCCTCGCTGGACAACGAGTCGGCAGTTCCCTCAGTCCAGGCTCACCTCAGGCGGTGCCGCTCCATCTGGGCCGCAACGCGCAGTGCGCTTTTACGCACGGCAGAGCGCAATAAGACCACGGCGGATCGTCATAGGAGGCCTGCCCCTGCCTACCAGGTAGGCCAACCAGTCTGGGTCTCCACACAGGATGTTAACCTGAAGGGTGAGAGGAGAAAGCTGGCTAAGCGTTTCATGGGCCCATACCCCATCACCAAAGTTATCAACCCGGTGGCTGTGCGTGTTGCTACTCCCCCCTCCCTCCGTATCCATCCCACCTTCCACGTCTCCAAGGTGAAGCCGGTGGTGTCTGATCCCATCTGCCCTCCTCCTGCTGCGCCACCTGCGCCCCGGATGATAGATGACCATCCGGCTTGGACAGTCTCCACCATCTTGGACTCCTGGCGCCGGGGTCGTGGGTTACAGAACTTGGTGGACTGGGAGAGCTATGGTCCAGAGTGGAGACAGTGGGTGCGTTCTTCGTTCGTGCTGGATCCCTGCCTCATCACCGAGTTTCACCGGACGCACCCGGAAAGACCATCACCAGGAGGCGCTGCTAGAGGGGGGAGTACTGTTACAACTTGCCGCTCATTAGCGGCGCCAGCGGCGCGCACACCTGTACCTCATCAGCAGTGTGGGATTTAAGCCACTCTGCCCTGGGCTTCGGCCTGAAGCCGTCTGATTCCTTCGGCTGACTTGCTGCAGAGGAACCCCCTCATCTACCAGCAAGATTCTCAATGTAAGCATACCTTACTCTTGTCTCTCCAGCTCTCCCCTGTGCACAGGTGGATTTCCCGGCGGCGGACCTCACCTCTGCTTCGCCGTCTGCACGCTGCTGCTACAGGAGGATTTCCCGGCGGCGGACTTCACCTCTGCATCGCCGTCTCCCCGCTGCTGTCAGGTGCGCCATCAGGTCGCTGTCTTCTGGGCTCGCCTTGTGCACGCCTGCCACCTATCCTGCCAAGTAAGCCAATATATCCCAATTACCCTCTGTACTGGTTTGGTGCCCGTTACCGTTTCCCCGTGCTCTCTCCCCAGGGTTGTCTGGCTGTATGGTTTCCTGTCTCCATGCCTGACGCAGACGTCCACCACCAGTACATCCACATATCACAGACACGCAACCACTCATCCCTGTTGTTGAATAAAGCTGTTAAATTTACCCTGAGCCTGCGTGTTTGTCTCCTGAGCCGTGCATTATATCAATTACAAGTTTATCTCCCAGCATTTACAGTGAGATACTGGGAGGTTTTCTCATCTTTGTACAATTTTTTGAATAGCTTCAGAGTTGAACACGTTTTAATATTTTCAGAGCAACAGTTCCACAGTTTAGTTCCAGTGAAAGACATGCAATGATACTTTGTATTTGTTCTAACCTTTGGCTTATTAAAAACAGACTCTTAGCTCATATTTGCTTTCCCTGTTTTTACAGTCTCTGAATATTAACAGGTAATTGGTTATTATTTGCTTTGTACATGATTTGAATGACATTATAATCTACTAGATCTCTAAATTTCAGAGTATGTAATTGAATGAATATCGGATTTGTTGGTTCACAGTAAAGTTTTTTTTGATGCAATGCGTACGGCTTTTTTCTGTAGTAAAAAGATTACATTTATGTTTGTTTTATGTGTTTCCCCAGATCGCCACACATTATGTCATATAAGGAACTATCAGTGAATTATATAAAATGCAAAGAGATTTCTGACACAGGAGATCCTTAACTTTATACAGTACGGCAATGGATTTAGACATTTTAGTTTTGACATTATTTATGTGTGATTTCCAGTTTAGTTTGTTATCAACAATGACCCCTAGGAACTTGGTTTTGAAAACTGTGTCAATTTCAACATTGTTTATTTTAATTTTTCTGTGTTTATATAATTTGTGGTTTCCAAATACTATACATTTTGTTTTTCCAAGGTGAATAGATAATTTATTGGCAGTGAACCATTGATTATTTTGTTTAAGTTCATTTTCTACTGAATCCAGAAGCTGCTTAAGACTTTCTCCACTACAAAAAAATTGTGTCATCTGCAAATAAAATACACTTGAACAATTGAGACACAGAACATAAATCATTAATATACAAAATAAACAGCAATGGACCAAGCACAGAACCCTGTGGTACCCCACACGTCACCTTCAGCAACTCAGAGTCTGTATTATTCCCATGAACATATTGATATCTGTCTTCTAAATAGCTGTGTAACCAGTCAAAAGCAATTCCTCTGATGGCATACTCATGTAATTTACTGAGGAGTAATTTATGGTCAACTGTATCAAATGCCTTTTGTCATCATCATCATCATCATAGCAGTCTGTCATGGGCAACAATGACTGTTTCATTTAGGTCTGATCAGATTCCTCCACACAGCTCTGTCCTTAGCCTTCCACTGCCAGGAACTCCTGTCTATGTCCAACTTCTTCAAGTTTCTTTTTACAGTGTCTTTAAATCTGAGCCTTGGTCTACCCTGATTGTGTTTGCCCTCACATAACTGTGAGCAGAGCAACTGCCGAGGGAGACACTGGTGGTCCATCCTCTCAACATGTCCGAGCCATCTCAGGTTCATCTGTATTAGCATGTCCTCCATTGGTGGTAGACCAGCTCGTTTCAACACTTCTATGTTGGTTATCTTGTCTTTCCATGAGATGTTCATTATGGCTCAAAGGTGTCTCAATATGTACACGTGGAGTTTCTTCACCTGCACTCTGTAGACAGTCCAAGTTTCAGCACCATACAATAGAGTAGCCAGTACTGTCGCTCTGTACACTTTGCATTTCACATGGATAGACACATGTCGATTGTTCCACAGTCTCTCCCTGAAGTTTCCAAACACAGCGCTCGCTCTTCACATTCTGAGAGATACACATGTGGACAAAATTGTTGGTACCCTTCTGTTCATGAAAGAAAAACCCACAATGGTCACAGAAATAACTTGAATCTGACAAAAGTGGTAATAAATAAAAATTCTATGAAAATTAACCATTGAAAATCAGACAATGCTTTTGAATTGTGGTTCAACAGAATTATTTTAAAAAACAAACTCATGAAACAGGCCTGGTCAAAAATGATGGTACCCCTAGAAAAGATTGAAAATAATGTGACCATAGGGACATGTTCAACCAAGATGTGTCCTCTAATTAACATCACAGGTGTCTACAAACTTGTAATCAGTCAGTCGGCCTATTTAAAGGGTGACGAGTAGTCACTGTGCTGCTTGGTGACATGGTGTATACCACACTAAACATGGACCAGAGGAAGCAAAGGAGAGAGTTGTCTCAGGAGATTAGAAAGAAAATTATAGACAAGCATGATAAAGGTAAAGGCTATAAGACCATCTCCAAGAAGCTTGATGTTCTTGTGAGGACAGTTGCACATATTATTCAGAAATTTAAGATCCACGGGACTGTTACGTGTGGCTCTGGGGAGCCACACAATGAGAGCCAAGGGCGAGCCAGTGAGTTGTGATGTTTATTGATGACAGGGGTAAGGGATGAGGGAAGCACAGATGCTCATACAAAGTACACTCACGAGCAGTACAGCACCAGAG